>JARHVA010005418.1:520000-1200000 GCA_037957365.1 Torreya grandis
ACCTTTATGGTACACTCACTCTAGATCTCTAACACATAAGGGAGGATGTATTCTAATCATTTCACATCTCGCATTCACATCGTTCCAATACTACTCGAGGAGTTGCCATCTCTTTATGAAATGTTTTTGTCATCGTCATCTTTTATGTGTCACTTAGTCATCTCTATCTCGTTGTCTCTACAGTAAAAATAAATGGAATTCATTCAATGACTCCATAATTTTCCTCTAAATGATCAGAATGGGGTAAAACCTAAAGATATGTTTTGTACTCCATTAATTTCTTTGTGCCTATATGGAATGATCCAATATGCAGTTCCACATGTTTCACCACTTCTATGTTTATTTTTTATACTGATCATGGAACACCATGAGCAACAAGATGTTGAGGTCCAGAATTCAAAGTGGAATTTCTTATTTATTTGTTCTTAGTCATCATGGGAGAGAGATCGATGAAGACATGGATTATTCCCTTCGTAATATCGATGTCCATGGGATAGAACTCCCTATGCCCTACCCCATTGCCCTATTGAAAAAGTCTAGTGTCTAGTCCCTTCCATATTGAAAGGTAGAGGTTAAAAAGGTCTATTCCCTTCCCTTCCCTATTGAAAGGTAGAGGAGAGGTCTATTCCCTATTAAAAAATTAAAGGTAGAGGTCCTCTCTCTCGAACACATACCTCTCCATTTCAATAGGATAGGGCATGAGAGCGACCTCAACATGATGAAGAGGCCATATCCATAGTGATATATATAGAGGGGGAGGCTACCCTATATATCTATCATAGACCCCCCATCCCATCCCCATCCTCATCTATCTAGAGGGGATTGGGGTTGATCATGATGACTATCTAGACTAGTCTACTAGACTCTAATAAGGGGAAGTGGCCCAGTCCATTCATGCCCCTCCTCTCCCTCCTTGGGCCTATTTATCTAGAGGGGATTGGGGTCAATCATGATGACCATCTAGACTATTACGATTAGACTACTATACTCTAATTAGGGCTCTAATCAGATCGGGGGCCTAATCCATTCATGCCCAAATGAAATGGCCCAGATAGTAGATGATAGTTGACTCAGAAGTTGGTTGAGTGGGTTGCATCCCCTCAGTGGCATGTGAAGGCAAGAAACTCGACCTCCTTATCCATGAGATAAAATAGGGATGCCTCCCCAAAATAGAACTATAGGGCTCGACTATGTGCCCCCTTGGGCCCTAACTCAAATGAGAAGGCCCTTACTCACCCTATCTATATAGTTACAAACTCGAGATATATAAATAAGGGATTGAGAGACATTCTATGTATAGTTGGGCCTTCTCTTGATCCCTTATTTATATATCTTCTCTTTTATGCTCCTTATTTCCATTCTTAAGTTCTTTCTCTCCATTGTGTAGATATAGATAGGGGTGGTCGTGTCTCGTTTAGCAAATTTGGGCAATTGTTCTTTTCAGTGTTCTTTTCTTTAGTTTCCATTATTGCATCTTGATACCACCAAGCCCTTCTCAGATTGGTTCTATGGGAAAAGATTTTTTCATATCAAGAACAAATTTCTCAATTACTAAGGAGTGAAAACATGTGACTATATCATCCCAAAGATGGATGTGATGGGAAAAAATGGCATCTAGAGGTGTTGTTAACTACACATTTAGGTTCCAACATGACACATCTTGCATTGTCCTTTTGCACTTAGGCACACAGCATGCCATCTCATTCGGTAGTGATTCTACAATTTTTGGCATAATTGAATGTAAGTTGATCCTAAGTAATTACTATCATTCCTTGGATTTTGGAGACACCACTTCATTGGGATTGAGGAATTGTTGTAATTCCCTCTGTATAGCCCTGATTTTACCCTTGAATGTTGCTTTGGAAGTATTACCCAAACTCCTCTGACTAAATATTAGAAAGCTTATGGAATGATGAGCTATGATTGTTTCTTCATTACAGATTGAGATACCCTTCAGAATTAATACACCAACGAATGGAATAGCAGCACATGGCATATTTCCCTCCAAACATGATACCATTTGTCAACATCATCATGACTCTTTGAGCAATGGAATAGAGTGGAGAGTGGATTTTATCTATATATCTAGGGAGCTCTACCCCATGATAGAGATAAAGGGAGCCCACCCTATGACAGAGAGATGAGATAGAGGAGAAAGAGAGCCAGCACTATATCCACATAGATCCATTCACCATTTACCCTATAGATCTCTCTGGGGAGGCATGCATCTAGTAGAGTAGTGGGAGATGAATGAGATCTATAGATTGGGGGATGCATCCACATAGATCTGGCCCCCATATAGATCTATTCTATCATAGCCTATCTATATATATGGTCATCTTGTTTAGATAGGGATAGCGATAGATATAGTTAGAGTTAGAGATATAATAGAGGGGGGGAGGGCCAAAAAAACCCATATATAGACAGATTGGGGCCCCAGATAGAGTTTATTTGGCCCAAATATCTAGTTATTTTGGCCCTCTATATAAACTAAACTAAACTCTATCTAACTCCCCATATATAGAGCCCCCCCAAGCCCTATCTATCCCATATAATATCAATATCAATATCTATATAGAGGGGGAGGGGGAGGGGGTTAGATCTATCTAAGGGGGAGGAGCGGGGGGTAGCACTCCCCTGATATATAGATCTAATCTAATCTAATCTAACCTAGATAGATATATAGGGCTTGAGTGCCCCTCTATATAAACTCTATCTAACTCCATATAGAGAGAGGGGGGGGCTAACTCTATCTTGGGCCACCCCCAACTGTATATAGTTTTTTTGGCAATCATATAAAGTGAAGTTGATTTTAATGGGCTCTATGGGGTCCTTGATCTCTCGAGCAACCCCAATCTAATATATATAAGGATAAGGGTTGTCACCATATCTATATATAAGGATCGAGATCTATTCAATCCCCCCATAGATAGAGATAGAGATAGAGATAGAGATAGAGATAGAGATAGAGATAGAGATAGATAGGGGTCGCCATATATAGATCTAAAGGGAGCACTCTAACTAACTCTATATAGCCATAGTCACCCCCCCTCTCCTAAATATCTATCCCATCTATATTTAAACTAACTTCTATATATAAAACTAAATATTCAGGGCCACCCTATAGAGTTTAATGGGCTTTATATATTGGGGGTGGCCTCTCCCTCTCCCTCTCCCTCTCCCTCTCCCTCTATATAGAATGGAGATGGGGATGGGGATGGGATCTATTCTATATATCCCCTAGATAGTGATGGTTTTGTTATTGCTCAAAGATCTATAACCTATATAAAGTAGGTCAAGGTCAGGCCCATATACAGGGGTCGACTCTCTATATCTATAAATAGCCATCCCCCTAGATAGATAGATATGGAAATGGGAGAGGGTGATCATAGATTGATCTAGCCCATAGGTGGTATCCAAATCATTCAATTATAGAGAATAGATTACTTACCTGATCCCTCTAATTGATGGGGTAGGTAGGTACTATGGATCCCCCAACTCCTAATCAGGGGCACCTTCCCTTGTGTCGGGTCTCATCGGTGTTGCATGTAGGTCAATGTTTTACTCTGAGATGGTCATTTGTCCTCCCCAGGTGGGTAATCCTTGGCCTCTATCTAGCCCATCCCCTAAGCACCCTTGGAAGGTAGGGAGTGTTACAACATACAATTATAGGGTTTAGTGGCCTAAAATATACTTTGCCTCACTAAAATTCTAGTTCACTTTCGCTTACATTTCTCATCTCTAAAAGCATCATGAGCTACCTTGCTTTTGCGACATGTTATATTCCCCTTCTTCATTCTCAAAGAAGGGTGGGTCTCATGCTCATGACCAAAATGGTATTATATATCTAATTTTTAATTTGGGTATCCCTATAGGGTCATTCATGTAGGCCACCCTACCTAAACCAATCATCATATTAGTCTTTGAGCCCCATTGTTAGAAATGCTCAGCTTCAAAACCATATGTGAAATTTCTGCCTCATACGACTCCTCTCAAGATTGGAGATCTTAATTAGCTCTAGGAGACTATGACTCTATATAGCCAGAGTCTGAAGTTGTTACATGCCCCTCAAGATACTATAAACCTAAACCTATATTCTAAACTTCTAAACACTGGTGTCTACCAATCCAATCTTCTAAACCAAACTAAACCTATATATACAAATATATGGAGATATGGGTTGATTCGTCTCCCATTGGTCGAGGTGACTCTATATAGCCATAACACTCAGTCGATCGATAGGCTGAGGATATATATCTAATCCCCTATCTAAATAGAGTGGGGCAATGAACCTATCCATATATGGCACTAAATCAACGTCAGGCTGCCCTATCTATCTATGGGGGGAAGCTATATTGAGTTTATGCCCCTATCCGTATATAATAGATAATAGGCACCTACTCACCCTAGATATCTAGAGGGGATTGCCCCCCTCTCTATATCTATCTATCTAAAGAGAGGGGGGGTCAATATGGATAGTGTTACGACCCTAACCTATCACATGTATGAGGATAGTATTAGCCGACTTGTCACTTACTTATCCCTCTTTGACATTATATTACATTTATCTATGCTTTATTTAGATTAGTAGGCCGGCCTATGGAGTAACCATGGCCTAGTTAGACTATATATAGGAGGTAGTGGGTAATCATTTATCATCAGATGGTGAATTCTGCTCTTATTGAAGCTTATGGAGGTTTCCCCCTCAAAGTCGCTTATCTATTATCATATATTTGGATATATTTTAGTCATATTTGGATATAATTCTGCTGTTATACTTAATTATTGAAGTAATTTCATTACAAGTGGTATCAGAGCTGCGATTTGGGCAATCTTGTGGGCGAAACACTAAATTTTTAATTTTTGTGATATATAAAAAATGGTTGTGAATTTATTTGAAAATTTTTTATTGGAGGTGAGAAATAATCAAATTAAGCTTCCATTAAAATTTCAGCTCATTTGGATCTATTTTTCAAAAGTTATCACTATTTTATGTTTTTTCATAAAATTGCTCTATAGTGCGCAATTCAACGAATTTTTCTGAGTTGTTTATATTTTTGGAAATCTTAGAAAAATTTGGCTATGGTTTTTTATTTGTATATTTTGATTTGAGGCTGAAATAATTCCAAAATCACTTGGTCAAAGTTGGGTCAAAAGTGTCAATAAGGGTCGACATCGTAAAACCCTTTTATGGTAGGTCCACAAACTCGGGGCCAAGGAAAGGGTGCTAAAACTCCAGGAAAAACTCCAAACAAGGATGAGATGGAGTCAGAAGGGGGGTGTAATAGACCCTTTGTACTAGGGTTTTCTGACATAGATCACAAAGTGAGCCAGCTTGACTATAGTGTACAAGGCATTCAGAGTGAGGTGGAAGACATACAATCTAATATGCAATCCATACAAGATAGTTTGGGATATATCATGACGGCTTTGAACATTAATCAATCAAATCATCAAGCTAACTCTATTTCAAAAACCTACCAGGGTGGTTCTCCTAACCAGTCTACTTCAAATCCAACTCCATGGCCACAAAGGAACCTATTACCAAAAATGGATATGCACAAATTCGATGGAAAAGATCCACTCAATTGGCTCAACCAAATGGAGAGTTTTTTTGACCTACATCAAATTCCAAGTGGACAGAAGGTTATCATGGCATCCTTGTATCTTGAACCTGATCAATTCATTTGGTATCGATGGTTGTGTGCTCAAAATAAAAAGATGAGTCTCAATGTCACCTGGTCAATTTTTACAGATCAGCTACAATTACACTATGGCAATAGTGTGACAGATAATTACTTCAGCCAACTGGAAAAATTGTGACAAACTAGCTCTGTAAAGGATTATATTCATCATTTTCAGAACCTATCCTTACATGTGGAGACAATTTTTGATGCAAACTTGAATGACCTATTTTTGGGTGGACTCAAGGACCACATTCAACATGAGGTACGCATGTTTAATCCACTTAATATTTTTGAATCTATTATCCTAGCACGTAGAGTTGAGGAAAAATTTATAGCCAACAAGAAGCAGCCATTCACTCACTTCAAAGATCGTAGCATATCATCATCAACATTTCCTCCACCTAATAGATTGACCCCTCAGCAAATTGAAGAAAAGCGTGCAAAAGGATTATGTTTTGGTTGTGATAGCAAGTGGAGTAAAGGACATAGATGTGCTAAGAATAAGTTATTCTACATTGAGGGACCACAATGAAGATGAAGAAGTAGATGATGCCTCCAATGATGATGAGGAAGATATAGAGGAGGTACCTGAAGATTCCCAACCTACAATCTCTTGTCATGCACTTGCAGGTATTAGCACTCCACAAACTCTTAAGGTGGTGGGTTTCCTCAAGAAACAGAAGGTGATAGTGTTGATTGATTCAGGGAGCACACATAACTTTATAAACCATAAGTTGGCCACTCGATTGAATTGTTTCATCTACCCAGCACCAAAATTTCAAGTCATGATTGCAGATGGTGGCACAATTAATTGTTCAGGCAAATGCCATAGTATTAAGCTTACTATGGGTGGGTACAATCTCGACTCTCCTATGTTTGCTATTCCCATGGGTAACACAGACATTGTTTTGGGAGTCCAATGGCTCACAACCTTAGGTACCATTGAGATGAACTTCCAAGAACTATTCATGCGCTTTCATTCTGAAAGTAAGAAAATTGAACTACATGGATTACATGCAAATTCTCCACAATTGGTTAGTTCACATCAGATGACCAAGATGCTAAAAAAGGGGGTAGAGGGAATTATTGCACGATTATGCTCCATAGAAGTTCAACCCATAAAGGTATCTACACATCCTGATCTACAAATAATTCTTGAAGACCACTCATCTATTTTTGGGGCCATGCCAAAAGGACTACCACCAAAAAGAGAACATGATCATGCCATTCAACTAATTCTAGGTAGTCAACCACCAAATATCAGACCATATAGATATCCATATGCGCAAAATATTGAAATTGAAAAGATGGTCCATGAGATGCTAGAGGCAAGGATCATCAAGCATAGCCAAAGTGCATATTCATCACCAGTGGTCATGGTGCGGAAGAAGGATGACACATGGAGGATGTGCCCAGATTATAGGGAACTCAACAAGTACAACATCAAAGATAAGTTTCCTATTCTAGTAATTGATGATTTACTCGATGAGTTGCATGGTGCTAATTATTTCACAAAATTGGATCTTCACTAAGGGTACCATCAAATTAGAATCAAGGATGAAGATGTTCATAAAACTGCTTTTAGAACACATGAGGGCCATTATGAGTTTTTGGTAATGCCCTTTGGTCTTACAAATGCACCATCTACTTTTCAGAGCTTGATGAACACTATTTTTAGGCCTTTTTTATGGAATTTGTGCTAGTTTTCTTTGATGACATATTGATTTATAGTCAGACATGGGAAGCACATCTGCAACATGTGAAACAGGTGTTGATAGTTTTGGAGAAGCACCAACTTTATGCGAAGCCATCTAAATGTGCTTTTGGAGTATAGGAGGTAGAGTACCTTGGTCAAATTGTTTCCCATGAAGGGGTCAAATTTGATCCTCAGAAGATCAAAGCGATAATGGAATGGCCCATGCCAAAAACTCTCAAAAACCTTTGCAATTTTCTTGGACTAACAGGTTACTATAGAAGATTTGTGAAAGGTTATGGCAGCATAGCAGCTCCACTCACTGCATTGCTAAAGAAGGATGATTTCCATTGGAATGATGATGCCACCAAAGCATTTGAGAAACTAAAAGTAGCTATGTGCACCACTCCAGTTTTGGTTACTCCAGACTTCTCACAAACATTCACTGTTGAATGTGATGCTTTTGGGTCTGGATTAGGGGCAGTACTAAAGCAGGAAGGAAGACCCATTGCATTTTAAAGTCATCAATTCAAAGGTAAGAATCTACAAAAACCTGTCTATGAGAAAGAAATGATGGCTATTCTTCATGCAGTTAAACAATGGAGGCCTTATCTGATGGGTAGGCACTTTAAGGTGAAAATGGATCATGATAGTCTCAAATACTTTTTGGAGCAAAGATTATCATCTGAGGAACAACAAAAATGGGTAACCAAAATGTTGGGTTATGATTTTGAAATCATCTACAAGAAGGGTAAAGATAATGTAGTAGCAGATGCACTATCTAGACGGGATGCATCCACAGAAGCATTACTTTGTGCAATGTTCATATTGCAAGCAGATTGGGTGGATGAAGCTAGGTTAGAATGGGAGCAAGACAAGGATACATAGATTTTGATTCAGAATCTCCAGCAAGGTAATTTATCCTCTGACAAATTTGAATGGAAATGTAATGTCCTATGGTATAAGGGTAGGTTATACTTGTGCAAAACTTCAGAGCTTAAGCATAAGATTCTTGGAGAGTTGCATGCATCTCCACTTGGGGGACACTCAGGGTTCTTGAAAACTTATAATAGAATTAAGAAAGAATTATTTTGGGAAGGACTCAAGGGAGATGTACAAAAGTTTTTGGAAGAATGCATGATATGCCAACAGAATAAAGGTGAAATAGTTAAGACCCCAGGTTTGTTATAACCATTAGCATTTCCTAGTCAAAGGTGGGAGGAGGTTTCCATGGATTTCATCACTCAGTTGCCTTGTTCTGAAGGTAATAATTTTATTTTGGTTATTGTGGATAGGCTTACAAAATATGCCCATTTTTGTGCTCTCTCACACCCATTTTCAGCAAGTACAGTCGTGACTATTTTTATGGAAGCAGTTCTCAAATTACATGGAACCCCAAAAATAATTGTAAGTGATCGTGATCCTATTGTCACTAGTAATTTCTGGACTGAACTATTTTCTTGTTTGGGTACTCAGCTAGGTCATAGCTCATCTTACCACCCCCAATCTAATGGACAAACTGAAGTGGTTAACAAATGTTTAGAGGGGTATCTCTGTTGTTTTGTATTAGATAAACAAGAACATTGGGTTAAATGGCTACCACTTGCAGAATGGTGGTATAACACATCTTTCCATACCTCTTCTAAAATGTCTCCATTTCTAGCACTATATGGTTACCATCCACCTTCCATCACTTCTTCATTAAAGGTGCACACCAAGGTTCGAGATGTGGAAGAGCACATTCAACATCAACAAGAGGTTTTGGGTAGTTTGAGAGAGAATTTGGCCTTGGCACAAAATAGGATGAAGCAACAAGCAGATCAACACCAAAGTGAGCAAAATTTTGAGGTGGGTGACTGGGTATTTGTTCATTTGCAACCTTACAAGCATATGTCCTTGAAGCAATAGAAAAAGGACAACAAACTTGCTCCAAAGTATTATGGCCCTTATCAGGTTCTATAAAAAATTGGAAGTGTGGCTTACAAGCTCGAGTTACCTGATTCATCTCACATTCACCCAGTATTTCATGTTTCTTATTTGAAGAAGGTCATTGGACAGAAAGTTTCTGCCTAGACAGAGCTCCCAGAACTAGATGAAGAAGGACGAGTCATTTTGGAACCAGAGAAGATCCTCCAAATATGTACTAAGAGGTTGAGAACCAAAGAGATTAAGGAATATTTGATCAAGTGGAAAAACCAAATCAGTGAAGATGCAACTTAGGAAGGTGAATAATTTCTGCAACAACATCCACAGTTGTTCAACATTGAGGACAACATTGGTTTGAAGGGGAAGGGCATGCTACGCCCCTAACCTATCACATGTATGAGGATAGTATTAGCCGACTTGTGGCTTACTTATCCCTCTTTGACATTATATTACATTTATCTATGCTTTCTTTAGATTAGTAGGTCGGCCTATGGAGTAACCATGGCCTAGTTAGACTATATATAGGAGGTAGTGGGTAATCATTTATCATCAGATGGTGAATTCTGCTCTTATTGAAGCTTGTGGAGGTTGCCCCCTCGAAGTGGCTTATCTATTATCATATATTTGGATATATTCCAGTCATATCTAGATATAATTATGTTGTTATACTTAATTCTTGAAGTAATTTCATTACAGATAGGGCCATCCATTATATTATCTACGTGATATGACTGACCTATATATCACCCCCCATATAGACTAGTCATTGGCTCATAAAGAGATAGGGTCATAAATACCATAATCTAAATCTCTCTATGGGGTATCTATAAATAGGGATTAGATAGGCCCCGCCCCCATCATCCCTTAGACATATATATATATATATATGGGGTGCCAAGAAACTATAGATTGTGCCCCCATTTATATATCTTCTATCTTATATCTATCGAGAGGAGGGGGATGGGATCCAACTGATTGATGTTTTGCCATGTCTCCCGAAGACATTACCTTCATTAGGTTTGATCGATCTTGATCAATTAGTATAGTTCATATGGCACTTACATTACACTTAGATAAGACACGAGTAGGGGGGCTTCCCCTCCCCAGCCTGAAGGCCATCATCAGCCTTGACTCATCCTACCTTAAATATCAACATCAATAACATGCCTTATTCTTGATGTGACTAAGTTGAAACACAGGATGAAGATCTATCACTCACCCTGATTCAATTCTATGTCAGTAATTATAGTTATATAAATAGAGAGGCTTTCCTCTGCTAATAAATTTGTGTCAATGAAACTCTATCCTTATCCTTATCCTTGTCCCTTTCCCTATAAAAAAACATCTCTATCTACAACTATTATATTTATCTTTTTCTGGTGCACCCTCTTCTCCAGGTGTAGGAAGGCAAAGAAGATCAATAGTTTCCAGCCCCAAAGACTGGTGATCCAAAATGTTTTAAGGAAATTGGTCCCCATACACCCATTTTCCTAATCATTTGAGGTCTTAAAAATGGACTCTCTTTGGTCCAATCTAGATCCAAGCCATGGCAATCTATAGAGAAGACTCCATCTCTTGGGGGTAAGGTAGAGAGATATGGAATGGTCATGACCTTAGGACTAGGACCAGATACTGTTAGAGGATTAGATATAGGTTGATCAGGAGGTAGACCCATCCCCCTAGATCTAGATCTCCCCAACCACCAAGGAATAGGATATGAAGGATGAACTCAAAAAAACTAAGTAACCATAGGGAAGCCACATCGAAAAACCCTATAGATGCATCAAAAAAGTTTAAGTTGGAGAGGATACAACTACATATAGCTCTCAATCTCTTAGCTATCATGAATAGCTCCTTAAATATCCTCTCAACTCCCATGAATAGCTCCTTTAATAGCCTCTCAACTCCCATGAAAAGCTCCAGATGGGGATGGGATGGGGAGGACAGGTCTGCAACCACCATAGAGGTTCTCCACCAAATGGCGAGAACCAAGAGTAATAGTAAGGAGAGGAGGAAGGTAAGTAGGATTACATCCCATGGGATTTGTGAGTCTTTAATTCCCTCTATAGACATAGCAATGAGATTCAACCATTTTCCCCTCCTACTCTCCCTCGTTCAGTGTGGCACCATAGATATAGATGAGCCACCATCTCCATCTATAGATAAAGGAGTTGGAATTTTCTCTAGATAGGCAACAGCTCAGTTTCCACCATCATCAGTTCTCCATACCAACTCACCCCTCGCCCCCACCTCTAAAATTCCATCATTGGTGATAGCTCTCTCTAGGGAATTAACATGAGATAGGAATCTAGTTTATGAAGGTTATTTCATTTGCATTTCATCCCCTAGTATTTTGATTAGTGTGTTTTTGGAGCAAATCCAATAGGGTTGAAAGAAAGTGTGTTTCAATTTCTTCCTCTTCAAACATAAAAATATCACTGCTATCTAGATCTGGCTCGACCTGGAATGGTTGATAAAGGGCAATCAGATCCAGAAGGGGATCTATAAAATAAAATTGAGAGCCATATAGCAAGCCTTTGATAGGTTGATGGGGGGAACTCATCAACATAACTGGCATATTTTTACTCCTCTAAAAATTTGGCTCGTATCGGCAAGGAAGAGAACAGGGCTACCCCAAGAGAAGGTGGAGATAATCTCCCCAACTTTCCTCATGGATTCCATCAGTTTTATCGACATCAAGAAATAGAAATAGATCAAACTCATCCATTACCCCATCGAAGGAGTCTGATTGGCCAAAAAAATATGGAGAACACTTTCCAAACAAGAGAAAAGGTGGGTCTCTCCCGTCAAAAAACCATACCCATAAATCACAAGATTTGGTTCCCTGAGCGGATGGGGGAGATGAGGAGGATATGAGAACTCCTTAGCTAGTTAGTCTACAATAAGGAATATATCCCCAATCTCTTCATATTGATAGGGAGCATAAGAGTTCAACTCCCTGATATGAAGCTCCACTCTGTCCTATAGGAAGGGTAGCTAGATGTCTGAAGAGGAAGATTAATGAACAAAACTCCATGGGATGATGGAGGAATGTTCATTGGCACATTTTGTCATGGTGAAATGTGATTTCTCTTTTCAATTCACTACCAATCTCTATATCTATATCTACCTCTATTCGATTCAGAAAGAGGCATTATTTCAGATTAGACTTATGGGGAGAAAAGAACTAGCCTTTAGCCATAAACTACATGGGTGTGGGTGTGGGGAGAGAATCTCTCCTCTCCCTCTATTTATATGGGGGCAAACCCCCTATCCCTATTTATGGATATAGCGATAAGGATATAGGCTTCTATGGGAAGTGGCTATGCACCTGCCTGCCCCTATCAAGCTAGAGATAGAGATCTCTCTATATTAGCCAGGCCAATGTTTTCCCTAGTATATTGGGGTGAGTGTAGCCCTATCTATAGATATGGGAAAGATATGGAGATAGGGGCAAGATGGAGACCATATCTATAGATAGAGATAGGGCCCTATCTATCTATCCCATAGAATTTATTTTGGTTTGGTTTAGTTAAGATAGAGTTGGGACCAGATTGCCCTATCTATCTATAAGAGAGTTAAGTTTCTATCAGTCTAGATTATAGACGTGATACAATGACCCCCCATCAAATCTATATAGCGAGAGAGGGGGAGGCCAAAAAAATAGATATTTGGGGGAAGGGGCATAGTCTATAGTTGAGTTCTTATCAGTCTTATATATGTGATATGATGACCCCCCTCTATCTCAGTGAAGTCTAGCTAGTTGAGATCTCTAGATTAGGTCTTCGCTATACCCCATAGATAGATAGATATAGATCGATCCCCTCAATATAATATAGAGTTGGCCCTCTCTATATATAGATTCTAGCCCATTAAATCCACTTTATAGGGTGTCCCCCCTCCCTCCCCTCTATCTATAGATTATAGATTCTATATGTGATATATAGGGCTTGAGCCAAAGAAATAGATATTTGGGGGGGATACACTCAAGATAAGATAAGCCAGAGATGACCCGCCCAATAGATAGATTTTTTTTGGGACCCCCCTCTCTATATAGGGTCAAGAGGGGGGGTCCCACCCCCAACCCTATAAAGTTGAGTTAGTTTCCTATCCCATATATAGAGAGGGGAGAGGGGCTCTATATATTGGGTGGCTACGTTCAAGATATGATAAGATAAGATAGGATAAGATAAGATAAGATAAGATAAGATAAGATAAGATATATAAGGAGGAGGGAGGGGGGCTCTTGGTGGATACATACCCCCACCTCTAGTTTCTCACGATAGATACCTTAGGGCACCTACACTATCTACTAGTATAGGTGGTCACCACCCCTATCAGATAAGATATAAAGGGCCTAGGTGCACCCCTATCTATTGATTAGAGTGGGCACCTCCCCCCACCTCTAGTTTTTCATAATTGATAGGAGCAGCCACCACCCCTATCCCTATCCATTATCTAGGGTTTAGGCCCCTACCAAATATTCTCTTTGATTAGCCACCCTATGCTAGCTATTCTTGCACCTCCCCTAGTTTGATAGATACTAGGGGAGGGGACACCTACCCCCACCTCTAGTTTATCTCCATCTGGCATAGAATAGGGTGGCACTATCCTATATATATGGTATATAGGATAGGGGGCCCTATTGAGAGATTAGCATTTATGTGCTCGACCTACCTATAAATAGAGATAGATAGAGGGAAGGCAGACCTACCTACAGATGGAGATAGATCGAGGAAGGTAGAGGAGATTGGCCACCGATCATTTATGTTGTTAATCATTGGTGATTATCTCTATAAATAGGGGGCCCCTCTCTATGTTTATATATGGCAAGATATATAGATGGGGGTGCCAGTTACCTATTGTATATATAACTAATAAAATTAATGGCCTTATCCATCTATCTCCATGGTATCTTAGACTTATAATGACATAATCAGTGGCCCTATTTATCTCTATGGTAATCATAGGGGGCTATAGAAATGAATCTGACTAGTACTAACCATATCTAGATAAGATTTGTCGGCATATCAATTGAATCCATCTTGTGTATCCTGTATTCCATATCGATCAATGACCTCCCCCCATATAGATATATAGAGGGGGGGTTGAGCAACAATTATATATATTATATAATAGGCTCTCCTTATTGAAATTGAGTCAGTCTATTACATATGAATCAATCTTGATCAATCAAAATAGAATAATTGGGTTGACCTATCTACTCTATCTCTATATAGGGTAGATACATGGGCAGAGAGATGGGGCCATCTATCTATATAGTCGAGGATAAATAGTAGATAGGCCTCAATGACCTACTATATAGAGCTAGAGCTAGAGCTAGAGTTGGATTTGGGGGAGGAGCCATATCTATCTGGGAAGAGGGCACCTATCTCTTCTATATATGGGAGATTCTTAATGTGAATTGAACCCATGGCCTCAGTCTATATAGGCATAGGCACTCAGTTGTCGAGGGGGCCCTATCTCTTCTTGTGAGATAGTTGCCAGATAAATAGATAGGGCTTACATATATAGATAGGGCTATATTATTCACTATGAGATCATTGAGACCCCCATATATATATATATATATATATGGGGGTCTCATATATATATATCATAAATATATCATTAAACTATGCTCAAGATGGGTCTGATCTCTACTCATCTCTAATATAGGGTAGGGCAGGGTAAGGCAACCTATATATCCATCTGAAGTCAAGTCTATATGTTACACTCCGCTCACCCCATACCATATAGAGTAGAGCAATATGTAGATAGGGTCGATGCCCTACCCTATATTATCTATAACCTCAAATCACAATCAAGCTATCTATATATTAATTTTGTATATATATAGATAGGGAGATGGGATTGGATAAATATATACGTTGGTGCCCTATCTATCTATATGGGATAGATAGAGTGGGCTTTGGTGATTAGATATATATATATGTAAGCCATATCTATTTATCTAAAAACTATCTATCTATCTTAATTAAGTGTAGCTATATAGATAGGGGCCCTCAACATCCATCCTCTCTCAGGCTGAACATATGCAAATGTGGTTGGATGGATATGTTCACATTCATTTATTGAGTGGGAGAAACTCTATTAGCTATCAGATAGTAATGTTTCTTCTCTATCTTAGAGAAGTATTGAGAGTCTATCCATTAGGGGGTGCCCCCCCTAAACTGAACTGAAGAGTGGAAAAGTTATCTTGAGGAGGTTGAGGCCATAGATAGCCACATAGAGATAGGGGGCCTCGTGTCGATAGTTATAGATTTTTGGGAGGCCAAGGCCATAGATAGCCACACAGAGATAGGTAAATGGTTGGTCATGCTCTATAATGGTCATGTTCATGCCCCTATATATATATATATATATGCCCAGTTGAGGTTAGTAGTGCCCAGTGTTTGCCCATAGATCTATAGGGGGAGTTGAGGTTTGTAGATAGTAGTTAAAGTTAGTAGTGTATAGTAGAAGCTTGTAGTCACTAGTATGGGTTTGTAGTTGGTAGTTGGTGTTCTGATACAATTCTATTATATGGGCTAGATTTTAGATCAATCATAAAAGCACAAGAGAGGGCTATATATATAGTTATCTATTTATGTACCACTCAGATAGCGGATGCGGATAACAAAAAAGGGATAAGAAAGAATCACATGCACTCACCACTATCTATCTATATATATAGGGCAGTGACTCAGATAATGATACACTTGAATCACCCTATCTATCCATGAGGGGTAAATGTATCTCCTCTCCCCATGGCCCCATAGATCTATAGGGCCTTTAGATAGTTGCACTCCCAGCTTGGGCTCTAGTTGGGATCGAGGGGAATATCGAACCACCATATTGTATATAGGGGTGCCAACTAGAACTAAATAAATAGCCACCCCTGATAATATATAAGGCTCCTCTCCTGATAGCCATATATATATAAGACCTGAGGTTGGTATATAAATAGATAGGGACCCTCTATATATAGTTTTTTTGGCTACCCTAGTTATATCTAGTCTAGATCCTCTCGAGCCCCTCCCCCTCCCCCTCTATAGATATGGATATGGTAGTTTCAGGGGCCATCACAAATAGCTTGATCGATCGATGCTCGATAGATAGGGATAGGGCTCTCTATAGATCTTAACCATCTCTCTCACTAGTCCTGATGGACCCCTATCTTGTATAGATATATAGGCCCATCTATATATAAAAAAGGGGTGGGGATTGGATATATATATGCAGAAATGGTTGTTGGCTCAACTCTCAACTGATCCAATTTTGGCAATCCCTATATATCTATCTATAGGGTAGATCATTCATGCCCCATATAGAGAGAGGGGGCAACCACATTTGTACCTGACCCAACTTCATGTTTTACCCCTATCTAATCATGGTGATCGTATGATCATATAGGTGTCTAGGTGTTAGGTTGGTTCATCTAGGTCGAGCCAGAGATGGATGTCCCTATATCTTATATCTATATGGGATGGGATAATGGCCCTGAACTATATATCCCTTATAGAGTTATATATAGAGGGGGGAGGGAGTGAGGGCCCTATACTCCCTATCGATGCACCCCTATATGGATATGCGCACCCAAATCTCACTCTATATATGGGGATAGAACCTAACTCATACAGTCAAGGAGGCCAACTAATGGCCCTATCCCTATCTATATACTTGGCACTCTCCTAATGAAGCAAACTATTCTAGGTATGGTATGGTATGGTATGGTATGGTATGGTATGGTATGGTATGGTATGGTATGGTATGGTATGGTATGGTATGGTATGGTATGGTAAGGTATGGTATGGTATGGTCGATGTATAGGGTATAGATAGTGGGGTGAGGGACATGCTCTTCATCCTCATCCATTCATCTATAAGGTTAGTTTCTATATGATCCACTCCTAGCACATCAATGCCCCAACCCCAACTAGATATGATCAGATGGATAGATCTAGAAGATCAGCTCCCTATCTCCCTATCTATAGTAAGTATGGGGGAAAGGAGTTACCAGATCAGCTTGGTATAAGGGCTAAAGGGTCTATCTAATGTTACATGATTATGTAATCAATATAGTCAGTCTAATAAGATGAGATCACTCACTAACCCCCCTTGAAATCAAATCAAATCAAATCTATTTATAGGGGTTCATCTCTATGGAGGGGAGGGGAGGGGAGGCCATCGATGGCTATATAGTTATGGTATGCCCAAGGGTCTATATATAGATGGGGGGAGGGTCCCTTTCTATCTAAACTATGGTGATAGAATTGATCAAATCCCCATTTCTCTAGAGAGGGGGGGAGACTATAGCTATATGGATAAAGGTTAGGCCCATATATGTAGAGGGGGTCAAGTGCCGTATATATATATATATATATATATATATATATATATATATATATATATATATATATATATATATATATATATATATATGGGCCATGGGGAGATATTATCCATGTGCTCCGATGGCCTACTATAGATTCTAGATTCTATATAGCTAGGGGAGAGGGACTCGACTGATGACTATATATAGTTGGGGCTCGACCCCTATCTCTACTCTATATGGGGTGGGCCCCCTATTTATGTGCCCCCCAAGCCATATATATATAGGGGTTTTTTGGCCCTTTATATATATGGAATGGATATGGGCCCTATCTAGATATGGGCCCCCTCTCTCTATATGGGAGAAACTGACTATGGTATGGATTGGTATGGCCCCTAGAAATTCCAAGGGGGTCTGATATAGAGTAGAGGGGCCCCGCTCTCTATATATGGTGGATAAAGGGGCCCAACCACCCCAACTAGATTAGATCTTCCTATTCCAATATGATATTAATATATAGATCATAGATTATAGATAGACTTTGTATTCAATCCCAACTCTTCTGATTTGAGGAGCCTTATATATCTATTCTCTATGGGGGGGAACCCCTCTATATAGCATCCAGAGGGCCTACCCTACTCTATATAGATAGAGATAGCTGGCAGAGGGCCCTCTAGAAATCAATAGGTGATAGGGATAGGCTTATCTATCTATGGGGGTTGGCCCTTATATATATATATATATATATATATATATATATATATATATATATATAGTCAGGTCCTTTGGTTTAAGAAGAAAGAGTCCATGTAGGTTGTCCCCAGATAGATATATAGGCATCTATTTTCATCAGAGCAGAGCATCTAGTATATTACCCATATAGATAGATAGGGGCCTCGATCGGAGGCCTATATAGATATAGGTCATGGATAGGAATATATATGTTTGGTTGGATTAAATCCCCCCTATGATCAATCTATGATAGATAGATATAGGTGGGGTAGGGTAGGGTGTGTTACTCATTTTCTTTTCTCCATGACCTACTAACTGCCCTATATCCATATAGATGGATCACCCTATATCTATATAACAGGATGCCATGCCTATGGCTATGACTATGACTATAGGGGCAATGGAGGGGACTAAGTACTAACTATCTAGTTGGTGATTAGAGGTCTATATCTATTATCTATGTTGCCACATCCAATCACTAAAATCAAATATCTACGTCGACGTGAACTCTACTGGATAGAGCACCCTCCAGTCACCCCTGTTTAGATAGGGCTATCTCTTCTGACCTAGATTAGAGCATAGAATCCCCAAGTGGATGGGTAATAGATCTAGCTATATCTATTCAAAAGGGCATATATTTCCATTCAAGTAATAAGATTCCACTCTCCATTCAAGAGGAGGGATTCCATTCAAGCTAACACAGATTAAGATTCCATTCTCCATTCAAGAGGGCATATATTTCCTACCTGGCCTAGCCTATAATAGATAAGCGATAAAGCTCTTTGTCCTTGGTTCGATAAGGGTTCTTGTCCTTGGTTCTTTAGTCATTGGTGTTAACCTTGGTTCTTCGATTCAATATGGTGTACACTAGTCTAGGTTCTTCGATCTCTAGTGTGGTGGTGATCAGGATTGGTGTTGAACCAATAGGTGTGTCAGCATGGAGTGAGTTGAGGAGTTAAGGCATTGGTATAAATTTTGCATCATTCCTATCCCAATTATTTAATTCTTATCTCTCACACCATTCTTATCCTAGTTACCAAAATATCTCAGGGGGTTCAAGATAGGGAGATAGTTAGAGCACCATTCTAGTATTCTAGCCCATATAACACCATTCCTATCCCAATTGTTCTCATTAGCACCATTCCAATCCATTTATATTCATAAGCGAGAGCATTGTTGAAGTCGAGTAGCACCACCTTATAGTTGGCATTCTTTCGTATGCTAGTGGCCATCTCGATGTATCTGTATGAAGTCTATATGTGGTACAGAAGTTATGTGATGGATCATTTATGTGACCCCTCTATCTAGACATAGCCTATATATCTATCTAGGGGAAAGGGGGGGCCTGCCCCATAGAGTTTAGTTATATTTCCCTAGATAGATATATAGGCTATATAGCTATATAGCCAAGCCACCCCCGATAAGAGATAGGGCCATGAGGTCCCTAGATAGTGGTGGGGGATTATGTTATGCAGATGTCCCTATCTCCACTCTATATATGGGGCCCCCTATCTAATATATAGACATAAGAGCCGCCCATTTGAGATAAGAAGTTTTTTATGAGATAAATCATGTTTGATTGAGATTGATAAATTGATTATCTCTACTCTGCCAAAAAATTATATACATTTGGGGCCCCTATCTAGGGAGATCGAGCCCTATCTATACTCAATCTACTATGGGTGCGGGGGTCTTGACCACTACCGATAGCCCTATCCTATCTATTCTCTGGATTTGGGGTGCTATATAGTCAAGGTTAGGCAGCCCCCTATGTGTGTGTGTGTGTGTGTGTGTGTGTGTGTGTGTGTGTGTGTGTGTGTGTGTGTGCGCCTTGATAGACTTGACCCTATATAGAGGAGGGGCTACGCTCAAGATAAGATTTACTACTCCATAAATGGAACTCAACTCCACTTATATGGCCTGCACCCCCCCCTCTATTTAGATAGGGACTCAACCCTATCCCCCTTTATTTAGATAGGGACTCCCATCTATATATAAAGGCCATATATATATAGAGGGGCTATCTCTGGGGGGTGCTAAAAAAATCTATACCGTGTCAATGCCAATGAAACTCTATCTCTATCTCTATCTATAGAGCCAATTAAACTATATAGTGTGGATAGATATGTAGGGTTCTCCCTCCTCCCCCTCAGCCTCCCCACTATAGACTATAGTGGACCATTTCCCCTATCTATCTATGACTCTGGGAGGCCCAACATAATCAAAAGAATATAGATATAATGAGTTTGAACCTAGGAAGCCTATATATCTATATGGGTTGGCCCTGGCCATATATCTATAGCATAGGGCATCCATAGCCTATCTCCCCATATATAGAGAGGGGGGGCACTCGATCTATTCATCCCCTAGATATAGTTGGAGTCGCATTGGAGAGTGTTGATTCTTGACTCCCAACACTATATGTTTAGGCTTAGGGGGAAGAGGGAGACTATAGCTATATATCCTTCGATTGTTTCGATTGGAGGCCCCCTATCTATCTCTATCTATATGGGGAGAGGAACCACTCTATTCCTAAAGGGAGAGGAAACCAACCACTTCACTCTAGAGTATCATTTAGGACCAACAACTACCACTAATAATGAGGCACTACCTTTTCCCTCTACCTATATGATGAGGGACAACTACCCTATAGCCACTAGGACCAGGCACCGCTCTCTCTCTTTATCATTGATGGATTAGGAGAACTCTAGATGGGGTCAATTGTCACCATATGGATATATAGGTCCCTATACCCATATCTATATAGAGGGGGGTTAGGTCGAGTGGCAGTTCTATATCTAGTGATGGTCAAGCTATATAGAGTTTAATAGCTTGTATTTGGTCACCTATATATATATATATATATATATATATAGCTTGGGATGGGTCAGTAATTAGTCTTGCTCTCATAGATATCTAGATACGGTTAGTATATCAAGTTAGAGAAGCTTTCCAGGGGACTCGACTATCACTAGATGGAGATGGATATATTATTCATTCACCCTTATCTATATATGGGATAGATTGGGGCAGGTCCTATATAACGAGATATGTCTAAAAGTGACCCCTACATATCTATCTGATATGTCGAGATATATATAGATATGGAAGCACCCAATGCCCACCCATTTAGTAGTTAGAGTGCCTACTGCCCATTCATCTATCCAAAAGTGCCCCCTATATATCTATCTGGTAGGAAGTAAGTACCCATTTTTTAGTCTATCCCATATCTATATATAGGGGTATTTTGTTCGTTTCATCTGAAGCATGTGTTTTAGTGCCTATTTAATAGGAAGGAATGGAATGAATCAGTCTTACGCACATGGGGTAGAGAAGGTCACCTAGAGAATAATTACCCCCCATATAGATAGATAGATAGATATATGGCGAGTGCCCCGCCCCATCCCCATCCCCATTTTATAGAAGACACAAAGTGAGCTTACAGCACTAAGGCACACCTGAATCATCCTAATAACCCATAACAACATGATAAATAAGATATGTTCTTTCCAACCATTGGTTTTATAGTTTTTATTATATTTATTGCATATGCTTCAATAAGTTAAATTCAATTAAACTATCATTTATTACCTAGACCTGAATATTACATTATAACACTTAAGTATTTTATTTGTATAGTGTGTTTATATGAAATACCCATTTAAAATAACACAATAGTCAATCAGTCTAATGAATCCTACTTCTAAGATTTTTTAAAGCTTTTTTTTGACCAAGATTTCTATGTGGATGGATTTTCCATAGTTTTTGCTTGATTGGTTTAGTGTCAAGATGAACCACAAGATGATGGAACACTAAAGATGGATCTAGGCCATGCATGTTATATATGACCATGCAAATGTATATAAATTCCTTTATGAGGGAAATGATGAGCCCATGTTCCTCCTCTATGAGAGAATCATCGAGCTTAATGATACGATAATTATCTTCATTACTGATGTTAACATCAATAGTGTCTTCCACAAGTAACATAGAACCATCTTCTAACATTTTTGGCACCGAAGGAATATGATATTCTTCACCTGATTATGACTCAAATGGATTGTCAATCTCACCCATAAAATAATAATATGAATCATTCATCTCAGGTAAAGGCCAACTTTGAAATGTATCTATAAATTCCTATACTAATTCTTTAAATGTTTTATCCTTAATAGGATTAAGGCCTACTTCAATGTCAATTATTGGACTATGGGAACTATAGGCTTCCTCAAAAAGAGAGTGGACTTACCCATCTGTTGGCCTCTTAAAGAGGTTTTAACCACTAAACACATCTTTTTTTTTTTACTTTTTTTACTGTCTAATAATGCCTCAAAGAGGTTTTCACTACAGGACATTAATTTTTTACTTTCTTGATTTTTATGATCAAGGAAGCCCACATGCTCTCCAAAGTAGGTAGTAGAGTCCAAATTGATTTCAAAGACCTGATTATTATTATTGGTCTCATCATTCTAGAATACATCTAATGGTATTCAATATTATTGGTCCTAATCAATGATTTAAGGATAGTGGAGGTCTAGGTGGATGGTAAGGATGGCATTGTTATTTAAAATCTTAGTGTCAACAAGCTCATCATAAATACTATAGAAGGACTCTATATCACTACCATGAAATTCTTCATTAGATATCGTAGTTTCATCACTTTGGAGATTAGATGTGTCCCCTCTAGGCAATTTGAATCCAATGCCTTGAGTTCCTTTTTGTTTAATAAGGGAAATTGGGTCAATAATTCCTTTTTCATTTGCCTATGAGCCTTTAGCATTGTAATTTACATGCTCTAATATTTTATTGGGAATGGGATATATGTTTCTTTCATAACATGATGCAATGCCATCATTGTATACTTAGGATTCTCTAGGACTATTGATATGACCTTGGTCTAAGACACCATTTTTATTGAAGGAGAGGGATCCCACTTTATAAGAATCATCTTTCTTGTACCAAATCATTTTGGGCCTAACAGGAGTTCAACGGGATGTTGGAAGTTTGGTGATATGAATAACATCTTTAACTTCATATTCTCCACAACCTTTATCTTTGATTATGAAGTGTGATGATGCCTGTGGAGGTAGATTATTGGATGTGGACGTAAGGTTATCCAAATGGATCTAAGATGATTTAAGACTTTCAAAAAACACTTTTTTATCCTTTTTAGGGCCATACTTTATGATGGGAATCATGATATTAAGCTTCTAGATTCTTACAATACTGATAGGGTTGTGTATCATGAGGGATTGTGACTTCAATACCAGCATGTGAGAATTTAAGGCATTAATGCAAAGTGGATGGAAATTCACACATCATGAATTGATGGACATCTAAGAAAGAGGTTATAGAATAATTCAATGTCAATAACATGGCAAAGAGTTTGATGGGTGATAGACCCAACAATGATAGGCAAATAAATAGTGTCAGTTGATTCTCTCTTTACATTATCATACGCCTTGATTGTAATGATGTTTACCTAAAAATATACATTTAAGTACCCTAAATATCTGACCAAATTGAGTGTAAAAATGTCCATCCCAGATCTATTATCTATGAGTACCCTTTTAACTTTATGCATTGCAATAATTACCTCAATATAGAGGGAATCATTATGGGATGGACTTGCAAATGAAATGTCACTTGGGTTAAAGGTGATTTTTTGCCCTAAGGACAAATGTACTACAAACATCTAAAACTATCAGGGGTCAATATTTGTGGGGAAAGTTAACTCTTAAAGGAGATTATATAGAATATCTTTATGGACAGTGGATGTTTGTAGAAGATCTAAGAAGGATATTTATTACGTAGTTTTTTCCAACTATTGAATAAGGTCATATGGATTTTTAATTGAGGATGTGGACAATTTTGATTTGGAGGGAGGGGGATTGTGTAATTTATCATTAGATTTTGATGGTAAGGGACCTTGTATGACAATCTTTGAGTGTCAAATAATAATAACACATTCCTGGTCTTGGTTAGGATTAACAGAAGGTAATGAACAAGGTCCCATGATAGTGGTCCTAATATGTTGATTGGTGTTAGGCGTACACTGAGAGTTGATTTTGATAATGGTGACATGATTATTTGTGATCTACCCCACAACATTATCTTAGTTTTATTAGATGTTGTGATAATCAATGTAGTTAGTTTGGGAGTTTTGAACTTAACTTTAAACATGATTTTGTTGTCATTGATTACCCTAATTATTTTGATTATTCTGATTGTGCTTTAAGAATGGGTATTTAATTATGCCCATATTCTGATTAGATGATGATGTATTGCTATCAATATCAATTTCTCCATAATCAAGCAGATCTTGAATATAATGCTTGAGTTGCATACATTTATGTGTTGTATGGCCTTTGACTATGTGATAATCACAATATTCATTATCTTTGTACCATATTGGTTTGACTTGACCTTCTTAAAAAGGTTTGGTGATAGGCCATACAACCATGTTTGTAGCAACTAATTTTTGAAAGACAACTTCTAATGGTTCTCTAAGAGGGGAGAATGTCCTTCATTGATATTGTCTTTTAGGTGGCACTCTTTTAAGACTAACTATTGTTATATATTAGACAATTTGGATGTGTTTTGGTTGAATAGTTTGTATAAGATTGGACTTTGTAACTTCATCATCCATGACATTTTTGTTCTTATTAAAAATTATAGGTTTTTCCATTTGTGATTACACATTAGTTTGGGGTTGATTTTGAGAATCTCAAGTGTGTATTTTAATCAACCCTTTCTCAAGAAGGGCTTGTTCAATCTGCACACCCTTCTTGATGATTTTATCGAATGTACTTGCATAATGTGTCATGCCCATTTTTTCTCACTAAAAAAATAGGTATGACATACCAAAAACATAATCAAACTACCAAATGTAAACCATCATGAGCAAAACCTGTAATTATCATAATGCACTTATGTAAATGGTCAATAATGAATCACTTGACCTTGCACTTCAATCTAATCACAAGACTTACACAAACATTTATTGTGTAAATGATGTCGAGGATGACCATCAAACTTGACCTAGGTCCACATTGACATAATGGGGTGCCATGTGGTAGCCTCAGGTCAGTTTAAATCCATGTCATCAGGATCACAGACACACCACATATTGCATTTATGGGCCTTAGGTCTACTACTCGACTCATACCTTTTGGGCCTGAGAGTTTCAGGATGCTACCATGTGGTATCATCTTAGCCTTTTGAGTCCTTAGCAAAAATGGGACTTAAGTTCTGAGGTTAACTCATTTGAGGTTCCAAGATTCGAGAGGTGGACACATGGTAGTTCTTTGGGCATCTAAAACCATGTAACCATTGGACTCAAATATTTAAATACTTTCCCTTCATGCCTCTACATTCCCATGGTGATGTCACCTGGTAGTTTCATGGGGCTCTAGATCATTAAGGCTAAAACCTTATGGTTAAACATATGGCTACTGAGATGATGCCACGTGGTAGCATCTAGTAGACTTGGACAAAATGCAAAATTTGGCTAAGGCATAAAAGTGAAAGGCAAAGTAGAAAGTAAAATGGCTAAGGCAAAAAGGTTGAAGTAATTTCAAAAAAGGCACAAACCTTCATAACTTTTGTTTGGAACATCTATCCCAAAGACCCAAGTCTTCAAAATTTCTATTTGTAACTTTTACCTAACCAATTATTACATTTCTTTGAAGACCAAGGTCTTGAATGAATTTGCTGATGCCTTCAAAAACTTTGTTCACAATAAATTCACAACAAAACTTCTAACCACTTTTGTTGAAAAGCTTGAAGGCCATTTTTTTTAGAAAATATGTTAAGTCTTTTGCTAAAGACTTGGCCATTTCTGTCAAACTTCAAAACTAACACGAACCTTTAACAATGACACAAGCTAAAAGGTTGGCTTTGAATAAGTTAAGGTAAGAAGCCTTCAACCAATTTAAAGTTGCAACGTAGATAATATTTAACATAAAATCAAGCTTAATAAAACTTCATCAATGTTATAAAACTGTATAGTTAATGGGAGGGTATAAAATAGGCAACCACTCCTCTATAAGGCCTAATGGATTCTTCCATGGACATCCATCTGATCCTCAACATCGTAATAAGATTTAATGATTAATATTAATTCTTATTCCAAATAACAATCCAAGGCTCAATAAATACATTCAACTCAGTCTTGATCAGGCTCAATCCAATTAAATTAACCATGAAAATTACAAGGAGAGACAAAGGCAAAAATGAGGAACTGATTTCACCAATATTAAATCAATTAACCCCTTATCTTTTATAAGAAAATCCATAAGTCCCAAGAGGATATTTTCTCCACATATAGACTCCTTCCCAAGAGTCTAATCAAACATACAACTAATTGTGACTTCTTATACAAAAAGGTCCAATACAAGACAACATAGTCTCAAATCATGATTGGCATTATTATACCAAAAAAAATCAATGTTAAGTTCATTTCCACAAGATATATTATTATTACCAATAACAATATCATAGCCTTTTATCTAAGTTCCATTCATTCGTAGATAAATTAACTTCAATTATTCTTTATATCCAGATAGACAAAGATGCATAATGCTTAAAGATAAGTTAATCATAACAAGGAATTAAATAAGTAAATCAATCTATCATTTATTTAAAGGAAACTCAAAGGCTAAGAACTTTCAATACAAATAGGACTTTTCACAAGGTCATTTGATCAATAATTCATCACATAATTATCTTAGTTCTACTTTGATGAATTAATAAGTAAAAACATGTCTTACTCCATATTTGGAATCATGTTCAAGGTCTTTTCCTTTACAATAATATGAGAAGTAGGCTACTTGTAAAATTATTAATGATACATCAAAATAATTCATCTTATAATCATAAGATAGAGACACATCTCTTAATCTGATCACATGCAAAAGAACCAAGCAATCTTGAATGGCATTCCACATCCAATTTCAAGCATTCGTTGGCCATTAGAAGGAAGACTTACCACCTAACCTTTTATCATCATTAAGTTGTTACTTTAGACACCCCCGAACACAAGACTCTCAACTCCAAGCATTTTTATATCACTTGGCAAAGGCAAGGATGGGTATCAAGTAAGGGTATTTAGCACAGGGGAAGACCATACACCACCTACAGTCTTATTCCTAATTCTTACCCAAAGAGATATCAACCTCAATATCAATAAATAAGCATTCAAGTGAAGCAAATCATTCAAGAACATAATATAAGTAAACAAGTTCTTAACACATAATAAAGTCTGCTAAAAGTTATGGAATAGCAAGAGGATATTATCACTTTATTGCTTCCTTAGAATGGTCATGGGAGAGTTGAACAACCTACCTCTATTCCCTAAATAAAATGACTTTAATTATTACCATAATGACATTCATGGGAGGATAAAATAACCTTCCATTATGACCACGCACAAGAGGACATTGATAAGTCACCATCATAAAGATGTTGCTCCCAAACCACCATCACTTAGTGTTACAATAGCATATCAAAATGTGCATAAGATCAAAACACTTCATGAATATAAGGAGGAACAAAATTTTCCAAATTTATTAAGGGATAAGCATAATATAGCAGTCAATGCTCATATATGGGCAAACAATAAAGTAGGTAGAATAAACCAAGTGGTTTTATTCTCCTAAGAACAAAACATCAAGAAAAGCACATAACCATTTTCATTACTATAAATAAACTAAAATCATAAGTCAAATAGATCACCCACGTATCAACTCCAATATCACCTAGGCACACTCCTCCAAATGTCTAGGTTCAACTTTCCTAACTCACTCTTCCTAATTCATGATTCCTTTTTCTCTGCTTGCTAGCCTAACATATTTTCTCCCAATGGCCAAAGTTACCCCCCAAAAGTCCTGAACTAAGGAAGTTCCACTTCCAACAATAGGTGTATCAATATTTAGCCAACCACTTACCAGTCTATGCCTCATTAAGGGGACATTAATTTCCATGTTCAATTAAGGCACATGGTAGTTTTCATAGACTTTTATGGTTGCTTCTTAGGTTAACTCACCTTTGTTCCCATAAGATTTCAGTTTAAGGCAATTAATGGAATATTTGTCAGTTGGCCACTAGATAATTTAGATATTAGTTACAAGGATTTATAATTAGGTGAAAAAAAATTTAGAAACCATACTTAAAATCTAGTTGCCTAAAACATTTGCTAAGTTAGTAGAGGTGGTGGACTAAGGATATGATTACTTAAAAAGATCTAAAAAAGGTTTAGGTAAACTGATTAGTGATAAAACCATGTTTAGTGTAGTGTCTTTCCTTCATTGGACCTTTTCCTATTACTGCACACTAGATGCACACATCAAATTCCTCTATCCTAATAGACAAAGCTATGAAATTTAATCAAATAAGGCATTCAATCAATTATCCATAGTCAAACATTCATGTAATATCAGCATCCACATAGATAATTTAATTTGATCCACCATATAATTAATTGCCAATTTATAGCTTAGAATCAATAATTCGACATGATTTAAGCCAATATATCCCATAGACATATTCAAACTTCTTAAGGAAACACTTGTATGAAAGAAGAATAACATCATAATTTCATAAGTAACAATCAAAACATGATTGATAATAGGTCTTTCTCATGGTTCCCAACACATGAAAAACCTTCATATAATCCTTGCATGCCATAACTATTCATGACTTAACAACATATTTCAATAATCATAGCATAAGAGTCATAGTTTCATTGTCATCTTTCCTAAAGATGAGCACTATGCAAAATGGGGACTTACATCTCCCTCCCATTAAATAGACTTTTGCCCGAAAGTCATTGAAAGAGGTGAGGATTCTAAACCCTCAAAGATGCAACATCTTCCCAAGTTGTTGTTGATTAATCATATTTATCCCATTAAACCTTGACCTGATTCAAGTCTCTCCCTTGAAGTGCCATCATCTTGTGCACTAAAATCCTGACAGGATCCAAAGTCATAGCCTCATTGATTTTAACCTGCAAGGTCATATAATCCAATACATGAGCAATGTCAACAACATATTGATACAAAATAGAAACATGAAATACACTATGGACATGAGATAGGCTAAGTGGAAATGACAATTTATAAACTACTAGGACAATAGTCTCTAAAACCTCAAATGGTCAAACAAAACAAGGTGCTAACTTCGACCCTTTTTCATAACAGATGGGGATCTTGTTAGATCTCACCCTAAATAAAACTTTATCTCCAATAGTAAAATGTCTATCAATAATTTTCACATCAACATACTTATTTTGTCGATTCCTAACAATCTCAAGGTGTTGTTGAATATTAACCACTTACTATTCTATATCTTCTAACATGATGGGGCCAATCATGACTTTGTCCTCAAGTCAGTCCTAACTCAATGGGGTTCTATAGGCTCAACCATAAAAATCCTAGTAAAGCTCCATCTTAATTTAACTATGATAGCTATTATTACAAACAAACTGAACAAGATACAAATAGTGTTCCCAATGGGATTGTTGGTACATAACATACATACAAAACATGTCTTCCAAAACTTGATTGACTCTCTCGGTCTGCCCATCAGTCTCGAGATGGTAGGATGTACTAAAATTAAGTTGATTTCCCAATGCCTTATGCAAGGAAGTCCATAAGTGAGAAGTAAAAATGGATCTCGATTTGAAATAATCTTATGGGGAATCCCATGCAATTTAACAATGTCATCTAAAAAGACCTTTTCCACTAAGTTAGCATTGTAAATAGTCTTTATGGGAGAAAAGTGAGCTACTTTGGTCAGTTTGTCCACTATGACCATGATCACATCATGATGATACGATGAATTATGCAATACTATAATAAAATCCATGGAGATGGTGTCCCATTTTCATTTCAGAATCTCATGAGGATATAACAATCTTGATGGATGTTGATGCTCAGCCTTCACCATCTTGCACTCTAGATAATTAGCTACAAATTTTGCAATATCATGCCTTAAACTAGCCCAATGGTATAACTTCCCTAACTCAGCATGTATTTTATTTACTTCAGGGTGCACTTAATAAGGAACTCTATGAGACTCAGATAGAACTAGTTCACATAAGCCACATGCTAAAGGGACATAAACACATCCTTTATGGCACAACAGACCATCTGAATCAAGATAATAGCCTTCAAACTTACTTTTTAGATTATAACAAAATCCAACAATCATCTTACTTCCCTATAGAGGTGATCCTCTAGAAGTTGCTTTAAAATCTGACTTCTTAAGTCAGTTTACAAATTCATTGCTACCAACTCATGGCACCTTCTGCTCAAAGCATCGATAATAACATTCTCTTTTCCCTTGATATATAATATTTTGCAATATTATTAGCACAATAATTCCATCCAATGTATTTGATGCATTTTGATTTTAGGTTAGTTGAATAGATGTTGCAAACTTAGGTGATCAGTCTTCAGTACAAAGTGACGACCAAGCAAGAAGTGTCACCACCTTAAACAAACATGAATGATAGCTACAAATTCCATATCATGCATGGGATATCCCAACTCATAATCTTTGAGTTTTTGAGATTCATATGATATTAATTTACCTTCTAACATGAGTACATCTCATAAACCTTCCTTCAACACATATGTGCAAACAAGGAATTCTTCTAAAGGATTAGGCATAGCCAAAATTGGTGAACTAGAGAGTCATTCTTTCAACAACTAAAAAGCTTCATCACACTTTGTCATCCAAGAATTTTTTTTATCCCTTTCTTATGAAGTGAATTTCTGGGACTCACAATGTGAGATACATTCTTGACAAAGTATCTGTATTAACCTACCAATCTCATGAAACTATGAACCTATACAACATTTGTGGGTGCTAGCCATTCTAAAATGGCTCAAATCTTGGAGGAATCCACTAAGATTCATTCTCCTAAAATAATGTCCAAGGTATTTCACCTCAGACTATCCTAAGTCACACTTATCTAAGTTTCCAAATAATTGGTTTTCTCTTAAAACATGTAGGACCTGCCTCAAATGGTCCTCATGCTCTTCTTCATTCTATGAATAAATCATAATGTCAACAAGAAATATCAACACAAAATGATCCAAGAAGGTGTGAAATGCATCATTAATAAGACTCATGAACATTTTTGGAGCATTTATCAACCCAAAAGGTACAACCATGAATTCATAAAGTCCATGCCACGTTCAAAATGTAGTCTTATAAATATCAGGGTCTACAATATGCAACTAGTGGTATATAGATTTCAAATCAATCTTGGAGAACACCTTGGTTCCTCATATTAGATCAAATTAATCATCAATTATAAGAAATGGATAATGATTCTTAGTCATTACCTTAATTAATTAGAAATAATCCATGCACAACTGAAGAGATCCATCCCTCTTCCTTACAAAGATGATCGGTGCTCCCCGCGGGGACACACTAGGATGAATCAGTCCTTTCTCAAGGAGTTTCTCAAATTGCATCTTGAGTTCATAGAAACCAAGTGTGGTCATTTGATAAGGTGCATTTGAGATAGGCTCAACCCTAGGCACTAAATCAATTCAAAAATAAATCTCTCATGAAGGATGCATACCTAATAATCCATCTAGAAACACATTAGGAAATTCCCACAAAACAAGATGATCATCCAAAAAAACCTTCTATGATTCATTTGATCTATCACTCACCATGATAACAAGCAATTAGAAACCCTTCCTTATGCTTTTTTTGAGTTGCATTGTAGTGATCATGTGATGAGAAATAGGTCTCTTGACTCATAATACTACCATAGGAGTCCTAAGGTCATCCTCACATTCGACGACCTTGTGAAGACAATCTAATTTGGATTTATGACATGAAAGCCAATCCAATCCCAAGACAACATCGTAGGTACCCAGGGGAATTATACACAATTTCACAGTGGTAGAGAAGATATCTATATCCAAAATGTAACTACTCACTAGAGAGCTAATGGACAACTTGGCCCTAGAGGCCAACTTGACTACCCAACTTTCTAACTACCTTTGAACCAGGTCTATGATAAAAGGTGAAATAAAGGAGTCTTAAAGTATTGAAATTCCTTATATCATACATGTGGTCTCATGACTATTATTTGGTGTTCAACTCAGTGGTTATCCACCAATGCATAGATTCTATGTCCTCGACCTAAATTGCCCACTATTTGCTTTGACATTGGGCCCTTCTACTTACTGGTAGTTGATGGCTCAAGAGGAAAATCTCTTGCATAATGATAAGGGGATCCACATGTGAAACAAATACCCTTATGCTAGTTTCACCCTAAGGGGGATCTACTTGTTCTAGGTCTGAAAGAAGTATTTGACCCTGAAGGTCTTACCTAATCGAACCAAGGAGCCTACACAATCCTTAATTATTGATGTTCTTGAGGTCTAACATCACCTTGCCTCTAAAAATCCTTCTCCAAATAGTTTTTCTCCAACTCCACCCAGATTGGTTGTTGTCTTTCTACAAATGTTGAGGGGGCTTAAAGTTAGATTGACCTACTTCCCAACCCCCTTAGGTGTAGGTTGCACACCTTGTGACCTTGAGTCATGTTGTGACTGCATCTTGCCACAAAACTTCTCTCATGTATCCTGAGTCTTTCCATGAGACTCCTCGACCACATAGGCTTTTTCAACTACCATAACCAAGGTTGTATGAGCTAAAATGTGCATCACACTAGCCAACTCCAAATTTAGGTCTCTAACAAATCTATTTACTTGGATTATATCATATTAATAGCCCTTAACATACCTGATTAAATACAAGAACCAACATTCATATTATGCCACTGTTACTCCCTTGTCAAAGGTTATGGAATTCATCCACCTTATTTTTCACATAATAGGGTGAATGGTAGCATGCTCTAAAACACTCCTTGAACAATTCCCAAGTGAGGGAAGTTAGTGTCAAGTGGAGTTTATGATCCTCACCTTCCCACCACATCTTGGTTACATCCCTAAGAAGGTGAGTGCCCAAACAAGCCTTGCTAATGGTGTCATAATTATATAAGGGAAAACACCCTCTCATGTTTGACAACCAAGCATCGATTGTGAATCCTTCCTGAGTACCATCAAAGGTAGGAGGGTACATTCTAATAAAATCCTTCACTAAATCTCTAGGTACAGGGTTAGGAGGAGGGCCTATATCTCACCTCTCACATCGCTCACCATGGTAATGCATTTTTGCTCTAATATCATCATAATGGTGATGAGGAAGACTACTAGACCTTTCTCTTTCAACTAATTCTTCATCATCCTAGGAATGCTAAGGAGAGTGCCTCTTTGGCTTATGTTGAGCCATAGACAATCTTTCCTATAATGCATCCCTCATCTATTGCATAGCTAAGAGGAGTTAGGGTCTAGTATCATTTAGTCCTTATTGATTAGGAGGCTCATGCTCACCAAGGGGATCCACATCATGACGTGATTGATGTCCTCATCTCATTATGTATACCACTAGGTAGGAAATTTGAATACATACATAAAATAGAAAGCCAAAAGTAAAAGAAATTGTCCAAAGCTCTTGGTGTTGCAACCCAGGCTCTAATTCCAAAATTTCATGCCCTTTTTTTATCTCTAAAATAAAAAGTATGACATACCAAAAACATAATCAAACCACCAAATGTAAACCATCACAAGAAAAACCTACAATTATCATAATGCACTTATGCAAATAGATAACAATGAATCGCTCAGCCTTGTACTTGAATATTTTTGCAAGACTCTCCTAAATGTTTATTGCACAAATGACATTAAGGACGACCATCAAACTTGACCCAAGTCATCACTGACACAATGGGGTACCACATGGCAACTTTTGGTCAATTCAAATCTATGTCATCAAGATTGCAAATGCACCACACATTGTATCTATGGGCCCTAGGTCTACTAATCAACTCATGAATTTTGGGCTTGAGTTCTGAGATGCTACCACATGGTAGTATCTTGGGCTTTCGAGCCCTTAATAAAAATGGGACTTGAGTCCCAAGGTTTTAGGTTCTGAGAGGTGGCCACATGATGGCTCCTTGAGTATCTAGAACTATAGAGCCTTTAAACTTAAACTTTCAAAGACTTACCCTCCATGCCTCCACCTTTTCATGGTGTTGCCATGTGGCAACTTCATGAGGCTCTAGAGCATTAAGGTTAAAGCCTTTCAATTAAACCTTCGACTACTAAGATGATGCCATGTGGTAGCATCTAAAAAACTTGAAAAAAATGCAAAAGTTAGATAAAGCATAAAATCTAATGGAAAAGTAGAAGGCAAAAAGGTTGAAGTGATTTTAGAAAAGGAACAAGCCTTCAAAAAATTTGTTCAAAACATCAACCTCGAAGACCCGAGTCTTCAAAATTTATGTTCACAACTTTTGTCTGACCAATAATTACAATTATCTAAAGACTAAGGTCTTGAACAAATTTGTCAACCTCTTATGAACTTTTAATCATGACAAATTTTTAACAAAACTTTTGACCACCTTTGTTGAAAAGCCCAAAGGCCAAATTGAAGATGTTCCCAGACCACCATCACTCAGTGTCACAACAACATATAAAAACACATATAAGATCAAAACACTTCATGCATGTAAGGAGGAACAAACCTCTCAAAATTTCTCAAGGGATAAATACAACATGGCGGTCAATGCTCAACCATGGGCAAACAATAAAGCAGGCATAATAAACCAAGTGTTCTTATTCTCTTGGGAATAAAACATCAAGCGAAGTACATAATCATTTTCATTACCAAAAAATAACTAAAAGCATGAGTCGTATAGATCACCCATCCACTGAATCCAATATCACCTGGGCATTATCCTCCATATGTCTAGGTTCAACTTTCCTAACTCGCTCTTCCTAATTCATGATTCCTTTTTCTCTACTTGTCAGTCTAACTTCTTTTTTCCCAATGACCAAAGTCCTCCTCACCCAAAGTCCCAAACAACGGGAGTTCCACTTCTACAAATAGGCATCTCAAAATTTATCTAACCACTAGCCAATTTCCAGCCCATGCCTCATTAAGGGGACATTCTTTTCCATGTTCAATTAAGGCACATGGTGATTCTTGCAAACTTTTATGGTTGCTTCTCAGGTTAACTCACCTTTATTCCCACTAGATTTCAGTCTAAGGTAATTAATGGAAGGTATATCAATCATAAATTAGACAATTTATATGTTAGATACAAGGTCTTACAGTCAGGTGATAATAAGTTTCATGAACTAGGCTTAAAGGTTATCCACCTAAAACATCTGCTAAGTCAATAAAGGTGGCAGACTAGGCATCTGATTACTAAGTAAGATATAAGAAAGGTTTAGGTAAATTGATTAGTGATAAAACCATGCTTGGCATAATATCTTTCCTTCATTATCCCTTTTCCTATTCTTGCACACTTAATACACACATCAAATTCCTCTATCCTTATAGCTGAAGCTATGAAATTTAATCAAACAAGGCATTCAATCAATTGTCCATAGTCAAACATTCACATAATATCAACATCCACGTAGATAATTTCATTTGATAAAATATACAATAAATTATCAATTCATAGCTTAGAACTAATAATTCAACATGGTTTAAGCTAATATATCACCTAGACATAATCAAACTTCATAAGGAAACACTTATATGAAGGAAGCATAACATCATACTTTCATAACTAGCAATCAAAACATGATTGGTAATAGGTCTTTCTCATGGTTCCCAACACATGAAAAACCTTCATAAAATCCTTGCATGCCATAATTGGTCATGACTTAACATTCAATAATCATAACATAAGAGTCCTATTTCCATAGTCATCTTTCCTAAAGATGAACACTATACAAAACATGGCCTTACACAATGTAGTTACAAATAAAAAGCCATTTTTTGGATTTATATTTGAAAAAAAGGTGGTAGCTAATTTATTTTCTAGGAGAGAATGAGTAAACCTATTGGACAAACTTCTCCACCATTATAAAAAGGTTGAAACACTCTCCCCACTTCATTTTTTTGAGTTACAAAGGTCCACCATTGCTAACTCATGTTCCATGTTGAATGAAAAATGCTTCATAAAGTGTTTTGACAGGTCAACAAAAGTAGCAATCAATTCTTTGGGGAAATGAAGGAACCATTATAGGTCTGACTGCCTAATCTTTGTGAGAATAATCAAAGGAAATAAATGTCATTGAATGTGAGTTCTTGACAAGCCATGAAAAAATCTTATACACATTCTCTTGGGTCCCCATTCCCTTTATACTAATCAAATTTTGGTGCCTCAAAATGAGGAAGGAAATGGAAATGTAGAATGCTCTTGTCAAAAGGATAAGCATACAATTCCTCAAATTTAAACTTTTTACTTTGATTCCCTATTTGCAGTCCTAAAAGAGCATCTTTTATTTCCTACCACTCTTGAGCATTTGGAGTGTTTTGAGATGAATGTGATGCACGTTGATGTGTAGACAAATGTTGATTAGGATTATGATTAATTGGTGGATTAGAGTTAGATTTGGTGGATTTATGGAATAATCACCCTATTGAAAGGAATATATTATTGGTTAGGTGGTATTAGCTGGTTGGATGATACTTGTTGTTGATTGATTGGGATTTATTATTGATTGGTCAGAGTTTATTGTTGATTGGCTAAGATTTGTTGTTGTTGTGTGTTAGATTATGTGGTATTTAAGGTAAAATCCATAGTAACAAATATTTGGGTAACATTTTTTAATTTCACAGTCAGAGCTTAATAAGTATCCTAAGGTGGTGGCTCTACATGGATCTCTTTCCCTTTGCAAAAGGACTTAGGATTTGGATGTAGATTTTAAACAATATTGTGATCTTGATTTTGGTCATGACTAGAAGAAGCCTTATCTCATTTTTGTATTAGAACCTCCTCTTCTAGTGCATGTATAAGGTATTGTAAATTTCATGGGGCATAACCTGCAATAAATTTAGCACCTAAATTTAACAATAACAAGAGTATTTCATATTTTTGTTCAAAAATTTATTCAAAATGGGTCCTTATCAGATCCATTATGGGTGGATCAATTTTGGTTTTAGTTCATGAATACTTGCATCCATCATTGCCTCAAAGTGTAGCTAATATTTTTACTTATTGGTTCTGGTCAAAATGAAATAGGTTTCCACCAAAATCATTATCAAAGTTAGGGTTATAGCTAGTTTCACTTTGTGTATAACTATGCATGGTGCTAAAAATTTATTTTGATTTGTTTTGAAGTTAGTTTTAAGATTTGAATTGACTTCAACTTTATATTTGATTTGAAACAAAGGTAGATTTTAAATTTTTATTCGATGTTAGATGATATTAAACTTTGAATTAAGTTTACATTAACTCTTTTAGATTAGAATCAAAATTTAATTAACTTACCTTCTTTGGAAGTGATTTATTTCGATGTCTTGATTTTGATTTATTTTTAGACTTTGGATGTTTTGGATGTCTTTGTATAAGTTTGCTTAATTTTAAATTTTTTGGAATGCCCGACTTAAATTTGATGTGATATTTGACTTGATTCTTGAAAAATATTTGACTTTACTTTTTAAAACATTGGACTCAGGTTACTCTAGGATGTCTTAACTTGTTTTTAGAAGTTTGACTTCAATTGAACTTAGATTTTGGATTTATTTTGATTTTTTTATTTGGTTTGAGTTAGTCAAAGATAGATGTTTGACTTTGGTTGACCTTTGAATTTCAAAGTTTACTTGATTTGACCTAATGCTTGACTTTGACTTTTAAAGTCAACTTAGGAAAGTTGACTTGATTTCACTTTGAATTAGATATTTGATGCTTTGAATTTTGAAGGTTAACTTGATTTGACTTGATTTTTGACTTTAACTTGGATAGCTAATGTTTTGACTTTATTTGAATTAGGAAAGTTGACTTGATTTGAATTGACTATTGAATTTAGAAGGTTGACTTGATTTAACATTTGAATTTTGATTGTGTTGACTTGATTTGACATTTGACTTTTGATGGGTTTAGTTTTATTTGCAGTGTTTAAGGTTTACAATCAATACAGGTCATGATAACAATCAAACAAAATCACACAAATGACAAGCCTTATGTTCAGTATAAAATATGTGTGACTTAACTAACAACTCGATGATCTACTCATGTAAAATTGTGACTAGATTGGTCTCCTAACCCTCACTTTATGTATATATGTGGTGAGTGATCTTTGAGGATGTTATTTCCCCTACACTTATAGTTCTTTATGGCTGAAGGGTCTTAAGCTATGTGTAAACAAGGTTTTATATGTGCATCCCCTATATACCTTATGATATGATGGGGATGATTATGTGGAAGAGGCCAATTAACAAGCTACATGGGAGGGTCTAGTCCCTTCACACCTACTTCATCCATAGGATTTCAGTGGAGCGCCATCAAAATGTTGATCCTCAAGGGGTGTTATCTAGGGCTTGTGTATTGGAGCATGATAATTCCTCACATCATGGTGAACCTAAAACACATAACCATTTGGCTAGTAATGATAACTCCTCCCTCAATTTCCATACCCTACCTAAACATGAGGTTGGTCCCAATACTAGGGGATGAAATCCTAGCCACTGCATCCTAAAGACTTGTATTTGGGGAACAAGGCCCAAGTCACATAGCCAAAAAAAGAGACTCATGCTATTTCTTATTCCCAATATCATCTAAAGGTGTGAGGGAAGAGCTTACGTAGTGTCCGTATGGGATAAAAATAATCAAGTTAAGTCATTTTTGATTCCCAAGAATTATCCTATAATGCAAAAGAAAAGCATACACATACACACACAATCAAATGAAAGTAACAAAGCAAACATGTTTTTTTACCCAAATCAAAATGCGTGTTTAATTATTAAGTTCAAAAATAAGTGTGATAATTATTTGGTTGATTTAAGACTTTAACAAGCGAAAACCTACAAATGATAGATCATTAGTTTGTTTTGCATAACTTGGACAAGCTTAAAATCCTGCACAAATTTGTTAGATCACAAACTACCAATAATTCCCTTAAAATATTTGTCGAAACACAAGATAAATCTGCTACTCTACAAAAAACACAGTCATAAAATGAAAATAGTTTTACTAAAATTAGAACTATTTCACCAAAATCAAAATGATTTGATTGAACTTAAGACAAATTTTCCACCTTGAAAATAAAAACTATCAGAAAATAGGGTTGATTTCACCACAATATAAATGATTTCACTAAAATATGAATGATTTTACCAACATTAAGAAGATTTCATGAACTTGTAAACATATATTATCATAAAACAAAGATGATTTTGCCAAAGTTAGGATGATTTCATAAATATGTAAACAACACTATTGAAAAACACATCTGATTTCATCAAAATTTAAACAATTTTATTGAGGTTATGATGATTCTACCACCCTGTAAAACATAAAATGTTAGAAATCAAAGATGGTTTCATCAAATTTTTGATGATTATGTCACCCTTTAAAACACATACTAAAACATTTCCATTGAAATGCAATACGTTTCTACCAAAGTTTTTCCTATTATGCTAAAGTTTAAAAACAAGGATTTTAACCACCTACAATTTTGCCAATGAATAGGTCTATTTATAAATTTTACTCATGATTTTACTAATTCACAAGATGATTATGGTAGGAATTTGGGAACTAAAATTTCAATGATTTTAGGAATTGTTTAGAGAAATTTTAGCTAATACAGTGCAAAATGGTTAGATAATCAGGCTTAGGAGACGTAAAAAGGGATTTTGGGATGCGAATGGTCCCACCAAATGTGCCATATGTGACATCATGAAACAAATATTAGTGTTTTAGTTAGTATACATCAAAACATAATTGAAATATATAACTAATCTAAGCACATGTCTTCAGATTGATCCAAACAAAAGGAATACAATTACAATTGGAAAACAACACTTGTTATACCTTTGTTATCCTCTTGGTGAATTTGGATGAGCTCAAATATGATGTAGTTATAAAGGCGGGTCGAGATGCATAGACAATTCAACAACACATCCCCTTACAAATGGATTATTTGGTTAGACACTTGATGATGTGGGTTGAAGCTTTGACTTAAAATTAACAATGTTTTGTTGCACAAAATAAGTTTGTTGATAATGGAGAGGAAGTCCTCAATTTATAGATTTTATAAATGATTATGGTCCATTGGATGAAGATCCAAATCAATGGATGAGAAGAGGTCCTGCAACTCATTTAATGTCATGGTTGGAGTGTGCAAAAGCATGTAAGAGATCCACTCATGAAATTTTGGAGTGTGTAAGAGCAATTCATTTAAGAAGACTTGGAGTGTGTAAGAGCATGTCATAGACCTTTCTTACACACTTTTCTCCTTAGATTGAACTCATATTGAAATATAAAGTTTGGTTTATGATTTTTAAATTTTCAAGTGGATCCTTAGACAACACCACAAGTTTGAGATGAAAAATAAGATTATTTCAATTGTGCTTTAACCTTTTAGGACTTACTAAATGTAAATCATATGTTATTAAAGGGCTGAGTATAGTAAATCAGGGTGGAATTATGTAATAAATATAGCCACCGATCTATTACAAAATTGACTAAATTTGACCTTTCTAAAAATAATAATAAATATTATAAATGAGAACTTAACTAGAAAATGACTGAGACGAATGATCTAGAGGCTAAAAAATGAGGCAGAGGTTAGTCTAAGTCTTAAAAATAGGATTTAAGTGTCAAAACCCCTCCTAGATAGTAGTGCCCTAATTGGAAAGTAGCACCATGTGGTGTTAATGTCCTTGTTTTAACAATATTGTCCTTTGTGCAGGATTGTTTTGAGCTTTTGGGTGCACCTGTGTTTGGGTCTATCAAGTTTGTTCTTACACACACAAGTTATGAAACCCTGTAGATGACTTGTTTTGATTAATTTTATGAGCAAACCCTTATCTTCCATATTACCAAGGCATCTAATTGATACAAGCAATAATGTATGTTTATTAGTGGGGTAGGTTGGACATCCTTAACACCTCGTTGTGATGAGAGTTGTCTACATACCAATACTTCAAAGAAGGATCAATCCTGATGTAGTTCTCCCCACCTAAGTGTTGGTGAAAGTGCAAGTGAAGCTAGTATGATTGTAGATCTGAGTGCTTTAAATGTGCTTGAGATTAGAAGTTTAAGTAATCTAAGCTTAGGAATGTTGTAGATGGTAGTATGTAGAAGTAAGGTAGAATAAGGATTGATAACCTTAATTTGCACAACTTGTTCTGAGTTTGTATGTGTAATTTGCATCTACTAGTTGGAGGGATAAAAGTCATGTATATATATTGTTATGGTGCTTGTGTGGGTGTCAAAAGAGGTCTAGGCTGACCCTAGGAGGTATAAGATTTGAAAAGATACTTATATGTAAAATAAGGAGGGAAAGGATAAAAGCACCAAAATTGGGACACTAGCACCATGTGGCACTACTATCCTTATTATGGCACTAGTGTCTAGGTGGTAAAACTTGAGGCACAAAGGGTCAGGTTACAAGAATGACTGAAGATACTCATTGCCCTCATAAAGGCTAGATAAGTGTTAAAATAGGCCCTATAATAGGTCTAGGGCTAAGCTAGTGATAGGTGGTCTCAAGTAGCACTCTTATCACTCAAGATGTGGCATTATTATCCCTATTATGGCACTAGTGTCTAAGTGGTAGAAACTAAGGCATGAAGGGCCAAGATACAAAAATGAGGGTCTAAGACTACTTTAGGGATGATTAGGGATGCATGTAGCCCCCATGAAGGCTGGATAAGTGTGAAAATAGGCCCTAAGATAGGTCTAGGGATAAGCTAGGGATAGGTGGTTTCAAGTAGCACTCTTAGCACTCAAGTGTCATTTTTAGGTGATTACATTTACGCCCGCTCCACCCCACCTCCCCCCCTGCCCACTTTATTCTATAAATACAACAAAGCAAAATGACTAGGATAAAGGAAAAATAAGTGTACCTGGACTTACCTAAGATGTTAGTCCCATGAATCTGGATTTAAGTATGTGAAGCATGCTCCATTGTGTGTCCTATAAGTGAAACGTGCATAAACTAGTCCTTAAGAGATATCAAAATCAAATATAAAATTGAGTAAAGAAGTAAAATTGAGTAAAGGGATAAGAGAGATGAAATTAACAAATACACCTCATTGGGTATGCGAACCAATGCATAAAACTTAGTGACAACATGTGTGTGTGCATGTATATAGTGATAAATTAATGAATACCTTAGACTTAATTGATGGTTTCTTCAATCCTCAAGTGTGGGTGGATCAAGAACTTAATCCAGTTTTGACTCCATCATTGCCCACCCCTACTTAGTGGATAATGACATATGAATAGCTTGTATTAAATTGATGGTGTGTCTAACCCTCTCATGTAGGTGGATCAAGAACTCAAGTAGACTATGACTCCATCATTGCCTACCCATGTGTAGTAGATGCATCTGAAACTGAAATTGTGTGATGTAACTGGAAATGTCTAACTAGAGATATTTAAGTAGAGATATCAACTCTATGACCACTCATATATATTAGGAGGCTTTGGGTCGCTTAGGAATGCCAACCACTACATATGGAGTAGGGCATGAATATGGTGTGTAACTTGGCACATGGTGTCTGATGTATACAATGTAAAGAATGACATGGAGTTTGTCATTTCATTTGATCAATCGGTGTATAAGTGAGCATATAAAAATAATGTGCCATGCACATGCCCCTAAATCTGATATTTGAGCATATGTATTTTAGACCGAGTTGTAATAATTTGTATTTGAATTGAAAATGGGAATGGTCATGTCGTGCATGATGCCCCCAATCTGAGTAAATTGGTATGAATCTGAGCTAAACTAGTATGAATATGAGCTAAACTAGTAAATCTATAATTGAACCTATGCAAACCTAGATTGTACTTTCTTTATTTTTTAGATAATCTAGATTTTCATGAAACTAAAATTACTTGATAGTAGCACCATATCTTGGAAAATAACACCATGTGGCACTAGTGTCCTAATTTGGGTGCTAATGTCTGATTATTCTGATTTTTATACAATTGTAACTGATCTCTATGTCACTATTTCCCATTGTGTTTACCTAAGTCTCATTTTTATAATATCAACTTGTGTGCTAAAAATTATACGGTGAGTACGTTCTCATAGTCTGATCTCTATGGCAAACCCCTGTGAATGCCCCCTTTTTTGAGGGGAGTTGTTGAACTTATGTAAGAATCATCTTTAAAAGAAAAAACTTTGTAAGATGTGTGTTAGCTGGAAAATTTATGATATATGCATAATAATCTAATATAATGTGCATACATAACATCATAATGTAAGACATTCTAAGTCAAAGTTTGTAATGTGTGATGTATGTTATGTCTAATATTCACAAGGTTGTCAAGATAGATATAACAATGTATGTAACATCAAATTTGAGTAATAATTGAGTAGCTACCTAGGGGGATGGGGCATGATGTCCATCACGACACCCAAATAGGAAGGGGAGATGCATGAGGTCCTTCATGGCATCAAAAGCTAAAGTTTGGAACAAGCAAGAGATAAGTGTCATGCCATGACACACACAAGAAAACATACATATAACACACAAAGTAGGCCAAGGGGACACAATATAAGGGACATGGGTACATGTCACTAAATATGAGAAAATAAGACATACAAGGACATTTTCAAATGTCTATATACGCAAGCAACAAACAATTTATCTTAGATCCACATAGAAGGACATGTTTAAACGTTTGCACACACAATCAGAAAGGCACACACAAGGACATGGGCACATGCCTAAAGCATACATATTATGAAAAAAAGTGGTGTAAAGCCAAAGAGCAATGGCATATTCAAATGCTCTTGAATAGAATAAACATAGAGATACAATCAAGTCTAAACTAGGAAAGCTAGAAATCAAAGTATGTATGAACATGTAATACAAATATGTGTAAGATCTAATATGTACATACGTTGAGTCTGAAGTAGTAGTAGCTGACAAAAAAAGAGAGTGAGTGTAGCATGGTCAATATCAAGATATAATAATGCTAAATTTGTGATGTAGAGTTTAGAAAGATGTAACATGGTAATCAAAACTGTGTATAGGGTGCCCCCAAATGGATGAATGTGTCAAAAGAAGAACCCGTGTATCTGTGTAAATTCCCCCGATGGGTAGATAATAACAAATCTAGATTGGTGAAGTGGACCTGAGTCCTGTAACAATCTGTAAGCACCCGATAAGAACAAATGAAGCATGTATGTATGATAAAAATTGATTATACAAAGATAGCTACCATATGTAGTGTTTGGAAAATATAAGAAATGTAAATATGGCAATGCATACAATTTGTGATTTTGTGTTTTCTACATAAATAATTAAATGTTTTTGTTTTTTTGAAAATATTATATTATTTTTGTATTTTTTGGATATAAGCTATGTACAAGCAACATGAAATGAAACTATATACAAGGAACAAGAAACAGGAAACAGGAAACAAGGAAATTATGTACAAGAAGGGAGGAACATACTAACCGATGTGTCTCATGGGATACTCACTATCAATGTGGCCAGTGTCAAAAATAGGAATGGTAATATCTCATTCAATGTGATTACTATGTTGAAGTTGAATGGTGCTGCAATATGAATATGAGCATTGTTCATCATTGGAATCATAATAATCATAATAACCTGGAATGTTATAGGCAATTGCCTCATGTTATGGAGTTGACCTTTCTAAATTATGCTTTGGAATATTGATTGTGATTTTGCCTTTGAAACTATGGTTATTGTAGGCATATGGTGACATGGAGGCTCTTTTTTTAGAAAGCCTTTTTTGAGAATTTTTGTTGTCTTAGCATGATTTTGACTTTGCAACTTAAGTTTTTGCTCTTTTTGTAATATTTCTTATGTATCGAGACTTTTTGCCTTAATAAAATGTATTGTGAATGATTTGCCTTAGGATGTTCAATAAATCCCAAACCTTGTTGACCAACATTATCAATTGCTATAATAGGGGTAGCGATGCATTAGGCTTACTTGCCCAAACCTTGACTATGATAAACAAACTGTTGTAAATATTTTTGACCAAACCCATACTGCTTTGAAAGTTGAACCTCATTTTGGAGAGGTAGATTTGCATATTTTAATTGTTTTACATGTGCTTGTTGTATTGTTTCTTATTCTGATTATGATTTGTGGACCTTTTGTTAATCTGAGTTATGCTCTAGTAATTATTTTTGTACTGTTTAAAAATTTGACCCTTTTTGAATTTGGAGATGTGCCATTATATGTTATTTGGATGATGTGTCATTGTTTGCATCATTTGTATCCATTATCTGTTGTATTTTCCTTTTCAATGGCAAACATGAATCGATGTGGTGCCCATGCATTCTATGATATGCATAATAATATATGGATATCCTCACTAGGAGTAGAGGAGGTAGGTTGATTAACTTAGCTTTAATCATTTCCTTTAGTATCTCACTTTAACTCTTATTGGACCCTTGTAAGCTTTTTGAATCACTTATAATAGATGCACTGTGTTAACAACTTTGTTAGGTGTAGATGTATATACATGATAAACACTAGCATATTTTGAAGAATATGTGCATGTAATTTATTTTACCAATAATGTGACCTTTTCACTTAATAATTGATTTTGATTTTATAATTATGATATTAGCTTGCTCATACTGGTAATTTAATCCCTTAAAGTCTCACAAGTACAAACCCTAGTTGTTTTTGATTGAACAAGCACACACCCTATAGGGGAGAGGTATGGATAGGCTAAGTATGGGAATTATGAACATTAGTATAGTATGCTTCATCTCGTGAAGGAGTGATAACATGGACCTGGTTAGAGGGAAAGTAGTTATCACCCTCATGGAGATGAGGAGGAGAAGGAGATTCTTTCATGTGCATAAGATATGGCATTAAAACTTGAAACATAATTGTTAGCTTATGTATTAAATCCTCTGTGCGCAAGGGTTTGCTTGTTAATGGAATTCCACATAAGATAAAGATAACATGTTATGAGATATGACATATATTTGAATTGATTTAAAACATCATGTACATATGTGTTTGTCATTTTTGAATTCATTCCAAATGAAGGGAAACAAGCACACAAGAGAAACTAGAAAACTTTGCATTAAAAAGTAATTAACTTCATTTGTCATTATTATCATGATTATACGAAATATAAATCTTGTTGAGGGTTCTAGAAGGCTAGAAATACAAACCCTAGGGCTGTCTAGGGTTAGGGTTTAAGTGGAACTTGTACTAAGTTAGGTTCACCAAATGTTTTAACCTTTTAGGACTTGGTGAATATAAATCCTATGTTGTTAAATGGCTGAGTATAATAAATTATGGTAGAAATATGCAATAAATACATCCACTGATTTATTATAGACTTAACCAATTTTGACCTTTATAAAAATAATAACAAATAATGTAAACGATAACTTAGTTGGAAAACAACTAAGACAGATGATCTAGAGGCTGAAAACTAAGGTAGAGGTTGTCTGAGTGTCACAAAAAAGATTCAGGTGTCGAAACCCCTCCTAGATAGTAACACCTTGATTGGATAGTAGTGCCATGTGTTACACTACTATCCATATTTTGGCAGTAGTGTCCTTTGTGTAGGACTATTATGTGCTTCTAGGTGTACCTGTGTTTGGGTTTGTCAAGCCTGTTCCTATACATATGAGTTATAAAACCCTAAATATGACCTATTTTGACTAATTTTATGAGTAAACCCTAATCTTTCATGTTGTTCGATCATTTGGTTGATACAAGCAATAAAGTGTGTTTGTTAGTAGGGTAGGCTAGACATCCTCAATACCCCACTATGATGAGAGTTGCCTACATACCAATACTCTGAAGAGGGATCAAGCCTGATGTAGTTCTCCCCACCTAAGTGTTAGGGCAAGTGCAAGTGAAGTTAGTATGATTATAGATTTGAGTGCTTTGAATGTGTTTAAGATTGAAAATATGAGCAATATGAGCTTAAGAATGTTTTAGATGGTAGTGTGCAGAAGTAGGGCAGAATAGGGATTTATAATTTTAATTGTACACAACTTATTCTAAATTTGTATGTGTAATTTACATCTGATTTCCATTTATTGGTTAGAGGGCTAAAAGTCAGTATATATACTTTTCTCATGCTTTTACAGGTATTTAAAGAGGTCTAGGTCCATCCTAGGAGGTCTAATATTTGAAAAGATATCCATTTGTGAGACAAGGAGGGAAAGGATAGTAGTGCCAAAATTGGGACACCAATGCCATGTGGCGCTACTATCCCTATTATGGCACTAGTGTCCAAATGGTAAAACCTGAGGCATGAAGGGCCAAGATGCAAGAATGAGGGTCTGGGACTACTTTAGGGATGACAAGGGATGCATGTGGCTAGCAAGAAGGTTGGATAAGTATGAAAATAGGTCCTAAGATAGGTCTAGGGCTAAGCTAGGGATAGGTGGTCTCAAGTAGCACTCTTAGCACTCAAGTGTCATTTTTAGGTAATTACAATTTGTGAAAATATGAAAATGTGCTGGATTATCTTACCAAATAATTAAGATGATTAATTAGTTTGATTAATCCATATTTCATATTGGTGGGATGGGATAAAGTCAATTATGTAATTGATTAAATGGATTAATTGATTAGGGGCAATGTTATAGAGTGATAACCCAATTCAAGATGCATTTATTGATGTGATCTGGAGTAATAATATGATTAATAATATGTCATTCATGATTTAGGAAAAAAATGATGATCAAATTGATGATTTCAAGTGATTGGAAGAAGTTGGGGTGAATCTGCATAATAATATGGGAAAGTGATTCGGTGAACAATGATGATACCCAAGTTGAATAAATGAGGTGTTTACATAAAGTACTAAGGAGATCCAGATATTTAGCTTTTATGTTTGACTGATTGACTATGACCATGCAAAATTAAATTAGAAGCAAGTTTGTGATTTGTCCAAAAATGGAACTAATTGTAGGTGCATGTAGGGTCATATTGTTAGCCTTGGGCATGAATGTCAACACTAGTGACTGGGGTTGATGATATTGTCATGGGCAAGTTTATCTCCCTATGACCATATAGTGAAGTGCGCTTGTCTGACATGTTTTTATTTGTTTGATATGTGACCCTTAACTACATGTGTAACTCCAAAAATCAGCTTCCTTCTCTTTGAATTCTTAAGTTCGCTTGTGAAGGGTGAAACTCTGTAAAAAGTGAGGAAATGTAATAGGGCTAAGTTGACCTCGATCACCCCCTTTGATGATTAATCATTGTCTATGTATCTAATACTCTAAATAGGGAAGTTAAGCCACACATAATTCTTCCCTTTAGTGTAAATGTACAATTGTATTATTCTACTATATGAATGCACCTAGAAATTTAGCTTTGATATTAATAATGTTGGTAGTTGACTTGGCTTGTTGTGTTTTAGATTTGGCTAATGACTGCTCGTAGTGCTTGATTTATAATTTAGGAAGAACAGGGTGGATTTTCTCAACATGTAGTAGTGAATTTGATAAGTACTTAAGAGTGTCAGATTGTGAATAAGCTTAACCTTGATTTGTATTTATATGCACTCAATTGGGTAATTTCCTATTGCCAACAACATGTTAGGTGAATGGGTTGACTTGTATAAAATATTTAATTTTAGAAAATAGTCGTTGCTAGTCAAAGAGCGATAACTTTAGCGTCAAGATAATAACGTCAATGTTATTGTTTGAATTTAACATTATTGTATGGGACACATAAATGCAATGTAGTATTTTGGGAATGTTTGGGTAAGATATTTCACTAATTTGACACAGACTAGAATGTTCTTGTAGGTGATTGATAGCAACTTATAATGGATCGGGCACATACCTAGTACGTGGGTGTGTAGGAATGGCGAGTGATAACTATTTGGAGATGCACAAGTAATGTAGGATAAGTGCAAGTCAAGATAGACATTACCAAGTGTCAAATACCAAATTTTAGTGTCCATAGTAGGTAGAGATTTTGAGTTCCATTTGCATAATGTGCAATTTTACACTTTTAGAATTTGACTAGCTTCGAGGTTAAATCTCTTCAAGGGAGAGGATATGTTGTAGCCAAATACAATATATATTTACGTGTTTATTTTAACATTACTTTTATTATGATATATTTCACAATGAAAAGTAAGTGGTTAAATACAATAGAGAAAAAATACTAAAAAAGTCTTTTCTTTTGTCAATATCAACTTAATATAAGATATTGTCGTTATTGTGTGAGTTCTTTTATTACAGGGAGAATTGTAGGTGCAATCTATCATTTGGAAAGGAGGTGCTCTCATGTTTTGATTTATCAACATTTTATCTCTAAATTTACAATTACATTTTCTATTATTATTTAAAATGCAACAAAATAAAAAATTACACACCTTTTTTATTTTATACTAATTTATGATAATACTACTAAATACGATTAACTATGGAATTGTGATGTAAAAATTTTATATACACCAATAATTTCATTTTAATTTAAAATTGAATATACTTTTTGATCTCGAAATAACAAAATTATTTTTATACCGCCCCCCACAAAAAAACAAATAAAAAGGGAGAAATCACATTATAGTCCACATGGAACCAAAAGTGATAAATGAAACTCATAAAATGTATGATAGAAAACTTTAACTATAAATCAATACCAAAAGTAGAGGAGGTAACGCTTTACCCAAATTGGAAATTGGAAGGTGGTCCAGTGGTAACGAAAGTGAAAGTGAAAGTGACCGTATCGCATGCAACAATGCAAGTTGTGCACCCTAATTCTAATATCATCCAATCCCACAATGCTTTCTTTCATCCACCATCCCCATTGCCTTTTAAGAAATTAATAAGAATTGCTTTACAAATTCTACTTTTATGGGGTATTACTGGGCCTCCTTGTATAGTTTAGTTTAATTTTGGGTTTTATCTCCGCCTTGTATTGGAATACAGCGAAGTTTGGAGTCTAGGTAATCTCGTTGGCCAGCGATGCAGAGACCATGGGGTTTATTGGTCCAACAAATCTGATCCTGAAATGATATATTTTCCCGGTATTTTAAGAGCTTCAACAACTTTGCCTATCGCCGTTCTCAGCTTTTTCAGAGCATTATCCTAATAAGGAAGAGGAGGAGTAGAAGAAGAAGATTTGAGGTTTTGATTGCCTTAAAGGATTGAACGGTAATCACTGGGCGCAATAATGAGGTAATTCAGACCTCGGTAATGTTTTTCCTTTTCTTGTACTATTTTTAGGCATGTTTTTTAGAGGTCATATCACGTCATTCATAGAACCTTTTTAGGCAGATCCTTAAATCGTGGTTCTAAAACGTATCTCCTGTAAATTAGTAATCTGTCCTAATCTGGAACTAAATTGATTCTTCGTCCTTAAAGGGTGGGTGCTATTCAATCCGAGGATTATTGTTGGTCTATCTGATTTGTATGGCTTATGAACATGTTCTTTTACTGCTTACAATTTGAGTTGGGGTGGCAATTTGGTTGTGTAAGGGACCATTTGGTTAAAATCTAAGCTGAGAGATATTATATGTCTAGTTGGGGATCATTTGTATTGAGGGGGGTAGTTTCCTAAGGTTTCGGGTGGAGATTTTTGTTTCCTTTGGTTACAGGGGATTGAGCTGAAAAACTGTGAATTTGGCACTCTGTGTAGTGGGGATGACGGAGAAGGCCAGGAAGCAGAGCAAGGGGATGGCATGGATCTGGATTGTAGCAGGTCTTAATTGTGCTCAGTTATGGAGTTAGGCTATTAGTCAGCTTTGGTTGAACTGGCTACCGTTGGGGGAGTCTAACTCCAATTGCAATTCATTTCTTTATGCTCATGTTTTTTGGTGAAACATGAATGGTGTTCGTCGCAGCTTGGCACAGTATAGTGACGCAGTTTGTCTGGGGATACAGGGTTCTTTCTATGCTTGAAAGGAAAGAGACTTGCTTTGGACCAGCAGTGGCAAGATCCCTGCTCCTTTCGCCAAAACAAGGATGAGAAATCTGCTAAGGAGGCTTCACATTGGGGGTTGTCATTCGGAGGATGCAGATGGTTCAAAGTCTTCGATGGGCAGGTCTTCTGAAGGAGTTGGCTCGAGCCAAAGAGGCAGGGTATCTCCCTCAGAGTCCCCAGTTTCTTCTTCGAATCTTTTTGAACAGAAACCATTTTCTAGTCTATCTGGGTGGTTGAATCCCATGACAAGGCACAACTCGCCCTCTGCATCCAATATCAGTCCTGGTGGTTCAAGCTGTGGAAGTAGTGCGAAGGATAGATTGGAGACCTTAGGCAGCACTTCTGCGACACCTAGTGGGAGTTTCGATATGGGTAGAAGTGAACTAGTATCTGCAAATGTTGGTGATACACAGATTTCTGATGCAGCAATGGAAGAAGAGTACCAAATACAGCTGGCCATGGCGCTGAGTGTAAATGATGATCCTGAGGCAGTTCAGATTGAAGCTGTAAAACAAATTAGCCTTGGTTCCAGTTCCTCCACCCAAAACACATCAGCAGAAGTTGTTGCTTACAGATACTGGGTAAGTCTGATCCATTTGCAATGCATTTTTGATGTCACAGATACTGGGTGAGTCTGATCTATTTGCAATGCATTTTTGATGTCACAGATACTGGGTGAGTGTGATCTATTTGCAATGCATTTTTGATGTCAGCTTCTTCTGCAAAACTGTAAATTTGGGGTTTAGTTCTGTTCACTAGTGAGTGGCAATTGCTGATTGATAGTGGCTCATTGAGTAATTTCATTTTCACACAGAATAGGTTCTATTTGCTTACAGTGGGTAACATGGACATCTCCATGGGGATGCCCAAGCTTACGAGAACCACAAATTTATATCATGCAAAATCAACTTAGTGCCTTTTTGTGCACACCGTTTCAACATAGAAATTCAATCGGAAAAAGCATAAGAAATGATCAAATTGGGTTAAAGTAATATTGATGTCAAAGTCCAAGCCTGACATCCAAAATACAATATGGGCAGCCATAGCCATGATTTTGAGCATGAATTGTTACCCTAAAATTGTAATCCATCAGATTTTGACCTTCTGACATGTCCATGGAAAACTTCTATGGGCTGCTCGATACTGCTTCCTGAATATCATAAATACAGTGAATCTTGAAGAATAATCTTTCCTTGTTATGTATGCTTTCAAGGGAGGGTAAACTAAATCTGGAACCTTTTGTCTTGATTCAGAATAGACAGTTGAACTTTTGAACTGTAAATTTCAATGAGAGTCTGGTGTTCAAAGATTGTTGGATTTTTGTTCTCTTTTTAACTGCATGTGCAGAACCGTTTTATCAACTTTAGGCGATACCATTTGACTCAGCTTCACAGAAGGCATTTTTTCCGAGTCTTTGCCTTTGAAATTAAAAATTGTGCATTTTTTCTGAATCTTTACCTATGACTTTACAATTGTACCTGCATGCTTTTACTTCTTTTAATGGCTATATTTTCCTATTAATTATTTGCTTACAACTTACATAACTATTTTTTAATCACAAGGTTGATTTACTGTACCATTCTGGAAAATCTGCCAATGTCAAAGATCCAGGTTTTTTTTATTAATTCAGCTTTATTGTGTCATTTTCTTAAACATATTGATATGTGCATATTATGCCTAATGTCAACTTGCCAACTTACTTTTTTTTAAGAAAGTTGATTCTTGTGAACATCTGAAGGTTTGATTTTGTTTCAATTGCTGATACTATTCTAATTGCAAAAGATTGGTGGGTCATCATTGTCTTTTGCTGAGTACATGTACTAGAAAACGGTAATGCCAGAACACCTTGTTTTTATTGTTCATAAAATATATTAATAGTAAGTTCAAAATAGGCCAATCCCCAAAATGAGTACAGTGATGCATCCAGCATATACCTATATTCAGATTGTTGTTGACATTCCTAGAATATATAGCACAACAAATTCTGTTATCCAGAATAACCTGCCTCCAATTACAAAATTGACAGCAACCCAACCATATGACATTTGTGCAACCAGGAGTGTCTGCTAGATTTATTGGAGGAGTATAGATTGATTCCACCCTGGAGCTGTGATTCTGGATAGTGTCATCGCTTTCCTTACAGGAGTCAGTAGCTTCAAAGCATCAAAATCCCCTTTGTGATCTTTGCTTTGCTTCATGAATGTATCTAGAAAGAATAACTTTAACAAAGCTCCATCCCTCTACAGAAAAGAGACTAAAGAAAATATAGAGTAAACAAAGCTCCATCCCTTCCGGTACATATCATCAAAAATCGTGGTGCACCATACTTCCTCTAGGTGCCCTCAATATTTTATTGCCTCCTACCGCCAATTAAAACTTTCTTCTTACCACATAGAAACCTGCTACTTGTATCATTTTAATGCCTGGGCAGCGAACAAAGAAGTCCACTCCAGAATTGTGGGAATCTGGCGTGGGGTTTCAAAGCATCCCCACTTGACATGCCTGACTGGTCATACAAAACTTTCCTGCATGGCATCCTCAACATCATCTCTCCATGCATACCATATCCAATCATCCGTAATCTTTGTGCTTATTCAAATACATAATTCAACAAACCCTGAATCAAGATCCTACTTCTATCCTAAACTAATTGGTGATCGAGACTTTATTTTTGCAAAACACTGACTGTTGTCACTGATGGAAGTATGACTTAAGCCAACTCCCATTCACGTACCTAGACACCTCAGTGCCATCTAAACATCTGTTTAATGTCAAAAGGTCCAAGGCTTTGAACCTGCAGCTTCCTTGGGTGCTTCTTTTGCCTTAAGTTGTACATAATAAAATGGCTTTCGACAGTGCATGTCTTCCCTTTACTGTGCTTATCATGCCCTGCCTTTGGGTGTTTGCTTCCCAATTCCTTGGCTCCATTGCGCTAGCAGTCTCTTTTCCTCCAGTGCCATTAGCTCGCACATTCGTGCTTGCAAAGAAACATCTTCATCCATCCTAGCTGTTGAGGCAATTCAGAGGCTGGGAACTAAGAACTCCACTAGCATAACATCCTCACACCCATACTACACCAACTGAAATGGTGTTTGCTTTGTGAGTTGCTTATAAGTTGTTTAATAAAGCCCATAACATTATTGGTACTTGCTCATCCCAATCTTTCCTTCCCACATCACATACCTTAATCAGGATATTCTCCAAGATCTTGTTGAATGATTCTATAGTTCCATTAGCCCGAGGGTGGTAGAGTGAGCTTTTGTTATGCTGCACCATGAACTCACACAACAATACCTTGATTGCCTTGCCGATAAAATGGGTACCTTGATTACTAGTAATGCTCAACAGATAACCAAACCTAGTGATGATATTCTCATAGATGAGCCTTGCTACAATCTTAGTCATACTATCTGTAGTCATCACTATTTCAACTCATTGATTAAAGTAATCAGTAGTAGTGATAATATAGCATGCCCCAATCTTCCTGCTTGGGTGGTTGATAGGCTGAAAAAATCAATATCCCACTTCTCAAACGGTTCCTAAATCAAATCTTATATTAAGGACATCTCATCATGCCTATTGGGCTTACGAAATCTCTAGTAGGTATCACATGCATGGTCATGTTAGTGTGCATCCTTGTGCAAAGTGGGCCACAATAACCTTGATTGTAGCATCTTCCTGTTTGTAGCCGCCCACAGATAGTGTCCATATGCAATTCCCTTGTGGCATTCCTGAATCTTTGCCTCCTGTTCATGCTTTGGAACACAACGTTGTAAAACTTCGTCCAACCCCATCTTGTACATGCATCCATTGATCAACTCAAAGGGAGTCATGTGCACAACTAATTGCTTCATACGAGTAGTAGTATAATGTGATGCTGAATGCCTTGATGTAAGGAACGCCGCAATCTCCTCCAAGTCTTTTGGAATCATTTCTATCCCGAACAATTGGGAGTCAAGGAGATCATCTTCAATAGCCCCTTGCACGATCTCCCTTGAATCAATCTTGGGTAAATGATTAGGCCCCATGCGATGCTTTCCAGTATTAGCTACAAATTTAAACTCAAATTCTTGAAAGAGAATTAACCCTTTGCAGGTCCTCCCATGAAGCACTAGCTTGCTGACTAGTTATTTTAGCATACCATTGTGGGTGGGGTCAATGTAATCTATCCTCTGCATTGTCATCTTTTAAATACATCAATATCCTCTGCCATCATATCTATTGATTACACATACATGAGCCTTTAGAGGCATCCAGAGCTATGATCCCCTGCTTCACATCATTCTCAAAGCTCATCATTTGGTGCTTGAATTTAACTCAATTCTTGCTTCAAATCAAAATAGTTTTCCAATCAAATCTGGATAGCTATCTACCTTGGCCATCTCTAGTACCCCAAAATCTATGTAGAACTAAACTCCCATGTGTCTATTTCCACATTGGGTTATAGTCCTAATGAGTTACTAGCCATAAATAAAACATATGGGGATGGATTCAATGGGGATCTCACCATGGCCACCCACACCTCCCTTGTTAGCACATTGACTTTTGTCCTTGTGTTTATCACCACATCCTTAACTTCACAACCATTCAAAGAATCGTAGAACAAAATTTCATCATCATATCGCATAGTCTTGGTTCTCAACAATTGTCCACTTTTGTACATTTGTTGTTGGCAACATCTTAACTATGGTATCCGACTTGGCTATAACTTTAGATTGGGTAGTACACCTTCGTGATGCAACACCTTTAGAATTGTGTAAGCAATACTTGGGTCATCCTCTTTGTTGTGCATGTCCTAAATTTGTTCAGCAATGACCTTAGCCTGTGTCCCCTGAATAAGATGCATGGTCTCTTGATAGACTTGTTGCTTGGCAGGATCCAACCCCTTTCAGTGGTCTGTCTAAGGCATCACTCAATCTGAAATAGTCTTGCTAGGCCATGCATCTCTGCCAATCCGTGTGTCATTTCATGTTAGAACATGGATCGGGCATCACTGCTCTTACTGGCCTTGGACCTTAACCTGCAATTTGGCCCAAATCATACTATTTTTTTGCTCTTTCCATTTCTCCAGCAAATGGGGGCATTCCTGTCTTCTGTTCTCCTTCACAATGGCCGCATCTTAGGAACCTTTGGCTCCTTTTGTTATAGTGCCCCGATTTCCCACAACTATAACAAGTGATAGGGTTGTGACCACCACCATAAACCCCTCGTCAATGACCAAATCCTCCATAGCCTCCATGTCAACCACCTCACACTTGAGGTTCCCAGTGTCCCAAAGATTTGTAACATATGCTTTCTGTGATGCTCGTGAAATGCCTTAATAATGCGACACTCATGTTTATCATGCATAGCAAATTCACACACTTGGCAGAAATAGTATACTATGACTCCCCTCATTTTTTGTAACAATGGACAAGAAGAGGTGTTGTGGAAGTCATTGCAAATCTTACAATGAGGTATGTCTAGTGGGCATTGATAGAATACTGCCCCGATTGTGTGCATTATGGTAAGGGACAGTCTAACCGTGTATGCCCTCTTGTTTGGCAATCCATGCACCATAATTCACGCTTCTCTATCGCTGTGAAGTACTCGTGATCTTCTCTAACTTACTTCCTGGATCTGTGCATGCAAATGGGATCCAATGCCTCGTGGATCCCCCTAGTAGCCTATTGTCTCTAGTCTTAGTGTGACCTCTATGACATCCTTCTGGGTAGAAAATGTTTGCTGAACCAGTTCACGTTAAAGGTGCTTGGCGAGGCCCCCAATAATCTATTCCCGATGTAATGATGGATCCAAGTTGCAGGATAATTTGGCCAAAAGGTCTTTGAACCTCTGATCATAGGATTGTACCATCGCACCAAGGGACCACTGGATTTTCTCCAAAGCTGCAATTGATGCTCTAGCTTTGGGTATTCAAATTCATCAATGAACCCTCTCCTTACATCATCTAGGTATGTGTCGCTCCCTTAGGATCAAACCGCATATACCGATCCTATATGCGCCCACTCAATGTGGCTGCAAATAATTGTATCTTCCTCACTGGGTCTCTAACATTCTTAGTGCACCATCCAATTTCATACACCAACCAATGGTGAACATCTTCAACTACACAAAAAGGTTTGATTGGTAACTCTTATGGCTCATAAATGATTGTAGGAACTAGGCCTTGTGAACCTTTGCCAACTCCACAAGATCCCCCAGATCCGCCTCCTCTAGTGTTGTCGCCTCCTAAACGAGGGCCTCCAGCTCTTGTTGTGCCATCACTTGAATTGCCACTGCCACCCCCTAAGGAGTTGTCATTGCCTATGGGGTTAACACCATCCAAGGGGGGTTTAATTAGATCCTCCTATGGACATGTTAGTTGTGTTTGTTGATTGAGTGCTGCTCATTTGACCCGTGATGCTAGAAATAAATACTTCTAATACTTGTTTTTGCCTAAATACAAAATAAGAAAATTCCTTTAACTGCCTTTCCTTATTTTGAATGAATTCAACTACCCCAACTTCTACTCTATCTACCTATAACTACTCCGAAATTAGTAACTGCTCTACTAATTGTTGCGACTTGTCCAAGTCACTCAACAATCTCCTTATACATTTGGATCCTGTGTGAAGCTTGGACATGGGTAGGAAGTTGGGTTCACCACCTTCAGTTGTAGTCTCATCTATATTCTCAATAACCACTGATGGACACACCATACCATCTCACCATTCTTTATATGGCCTAACAACGGTCGTTCCCACTCATCACTTCTACTACCTTCATTTGCCACCCGGTTCTCTTGACTAGATCTCTTCACTTGGATGCTATAGTGTTCCCAAATGGGATGATTTCATGCAAAAGGGGTTTTCCTCTAAATCCCAAAATTCTGAAAATGAAATCAGCAAACCCTAGTTTGCAAAATAAGCTCAAAAATCCTTGTCAAGCCCTAGAAACCCTAAACGCCACAATAGTCGGGTTTTGTATATGATTTTCAGCCAACAACTTGTCTAAAAATTAACTGAATACTTGCAGAAAACAATCAAAAAATAAAATGCACGAAACAAGTACTTTTTTGCCAAATTGTTGAAGCTCAAATGCTACTTTATGATGGCTGGAAAATCTGATTTAATTTCAAAAATACAGCTGCTGTTCTGACTATTTTTCCGCTTCAAACTCTTGCAAAAAATCTGCCCTCAACAAATATTATTTCCTACGAACAACTGAAAATTTCAAAAATTCATAACTCCCTCAATATTTGGAATTATGATGCAAACAAGAGCTCAAACTGATCATAAAAATAATGGCTATCAAATAAAAATAAATTTGGAATTTTCCTTCTATGGGAAAGTCACCAAAAGTTGCTCCGAAATTTTGAAAACCTTAGTTTCCTGTCAAAATAATTAAATAATAAATCTGAAAATTATTATTTGATTTTCTACTTCAAACCTTTCACGAACTCCTCCAATTCCTCACACCAACACGCAAAAAATTAACAAATAAAATTAGAATATTTAATTTGCAATAAATAGACCAAAAGAGGCCTCCAAACTCTAGATCCAAGCTCTCTAAGTGGTTCGCTCCACTTGCAAAAATAGTATAATTAATTAGCAAGCTTAACATGCAAGAAAAGAACTACGAAACCCTCACAAAAATCCACACAAACTCTTCAAAGCAATTTGCCCCACTTTTAGGGCAAAAACAATATGTCTTTAGCAAAAGGTGGTGTCTAAAGACACTTTTTAAAATTGATCAACACCAACGGTAGCAAACCTCTATTGGGCATGCATACCAATAGTTTTTTTTACGTAGGAAGAACAAGAATACCAATTTCAGCGTATTCTCCATTGTAGCCTTCTCCATGTATTTATAACTTTCCAAAGAGGGTGAACCATTTTGGGAAGATAAAACACCTTTCCTTATTTTTATTTTAGCTCCCATGCCGACATTTCCTTTTTGAATAATATCTTAATTATTAGCCTTAATTAAAATAGTAATTAAAATTACTTTAAGATAAATAAATTAATATTTAATTCATTTAAGCACTTTAGTGGTAAAAACCACTTTTTAAATATTCTATTAATTAATTAATAATTGCTTTATGATAAAAATCACTATTTCGATAATTAATAAATAACTAATAAAATAACATTTTTCAAAAATGGCTCCTTTAGTCTATGGGGAAATAGACTAAAGGTCTTCAAGCCCTGTTTGTTCATCATTTGGAAATGGAGACATTACAGTCCTTCTCACCCAAAATTGCTTGGCCTCAAGCAATTGCAAAATCCAAGTAGGTGTGCCAACACACCTTATCAAACACTGTCCTCATTTCCCTGTTTCCCAATGGAGGAAATCCTCAAATGGCTTCTTCATACTGTTTTGTACCTTGGGGGCTGCCCCCAATCATCAATAGGATCCTCATGGCCTTCCCAAGGCTCAAAAGACTCCCCATTTTCCACCGCTCTCAATACTAAGTGGAAGGTAAGCGAACTCCTCCTTATACCTCCCAAATGGGTGAGATATGACCCAAAGTGGTTATGCAAATCACAAGTGAACCAAACCACCTTGCTGCTCTGTATGCAAAATTTCCTCATGTGCTAGTCCATGTCCCACAAAATATGCAAAGAGAAATCAGAATTGTATTGTCTATGGGAAAAGGCCTTCAAGACACATTCGCTACCATGTATGGACATCCAAGTGTGAAATTTGCACCCAACAAGAGGTTGCCCCATGTTACTTCCAACATGTAAATGATTCTCTTCATACTTCCCAAAAGCTCTCCAACATTCTCACAAGAAGGTTTTACCTTCCTGGTGAGGAGGTTCCTTATGTCACCTTCACATACATTTTTCGAATCTTGTGCAAATTATTTTATGTGAAATAAATTAGTTTTCCTTTCATGTTGACATGGCTGTATATGCAAATAAACCTCTGATTTTCCATGTGGGCAAATGTAGAATTGATTGTACATATATCTCTCATATCCCAAGAGCTGGAATGCATTATAAAACTCATAATTTTCCCCTCTAAAGTAAGGTTAATTTTGCTTTTGCAAACCTGATTTTTCTGAGTGATAAATTTCAGAACTTGTACATACCTTTATTCTTCTTACCAAGTGCTGGAAAGTGCTACAAGGATCAGATTTCTTTCTTTCATCATGGCTGCCATGTGTGACCAAATACACATTAGAGGGATGCTTAAACTGAATCCGTATGTATTGCTGTTCCGTGTCTTTGCACTTCCCCTTTTTTGTATGCAAACCGTGACCCCAGTTATTAATATTTCTAGAATTTATGGACAGCGGAAAGTACATAACAAAATCAGACCTATTGCCCATGTGAAAGAGCTGTAATATTGACGTAGAAACTGAGTTTTCTGATTGTACCAAATCAGAATTACACCTAACAACATTTTCCCTTGTCACCTATGTTAGAATGCTCCCAAAATCAAATTTCTTATGCATGATAGGTGGCTGCCATAGGTTGCTCAACTCAGAATTTTTGGGAGTAAAGTTTCCAAACCTTTCAACAACAACTTTTGATTTTTTTGGGAAGGTAGGAAACAAATTTTCCTTTACCAATTCATTTTGTCTAAGGCTGTTCATGATTTGGGCCGTTGCCCACTCTAGTGTAGTCTTCAAGTCTTTATTCATGTTTTCATCGTCAACTCCTCCAATTGGTAGCCCATGTATGGGAACCAACCTACTCCTTGCATTGCTCATTGCAAGAGATCTTCCAAATAAACCTACACATGAAACAAGCAATTTAGGAAAATCATTGGTGTTAAATAACACCTCTTTGATCCACTTGTCAAATTTGAGGATCCTTTCTTGATGTTTTGATCTTTCCTATCCATTTCACACAATGGATTGCGTTTTACGTTCCACAATAAGTTGGAATTTTGATCTTTTCCAATATCCATTTTGATTGTATGCAAGTTCATCATAGCGTTCTTTTCCTTTAAGCATTCCCTCATCTCATTGATTTATCAAGAAGCCCCCTTGTGCCATCCAACCTTGTCAAGGCTTGCACTCCCTTCTTATTTGTGATTAGGAATTGTTCCTTTCAAGTTCTTTCATCAAATCTAGAGCCATGCAACAAATTTGAACAATTATTAGATTCCAAACAAAAATCATTATTCAACTCATACCTTTCTATGAATATCTCGGTTTCTTTGGCTTCTTCAAAATCATATTTTTGAATACCAAAGTTTGGGGTACTTGGCTGCCCCAAAGCACTTAGAATCTTTTCATTTTCATCCATCATTTGCAGTCCTCTTTGCTGCTCCAAAAACTCAGATTGTTGATGCTCACAATCTTCCACTCTAGGCTGCCCCAAAGTGTCATATTTTTGTAGCTCATCTTCCTCCTTCAAATATGATTTTTTTGTTTCTTTGGCTCCCTCATAGGAACCCTCATGAAGGATTGTCCATTCTTTCCTTCCAACTCTCCATGTAGTTCAATCTTCTCTTCCTCTACATGCTCCACTATCAAATAAGGCCTCAATTTTTCCTCACAATCAATTGCAACATTTTCAAACATCATATGTGGAATTGGAAATTTTTTATTTTCTAGCCCCAAACCTGTCAACAAGATATTTTTTAATGAATTGGAAAGATCATCACTCTCATTGACTGTCACGGTCAAGATTTTCTGCATAGAAGCTACAACATTTTTGGTAGGATTCTTACAAGCAATTGCAAAGAAATGTTGAAACATCTTAACAATAAGTTCATCACACTCATTATCTAACATTAGCACACAAGATCTGACCTTTGTCATATTTTCCAGAATATTGATCCTCTTATTAAAAGACCTTGTGATGTCACCAAGACCTTCAAAACTTTCCACCATCAACTGAAATATTTCCTTCATGATGTTGACACTGTATGGTTGTTCCGGAGCTATTATCCTTATAATTTCACTAACACAAGTGATAACTAAAAGTCTCACATCCGAATATGAATGTTTCAAAATCTTGGGTCTAGCCAAATAAACCACCAAAGGATTCATTGCTTAAACATAGACTTAGAATTTGATTGTTCTATCATGGACAAACAGTTCGCTGCTTCCTCCAAAATATTGAGTAAAACATTTTTTAAATGATGTGGATGCTCAAGCTTTTTTCCCAATCTGTGAAGCTTTGTTCTGAATTCATAGGCTATGCATCCATATTTGCAAACACAAACCCTCACAGGCTAGACATGATTGGTGCTCTGATACCACTATAATGTCCCCAAATGAGACAATTTCATGCAAAAGGGGTTTTCTCCTAAATCCCAAAATTCTGAAAATGAAATCAACAAACCTTAGTTTGCAAAATAAGCTTAAAAATCTTTGTCAAGCCCTAGAAACCCTAGACGCCACAATAGTAGGGTTTTGTATATGATTTTCAACCAACAATTTGTCTCAAAATTAACTGAATATTTGCAGAAAACAATCAAAAAATTAAATGCACGAAACAAGTACCTTTTTGTCAAATTATTGAAACTCAAATGCCACTTTATGATAGCTGCAAAATCAGATTTAATTCCAAAAATACAGCTGCTGTTCTGACTATTCTTTTGCTTCATACCCTTGCCAAAAATCTGTGCTCAACAAATATTATTTCCTACGAACAATTGAAAACTTAAAAAATTTACAACTCCATCAATATTTTGAATTATGATGCAAACAAGAGCTCAAACTTATCATAAAAATAATGGCTATCAAATAAAAATAATTTTGGAATTTTCCTTCCATGGGAAGGTCATCAAAAGTTGTTCCGAAATTCTGAAAACCCTAGTTTTTTGTCAAAATAATTAAATAATAATTTTGAAAATTATTATTTAATTTTCTACTTCAAACCCTTCACGAACTCCTCCAATTCCCCACACCAACACGCATAAACTTAACAAATAAAATCAAAATATTTAATTTGCAATAAATAAACCAAAATAGGCTTCCAAACCTTAGATCCAAGCTCCCTAAGTGGTTCGCTCCACTTGTAAAAATAATATAATTAATTAGCATGCTTAACATGCAAAAAATAACCACAAAACCCTCAAAAAAATCCACACGAACTCTCCAAAGCAATTCACTCCACTTTTAGGGCAAAAACAAGATCGCCTTAACAAAAGGTGGTGTCAAAAGACACTTTTTTAGATTGATAAACACCAAAGGTAGCGAACTTCTATTGGGCATGCATCTCAATAGTTTTCTTCACGCAAGAAGAACAAGAATATCAATTTCAGCATATCCTCCATTGTAGCCTTCACTATGTATTTATAATTTTTCAAATAGGGTGAACCACTTTGGGAAGATAAAGCACCTTTCCTTATTTTTACTTTAGCTCTCATACCGACATCTCCTTTTTTGAATAATATATTAATTATTGGCTTTAATTAAAATTACTTTAAAGTAAATAAATTAACAATTAATTCATTTAAGTACCTTAGTGGTAAAAATCACTTTTTAAATATTTTATTAATTAATTAATAATTGCCTTATGATAAAAATCATTATTTTGACAATTAATAAATAACTAATAAAATAACATTCCCCAAAAAGGGCTCTTTTAGTCTATGGGGAAATAGACTAAAGGTCTTCAAGACCTATTTATTCATGATGTGGAAAATGGGGACATTACAGATGTGCTCCTTGTGGGCATAGTCTCTTGGGGTCTTTCCTTGCCCCCTAATGTGGTTAAATCATCTTCACCATGTTGAGCCCACTTTTATGGTGCTTTGTTCTGCGATCTACCTCCTCCATCACTTTCTCCCCTTAGATTTTGACTAGGTTCATGTTTAATTGCAGCTAGCCTTCTACCCTGTTTGGGCCTTGTTCGCATAGGCAGGTGACTACTCCCTTCTGAGCTACTCCACCCTTTTCTCAACAAGTAGCATTTTGATCCACAATGCGAGCTTCTTCATAAACTACTTTCATGGTGAGTTGAAGAAATGTGTTAGTGCTTCATCCATGTAGGGAGAAGGGTTGCAAATTCCAAGATGTAGCTTTCTACCACTCCATTTACAAAGGTATCCATCATGCGTGTCCAAATAATGCCTTGTTTTTTCAACAAGTTAATTCTTTTGGGTGTCTATTCTATTTCCTAGTTATGCATCACAGATCGCCTTTTTAAATAAGCAGAGATCCGCTCAAAGGATAGGCAACTCAGAGAAGAACACTTTGTAGAGGGAATCATATAGGTATTCATCTCTCCAAATCTCAGGGTCTATCTTGGCAAGTGTCTCCTTCCTAGCAAACTCCAAAGTCTTCAGATCTATCCATGCATCTATGCCAGCTTGTGTGGGTCTCCAAAACATTTTGCAACTGCCTAAACCATTGAAGGTCTAAACAATGAAACCAAAATTTTAGCCTAATTCAGCATTGCACAATTAAGACCTTTAGGCCAATAGGTAAACATGACCATGGGCTAGCATATTAGCTCCAAGGGACCCAAGGTGCACAATCAGTTACTTGGACCCTCAAGACTTAGTTGTAGGCTAGTTTTCAAGCAAAAATGAAATGAATACTAGATGAAATCAACATAATATCTTCTATACAAGTGTATTTTAAGAAAATATGTCAACAACGATCGTCAAAAATATGCACGAAACAAGAATCTCATCACATCATCAAGTAGACGGATACGATGGCAAAACACATGGATTCTCCTCCTCTCCCATCCATCTCGAGGCCTCTTCCAAAGGTGCGAGCTTAATATATCATGGGACTGTTACGTATATTCACCTACCCCTCTGCCTAATACATCTCTAAGTCTTGCCCAACATGTTGCATCATTCTAAATACATGGCCCGTATACCAAAAAGGGTCTTATGTTACAATATCCGGGGACCATGTATATACAAAAATGTATTAAAATGATATATGTGTCATATGGCGCCAACATTTGCCAACAACTGCCAATCGCAGGCTGATACCAACTAGTTTGTCGACAATGGGTCAACCGGCTTCCCAACCGACAACTGATCGGTCGGAAATGGGACTCAATCCAACCATAGGTTATCATCCTTATGGCCTATAACCTAGAAGTGGGGGGTTCAATGCATTTGTTATCATTTCAAAGAACATAATTCATTTGATGTATGCATTATCGTCCCATCCTAAAGAACAAAATATGTTTGACACGTGCCCAACGAATGTGCACCATTATGATCTGAAAGAACATGATAAGATGATGGGAGTTGGATTTGATCCAACCACAACTCATCTCATATTGAGGGCAATGTCGGTAATGGAAGTAAGGATTGTTTCAACAATTTCATTCAATGTTGGTTATGGAAGTAAGATATCGAGGGAAATGTTGAGAAGTGAATGGGCCTTGATCGATGCCCTATTTGAAACCATTGTTGTTCTTTGTCCCATTCCATTGGATGAAGGAAGCCTTTTCAAATCATAGGTCGATCCTTTTGTCCTTCATTTAATGGGGAACAATAGGTGTTGAGAACAATGGTTTCAAATCCAAGGTCTTTTTGTAGGAGGGGGATTTTGTATGCAGGCTAAGATGATTATTGTAACGATACTCTCTCTATAGATTAGAATATAAGTAGAAGACCAAACTAGAGACTACACACATGCCAAGATATTGAGGCGACGTAACCGAGGGGTGTAAATAGTTGTGGATCTAGTAGATGGCAATCCATACTTAATATCGAGGGTATAGGGTTCAAAAGCCAATGCCTAATATATGGGATCTAACGAGGTCCCAAGAATGTATAATGATGGTGTAAAGCAAAAGTTGTAAAAGAGGTATCAAGGATATCATAAAACCACATGATAGGGTAATATAGATCCAAGATGTAAATAAGGTAAACTAAACAAGGTATAAATGCCAAATGGCTGATTGTAGTTTCACTCTAGGCAACTGTGGCCTAGACGAGGATCTAAACTATGGTTGTACTTGTAGGCCTAAGCACCCTACATGAGGAAAGTGACAACAACATACATTCTACTCTAACAATAAGCATAACATATCTATCTACTATGTAAATAAAAGAAAAGAGATTAGGGATAGAGATGCTTACCTTGGTTCATCAATCTCCCCCTTGGCCCGAGTGGCAGTTTGCAAGAGATGTTAAAGATGAAGACCCTCAAATGGCAAGGATGAAGACCTAAGTATCCTTAATTGGGGGCTCCAAAGACCAAGGGGCACCTCCTTGGTTCAACTTCCTCCTATTGAGCTTCAATGACCTTGAGCAAGATGTGACCTCCACAAAAATAAGCCTCTATTCACTAATTCCTGCTACTACTTAAGGGCAAAAATGCGAGTGCAGGCAGAGCAAATGAGTTTTGTGTGTTGGGAATGATAAATATGACCCCTATATATATAGATATAAACCTAGAAATCAATTGTTAATCCAAGCCAACGGTATCGATTCAAATCAATACAATACAACTGTATCAGCAGACATAATATTGTATTGTCACTCACGATACAATATAAAAAGTTCAAAACTGTATTGGCACATGAATAAACAGGTAGGAAACAATTGTATCAGTAGTGGCAATATAGTAGGAAACATAGGGAGGCTACAAAACTGAACGAAAGGAGACAAAGAAGGAAAAGAGACTTAGGGGAGGCCGGGCTAATAGTGATATAGGTATGATTGGATAGTATGTGAACATCTCTTACAAAGTACCACGAGCCTAACCCACCCCTTTCTTGGTGCACTCCTTAGGACGTGCACTCAGGGAGATTGGTGCGTCGATGAGTCTTGTAGGAGGGATCTATGTAAAAGATAAATATGAAAAATACTAGTGTATATAGATTGTTCATGAAGGCCCTAAATTCAGAGATTGTTATTTAATGCCTTTTGTCGGAGATTGATTGTTACTTCATTTTTGTCAAGTTGGTTGAGTGCCTCAACTTCCCATGGCCAATTGTCTAGGCACTCGACCGAACCCAATCATCGAGCTTGGGATCTATGAATCGAGGAATCGGGGAATCTTGGTCATGGGATCTCAAAATCTATGAAGTGAAAGTGGAGGACGATTACTATGATTTCCTCGACCGACTTCAGGTCCTTGATTGACTTCAACATAAATGCCTCGCCTAGACTACCACTACTATAAACAAATCATTCACTAATTTGGAATAGCAAGTTGGTGGGATTTTAGCCTAACAGTAAATGGCAATGGTTCTTTCCCATTTGTCCAACATCATTCACCAAGGGGGGATTGTGTTTTGCAATCATAGTGGATTCAACTTTTGAGATTCAAGATGACCTCCTTAGATTCATTTGTGTTCCTCAAGCAAGGGGGAAATGGATGGTCAACGAGTCAACTAGGACATATTGACTTGGATTGGTTGGTGGATCACTTGAAAATGATTCAATCGGGATTGGCAATTCATGTTGAGCAATGTTGGAATCTCACAAGTCGGTTCATTGACTACAAAATGGAGCAACTTGAGTAGAAGGATGGGATGACCAATATATTGATCAATGCCCTAAAGGTCCTTCCTTGGCCGAGAACCCAAAGGCACTCAAATTATTGATCGGTCGATCGAGTGCATAATAAATAGTTCCTCATCCAACAACGTGAAACAAAGATGTCAAGATTTGATTCCTTGAGCCCTCCCTGATTCATAGATTTCTTCATCCCATCCAAGATTTCGAGGATTGATTGAAGTGGATTGAAGTGAATATAAGAATTAGTGGCCCTCTTCACCCTTATGGCTTAAATTAAAATGATAGATTCAAAACTACCCCATAATTTGCCCTGGTTCGGGGCGCATGAGGAGATCTAGTGGACAATCTACTTAAATAGATTTAAGGGGGTTATGTGAGGAAGCGATTTGTGAATGATAAAGGTCTAAGACATGCATAACGCAAAATAACAAGGAAAGCAGAGATGACAATTGGCAACTGATATTGAATTGTAATAACAAAGTTGTATAATGCTAAGTTATGTACAATATCTGATAGATCAGATGTATGGTGTTTGTGTACTCCCCACCTTCATTCTTATCTTTCTTGTCCACCTACAAAGAATATAAGTGTACATTAATATACAGAGGAGGGAGATGAAGCATCGGTTGAACCATTAGAAAGGTTGGTAGCAACCACTTCATAACCAATGAGTGCGGTGACATCATCAACCACTGCTATTGACAAAGTGTGTGTTGCAGTGTTGACACTATAGGGGATGTGTGGTAATGCTGAATCCAAGTTAGATTTTGTGGTTTGACATGTGGGTGCTGAACTTGATGTCGAAGCTGCTGACATTAGCGCAAGGCTAGATGAGCAACACCCAATCACTGTGGTATGATCTAGTGACCTAGATCCTCTTAGATTAGTCACCCCTCCTTGAACAGGAATGGTCCTCTTTGCATGCAATTGTGGTAAAAGATGTGGAAATAATTTGGCAACCTGCACTTCTATAAACCATTTTCTCTGGGAAGGCACTTGAGTTGCTTTGACGATCTGAAAGAGAGGGATCTCTTGTTGATGTGTCCATTTGATCTCGACATCAATGACTTGATCCAATTTTGTGGGAATGCTGCATTTTGGATTGATCTTTGTTTGCTAAAGTGTCTTTGCAAAGTTTGAAGTATCCAATAGAGGTGGAAAGTAATAGTGCAAGAGTTATGTGTTTAAGACTAGATGCAACCCAATGTAAGAAGGAAGATTAAGCTTGAAAGAGTTCTCTCCTACTTGCTTGGTGATGGTGTAGGGCCCTTATTGAAGTGGACGAAGCTTGCGGTAAGGTCCTATCAGCCTTTCTTTTTGCAGGTATACCCAAACTCGATCACCAACCTGGAAGGTGTGCAGTGTTTGATGCTTATCATGGTGCTGCTTGTACTTAGCATTAGCATGTCGTAGAATGGTCCACACTTGTTGTTGAATGTACTGAACCTCCTCAATGAATTGAACAACTTTGGCAACTTCCCTTTGAGATTAAGGAGTTGTTGCTGTTGATGGCATATCAAGATAGGCTATGTCAATGGGTGTCAGAGGTTGGAAACCCAAGCAAACTTGAAAAGGGAAGTGTGCGGTAGAGCTGTGTAAAGCTTAGTTGTAGCTGTGCTGAATAAAAGGTAGGCTTTCATCCCAAGTGCGTTGCTTCTTTTATTTGTACACTTTAAGAAGATGCACTATCATCTTGTTTACCACTTTTGTCTATTCATTAGTTTGTAGATGGAATGCGGTACGTGTTCAACTTTATGTTTAGCATAGATCAAAGCGCTTTGTAGAAATTGCTCAAGAAGCTTGTGTTTCTATCAGATAAGATAGTTTATGGGTTTTAAAAGTGGATCTAGACATGTTGAAAGTACAATTCAGGTATTTCCGGAGTTGAGATTGCTTTCTTATAAGGTCTTAGAACTGCCATCTTTGAAAATCTATCAACTACTATGTAAACAAAATCATTAGTGTGCTTGGTAGTAGGGTAACCTGAGAGAAAGTCCATGGAAACAGGTTCCCACGATCTCATTGGAACTGGCAAAGGTGTGCACAAACCTTGTTTTTTGTCGATTGGTTTGGCAATTGTGCATGCAGTACAAGACTTGATGTATTTGGCAACATTTGCCTTGAGGTGTTGCCAAAAGAAGTACTTCTGCAACACTGCAAAAGTTTTTTCATCTTAAAATGTCCTACAACTTTGCTGAAATGAGCCTCCCATATTGCCTCATGCGGAACATACGTGTTAAAGATGATATAGGAGTCCATCTTGTAAGTAGAAACTTGTAACCGAATAATCTCAAAACAATTTCTAATAGATACTCGTGAAGTCCATATCAGATGGATACAACTCCGACCATGTGTTGACTTCATGTCCACATGTGTCAAGTACAAAAAGGAGAGCTTGAACTAGTGGATGGCTTAGACAATTTGCGATTGGATTGGCACTTCCCTTTTTATGCTTGATGTTCAAAAGGAATTGCTAAAAATAAGATCATTTCTAATGCCACTCTTGCTATAACTTGTTCAAAGTTTGGTAGAATTGAAGCGGCTTGTAATCTGTGTGGACCACAATCTTCTTGCCCAAGATATAATGCTTCCAATGCTTACATCCCTGAACAATAACATAAAGCTCATGATCATATGTTGGGTAGTTTCTTACCACTGAGGTGAAGGTTTAACTATGACAAGCAACTTGGTGACCATATTGTGTGAGGACTATTCCTAGTGCATAATTTGATGCATTAGTTTGAATCTCAAGTGGTTGTTGAAGATCCGGTCATGCAAGTACTGGTGAAGAATAGAGTTTGCATTTCAAACCATTGAACGCTATAACTTGTTTTGAGTTTGGTAGAATTGAAGCGGCTTGTAATCTGTGTGGACCACAATCTTCTTGCCCAAGATATAATGCTTACATGCCTGAACAATAACATAAAGCTCATGATCATATGTTGGATAGTTTCTTACCACTGAGGTGAAGGTTTAACTATGATAAGCAACTTGGTGACCATATTGTGGGAGGATTGTTCCTAGTGCATAATTTGATGCATTAGTCTCAATCTCAAGTGGTTTAACTATGATAAGCAACTTGGTAGTAGGGTAACCTGAGAGAAAGTCCATGGAGACAGGTTCCCACGATCTCGTTGGAACTGGCAAAGGTGTGCACAAACCTTGTTTTTTGTTGATCGGTTTGGCAATTGTGCATGCAGTACAAGACTTGATGTATTTGGCAACATTTGCCTTGAGGTGTTGCCAAAAGAAGTACTTTTGCAACACTGCAAAAGTTTTTTCATCTTAAAATGTCCTAAAACTTTGCTGAAATGAGCCTCCCATATTGCCTCATGTGGAACATACGTGTTAAAGATGATATAGGAGTCCATCTTGTAAGTAGAAACTTGTAATCGAATAATCGCAAAACAATTTCTAATAGATACTCGTGAAGTCCATATCAGATGGATACAACTCCGACCATGTGTTGACTTCATGTCCACATGTGTCAAGTACAAAAAGGAGAGCTTGAACTAGTGGATGGCTTAGACAATTTGTGATTGGATTGGCACTTTCCTTTTTTATGCTTGATGTTCAAAAGGAATTGCTAAAGATAAGATCATTTCTAATGCCACTCTTGCTATAACTTGTTTAGAGTTTGGTAGAATTGAAGCGGCTTGTAATCTGTGTGGACCACAATCTTCTTGCCCAAGATATAATGCTTCCAATGCTTACATCCCTGAAAAATAACATAAAGCTCATGATCATATGTTGGGTAGTTTCTTACCACTGAGGTGAAGGTTTAACTATGACAAGCAACTTGGTGACCATATTGTGTGAGGACTGTTCCTAGTGCATAATTTGATGCATTAGTTTGAATCTCAAGTGGTTGTTGAAGATCCGGTCATGCAAGTACTAGTGACGAATAGAGTTTGCATTTCAAACCATTGAACGCTATAACTTGTTCTGAGTTTGGTAGAATTGAAGCGGCTTGTAATCTGTGTGGACCACAATCTTCTTGCCCAAGATATAATGCTTCCAATGCTTACATGCCTGAACAATAACATAAAGCTCATGATCATATGTTGTATAGTTTCTTACCATTGAGGTGAAGGTATAACCATGATAAGCAACTTGGTGACCATATTGTGGGAGGACTGTTCCTAGTGCATAATTTGATGCATTAGTCTCAATCTCAAGTGGTTGCTGAAGATTCGGTAATGCAAGTACTGGTGAAGAATAGAGTTTGCATTTCAAATCGTTGAACGCTTTCTAGTTTTTTTCTTTATTTTATTTTATTATTATTATTTTTTGCTTGATCATCGCTTTTGACTGGAGCTACGAACCGATATGGGACACATTCGGGGCCCCCAAAGGATTCCCAGATCAATAGGGCAATCCCCAAAGAATTCCCAGATTAACAGGGCACAACGAACGTCATGATAATTAGATCTACAACCCACAGGTCTCGAATACACCACATATGGCCACAACTGGCCTCACATGACCAACAAGAATTGAACTTGGGTGGGGCTGGAAACAACCAAACCACTTTACGAACTCACCCACATCCCATTGGCATTTTTTTCTAAATTATTATTTATTGTATTATATATATTGTTTTATCTTATTAATATGTTTATTTATTGTTGGAATACAATCATTGATGTCAAAGGGAAACATCGATGGAAATGTCTAATAGGACGGCAGTGTCAAAAGAAATTCTTACAAAAGTGTTTTTGAAGGTAAACGGAATTCTTGATGGAAGTGACCGGATCCGTCAAAAAGTAACGAAAATATTGGACGGAAATTTTCCGTAACAAGGGTGTCATTTTTGAAATCTAAAGCCGACCCATTTGAGGATAAAATGCATATATTTTAGTGCTCAAATTTTGAAGGGACTAGCATTCATGAAAGGACAATTTTTTAAAAGACACATATACAACTGCGTTTTTAATTAAAGGCTATCATTAATGAAAAACTCATGGTAGCCCATGTGAAAAGGTGCCTCTTGAGGAATGATGCCCCATTTGGAAAGTTTTTAAGGCTAAAATATTCCCCAACTTTGGCCGACCTATTGGGAGGAGTTGTGACCATTTGAATGGACCTTTTCATTTGAAGAGTCACGACCCTAATTTGTGGCTTTTTGTGGGTTATAAATAAGTGCATAACGAGTGGCAAATTTGTAGATTCGAAAGTGGAAGATATAAAAGAAGAGCAGAAATATTTGAAGACAGATTTTTATGAGAATATTGAAAGGAAAAATCAGCGAGTATAAGGCAGAGCATAGCAGTGAAAACACTCAAGTGTATATCGAATCGAAAGGAAATAAAACAGTGTTCTATCATCCGTTGTGTTAGCAACAAATCAGAGATAGAAGAGTGATTCTTGTGAGAAGGTTGGTGCCTTCATTTTGAAGAGATTGGTGTCTCTTGCTAAGTTGGTGCTCGGCGAAAGGGGTTGGTGCTCCTGTAGGTTGGTGCCTACAAAATTGGTGCTCTAGTAGGTTGGTGCCTAAGAATATTTATATTGAGAAAGTTTCTCCGTGGTTTTCTCCCTAAAGGGTTTCCACGTATATTTGGTGTCACTTTGGATTGTGTTATCTTGTGTTGTGATTTGATTGCTTTGAATATCTTAATTGGAATAAGTGATTAAGTGTTAGAAAAGAAAAGAATATATAATACTGATTCACCCTCCCCTCTCCATATTAGTCTATGCTCAACATTTATTTATTATTATTACAATTTTTTTTGTTTTATTTATTTATTTATTTATTTTTATTTTTAATTTCTATATTTTTCTTCTTTTTGTTTTGTTTTCAACTTTTGTTTTCCTCTCTTTTGTAATTATATTTAATTATTTATTTTTGTTTCTCTTGTCCAACTTATATTACTTCTACTTTTTTATTTTTATTTTTGGCATATTTAAGTTACTTTGGGTCTCTCTAACCTTTTATCAAGCATAAGCTTCTTCTCCTTGATGATGGATCCAGTAATCTATACATAGTCTTATCCAGAAAATATTATCTTAGATGATCCTTATTTTGATTGATGTGATTCTTAAGTTCTTCAATAGAATATCCTTTTTTGCAGTTTAAGTTAGCTTAACAAATTTTTTCCACTGTACAAAGGCTGTTAATCACCTTCACCAAGTCTGGAGTCATGATTTCTATTGTGTGGTTGCTATATACTTTAAAGCAATGAATGAAGCTTATCAACTGGTCAACACTAGAGTGTGACTTCTTGTCATTGTTTATTTTATTTGAAATCACACAGCTAAGTGCAATGTGTTATTTCCTCACTCATGCACAAAAATCAACTGCCTTAGGTTGGCAAATTTTTAAATGTAATATGGATGTTCATGTACCCTTATCCATATGCTCCCATATCCTATTTCAAAATTACGTCCCCGTCCCCATATCCTAGCAACTGACTCATGGCATTCCAAACACTCAAGACAGATATTTGGGTACATCACTTCTTTTGTGGCTAGGAGAAGTCTCTTTACGATTCCCAAATGTTATTTTGACTTATATGAGTGCCATATTTTGGGAATTGGAGCCTAGGTTGCAGCAAGTGTTATTATCTATATTTACAATACATGCAATAAAGTGTTAGATTTCAATGCACGGTCTTTCAAGTTTAGCTTTCGAACATATTTCCGTGGCTTAGTGTTTTGTGGCTAAGTCATCTCTATATTGGTATAGCTTATTGCTTTGAGTCCAATTTTATGTTTGGATACGCATTCATTACTGATCAAGGGGTTATCAATGCTCTCCATCATATTTGGATGGATCATAATATCTGTTTTTCTTGTTTGTTGCTTTATTTGATTTCCAATCAATGATCTTGGTTGAATTATTTCTCAGTATTGTTCTCAAATTAGAACATAATTGGATTTAAAAGACATGATATGGCACCTGTAGAGTATAATATGAGTTTAAAATTATCTAATTTACTAAGAATTATTAGATCCTTTGTCTGGCATTTGTTCCCGAACATCCATGTGCCAATTTGTGGTGCAAAATAGGTTATATTTCTATTGCGAGTCCTCAATAGTTCGCTTGCTTGTGAAATTATTGTTTTCATGTCTTTGTGCACTTGTGTTTTTTATGTTTTAATGTGTCAGCTCATCATTCTCACAGGCTTTTGCTTTCTTTTGTGCTTTACAGAACTACAATGCCTTGAATTATGATGACAATGTGGTCGATGATTTCTATGACTTATATGGTGTGGTGTCTGATTCTAAATCAGACAAGATGCCTTCTCTAGTAGATCTGCAGGGAATACCTCTCTCGGAAGATATTAGCTGGGAAGCTGTTTTAGTCAACAGAGCAATGGATTTAGATTTGGTTACGCTCGAAAAACAGGCATTGGCATTGGCTATTGAATCTAATGCAGGAATGGTAGGTTCGACCAGAAGTAAATTGGTCCAAAAACTTGCTGATCTGGTTAGTGATTACATGGGAGGACCAGTTGGTGATCCTGATGACATGCTGAGGCGCTGGAGAACGACAAGGCATAATCTCAGAGCTACTCTGGGAAACATGGTCCTGCCTTTAGGCCAGTTGAAAGTGGGTTTAGCTAGGCATCGGGCATTGTTATTCAAGGTTAGTGGCAGACGTTCTCTCTGTGACATTTATTAGTTCTCTTGTAGCTTTGGATGTACATCTATTTTTATGATTGGAACATAGTAGGAAAATTTGTGTCCATCCTTTCTTTCAATTCATCAAATGTCGACATCTAAAGATATCTCTTTTGCACGTCTCTTACATTACACGTTCCTTTGTCAGAATAATGTTTTTCTGTTGCCATCCTTACATAAATTCACACACAGGAGCATATCATAAAGAAAATCTAAAACATATAAACTATTCAAAGGTGAAGACCACTTTTTTATTTTTTGGTTTCATGTGGTTATTTATTGCGTCAAATTATTCTTGTATACTTTTATGATTGACCTCTGCTAACTGCTCACAACCTTGTGCCTGCATGGGAACCATTTTGTGCTACGTAGCACATTCAATTGACTGGTTACACTCTCTGGGCTTTGTTGGAGCTTCCAGCACTTTCTGATTAGCAATTCTGGTAAATAAGCGAGACTTACCTCTGCCACCAGGGTAAAGCACAAGATGAAATATTTTGAAGAAAAGTTCAGATCAAATACATTCACATGCAAGTTAAGGTATTACCCATAGTGAATTAGATTGATAGGTACTTCACTCAATCCTTTGGGTGGCTCATTATTGACTGCCAATTTCAAATTTTCACAGACGGTCCCCTTTTTGACTTTCTATTTTTTTTAATGTTTATCTCTTATTAGTTACGTTATTGAGGCCTTAGTGCTTATTAACTTATTTCATAGAGTCCAAGATTAACAACTTATGTTTCCGAATAGTTTTCTATATTCTTTTGTCTTACTGCCCATTATGATCTGTCTCCCTTGGCATGCGGCATTTTTTCTCACATGGTAAGGTCCTTGTTGACGCGGTAAATTGCACCCTCTGAAGGGAGGCTCAGCTCTTTTCATCCACGCGACACAATGGAGACACCCCTCTTGCTGTGGGTGGCAAACGTGAGGGATGAATCTCTAGATTAGGGGCTAGCTCCCCTTGATGCACCTTGAGGACCTGGATTTCCTACTACTAACTACTTGGGGGGATGAAAAGGGAGAGAAAAATACTGAAATTAGAACCTAAACTATGTGGTGATGCACCAAATGGATGGTCTACTCGGCTTTGACATACAATTTAAATCAAGACAAGCTAGCCTACACTTCACTCAAAATGAGACCTTTCTTGCAACAATGTTTCAACAGGGGGTGTTGTGGAGAGATAAGAGAGGAAAAACCTAGCACAAAAGGTGTTCTGAGACACACTGCTGCGTAGCCTATTCACTTGCCTATACTTCTTCAGACACTTCCTGTGACTTGCAAGAGAAGAAAATAACTATGCACTAGATATGGTGGAATAAGCTTATGAAAGCATGAAAAGAAAATGACTTAACACAACATAAAACCATAGGCATATGCAAAAGTGCACGCTCAAATGGCGGTAAAAATGCTTTTTCTGATTCAAGGTAAATTCCTTCAGAGCTTCGCCATACACGCTGAGAGATATCCTCTCAAAATGAGAAGTTACAATTATATAGAGGAAGACGCTGACAGAACAAGGAAATGAGACCCATGTTGGAGTCAAACACTTTTGAGACAAAAGACCATGCTGTTGTCGTATTCTTCAAACTGCGTATGGGAGAGCCATGTTGTAGATGTCCAAGCTGCCGCCCTTGTTGTCCTGGGCCTGCAAAACCCTGTGATACTCCTTTTAGCAACTGACAAAGCCATCCCCAAGTTGTTGTGGTTGGACCATGCTCTCTTCAATGTTGGGCGCAACTGGCTGTGCATTAATGGTGAAGCGTGAAAATACGGGCTGCTCTCCTCTATAGTTCGAAAACCAATCTATTTATTGGTTTTCGGTAGATATTGTCCACCCAAATGTATTAACTCCTTTTGCTGAGTTGTTCATGCCACTTGTATTGTTCTGATTGGTCCTTAATTTTGCCCTTTGTCTTTGTCAACAGTTGGAACAGTTCCGAGTTTTGTCTTTTCTGCTTTATCTTTGCCCAGGCTAATTTTCCTTCGGGCTTGGCTTTTTTTTTCTCCTGGGTTCCTTTTCTTCCTTGCTCGTTCATTTTTTCTTCGAGCTTTCCGGTTTTTGTTTCCGAATTCCTTCGGACATTTTGTCTGAAGGAATTCGCCGTTGATCTATCTTTTGTTTCGGCCCTTTTTTCCTGAACTGTTCTTTGGACAAAATGTCCGAAGGAATTCTTTCTTTTGGCGTTGGCTTTTCCCGAAGGGCGAGTGCCCTTCGGGCTTTTGTCTTCGTCCCTTGCTTTCTTAAAGTGCCCTCTGTAAAGGCTTCTCTCATCCAAAAATACCCTTCGGGCTTATGAAAATGGTCCTTGTCTTTCTCAAAGTGCCCTCCGCAAGGGCCATTTGAGCTCGGAAGTACCCTTCGGAAAAGTGGAAATGGTCCACTTTCTCGACCAAGTGCCCTCCGCATAGACACCCTTCGGAACTTTTGCAATTGCCCTACACGCAGTCGAAGTGCCCTCCGAGGAAATTCCTTGCCTTTGCGAGCCGCTTAGACTAAATTGGGTCCTTGGAAAGAACTTATTCATAAAGTTCCTTAAGTAAGGCCTCTTGCCAAACCCGAAATACACTTGGTTAAACGAAATGAGGTAAACACTTGGTTTTTTCATGGAACAGGTGTGATAGAAGACCTTGATGAATGATTTCAGCCAAAACATGGATTGAATGACTCTTGCCAAGACAAAGGAGGGGGTGCCCAATTTTGGCCTGCAGGACCAAAAATTGGTCAACAGTCCCTATACACTAAGTTGCTGCATTTGGCTAATTATATGCAAAAAAATCGAAATTCATTGAATATCAAATAGGTCTACAAAATTTCATTGAAAATCGTGAATACATTTGTACTGATCAAAAAGAAAATCAAACCAGCAAATATAACAAAAAAATTGTTTTAAAAAGCGTTGAAATCTGCTTTAATTGAAATAAGTGCTTAAGGTTTAAAATAAGTCAACACAAGAACATTTTGTTTTTTCCACTTGGCCTCTTTCCGTCTAGGTTTTTCTACTCGCCCTTGGCTCTGTAATTTTCGGCATTTGCAGCCTGCTGTAGGAGATAAAAGCATATTTTCAAGACAAAATTGCTGATGACTATGAGCTTGTAGAGTTGAGATGCAGGCGTTTGGGTAAAGCCCTACACGTAGAGTAGAAAACATTGCCGTTGTTAATTTGTGTAGGCATCATGATTTAGCTGTTTGTGGGTGTCATGGAGAAGCTGTGAGGTGGAGAAGTTGTGAGGAGAAGAAGCCTCGATGAGAAGCAGCCTTGAGGTGGAGAGGTTGTGAGGTGCCACTGCTGTGGAGAACCTGCAGAAGTGTCGTGAAGCAGCAGAGAAGAACCGTGAATTGTCATGAAGCCTGAAGGGCAAGTTTGCATTTTATTTATTTTTTTTCATATAATTTTTCATTGTAGTTTAACTTTATATTATTATTTTATGATTCCATAAAGTTAACTTTTTTATATTTTTATAGAATTGTAATTTATTTATATTTTTATAATTTTATATTTTGCAACTTTTTAGAATTGTAATTTTTTTAAGGATTTTATAGTTTTCAGTTTTTATTATATAGTTTTAGATAAAGGTAAAAACAGGTTTTGATGGGATCCCGAAACCCAAGTACAAGGAAAGAAAGATAAAGCTTCAACTCCCACAGGCAGAACCTAAAAACTACTACAGAGAAGTAGCAAAAACAGGTTTTAAATGGACCTGAAACCACCAGAGAGACCACTGGTCAAAACCCAGATTTAACATAGATCTGGCTACACCATAGATAGAAGATTACAAAAAGAAACCAGAGAACAGGACCAGAAAATATAACCAGCAAGAAGAACCAAACTATTCTTCCAGTTCCAAAATCATTTGCACAGTTTCTGTACCTTTCACAACAGTATCCTGAGTGGTAGTTGCCGCCAACTTGGCTCCCTCTTGTGTAGCCTTTCTTGAGCTGTCTCGTCCTTTTGCTAGGCCCCTCCAAAGATTTGGTCTCCTCGCTAGCTCTTTTTCCAATATTGGTAGCTGCAGCACAAATGTTGGACGTTACTTCCTCCATTTTCGTTCTGTTCTCCTTAATGAGTTTTCGAAGGTTATTCTCGTAATCTTTGAGCTTGACTGGGATATCTCTTATCTGTTTTTCCATGTTAATTTTGTTCCATGCAGCTTTCTGGTTATCTTCCATAATTTCCACTTTCCTTTTGAGATCCTTAATCTCTTTACACATCCAAGAATCAAGTTGGAGAGAAGCCTCTGCTTTGCAATTAACCCAACTCATAGGTGTGTGCTTTCCATCGTTCTGCCTTTTCTCTCTCCATTCCTCAGAATTCTTATTGGGACTGTTCCTGCCTTCTTCAAAGTGATCCTCTCGGCCCCTTTGATACTGTTCTTTTGTTCCAGTTTGAATTTCCATGTCCATTTCTTGATTGTCATCCTGCACTGTATTTTTCCTTTCGTTTCTTGAAACAGGGTCCTCAACAGGGCCATCCTGGACAATATCTTCCTCCGACACTTTCTGATTTTCCTCAGTTTCTTCTTTACTATTTTCAGATTCCTCCTCTTTGCTGACTCCTTTCTCATTCTTCTCTTGACATTCTTCGTCCTCTTTTGAATTTGTATTCCAGCTTTCAGTACCTTCTTCTTCCTCTAGATTTTCCTCCCTAGGTTTATCAATTCTCTCCCGCTCTGTATCTTCTTCTACATTCTGATTTTTGGCGCTGGGGAACTTGATTTTGTCTTTCCCTTTTACAATTTCACTATTTCTGCTCCCAGACTCCTTATTTTTCCCCTGGTTAGGGTTCTTAACCATAGCTTTATTCTTGCAGTAGCCTTCGATTAACAGAATTAGGCCTTCATGCAGGATAGGACGCGTTTCCTTCTTCCTGTGAGCAAATAAACTTTGGACCAAAGAGAAGCGCAGGGAAAAGGGAAAAGACAATCTTACCTTGTGTCTGAAATGATTAAGGAAAACAAAGTGGAATTTATGCACTCTCTTGCTTCTTCCGTCCAGGATGAAATACTCCCTTATACAGCATAAGACATCCCTCCATATCCCCTTAATCTGTTCCAATTCATAGAAATCCCCATTCTTGACCAGCTTCTGCTCTTCCACATCCGTCTTGGGGAACTTACAAAAGGCCTCGTTCGAAATGCTTGTCTGCTTGGAGAATTTAAGTCCATCCATAGGCAGCCCTGTAACCTTTGCTATAAAATCCTCAGTTACGTTCACCGTGATACCATGCAAAGTGACCCTTTCATTAATCCAATTTTTGAAAAAAGCCGTAGTGATATGCGGTTTTGACCCATGTAGCCTTTCCATATAGTTCACGACTTTTCCTTTCTGCAGAATTCTCCAGACATCTTGTTTCTCTCTCCATTCGTCACAGTTTTTGGGTTCCTGCTTCCTTGGTTCTCCCTTCCTTTCGCGAGCCATACTCATCTCCTTTGAAACCCAGTCGCTATGAACTTTACAATGATCCCACTTGCTGCCAATTTGATTTGAAAGTCGGCTTTGTTTGGGCACGTTCAGGATCCGCTTCTCACTCTCAAGAGCCTTCCTCTTTAATGATTGTAGACCTTTTCCCGCAAAGCCACTCCTCCTACTCATTATATTTCTATTACAATCTAATCTTTCCCTCCTTTGCATGAGTTGCATCATGAAGAATGAGCGCCCTCAGTTCCACATTCTTTTCTAATTTTTTCCTGCCACCTCACTTTTTGTCCTATTCGGACTGCACAGTTTGCTAACCAATCTGCAACTCCATTGGCTTCACGATAGATGTGGGTTATAGTCACTTTATCAAATTTTTTTATTAAGGTTTTCATCTCCATTACCATAGCCTCTATGGTCCAAGACACAGTATTTTTATTGTTAAAAATATTTATGATGTTCAATGAGTCTCCTTCTAGCCACAATTTGGGATATCCCGAATCCACAGCTATTTTGATGGTCTGAAGGGCAGCAGTAGCTTCGGCAATGTGACAGTTTGATTTACCGATGGGGATTGCAACAGCATCAATAACCTTTCCCGTATGGTTTCTCAAGACTCCACCACAACCTGCTTTCCCCGGACTCCCTTTAGCAGCTCCATCAAAGTTTCCTTTAATCCACCCTTGAGGGGGAGCATTCCATGTAACTCCTAATTTGGGATTATCAGGTTTACCTTTAGAATTTTCCGTACTTTAAGGGATTATCCACTTGGAGAGTTGAGCTTGGATTCTTTTGTGATAAAAAATTCTCCTTAATAGCTCTAATGATGTTCTGTCCTACCACCCATCCAGGGAGTTCTTTATTTCTAAAAATTCGGTTATTTCTTTCCTTCCATATTCTCCACCAAATATGGGGAAGAGTAAGTTTCCATAAAAAAATTACTTCAGAATTCTTGGAGGGGCAGTACCAGCTTTTAAGAGATAATTCCACGTTTTTATGATGGATCCATGCGATGCCCCACAGATTGAGGATCTCAAGAGATAATTCCACGTTTTTATTATATAGTTATAGTCTATCAAATATGTTGAATAGTTTTTTTAAAGGGTATGTTGAATAGTTTTAGATCTGTTATATACAGTTTTTTTTAAATATATAATTTAAGTATAAAGATTTAGATTATAGAATTTAGTTTAATTTCTTTATCTAATAAAGGTATTTCTTTATAATTTTATTTTATGGTTTTAAAAAAATTTCATGGGGTTTTATTATATAGATTTAGTTTTGTAGATTATGGAATTTAGGTCTATTTTTTTTTCCTTCTAAAAAAATATATATTTCTTTTACTCAAACTTAATCACTAACTTTATGGCTGAAGTTTTTAGCTACGGATATTTTACCAATTTTATCCTCCATGAATTTGAATGCGGAAAGTTAGCTTATATATATGATATGTGACTGGACCTATAATGTTTGTCCCTCCCATAATCATCATGGTACAACACTATGTCACAAGGTTCGGCGATTTTTTCATATGAAGTCCGAAATTCGCCGAACTTCTGACGTGGCAAGAAAATTCACCCAAATTCGTTATGTTTGGGGAAAAAAACGTTGGGAAAAAAAAAGGGAAAAGACGCAGACAAAGCAAGGATGGATCCTCTGCCTAGACAACTCCTACATAGGACAAACTGGCCATTCCCTCATTGCCGATTTATACTCGGCGAGTCAGATTCACTTACCGACTGCTGTGTGCACGATCTGCTGTGTGCACAACAGCTGTGTACACGATCTGTAGACTGGCATGGTAGACTGTTGTGTGTGCGAACTGTGGACTATTGACTAACCGTTTCTTTCCCATTCCTTGCTCAACATGTCTTGCCATATACAGCTCTATAACGAATGCTGCCAACAGTCGTATTTTAATTTAGGTTTGATTTAGGTTTTAGGTTGTATTTTGTTTTAATGTTTTTTTTTTTAATTTATATTTATATTTCAATATATTTAATGTTCGGAAAAAATTATTGTCATTTTTTTAATATATATATATATGTATATGTATATTGGTTGTTTATTAAAAATAAAAAATCATATTATTTTTATTTTATGTTTTTTTTTATTATTTATATTTTTTATGGTTTGAATTTAATGGCAATTTTTTTTCAAACTTTATCTATGGGCGAACTTGAACCGAATTTTATCCTCGTCGAATTTGAATTTGAACTTGAACCTTGTGACTTAGGTACAACATATGACGTATCATGCATGTTGATGGCTCTAAGGATTGGCATGTCACGTTTCCCAAATGTTTTTTATGGCACATTTTTCTTTTTTTTCTATCCTGTATAAGTGTTTTTTCTAGTAAGGAATTGTTATTGGATGTTTTATTTGCTTCAATCAAATAATACTTGATGTTTGAGGATGGTTAAGAAACGTAAAGATCAATAAGTGCATACACAAGTCATACAAACCCTAGTTTAAACTACAACACAAAGCAACCTCAACCAACACAACACATAGATTTGAACACCATCTTCATTAATTAAATACATCATCATTACAATCTGTACATGAACATATATAAACACTCCATTAGTGTACAGAAGCTTGTTTTCACATTACAGCATATACAACAGACTTGTTCTTGTCAAACCCTAATCTGCTCTTCAAAAGCTCTTCCAATTGTTTATCCTGCAAAACATGTAAAACACTTTTTCAGTTCAAGTGTGTCAAATGAGAGGTTGAGGTCCCAATTTATAGCATTCCTAAACCCCTTTGGCCTGTACCAGGTGGTGCAAATTAGCTCCACCTGACCATGTTTGCCAATTGATTTTCCACCTGCCCTTCCCCTTAGTGTATTCTTCAATACATCCTGATTGACTTGGATTGATCCCTTACCATCCACCTTCTTGCAGTCTTGATGCTTGACATCTGTCGGATCTTCCATTCTTTGATCCTTTTTGTGTTTCTTCCAATCTATATTTCTTTCAACTCAACACTGATGCTTATTTGTGTTTCTCCTTAACCATCTCACCATTCCCCTTCCTGCTTTTTTTGAATTCCCTTCAAGACTATTCTGTGCACTTGTGGAATACCATTTATGATCAGGCATGTCTCACCCATGCATTATCACACTTAATCATTTTTTGCACAATCTTATGTGCAGAATCTGGGGTCAGTAGTGCATAGGTCCATTGAGGCTATGCCTTCGCCAAGTGCATCGATCATATTCATTTGGAAACTTTTGACCAGAGTTAGCACGATTACAAATACCCTCTTAAGGAAATTTTCTTCTCTTCTACGTACTGAACATATTTTTCCATAACACCACAGTTATTTTTCTTTTCTATTTTCAAGCAATCTGAGAATGGTTGACATTTAGATCTTCCATTAAAAAACTTTTTTCTTGTCTTTAAATACAGGAAAAAATATTTTATTTTCTTTCGTAAGCATTTGGAATATAGATTCCATTTCTTCAGCTCAGATTCAATTTTGTTTTCTGAACTAGGGTTTCTACATTAGGGTTTACAGCAGTAGTAACAGGTTTACAGATGGGGTCATAAAATGGATACCTTTTTTTCCCACATGATCGATTCAGATCAATAAGGAAGAAGGAAGGTTCTTTCCATATGTGTATTGACTGCTAATAGTTGAATAAGAGGACCATAAGAATAGATATCTTAATCCACTTATAGATGAACTATTTTTGGGATTATAAGATGAAACAACATCTAACAATGTTGGTTTATGATTCAGTTGTCATCAGATAAGGTTGAGAGAACCGAACGTATCCAAGGCAACTTTTTCATCTCATCATGGACACTAGGAATTTTGGCTGATACCTTTTGGGATAACCAGTGCTTTGATGAGCTTTCAATGTACAATGAATCAGATTTCCAAGTCCTGTTTCAGGAAGTTCATTATTAATTTTCTTTGATAGCATTTGTGTTAATGGAAGAACTAGGGATGATCATTTGAAATACTTGAAAATTGTTTAGAACTCTTTTGGGTGAATCCTTTATTTTTAAAAGTCAAATTGTAACTTTGCAAAGAGCAATCATGCGTACTTGGGATACATGATTAATAGGGAGGAGTCAAGCCTGATCTAGCTAAAAGTAAATTCATCCAATGTGACTTGGTTGAGAGGATTTAACAGGCTATGCATTTTCTATAGAAAATAGGTTAAGGGTTTTGGAGGCCTAATGGCACCCCTTACTGATCTTACAAGGACATATCCTGCCTGTATCCCCTGCATATCTAGCCCGTATCCGTATTGGCTATGTATCGTATCCATGTCAGACGGGGGTGGGGTGTATCTAGTAATGTAGGTTCAAACCATTTAGAATGTTCACATATGTATTTGAGGCCATTTTGATCTTAATAAGCACCTGAAAATATGTCCTCAAATCGTTCCATAACTTGTATAACTACTAACTATGTAGAGCTTCTTCCAAGCTTTCTAGTGCTTCAGACAGTTTTGAAAATGAACACCGTCTTCTACCAAGGGGAATATTCCCCGAAACTAGAAAAAATGCATGACTACAACTCTTGACATTTCTTCTTGGAATTTCCAAATATGTAAATGGTTTGGAAATATTTTACATGCAGCTCCCATAATTAGGGTTTTGTGAAAAAACCTAAATACTCAGTTACATGCAAGCTGTGAAAAATTAGTAGCCACCATTTAAACCCTAACCTCCTTATACTGTGATCTTCCTTTGGCTGGAACAGATTTGGAAAATTTTACTCAAACCTCAAACTTCACAATTTCTTCAAAACGCCCTAAAATAAGATCCTGTCGCTAATTTTGGCTCCACAAATTACGCTTTTATTTTTCAGAACCTTGGGAGGGTAAACCTTAAGCTTTGGTACCATGATGGAACATATAACAATCTCTGCAAGACCTACTTAATCCTAACCAAGGTTATTTAGATGATGAAATAAGATCCATAACTACTCTACTCCATGTACACCATAACAATATTTACATGAGCATCCACAATAACATGCAATGATAACACAAACAAAGAGAGAGACAAGGATCTGGATGGTACAAGGAGTGTACCAATATCCCAATGTCACTTCAGCATATGGGCTTGTATTCTTATATGAGACACTGTTTATATCTATTTATAACTTACCTTAAGTCACTTTATCTTACACTAATTTATTTACACAAAGTGGGTGGGCTTAATAAAGGCACTATAAGATAAACTTAATTAATCAGTGCACCTAAATTGGGCCCAACCTGACAAGGTGTAGTGACAATAGCGTGCATATTATAATGCACCAACACATTTATGCTAAAGAATGGTGGATTTTATATATTTTGTGGTTGATAGGCTGACTAAGTATGCTTTTTAATTTTTTACTCCTCACAAATTGCTAAGTTGCTCATGCAGTACATATGCAAGTTTTATACAGGTTAGTGATCAAGATTCAAAATTTATCAGCAACTTCCAGAAAGAACTATCTAAACTACTTGTTTCCACCTTGACCCCAAGTTTAAGTTATGGCCTTCAAATTGATAGGCAGGCATAAATAGTAAACAAATGTCTATAGGGATAATTGAGAAATATTTAATGCTTCATTGAGTCCCATTTTGGAGAGGGCCAGGAATTGAGAGGATGTGATTTGGGATGGCTAAAGTAGCCCCAAAATCTTAGGAAAAACCGGACAACAAAGGGGATGGTTGTACCCAAAAAATAAAAATAAAAAATGAAATTACAAATTAAATATTTTTAACAGTAACAAATTTGAACTAACCAGTCATTTTCTCGTTTATAATGGTAGATTGAATGTTTTACTCAACCCGAAGTGGTAGACAAAATGTTTAAATGGATAATTTTCTCTTTAATTTTTTCTTTTTCTTTTCAACGTTTCTTTAATTTATAGTTTTTATTTTAAATGTTTTCTTTAATTTTTTTGAGCCCCATGTGGAAAAGAATTGGTACATTACAACAGACCATACAATCATCTATTGGAATGTCACCATTTCAGGCTATTTATGGTTATGACCCTCATATGCTGAGCGATTTGACCATTGAACACACATGTTATCAACTAATTTATCAACAAGCTCTATTGATAAACGTATGTTATTGTAACCCCTTCCATGTTTTTAAATATCTTTACAATTTAATACATATAAATAAATTATTAGCCTTATATTTGAGCTCACTCTATTAATAATCTTTCTTTACGTTTTAATACTCTAAAAGCTTCTCTACAAACTAAAAGTTTTAACATCACCGACTAAAACCTTATAGTGGTATACGATTATCACCAAATGTTTATACTCTGGTGACGAGTGAGGTATCTCACCCCAAATGTAGTGAAAAAGCTTCTAAAGCTTTCATGCAGTTCATCCAGAAAAGTTTTAGCAAACATACTTGGTAGAGCTTGTCTCTGCCTTGGCAGTTGCTTATGGATTTATTGTATCGGATAATCGATCTAAAGCAAGCTCACAGAGTCAAGTGCGATTAACAATGTGAAGGGCCTTGTTTTGATTTGCTCATTAACATTTTTGCTACTATATCAGGCCTATATTATGACATCAATGCATTTGATTGTCATAATAAATTTTCAAATACCAGCTTCTCCAAGTACTAGCGACATCTGGAACTTAGCATTTGTATGATGCAGGAGCTTGCAAAAATGGATAATCTTTCAAAATGGACCTTTGAAAATATGTATCTAGTTCAGAGCCATAGCATGGTTTGACTTTGGGGTACTAATTGTCCAATAAAAATATTTAATTTCAGTATTGCAGAGTGCATTTGGAAGTGCTTTTCCTGCCTGGATTTGAAAATTTTGTCATCTTTTTATCTCATGATAAAACAATAGGGTACCCAGTTGAGTGTTGGGTTAAATGGGAAGAACAGCTTGTGAAAAATACAATATCTTAATATTGCATCAAGAATGATTATATAGTAGTGAATATTTTCTTGGTTAAATGGTTTGCTGAATTTGTGTGTCATAACTTATGTGTTTAGTCAACCTTTTGTAGAATTAAAACTAATAATTCAAACATATGCTGTTTGTTTCAGGTATTGGCTGATTGTGTTGGCATTCCATGTCGGCTAGTCAAGGGAAGATATTACATGGGTACGGATGATGGGGCAGTCAACATCATAAAGGTTAATGAAAGGTAAAATTTTGCATTCATATCCTGCAGCAACCTTACTTAGTAGTCAACTAGTTATAAATGAGCGGCTGGAATTTTACATTTCTGTTGTCAGGCTGTCTTCCTTCTTAAAAGAAAGGACTATTAAATGAGTGCTAGATGAAAGAATTGTGCCTTTCTGATTAAGAAAGATATGAGGTTCTCTGTGCCCCATGCATTGCCCAGCCTCAGTTGTGTGTCTTAGAAGCCTCAGTGTTTTCTTCTCGGTGAGGAAATCAAATCATGGATGCAGAAACTTTTCTCCATTCTTATAAATCTGGAGCCATGCTTCCAGAGTGAGAACTTTCCAGCACTTATCTTCAAAGTCCTTTACTTTCTTATATCTTTCTGAATGTTTTGTGTATCTAGGATAATGTGAGTCTCTTGTATTCGTTCGGGTTGGGAAAAGGAGCTGCAAGAGTGGAAATTGACAATATTTTTGCATGGCAGGGAATATATTGTCGATCTGATGGGAGCTCCAGGCACTCTTATCCCAGTTGATGCAACCGGAACAATTGCACCCCAGATTAAATATGAGGAAACACTCTATACAATCAGTGAAGCCTTGAAAGATATTGAAGTTGGATTGCCAGCATCATCTGCAAGTTCTGTGGCTGGTTGTTTGCATGATGAAAGCAGTGAGGAGAGGAGACAAGGCTCTAGGAGGAGGGTCTCTGAGTTGCGTGGTTCAGAGGATATGTTCGGAGATTCACAAGGGAATAGAGGTGACATTGGCAGATTTCAAGGAGAGCCAATTTACGAGGATACTGCTGCTCCGAATGATACAGGAAAGGGATTGAGGCTAGTGTGTGATGAAACTTCTGAGCTTCGTAAACTTGAGAGAGCAACTCCTCGGGCTTCTTCAGGTAGGTCAAGCCATCCCTATTCACATGCAAGATCTCCTTCATGGACAGAAGGTATCGGTTCACCAGCTGTACGACGAATGAAAGTTAAGGATGTTTCACAATACATGATGGATGCTGCTAAAGAAAATCCTGGATTAGCACAAAAGCTACATGATGTATTGTTAGAAAGTGGTGTGGTTGCCCCGCCAAATTTGTTTACAGAAATTTCTGCTGAACAACTTCAGGCTCAGGTTACAGAAGACAAGAAGATCATTGAAGATAAGATGGATGAAAAGAGGAAAAGCCATAGAGCTAGACGTGCGGATAAGAGTGGATTGGGACCTGCCCAACTCCTGCCTCCTGTACCCCGGTATGCTTCATCAACAAGGGATGGAGGTCCAAGAGAACATCTAGAACGACTGAATTCAGTAGAGGGCCTAGGAGATCGACGGCCACTAGAATTGGTTGATTCTACTCCAGTGGTTTCATCCACTGATTCCTCTCAGGTAGTTTCATCAACCACTCCAGGTACATCAGCTTTGGTGGCTGCTGTACAGGATACTCTTCCTCCTGAGCTGATAAGACATGTGCCTGTTGCTGCAGCTGCAGCTGCCACAGCAGCTGTTGTAGCATCTTCAATGGTTGTAGCAGCATCAAAAACTAACACAGATCCAACACTTGAAGTTCCTGTAACTGCTGCTGCAACAGCTACTGCTGCAGTAGTTGTGGCAACATCTGCAGCTGTAGGCAGGAAATATGAACAGCTGGATTATGGGGCCCAGATGTCAATTGAGGTTCTCTGTGATAAAGTTGCGGACAGTGGTGCAAAGGGTGAGGAAGCAGATGGCGCAGTTAGAAATTCACAAGGAAACCATGGAAAAGAAGCAGTGTTGATTGAGGTGGGCCATGAAAATACAGCTGGCCGTGAAGAGGAGAGAAGCTCAGACAAATCAACTGGGAATGAAAGCACAAAATCTGATATGGGGCTTGATGATGTAGCAGAATGGGAAATTCCTTGGGAAGACATAACTTTGGGTGAACGCATAGGGCTTGGTAAGTAATCAGCAGAGACAAAAGCATAAATTTGAAATTTCAAATGACGAATCCCTGTCCTGTTCAATCATATCTTAAAGTTTAGGCTGGGCTTTAGTATTGGTTGGAGATCAGAGATTGGAAATTTAAGAAATTTTGTCAACATTTCATTCCCATGTATGTAGCTTTTTTTATGCTACTGTTTTTATCTCGTTGTGATAGAAATTTTTCTGTGTAGGTTCCTACGGGGAAGTCTATAGAGGTGATTGGCATGGGACTGTAAGTTATTTGTCCTTCATACAGAGAACCAAATACATGTTAAACTTACCTCATTGGTGTTTTATTCTGGTACAATTATCACTCTATTTGATTGCTTAGAGGAAACTAGAATATAAGAATTTGGGAAAAGATTGTTTGGTTCGTTTGTGCAGTTGTTTGGTTGTCTGATTATTACATGCATTGTAGGGCTCAAATCAACTGCACAGTATCCTCAAATTTGCACGTTTTTTCTTTTGCCTCTTTTTGGTTTGAATTGATGACTCCATTGGTTGTATGCTAGAGTCTCCTTGATTTCTATGCCGCCTTCCTGTTGGTAATGATAACCATAATAGAAACTACTGTCAGTACACATGCTCTATTTCTCAGAGCTTATATATCTGGATATTGTGTAGTTATATTTGATGGAGTTCTGTATCTCCATCATCAACCATTATTGATTTTCTTAAAATATCCATCCATGGCATGGTCTATTCAAGTTGATTTTTTATAGGAAATAGGTGCTAAAGATAAATAAGTCGAGTGGGTGTAAATATGCTCTTGCTAGACTTGCGACTAACTTATTTTGTTATACATATTTGTTTCAAAAAAAGACACTTGTTTTGTACACAAGTAGGGATAGTTCCCATTATGTACCTGTTGGTATTTTACACTTTTTTTCCCTTCTAGAAAGCTTCTGATGGACTATGTTGCGTGTCAAATTGAATAGGGACCCTTGGGATTTCACTTACATGTTCCTCCTCTTACTCCTCATGGTGACTACTGCTCTCTTTTGGCCTTGGATGGAAGGGGATCCACCACCTCAAGGGTATTACTAAAACCTGCATAGGAGTGTGCATTGAACACCTATTGGACCACGAGAGCTTGTGTAATTCTCGATTTATACAACTAACCGTGCCATAGGTTATTTCCTAACAATCAATGATCATGACTGGGAACGGATTGTGTGTGTTTCTTTACAGTCATCATATCTTTTACCCTTTTCCATAGTATTATGACCTAATTGTATTCTGATGTGCTAGACGTAGTTCAGAGGTCCCATTCACTCCCATATGCCTTTCTTAATTATGATGTAGTCAGCGGTTTATTGACTAGAGATTTGAGGTTTTTTTGCAATGTAGTAGCTTTGTAGAACAGTTTCTGGATATGACTGCAGAATAGTTTTTAGTTCTGACGTTTCGAGTCGACCACTGGACCCATCATGATTAAAACTATTAATAATTGGTACAGTTTTATATTTATTTGTATTAAATAGTTATTGCATGTTAACAATTTAATATGAGACCACTTAAGGCAAGAAAATAAGCTCTATAATTAATTAATTAGCAAGTTATGTTAATTAAGTAGTTTGAAAAAGAAAAAAGGGTTGGGGTGGGTCCTGGCTATTTGGGGGTTATTTATGTATAAAGGGAATATAAGAAGAAAAGGTGTTTAGTCAATCACTTGCTTATGCTGAAAATCCTACATTGGTGAGACCGAATGTTTGCGTCAGACTAGAATTAAGGAGCACTGTAAAGATTTACGGCATGGAAAGGTCAATAGTTCAACCCTAGCAGAGCATGAAGTCCAAACAAAACACTCTATATGCATAAATAACACTCAAATGCTAGGCATGGAGAGCTGTTTCACTGATAGAAAGATTCAAGAGGTAGTAGAAATTGAGAAGTATCCAATTTGAATTAAGATTATAGCACGTGTAAACCCTAGACCGCCTGTTCTTTTACCCCATTTATACATAATTAACCACCAAACCCATCAATTGACATTACTTGCTAATTAATTAATGGTAGAACTTATTTTCTTACCTTAGGTGGTCTCATATTAAATTGATAACATGGAAGGTGGTGATATTTACTTTTGAATCTGTAACTATTTGAAAAGCCAAACTTCTTAGTAACAAATATGCTGTAATATGACAAACAGGTGCCCACTGATGTAGAAACTTTCCTCTTCATTGGCACACATACACAGTTTGCTTATACCCGCAACACCTGACAAAAATTCTATGAAAATAATATGTTAAGAGTAATATTGAAAAAATACTAAAATAAAGGGTACTAATGTTCAGTAAAGTAATAATTAAATAATACAAAAACCTTAAATCATATTAAAATTTTTAACATCACACCAGAGATATTCTTAGAATGTTACTAATGACAAAAGTTAACATTTATTTACCATGAGCTGTAGCAGTAAACAAAAGAAAATTTCTTCCACAGTGGATTTATGTATTCAACTTCATAAACATATGGGGCCTTCTCATAGTTCATCATGAAGATGCAATCCTAAAATTGTGCTCCAGTTTTTTTGGTGACATAAACCATAATTGAAAATTGTTATTCTTTAGAGATAGAAAACTTAGGTTTTAAGTTGATTCTGTTGACAGGACGTCGCTGTGAAAAAATTTTTAGACCAAGATATATCAGGAGATGCTCTTGAAGAATTCAGAAGTGAGGTACTATCATTGTGTTCCTTTATCTTTGAAAAAACTAGATTTATTGTTTCCACCATTTCTTCTTATCTGAATAATTTCCATTCTTTACATTTAATTAGTTTGATTGTGTTCTCATTCTTATAATAATAACTCTAATACCTAGATAATTCACATTTCCGTTGAATTTTATCTAAAGAACGCTTTGCAAGGTCATATTACAACATTAGGTTGTATTACAACAATAGTTCATCGGCATCTCAGTTATAACTTAAATGGCTTTGTTTTGTCATGACCGGCTAGTTTTATGAGTTCTATCTGTGTTCTGCATTTATTGCAAGGTGGGTTCCATTTACTTTTCCTTTTTTAATCCTGGATCATGTGCTATGAATCAATAATATTGTTTAATGTAAAAACATTGCAATAGTTGTTTTTTTGCAGTGTGCTCTAGCTCAAGAAACTCAAAGTTTCAGAATTCTTTGTCATTTTTCTCTGATACATGCCAATTAAAGCATTGTGGATTAGTGCCAAAGTGCTATAGATATTGAAAGAACAGTGCCATTTACATCCAGTGTGTCATGGTCAACAATAATCCGTGTTACAATGTTAGATATGTGGTTTGTTTCTTAATTTCCATTTTTTTATGCTACATTCTATATCATGTACAGAGTTTAAAAGTTTAAATGTGGCTTGTACATATAGATAATAAATGCTGAAAAGGTGGGAAGTCATTCTTACCTAATTTTATTTATTTTGTATGTGAAATTCCATGTAGTGCTGGTTTTCTTGTTCAATCAGGTGAACTGTACTTCTACTATTGTTATTGCATTCCTTATCCTTCATATGGGCAAGGGGTATTTGATGCCTGACAAAAGTTCTCTGTCTAAAGTTGTGTCATGAAGTTTGAAACATCTTTGTGCAATGTCATGTTATCTGAAACAAAAGGTTTGACCATGCTTTTTGTCTCTAAGGGTCATCCCATCTGACATCGAACTTGTCATCCAGGAAGCCTATTGCAATGACCGGGGTCCAAACATGCTGCTGCTCTGCCATGACGCCCATGAAATATGTTTTCCATTTCTGTTATGGTTTGAGGAAAGTGATATGATGTTTTTCAGCTTGTTTTCAGGAAGTGAAGTTTTGAGGAATATCTATTATAATTTTTTTTTACTATTTTAGTGGAAGGCGTCCCTTCAAGCGCATATTCTCACTTTTGTATTTTCGTCAATAAAGCAAGTGTATTCTGGTATGGGATGGAGATAACAATGACTGTATTGTTGAAGCATTATGTCATCAATAGCCGACAAAAATATGAACCATCTGCTTTCTATTTTCCTGGAATCATTGTTGGAATTGATTTTGCAACACTAGCTCTTACATCCCATGCTTGTTGACGATCAGAAAAATGGATTACCACTTTGACCACCTAATCAAGTTGAAACTGTCTCATGTAATTTGCAATCAATAAACAATATTTTTAATAATGTTGTAAGCAATCTCAATAAAATACAAAGATGTCATTTGTTTTTGATCGAGTAATTGTTATACTTGGCATTCAGTCTCCTTAGTTTCCTGTCCATAGATGAGAAACTTCTGATAAGGGTAAGGGTTGCAAGGATATATATATATATATATATTTATTTTTTTGATACTGAGGTGTGGAGTTAGGACCCTCAGCTGTCTGGCAGATGCACTAGAAACATCCCACTTCCACTAGAAGGCAACTGAGCAGACCAGCCCCCCCAATCCTCGAGCAATGCTGTTGCCGCCCCTAGCAACATGCTGCGCTTATTTCCGGATCAAACCTGAGACCTGGGCGACTGAAGTTGTGAGTCCCTTCCACGTGAGCCAACCCATGGGGCTAGGGTTGCAAGGATATTACGGTTGGGGTTGTAATGCCTATATATTGATGTTATAAGGAAGGGAAATGAGCCATCTATATTTTGTAATTTGAGCTTTGCTCTCAAGGTGGTTGCCCCCCCCCTCGAAGAGGCTTGCGATATTTGAATATAAGCAAGGTTTGCAATTAATTCTGATTTTATTGAGTAATATGTTCATTTTCACATTATTATTCTGTTTGGTTGATTTCTACTAGTAGATTCATAAGAAGTGGTATCGGTTGTCTTTCCAATGCCCTGTTCCTCAACAATTTCAGTAGTCTAGGACTTTTTGCGACTATCCTCCTTATGCTCTCACCTCCCCAAATTAGGATCTTCGTGATCGAAAAGTGGTGGCACTAAACTTTTTTTCCCAAATCTGCGATTTTTCTTCTTCATGCAAGTATTTGTTTTCTTTTTTAGGTTAGAAACCTTGTATCGGGGGTTTTAAAATATTATAGAAAGCTGTCGTTTTTGGCTAAGCACAACGTTGTTGGCATGTGAAGCAAGGTGTGTTCCATCAATACTCAGGACTCAGACAACACTGTATACAAATTTTAGCTTACCCTTTGGTATATAGGAAGCGTCTAGGATTTTTTCCATCCTTTGCCATAGAAAGCCTTTAACCGTTTGTATTCTATAATGCACTAGTAAGCGGTTAGCCCAGGGAAGTTACTCATGCCATACTTCAGGGACAAGATAGTGGGCTAGACCACAATTCAATCCTTTGTAGTTAGAGCTATGAAATATTGGGCCGACACTATTTACGAATAGTACAAGTATACTTGTGAGCTCACATATCGGACACCCGTATTTACGAACAATATAAGTATACTTGTGAGCTCACGAAGCATTCTTGGGGTCATAAATTTGAAGATGATTTTTTTGGAAACATAGTACCAACAAAAGTCAAAAAAAGGGTCAAAATATTTTGGCATCCTATAGAATAACAACAAAAACCAAGGTTTAGAATATTCTAGAACAGTTATCTGGACATGACGTGGTAGCCAGTTAGTAGAAGAGCCTAAAATAAAATAAAAATGAAATATTTTTCTGTTGCTTATTAGCCCAAATTGGTTTTCTCTTCGTGCTGATCATTTGGGTATAATTCCCCATAAAGCAAAAAAAAAAGAAAAAAAAAAAAAAAAGACCCAAAGTGGCCACAATTATGGGTCAATTCTCTGAGGGTCTTTCCTTGGAGAAGTTAGATTTGGAACTCAGGGCAATGCAAACAACACATTCCACTATACTCCAACAATTGTCCAAATTGGACAAGCTAGATTGCATTGATGACTTGGACAAAAGACTAACGAGACTAAATGCCAAGTATAACACCATAAGCCAAAATAGTATAACTTCCATCGATGAAAAACTTTCCATAGCTTTGTTCAACTTGGAACACAAAGCTACTAGTAGTTAGAAAAGGTCCATGTAACTCTCACATGACTGAGTTTGGTAAAAATCTACTTACTCGATTTGGCCCCATAGTGTATATGAGGACTTCACCGGAGCGTTGACTAAATTACAACAAACTCACTCTGTTTATGATTCTCAGCCCCAACTTGAAAATTGGCCAATTGAACAAAGGGTCTAAATGAGGAGTTTTTGAAAAGTTGCTTCATTAGTGGATTGAAGGACGACATTTGTGCGTTGGTCAAGATGTTCAAACCTGCTACTTTGATAGAAGCAGTCAGTTTGTATAAACTAGCTGAGGACAAATATGCAACCCAACACCATCCTTAGAAGACACCAACGACAAGATACCCTCAACCATTTGGACCCATGCTAAATCAGGGCACTTGAGCACCTCCAATCAAGTGCCTAAAAAAGGACTATGCTACAATTGTGATGGATGCTTGCCAAGCAAAAGGACTATGCTACAATTGTGATGACAAATATGGTCCAGGCCATAAATGTGTCGAAAAAACAATATATCTCTTGGATACTTAAGCACCTTCCATCCATGACATACTGGATTAATATGAAGAAGGCTTAGATGAGGAACAACTAGAAGAGAACAATCCAAGTGAGGACCCTTCCTCAGAAATTTCAATGCTTGCTTTAGTAGGGATCACAACTTCTTAAACTATGAAGGTATTGGGGTACTTCAAGGGGCATTGCCTAACTATCGTCGTTGACTCTGGAAGCACTCATAACTTCATTGACCCTCAACTGGACAAGTAGGTGGCTTGTTATGTGCATCCATGTGATAGTTTTGAGGTGATGGTAGCTGATGGAGGAATATTGGCTTGCAAAGGGAAATGTTGGAATGTCCAAGTTTCCATGGTTGATTACAATCTCAAAGCTGACATATTTGCCTTTTCATTAGGCGGTTGTGACATTGTCTTGGGAACTTAGTGGCTTTGCTCATTAGGACCCATCCCATGGGACTTCTTATAATTATGGATGCAATTCACAATCACAAGGAAACAATACACTCTAAAAGGAATGACAACACTGCCCACTCAATTGATTAGTTCTCACTTCATGGCTAAGCTAGTGAAAAGGTGTTCTTCATAGGCGGTGGTTCAAAGTTGTGCAGTCCATATGACAAAGACAGGGACATCAATGGAATTGGTGGACTTACAATTGATTCTTCATAAGCACTCTCATGTGTTTGCAGATTCCCAAGAATTACCTCCACAATGCTTACATGATCAGACAATACCACTCATACCAGGTAGTTAGCTGCCAAACAATAAGCCATATCGATACTCCTACATGCAAAAAACAGAAATTGAGAAGATGGTCCAAGAATTGCTTTAATCGAGCGTCATTTGGCCAAGTGTCAATCCTTATTCCTCACCAGTGCTCATCGTGAGGAAGAAAGATGGGTCTTGGAAGTTGTGTGGATGTTAAGGAGCTAAAAAAACTCACAATCAAGGATGAATTTCTCATTCTGGTGATTGACAAATTACTAGATGAATTGCATGCGGCTTGCTTCTTCACCAAGTTAGATCTACGGTCCGGCTACCATCAGATTTGATTACAGGAAGTAGATATCCCTAAGACAACATTTGGAACTCATGACGGCCACTATGAGTTCTTGGTGGTGCCATTTGATCTCACAAATGCTCCATCAACATTCAAAACCCTTATGAACAAGATTTTTCAGCCCTTGTTTCACGAATTCATTTTGGTGTTCTTTGATGACATTCTATTATACAACAAAATGTGGGAAGGCCATCTACTACACTTGCACTAGACCCTGCCACTCCTAGTTGACAATTAGTTATATGCAAAATGCTCCAAGTGCTCCTTTGGTATTATAGAGGTGGAACATCTTGGGCATATTGTTTTAGTGGATGGGATTAAGGATATGCAAAATTGGCCAAAACCTAAAACCTTTAAAAGTCTTAGGGGATTTTTAGGTTTCCCTGGCTATTATCGCAAATTTGTCAAAGACTATGGTAAAGTTGTTGCTCCTTTGTTTGCCATGTTACTGAAGAACGCTTTCGCCTTGTCTGAACCAACAAAAAGTGCCTTTGCACACCTCAAACAAGGCTAGTGTACCAAATGTGCTAGCAAATCCCAATTTCTCCAAACCATTCATCATTGAAAGTGACGCTTCATGGATAGGAATTGGTGTAATATTGATGCAAGAAGGACGACCCTTGGCCTTTACCAACAAGACATTAGTAGGTAATAATTTGGCCAAATCCACATATAAGAAAGAAATGTTAGCCATTCTCCATGTTGTAACTCATTGGTGACCATATCTCTTGGGGCGACGTTTTTGTATTAAGACAAATCACCACAGCTTGAAGGGAACGATGTGTCTTATCACTAGAGCAACAAAAATAGGTTATTAAACTCTTGGGATATGATTATGAGATTGTATAAAAGAAGGGCAAGAAGAATGTGGTGGTTGATGCCATATCTCGCAAAATTGAAGACCAAGGGGCCTTATGTGCCTTGTCCTTACCAACCCTAGATTAGTTGTTGGAAGTCCAACAAGAGTGGCAACAAGATGCACAAGTTCAACAACTCATCCATCATCTTACCATAGACCCCACAACTAAATAGGCTACTCTTGGGATGGCTATAGCTTGCATTATTAGAGGTGGATTTTGCTTGCTGCAAAATTACCTCTTCAAGAAAAGTTGCTGCAGGAACTAATGCTTCACCATTGGCGGGACATTCTAGCTTCTTAAAGACATTTAAGCGTCAAAAGAACCCTCTTTTGGGATGGGATGAAACATGATATCAAAAAGTTTTATGCAAAATGTGATACACGTCAATGTCACAAGGGAGAGACTGCGTGTACCCTAGGTGCGTTACAACCATTACCAATCCCCATGCAGTATGGATTGATATTTCATGGATATGATTGACAAGTTGCCCAATTCAAGCGGTCGGTGATACTTGTGGCAGTTGATCGTCTCTTTAAATATGCGCATTTCCATTCAATGGCCGACCCCTACAAAGCCTCAACTATAACATAAGTCTACATGGACGGAATTTTCTGCCTCCATGGTATGCCCATCACTATTGTCTCTAATTGTGATCCCACCTTCACTAGTAATTTTTGGCAAGAACTGTTTAAACTGCAAGGAATGCAACTAAAAATGAGCTCGGCATATCCCCTGCATACTAATGGTTAGACATAAATTGTCAACAAGTGTCTGGGGACTTGTGTTGTTTTGCTCTAAAGCAACAAACTGATTGGGCTAAATGTCTACCTCTTGTTGAATGGTTGTACAACACTTCTTACCACACTTCCACCAAGATGACACCATATGAAGCCTTTGTATGGCCAACCACCACCATCTATCACGTCATACCTTCCAAGAACCTCTAAGGTTCAGGTAATAGACTCAACTCTAAGCCATTGAGAGACTCTACTTTGGATTTTAAGAGACAACTTGATACAATCTCAAAACCATATGAAGTAGTAGGTAGATCAACACTGTTTAAAGCGGTCATTGCCATGGGGGACAAGGTTTTTCTGCGCCTCCAACCATATAAGCAAACTTCCTTGAAGCTCAAAGGCAGTCAAAAGTTAGATCCCAAATTCTATGGACCATACCAAGTGCTACAACAAATCAGAAATGTTGCGTACAAATTGGACCTACCTCCGTCTTCCAAGAGTCATCATGTTTTCCATGTGTCATGTTTGAAGGTCATTGGATAACGTGTTTAGGTTCAAAAAACCCTTTCTGAGTTGGAGAAAGAGAGCTCCATCATCTTGGAACTAGAGGCCATTTGGACAAATGTACACACTCACTCTGCAACTGAACCATCACTGATGTTTTGGTCCAATGGTGCAGCATGCAACTAAAAGATGCCACTTGGGAACCTCTCCAGTAGTTTCAACAACAGTTCCCACAACTCAAGCTTTGAGGATAGAGCTTTCCAAAGGGGGAAGGCATGTTAGGACCCTTACGTCCTAACCATCTATTATTCTTTTTGCATTTTAATAGTCTTAGTTAATTATCTCAAGCTCCACTTTAAATGTAAGGCCAACCTTGAGTAATAAAAATAGGTTAACTAACTCGAGTGCCTATGTAAGGCCGACCCTTGAGTATTATGGTTAGGGTTGTAATGCCTATATATTGATGTTGAAAGGAAAGAAAGGATCCATCTATATTTTGTAATATGAGCTCTGCTCTCTGGAGGTTGCCCCATCAAAGAGGCCTACGATTTTTGAATACAATCAAGGTTTGCAATTAATTTTGAGTTCATTGGATAATTTGCTCATTTTCCATATTGTTATTTTGTTTGGTTGATTTCTGCAAGTAGATTCATGACACTCAGGGGATTATCTTGATCTCGATTGAGTCTATCTTGTCCTGTATCCATTCGTCAGCAATTCAACCACCAGTTTTATGTGCATGCTTATTAGATTTCCCTAGGGAAGAGGAGTGTCGTTTAAGAGTTTTGATTGTAACAGTAGAAGGGCATCCCCTTCTAGATTGACGTGGATGAGCTCATTGAGCAAGGCTTCGGTTGACACACTTTTCATAGACTCAACCTGTTGCAAAGGTCGGTAAAAGCCATCTTCCAATCTGGCCCCCAGGAAGAGACTCTCCTTGCCTCAGCAAGGGACGCCACTTTGGCGGCTTAGCATTCAATGCAAAACGCAAGGGAAAATCTGTCAACAAAAGTGTGGGTTTATAAATTTCCCAGAAAGCTTTTAGTTGATCAATAGGAAGTAAGGAAAAAAGAGAAATAAGGTGATGGACACTCAAGTGAAAGGGATAGAAGGTAGGAATCACCATGGCAAGGAGGATAATGCAATGTTCACAAATTGCCTCAAGACTTTGGGCTATGTTACATGTATCCTCATGACCAACAACCCCAAGAACATGGAAAACAAAGTCCACCCATATCGTCCAGTGCAAAAGATGAATGCAAAAGACGAGAAGAGGGGAGGATTCTTATTGGTGAGGTGACGAATGGTTGTAGAAACTGTGCAAGAACAAAATGGCAGAGATAAGGCAGATAGTGAAAATAATTGTGAAGGAGAAATGGGGGTGTTATATAGCAGAGGGGAATGATTCACACGCTTGAAACATTTTGACATCATAAAAAAATGATTGAGTTGTGCAGGATTGCAGATGCTTATTGCTGCCAATTCGAGAGACGACCAAGTGACAAGAAGAGTTAATAAAATGAAGAAGAGGTTCATCATTTCGATGAAAGTGTGTGATGACAGGTAGAAAGGGGATGATGGGATGGAAGGGCGAGGTGGGGTGATCAAAATCATAGTTCACATAACCGGTTGGGGCGAGTTCTCGCCAAGGGGTCATTTTGGGTAACTGACGGTTATTGGACAGAGTTGGTCGAATAATTGACAATAACTGACAAAGGCAAAAAATACTTAAATTTATCAAAAAACATTTTTTTAAAAAGAAAATGTAGAAGCAAAATAGATGAAAGGAGTCTGTAAAACATAGGAAAAATGTTTTCTATTAGATTTGAATACAAAGTACAAAATCGCATAATCATGCGAATACAATAGAGTCACAAACTACACTGATACTTATAGACTTATAGTCTTATACAAGAATCTACAAAACTACAAGTACAAATTACAATAATCTATAATTTTCTCTTCCCTGCTCTCTGAAAAACTAAGGGAGACTAAGAAATTGTAGTCCTCCCACTTGGTTGCCCCACCTCACTTTGTCTAGAAGGCTGCACTTGCCCTTGTGGCTCCATTTTTGCCTCTGCCTCTGCCTTTGCCTCAACGTTATCTTCAAGGATGTCCTCCAATCCAATCTCTCCTGCTTCAGTTGCACCCTCCATAGCTTGCCTCTCAAAATCAACAATCTCCTCCTCTGTGAACATGGGGCCCTCCTCTTGTGCAATCCAATCGCAGCAGGGATCGATCTCATCTAGATCGATAGGCTCCTTTGATGCGTACTCCAACTTTTTTGTGCGAAGTCGAAGGTTGTATTGCACAAAAACCAAGTCATTGAGGCGTTGACTCAACTTGTTGCACTTCTTCATGTGAATGGAGTTAAACAAACTCCAATTGCGCTTACATCCAAAAGCGCCACAAGGTCGAGATAAAATCTGGAGGACTAGCCTTTGAAGATTTGGGGTATTTCCACCCCAATCTTTGCACCACGACCTTGCAAACAAGATATTCAAAAGTTTGTAAGAAATTAATAATTGAAATATGTAATTGGTAAAGTACAAGTAAAGACTTCATTTTGTATTACCTGTTAACTGCGTGGCTCTCTCTCAGATAGCTAGTGCTGAAAAAAAGAGCCTCCCCTTGCCTGCTTGTAGTTTTGCAACTCTGCAATAATGAGGTCCCTCACATCAACGTTAGGTGCCATACTCTCAATGCATGTTGAAAGCCCCTCCATAACCTCTCCACTAGCATTTGTAAAGCCATCGAAATAGAAAAACTTGGGGTTAAGATAGTACCCCCGCTGCATGGATGGGTTGGTGGAGTTGATTGTTCCACTTTCGATCAATCAATTCTCAAATGGGATAAAATTTTGCATGATCCTCTCTATAATAATTTTTGACAACATCTTTGGCCCTATCCATGGCTTCATAAATATAACCCATTAGATTTTGCTCTCTGTCCACCAATTGCAAAACCCTCACCAAAGGCTCGGACACCTACAAAGTTACAAAAAATTAAAGTTAGTGTTACAAACTTATCGATAAATTATAAAATAAATACTTTAAGTTTAAAAAATTGAAAACAAACGAAACAACTTGAAATTTAAATGGCATTTTCAAGTTACTATGATGATCTCTGTAGCTCTCGATTCGAAGGCCTCATTAAAAACTGTCTTCCCAACTTTCACTCCATCAACTTTCTTGGAATAGGATGACTCCATGCTTGAGACACAAACATCTGCTTCAAAGGAGTCAACAAACTACAAATACTTTGCAATGTAAGAAAGTTCATTTTAAATTTGGTGACCCTTGCTCGAATAAGCTCTTTTTCCTTGGTGTGCTCTCTCATCAAATTGAGAACCCAAGGGTAATTGTAGATATATTTTGTTATTTCTCTAGCTTCTACAATTAGTCGCACCTATTCAAGTTTGCCTATGTCCTCTAAAAGAAGGTCAAGGCAATGGGCCGCACAAGGTGTTCAAAAGAGAGATGGATGTCTCTCCCTAAGAAGTCTCTCAGCCGCCAAATATGTTGCTGCGTTGTCTATGATAATTTGGAAACATTCTCGATGCCCTCTTCTAAAACAATTTCCTTTAGCATCAAGCTCAAAGTTTTTGTATTTTTTATTTTACTAGATGCATCAATAGACTTAAAAAAACAAGCTCACCATTTGACGCTGTCAAAAAGTCGACGAGGGTGTCGTTCTTTCCATCTATCTATCCATTGGAAAGAATGGTGCATCCAAACTTACACCACGACCTCTTCTAATCTTCAACAATTAGGTTTGCATCTTCAACTGCATTCTTGAGCAACTTCTCACTCAAGTCTTTTGGAGAGGGTGCCTTGTACTTTTTCTTTGCAACTGTCAATGTTGTAACCAAATATTCTTAGTACGCGCTCCTTGCCACGTTGAAGGGAAGGTTGTTGAAGTACAAAAAATTTGAGCATGTTTTATCTACTTTCACATTCCTTGCTTGTTCTATCCTGTAGATTGGAGTGAAGGTTGTGCCTCAAGTGTGTTTCTAAGCACAAAAAATGAGTGTAACTGAGTCGAAGCCAATGAAGATGTGTCATTGCATTTGTGTGGACGATGAGTAAAGCCCACAATTTTTGTCATGACTGTCGTTTCTTCCTCTGTCGATATGGGAGCACTGGCTGTTGTTAGGGCTGCTTGCATCCATGCCCTCTCTAGTTTCTTTTCATCTAGTGATGCAAGCTCTGCCATTATCTCTCATTTTGCCTCTTTGGTGACACTAGGACATGACGCGATGTCACAACAAGGAATCCATGAAAGGTGGTACTTCATGCGATTGATGTCCCCTGGCATACTCTTCGAGCAAAAGTTGCAAATTGAAATCATCTGGGACGTTCCAACCGATGTGGCATGCTTCCATGCACCGTAGCGAGCATTATGAGGAGCCGATTGGCCACCAGTGACTGAATTTGACCCCAATATACTAGTGGATGCTATTGTTTGCTAATGGATACCCTGCGAAGCGCAAACATGTTGAAAACAACATTAAAAAATAAAAGCATTTAATATAAATTAAAATACGATAAATAAATTATAATGATAAACTATTAAACGAAAACTAAAATGCTTTTGATTTAACGAACAAATTGAAAACTATAGTTTGCAATGGTTAAAAAACAACAATAAATAAATTCTAATTATTAATGATAAACATAAACTAAGTTCTAACTATAAGTCTATAATGCCAACGATTAAAAAATATTTTTAATTCAAAATTTAAAAAAAATGCATAAATTGTAAATTACTAAATACTAAACACTAAAATTTAACGAAATGCATGAAATTTGAACGGAATGCATCAAATTTGAATAATAAAATTAAATTTTTATTATCAAACATATTTATAATTAAATTAGAATCATTTACATGCTCGGAAATAAATTAAAAAAAAAAAAATTGTACTACCCTGGAAATCATTTTGCTGAATTTTTCTTCAAATTCGCTCTTGAATGCTCCAAATCTTGTGTGAATGAAATGAGAAGTGTGTGACAATTTATATGATAAAAATCCATGTATTTGCAATGTATATGCAACATTTCGCATCAAAATTGTGTACAGACAACGTTCTAGACTGTTCCCGCGTATAGGTAGTGTGGGAGATAACCGGTGAGTTAAAAAAATTTGCAAATTTTTTTAACGACGGTTTTGAGTGGCGGTTATTCACCACGGCTAACAACCGGCGAGTAACCGACTAACCAACGGTTACTCGCCGGTTATGCCATCTATGATCAAAATGATTTGAGTTTTATTTTTAAAGTTTTTAATTACTTCACAATAAAAAGATGAGAGAATTAGAGAGTGAAAGGAATTGAGTATGGATGTGTACTGACAAAAGGGAATGAGGGGATGGAGGGGTGATTAAAATTTAATGATTTTGATATTTTTTATTTTTATTTTTATTTTATTTTATTATTTTTTTGAAGAGAGAGTGCTTAGACACTTTTTTTCTGATTTTTACAGGAGTGAAACCAGCTAATCCAAAGCATAATGGATGTCGAAGAGGAGGATGGTGGCGAGACGATGCCAATCTAAGTGTAAAGAGCTTTCGAATTCGAGAAAATTACTAGGTTTGTGATTGCATTGGCAAGATCTGTTGCTTGATTGGCTTCCCTAAAACAATGTGAGGAGATTTGCTGGAAAGAGCGTTGAAAAGAAATTGCAGGGTTGAGTAGGGAGTTGAGCTTCCAATTTGAGGTGCTGCCTTTCTTTAAAGAATTTATAACCAGAAGGGAGTCCCCGTCCACTTCTAATTGATCAATTCCATGATTTTTGGCTAGTTGCAAACCTTCTACCAAGGCATATATTTCTGCCAAATTAGTTGCTCAGGTTTGGAAGGAAGTCGATGCTGCAATTAATTGTCTTACAAAGGATCTTATAATGCAGCTAAACCTTGTTAGGCTTCTTGAAGCACCATCAAAGTTCAATTTGCACCAACTTGGCTCGGGGGGTTCCCAATGAGTGGTCAACCTTTTGGATGGGGCAGATTGCTTATTGTTAGAAACCACCAGTAGGGAGATGAAAGGCCAATTGCATAAAAAAAGTAAATCACTGGACTTTGGAGAGGGACCCCTAAGCTTAATTTGAGAAGAGGTTCATTTTGAGGTAGCCACTTCAGCGCTGTGAGTAAGCTTATCCCAAGTAAGAGACTTATTGGTGAAGATCCTTCTGTTTCTCTCTAGCAAGAGATTCCATGGTACTAGCAGTACACAAGCAGCCCACAGTGGGAAACGAAATGAAGAGGATGGGTAGAACCACCTTCGAATTATATTGGCAATGGTACTAGGGAAGACTCAAGAGAAATATAGCTTGTTGAGAAGCTAGGGCCATCTTCTGTGAGAAACTGGGCAATGAAGAAGGATATGTTCCATTGATTTTGAGCAAGCTTTGCATAGGATACATTTGTTTGGTCCTTGGAAGGAGTGTTTTGAAGGTTTTCAATGGTGAGAGTTTTATTTTGCGCTACCAAATAGATAAAGGCCCTTGCTTTATGGAGGTTCCATCGGGCCCATATTTTATGTCTGGACTAGTTTGGGTCCACGCACCAGTTAGCTTGACAAGCCATTGTTCTATAGCCCAGCTTAACAACATAGGCGCCGGTAGGGGAGCCACTTCATCTCAGGGCATCAATTTTGCCACTAGGAGGGAGAACCCTTGCTTGGAGAATAGAGGCGATCAGATGGACTGGGTCAAGGGGTCATCAAAGTCATATTGGCTTCACCAAGCTGGGGAGCTTAATATGGAATCATCTGAAGGAGAGGCATAATTTAAAAGCTATGAACCCCATGCTGCAATTGAGAGCTCTTTGATTTCTGTAATTCCTGTAGTGAAAGAGAGCTAATGAAATGATGGGTTTGCAAGAGCTAATGAAATTTAATTTATGAGAACCCCCAGGGAGGATGGCCATTGAGAAGATCCGCTTTAGAAATAGAGAGTCCAGGTACTTGGACTTGACAACTTTACTCTGAAATTGATTTGCATTGTCGAAGAGCTGCCAAAGGAGATTTACTCCTAGAACATAATTGAGAAGTTTAATGTTAATAAGATCGGCTTCCCCAAGATGCTTTGGGAAGCGGGTGTTTTTTCATTCTGACGAGGGGTATTTTTTTTCTCTCCCTTGAGTGTTGCCAACGAAAATTCCCCATTTTTTAGTAGGAATCTTGAGGATGGACAAGAAGTAGGCAGGGAGTTCTTGAAGAACCGACTTAAGAAGTTGGATGCATCCAACAAGGCTAAGCCATTGGTCTTTCCATGAGGGCAGCCTAGTGTATATCTTGTCAAGGTGGTCCTTCCAAAGGTGCTTCCTTTGTGCACCCCAGAGGAAAGGAAGACCCATGTATTTACTAGGAAGTGAGCCGATCTGAAAGTCAAGGATATCAACCAAGATATGTTGAAGGTGAGGAGTGTTGAAGTAGAGCTTTGACTTGTTAGGGTTGATGATAAGCCTAGAAACTGCATGTAGGAGTCCAAAGGACACAGTTGCCTAAGTCTCAAAGATGGCGGGATGGGGTTTCTGGGATTACAAAAAAAATCTCAAATTTTGAGGATGGTTATTAAAATAGTATATAAAAATTAATATTTAAATATCTTAACTTTATTCAATGAAATTTAGGGGTTTAAACTTAATTTAAATTTTTTAGGATTAGGGTTCAATGTTTTTGTAAAAATAACAACTTTTTTTTTTTTGGGGGGGTTGTTTTAAAGTATTAGTGTCAAGTTTTAAAAAAATAAAAAAAAAGTTAATAGAATTGGTGACATCCCCTCCAAGTCCCCAAGTCCTCAAAACATTCAGGGTGTTTGGGATGCCACCAAAATCTAGGGGATGCCTCCTTGTGCAACATTGCCAATACACCTTTGAATTTAATGGCTTCTTCTTTGCAGGCTCAACCAAGTAGGAGTGTATCATCCTCAAATAAGTGGTGTGAAATAGAGGGGGCTCTTTCGGTAGGGTTCAAACCTTGAAGTTTTTTGGCTACCAAAGCAACTTGAAGAGCCCTATTGAGGGCTTCCGTCATAAGGATAAAAAGGTAGGGGGAGATGGGATCTCCTTGATGAAGGCCACGAGAACAAGAGAAAAACCTAGTAGCGTTGTTGTTGATCAAGACTGAGAAATGAGCTGAAGTGATGCAACCAAAGACCAAGTCGCACTAGTGTGCCAAGAAGCTGAATTTCTCCAGAACAAAATGGAGAAAATACCAATTGACTCTGTTAGAAGCCTTGTTGATGCCGAGCTCAACCACCATTCTATTAGAGTTTGTGATTGAGAGTGTGTGAATTGCATCGTGTGCTAGGACCACTCCATCTAGAATATGCTTTCCTTGCACAAAACTCCCTGTTTCTAGGAAATGATTGTCGGGAAAACATCTCTAACTCTTTCTGTTAGAGCCTTGGTAAGGATTTTTTTAAAGAGTATTGTTGAGAGATTTGGGTTTGAAGTCATTAAAAGTGGAGATAGAAAGCTTTTTTGGGATAAGTGCAAGGTTGGTGCATTTGAGGTCTTTGAGGATTCTCTTTGATTTCTTGCCCTCATTAATCACAACCGTAACCTCAACACCAATGAGATCCCAAAAATTGTTGGTAAAAAGAGGTTGAGAAGCCATTTGAGCCCGAGGATTTGTCACTAGACATGGCAAAAACAACAATTTTGATTTCTTCTAGGGTGAAGGAGGCTATGAGGCGGTCATTTTGAATAGGTGATACAAGAGGGAGGATGTCAACAAGGAATGCCTCCATGGAGGCATTTGGGATGAAATGATCCCGAGTTAGCAAATTATGGATAAAAGAAGAAGCACCATTTTGGATGGCAAGAGGTGTATCAAGAATGGAGTTGTTCGGGAGGGAAATGCAGCTGATTTGGTTAACATGATGGCGGGAAATGGTTGACTTGCGATTTTTTTTGGTGTTTCTATCCCCTTCAGCATGCCGGTCTCTTAGGACTCTTGTTTCTAGAAAATTTCTTTTTTGGAGGAAACTTCTTCCGAGGAATTAAGGTTTTTTCTTGGTCAAGGAGGTTAAAAAGGCCCAAGATTTGAATCTATTTGTTAAGCAAGATCATTTTTCAACAATAGTTTTTGGGAGAAGATGTTTTTGAAGTGGGTGAAGTTCCAATCTTTAAGACAATTATGAAGGTATATCAACTTGACCATGAAGCAAAATGCTTTGGAACCTTGAGGAAGAGGGAAGCCTTTCCACTAGGTTTTAACAAGACATGGGAGAGATTGATCTCTTAATCACTTTTGTTCAAACTTAAAGGGGCATCTTAAAGGGGCATGATCCGTTGTTATTTCCACCCAAATGGGCAAATGGTTGGAGCTTGGGACTTTCAGGATGCGGGATTTAGAGATCCATTATGCAATCATCCAAGACTCTGTGACAAAAATAGTCAATACTTTTTGCAATGCTGCAGAAACCAGTTGTTCAATTGGTCTAGGAGAATCTGCCCTCTTTAGGAAGAAGATCAATGAGATTGCAACAACAGACAAATTCAAAGAAGTCTTTTTGAGATTTGTGTGATCTTTTGATTACCCCCTTTTTTCTGATACAGATAGAACAACATTGAAGTCACCACCAAGAATGATTTTCTGGGGTCTAAGAAAGCACGGAGGTCAATCTAGGTGCGTATCTTAAATTTCAATTAGGTTGGGTCCATAAACATTAATCATTCGTACTTTGATATCTTCCCCAAAGTAGGAAATGCCATAGCAAATCCAATTTTTGTTGGAGATCACCAAGGAGTAGATGATTGCTCTTGGGTCCCAAAGAATACAAAGTCCCCAGAAGCTTCACTTGCGTCAACACCTAGTGCCTCCCAAGTTGGCCAACAATTTCGAAGAAAGGATACAAATTCAGAGGCAAACATTTTCTTCTCTTGAAGGAAAACAATATCAAGTCTATGAAGTTGAAGTCGGCGTTTTACTAGCTTTTGTTAGAGATGTTGAAGCCTCTAACTTTCCAGGAGAGGCACTTCATTTCAATAGTGGGGGGGGCCTTCCTCCTACGACGTAGAAAGTAGGAGTTGATAGTTTTTTGAACATTGCTATTGGAAAGTTCTTGCTGAAGCTTGTAGTGCTTGAGCAAATTTTCGGCCTCTCGTGCTTCTGCAGACATTCAAAGCTAAGAGGGTGCTAGGAATTTGCGAGATACCTAGGGAAATGTGGATCAACAAAGGAGAAGTTGAGATTGGTTCACTTTCAGAGTTAGAAGCATCATAAGCACAAAGGATAAGAGCTGAAGAGATGAGGGTTGGGTCAAGATGGGGGTTGGGGGAGTGAGGATGACGGGTAGGGAGAGATCTGAGTGGTAGATAGGGGAGGGTTGGGGGAATAGGGGCGAGAATGAGAAGGGTGAGGGGAAGGGGGAAGGAGGGAAGTAGGGGGTTTAGGGGGGAGGGGATTGGGTTGGAAGATGAGAGTAGGAGGGGGGTTGGGGTGGAGGGATGGGTTGGATGGGGGGTGGGAGGTGGCAAATAAAATAAGGGGTTGATTCCAATGGCCAAGGGAGGAATGGAGATGAATAGAGGAGGGGAGGTGGAAATAAATGTTGGTGTTGATGCAAACACTAGGTGGGGAAATGCTAGGAGTGATAGCCTTGAAGGCAAATCTATTTTTTTCCAAGATGGAGGGATGGTGATACAAAAGTGGGAGGCCAAGTAGATGCATACAAACTAGGGAAAGAAGATTATCAGGATTAGAAGGATTAAAGTCAGGTTCCCAGGGGGAGGAAAAGGGCAAAATTATTGAGATGCCAAGGCCCACAAGAAGCAACAGATTGACATTCTTGACTAGAGGCAAATGTGGTTTGAAAGAAGCACAACAAAAGAAATTTGATTGTAATGATGTCAAGGGGGGACCTTGAAGCCAACAACCATTTAAGAAGTTGTTTAGGGGAGGGCCAAAATCCAACAAAACGACCGAAGAGGGAGGAGGATTCGAGTAGATGGTCGTCAATCTAGAGAGTGTTGTCATCCAAATTGAGCAAGAGGGTATTGGAGGAAACCTATTTAGATGGTTGAGAAAAAGAATTGGGAAGGGGTGGCTTTACTTGTATTAGTAGGTGAGGAAGAGAGGTTGGGCCAACTTTTCCCAGAGTGCGAGTTGATGACTGTTCTATTAGAGGTAGAGATGAATCTGGGTTGCACGATAACTTGATGATTTTCCAGAATAGGACTAGGTTTTAAAATAGATGGATGAGTATCATTTTATGGACTCAATTTGAAGCAAGAGTGAGCTAGGAGACCATGTAGGGCCTGCGAGGCAATGTCAGTTGAGTGGTGCCTGGATACAGGGGGGCGATAGTGAAATGTTGACAGATCATTATTGTAAATAAAAGAATGTGATCGAGACCTCAAAAGGCGTGTATAGTTGACTCAGGAAAGCGACCTGCCTTGAAGACCGAAGGGCAGATTTAAGTCATAGGGTTTGACCGCCTCTTTTCTCTTCCAGATGAGAGAAGAATAGCTCGATTCTCCACAACTGTCCAATCTAGCCCGTGTGGATTTGCTTGGTTCATCCATGCTGAGAGACCTGGCGAAGAATGGATCTCCGGGAAGCCGCATCCAAGCCCAATCTCAGTAGAGCTGGCTGACATTAATAGGGCATTTTTTGTGTCTAAATACTAGGTTAGATATGGTTATATTTTAGTAAATTACCAAAGGGAAGATAAGGATTCAAGGCACTGAAGTTTAGAAGCAGTTTTCCTGATTTATATTGCCAAACTCTACCAGCATGGGGAAAAAGTGGAATATGAAAGTTTGTAGTGGCCAATTTAAACTATTTTCCTTTAATTGCATGCATATTTCCCAGATTGCTTAATGTTGATATGAATTTTCTTTAGAAAAAGTGAAATCTCTTCAACAAATGGTGATGTTGGATCATTAGAGAAAAATATTAATGGTAAGTCAAGAATCCAAAACTAACCAATCTCATAAACAAATGCAGAGAAGCCTGAGCAACTAGGCCCGCCAGTGAGCCAAAGAATAACTGCGTCTTCTACTGGATTTCTTTTTGACTTTAAAAAATAATATAAGAGAAATACAAACATGCCATTATAAGACGCATAGCCTTAACGTGGTTTGGTTTCAATTCATTAAGGCCACCTTTGCCTTTGTTTCTCTTGCTACTTTGATTGTAGAAGGGGATTTGGATTTGTGTTTCAGCATCTGCAGTAATAGACAATGATGCCTTTGGTTCTTCTGGCCCAAGCCTTGCTATATACATGTGACATCGCTAGTCTCTTGTCATGGTCTCCCGCTTTGATCTTTATCTGTTCCATGCTTCATTGAGGCGTCCTTCCCTCACAGGGCAATTGGCACTTATACTTATTTCTTATGGTTGAAAGTTTAACTGCTTTAGGTTTACTCCCTCTTTTTTGGTTTACATTTCTTTTGTGTATAGTGTTTAGTTCATTTTCATAATCTAGAGTCGGTTACCATAGTACCTCTCTAATGTGACCAAATTTACTTTTCGAGTCCCATTGACCCACTTTGGTCCTTTTTGGACATCAACATATTTTATTTTTCTCTCTCTGTGTGTGTATTGGGAGAATGCTGTAGGCTGTTAAATGCACTAGAAGGTAAATGGTTTTGCAGGGGGTCAATTTCTTAGTGTATTTTATGTGATTGCTTTGTGCTGTGCATGAATGTGTACATTTCTATTTCTATTAATAAAGCGAGGAGCTAGAACAACCTTGGAACCCTACCACATTTGTATATTTCCATATTCAGGATGATTTTTCAATTCTGAGTAGTTGCCATGCTTGGTGGAATGTAGTAGATTAAGACATAACATCAGTAGAAAAGTAGACTTCATCTGACTTGTCCAAAGAGCACTTGTATGGCAGAGGCCAAGACAAAGAACCGGGCAGTCTTGGAAAGGGAACATAATCAAAATACAGTGAATCACAATAGCTCTGTTTCCTTCGCAATAGAGAGTGTGCGTTATATCAAAGAGGCCCGCCCCATTGCATCTTATTGCTCATTTGTTTCTTTTCTGAAAAACTGCCATGTAACGCCTCACTCATGCAGTTGAGCATTTATGTAGTCCTCCAAACTCAAATGGAATGTCACAATAATAAGATTTAGGGTTAGGTTTGCTTAAAACTTTAGTTGGATTTTTTCCTTTTTACATTTTTTATTTTTAGAAGTTTTTTGATTTTTTAAGAGGGGACAAGCTTCCATGGTAAATGTACTCGGGGAAATGGTGAAGATGTCTCCAAGTCGTCCCATTTTAAGGGGACAGCTTGGGAATGTCCCTCCCCGATCTCTTCCTTTGGGGATGTGTCCCTGTGGAACATAGTAGCGCTTGTCATATGGTCTAAATTTCCCATCTGGCAAGATAAGAGTGCCCTTACAACATCTTCGTATTGAGGCAAGACTTCCACATCCCCTGGTAGAACAGGACTTGCATGCTATGTGCTCTTCAAGCGGAGGAGATTAAGGAACATTTCATTCTCAGATGCCTGAGATCTAGGGGAAAAACTATGGTCTGTTCAAAGGTTTGTTTAGGGGAACTCATCATTCGTCTTCTATTATTCTGACTAGAGATTATTGGCTCTGTTTCTCTGCAAGATTCTGATCTTCAATCAGCAGCCACTGTGACTATCTTCTGGGCCTACCAGACTGATTATTTGTGTTTGCGGAACCCATCTTAAGTAGCATGAATGTTAAGTGCCTGGAGGTGCCTCCAAACATGGATGCAGACAGTAGAAGACTATCAAGCAATGATCCTCCACCTGCACAGTTAGCGCCTCCAAACATTGATGCAGACAGTAGAAGACTATCAAGCAATGATCCTCCACTTGCACAGTTATGATATTGGTTCACGTTGTTATACCTAATAGTCACTGTAGGGTTATTGCTGCACCTACCTGCAGTTAGTTTGTTTCTGGAAACCAAGCCCACCCACTCTACATGCATTGCTATGCCTTATCTGTGGATATCAATCATACCTGAATCTCCTTCAGCTGGATTTCTAAAGTAATAATTCAGTTGTCTCTAGCAAATCCCATTGTTTTTTCTTCCGCAGGCTAGAAAAATGGCTCTTAGGAGTTTGGAAAGTCTTGTTGCAGGAAGGAGACTTACGCAAACGTGAAAGTTTGAAACCTTGCTGCCAGGCCCAAGACTTTCGTATAACAATATACAAGCACTTTCACAATATTACTTAAAAAATGATTCTGTATTTCAATTTTTATCTAAGGGTTGCTTGAATACCAAATGAAGATACTTAGGTGTGTTGAATTTTTGTCAGTCTTAACTCAGGATCAGTTGCATTGTATCGACCGATGTTCTTAAGCCTTAAGAATACATGCGTGATAAAATGCCTATGTTTCCTTCGGCTTTTGTTGACAGTACTTTCTGAATATCAGTACTAGAATCTGTCCACTTTGAGTATCCTATGCGTCAAGTATAATTCTAACTTCTAAATATTATGATTGGGTGTCAGCCACGAATAAGCGTAGAAGTAGAAATTGTTCACTTTACTTTTTTAATTTTTTTGTTATATATGATAGAGAAACCATTTGTACATCATATGCCCGCATATGTCCAATACATCACAACGAAAATTTCTCAAAATCTTGATACTGCAGCAAGATGCTTTCAATAGAGAAATGCTTCGATAGAATTTTGACTGGTCTTCTATTGTACTATGACATCATTTTTATCTTGTTCTAAGGAATTCCTTAGTTTAAAGCTTAGTCGCAACACTTAACCGATAGAACATAGTATTTCTGTTGATATTACCTTTTGAATATCAGTTCTAGAATCTGTCCACTTTGAGTGTCCTATGTGTCAAGTATAGTTCTAGCTTCTAAATATTATGATAAGCTGTCTGCCATGAATGAGCGTACAAGTAGAAATTGTTCACTTTACTTTTTTCGTTATATATGATAGAGAAACTATTTGTACATCATATACACTCATGTGCCCAATAGATCACAAGGAAAATTTCCCCAAATCTTGATACTGCAGCAAGATGCTTTCAATAGCGAAATGCTTAGATAGAATTTGACATGTTTGCTATCGTACTGTGACATCATATTAATCTTGTTCTAAGGAATTCCTTAGTTGCAACACTTGACCGAGAGAACATAATATTAATGTATAGATCTTGGTACCTGATCAAGCATTTCCATTGAGAATATGCCCTTAGGTCTCTAAAGTATTTATTGCAATTACCATGTCCAGAACAACTTCTACAACTTCCAAACCTGCTATAGGTCAGAATGAAGCCCATCATCAATTCGAGGATATTTTCCAATTTACAAATATTTAAAGAAAATATGTTCATGGTGCTAATGATTACTGATGTGCTTTACCAAGAATTATCTAAGATGATTGTACGATGTTTCCCACAGACATTATTTTAGAGAGAATCATTTCTTGTTATTTTTCTTTACTTTAACCTGCTCTTGGATGCATACTGTTAGACAAAGAACCATTTACAGAGTTGATGCAAAGCACACTGTAAGATATAAAGGTTCTTGTAAAACCTACCACGAATATTATAACTATTAACTATACTGCCTATAGTTTTTCAAGCACAAGAGTTACTTCCATCATAATTAAACATCTCAGGCTTTTACGGACTGAAGGTTAAACCTGTCTTGCCGTCAGTCTTTGAAAGGTTGTTTGTGTATAAAATGTGATTTTTACATAAATAAGCTTGACCATCAAAACTAGTTGTCACAATAATACATGAACTTTCTACGATGCTTGCATATAAGACATGAATTTTACATGGATACATTGAGTGTGCAGGATATAAATTTATGTTATGCAGCAGACAGATACACCAAGCATGATTCCTTTTTGTTATTTAACAGAAATAACAAGACGGTCAACACAAGACCAAACTAACACTGTCATATATACTGAATTGCTAAAACATTTTCATTCTAAATGTTTTAATTGTAAATGTTATTTCATGCTGCGTTAGTGATACAACATGCTTCAGAAGTTAAAGGTTTGAAACTGAGGACAATCCTTTTTCTGCAAAAGTTTATTGATTTTAAACATTTTCCTTGGCACTGTAAATAGATTGATGCAAATGATCTTTGACTTTTGATTATTTTGTTGTTCAGGTGCGAATTATGAAAAGGCTTCGGCATCCCAATGTTGTTCTCTTTATGGGTGCGATTACTCGTTCTCCAAATCTATCTATAGTAACAGAGTTCCTTCCAAGGTAAACTAGCACTTCGTATACACACAAAAGCACTTTGATATTAATTGAAGTAAATAATCAAGAAATTGGTCGAATCATGTCTGATTAGCAACTAAACAATGAAATTTTTCTCTGCTAGATGACTAGAACAGATATACCATCAAATATAGTTGAAAAGTCGCACAACCTGTACACACATGATTTTTTTCATCTAAGTTGCACACATATAGCAAATATTTATCATTGATGCCTATTATTTGTTAATGTTTCTCTGCTAGATGACTAGAACAGATATAACTTCAAATCAATATTCTTTGGCTGCAAGTATCGAATTACAATTTTCAACAGAGTGCAGTTGAAAGTTTTGGACAGTCCGTCATTCCGCTGAATAATTGTGTAACAGCACGGGTGAATTTCTTATAACTTGTTGACCAAAGAAGAGGGAATGAGAAATGACAATCTACAAAAGTGGAAATGAAACTGCAAATGCTAAAACTATAGGAGATGAAAATGTTTGAAAAACTGGTACAATTTTTTGGTCAACAATTTGAAACTTCAGAAAGCATAAGTGGGAAGCTGGATTTTCTCAAAGATACCTCTACATGTGTGCCTTTGAAAATTTCCTACCTTGCTGCATCTCTTTTGTAATTTGAAACAACTTTCTTTCTATGCTGCTCACATACCTGTGCATTATGTGTGTACCTGAAATCAGAGTCTTATAAAGAAGTTGCAAGATAACTGTTTGCAATGCATGCAATGGAAATTCAGGATGGCTTAAATGTTCATGAGGCATATACTGTACCATGGGTTGAATCGTGTGCCATCTTTCATTGTGCCAATCAAGGGAGAACTGCGTTTTATTTAGTTTATTAAATGAGAAATATAGGGATGGCTGATAAATTAAGAAACAGCGGTATGGCCGATAAAACAAGCATAAGTACATAAAAAATACTAGGAGCATTTTTTATCTGTTTGTAATATCATTTTTTCGGCAGAATTCGACTTGTTCAGATCTATTCTATGGCAGAAAATTATATGGTAAAGATAAGACATTGTCACCATAATCTTAAATCTACAAGTTCAGTCTCAAAAAGGAACTTCTTAAGTACCATTAGATACAGTTCCTTAAAGCAACAAGTTGGTATTTACGTTTTCATATTTTCTTCCTTTATGCCTATGTTTTTGTTAGTAACTATCAACATATGCTGTTGAAACTCATCTTCCCAGATGTTTCCTTTTGTAGGCTTTGGATGGATTGCTCCTATATCCTCAAAAACTATGAACTGCATTCCCCATTTTGTGCAGCTTAAGTCAAAGTTTTGTTTAAGGAAAAAACTGCAAACAAACAGTTGCTGGTTCATAGAGTGAAAACTTTAGGACAACCATTTATTTCTTGTAATGCTCCACAACTGAAGGTTCACATGGTTTCACATCACATATGGATGATTTTATGAAAGCTGTAACATCCCACTTTTTTGAACTTTTTTTCATTTTAATAACAGTGATAATGGGAATGGATGATGGATTAATATCGCGACTAATATATTTTTTGGTATGTTTGTATTAATAGAGTATCGATACGTGTACACGTGAGCTTGGGTTTTGATTCTTTGAATCCTCATATAATGGGATAAATATTTTATAGAGGTATACTCATAATATGGATGGTGATGTATGCTTTTCTGTGGAACGTCTATTTTAATCATTATTAGGAGCCAGGTAATTATGGACTCAATACACTGCATATATGAATGTCATGGGGCATCATAGCTTTTATGTAAACCAAGATATAAAGGCTTAAACATTATTTAAAGACAAGGAGTCTTTTGCTATGAGTGAAGTGCAAGTTAAGATAATTGAATGTAATCCTATTACTTGGGTAGACTTTTCTATTTTAGACACGATCAACTCCCTGTTTATAAAAGAAAACGTACCTGGAGGCTGGCCTTGCCTAATAAATTGAAGGGACCCTAAATGTTTATTTTTACGGAAGAAAGAATAAATAAAATAAATAAACAAATAAGAACTATTGTGATGTCAGCCCCAGTGGGCTAACCATGCCTAGTAAATAAATGGATCGCGATGTTATTAAAAATGGAACAGAACATTAAATTAATGGCTGGAATAGGGTTTCAGGTGAAAGATAAGAAGGCGGAGGAGAAAATCGGGAGGAGAAGAATAGAAGAGAGGAGGCAGGGGAGAGCACAGAGGAAAGAAGAGAGCTGCGTGAAGGAAAGGAGGCACACGAGAGAGAGAGAGAGGAATGCTAAGGAGGAGGATAAAAGGCAGTTTGGTGTTGTCTTCTTCTAATAAATCATGATATGTATGAACAACCATTAAAATAACTGCATATACATTTTCCACTGTCAGTGAAATAGGCACCCATACCTATTAATGTTCAGCCTGGGCATCCTTGACAATATATTTTGTTATTGAATGCTGTATAGAATTAAAAATATACAATGAATTGTTAAAACATCTATTTGGCGATGGTAATGTTGCCAATAGCAAGCTGGAATGGACCATGAATTTTATGATGATTTTCTGACCATTCCCTGTTACTGTGGTGGTAGCCCATGACAGTCGTGATTAGGCTAATGATGGATTGGTAATCCAAGGGGAGGTTTGCAAGGTTGGGGCCTTGTTTAATAATTCACTTTAGGAACCCCTTTGGTTTAGGGATGTTTCAATTACTCATAGGACTTAAGAATACCTACCAATGGAAATATCTTCGACTATCATACCACAAGTTTCAAATTTATTTACTTTGGTATTGGAGTGAGTACATGGTTACTTTAAAGCACTAAAACTCCGTGCTCTAATCTGATAGGAGGGATACATGATGGTATTATTATGTAAAAGAAAAGTTCTTGAAATATCTAAATTTTCCAAGTCTCACAAAAACATTTCATTTCTTATATTTCCATCTAAAAGATATATGCATATATATTTTGGTGGTGTTCTCGAAGAGAATCTTAACTTTTAGCTAAGATTTTTGAACTTAATATCCAAAGATGAAAACTAAATTTAGACAATTCATTTTATGCACTTTCATGCATTTAATTAATCACACAGTAGTCATTCAATTACAGTAATTAATTACTTCAGAATCATAAAGTACCACATTATGTTTCAATGTCTAAACAGTCCAGTTATTACATAAATAAAGAACCACAAGTGGAGTTATGATATCAGCCATGTAATTTGTCATAATGTCCATATGATTAGTATAAGAAAGGTACAATAGTGAATAGATACATTAGAATTCAAGTCTATTGATTACATACTGATCAAATACATATGCTATGATGATATCAAGGCCTGTCATAAAAATTACACCATGTCTCATAATCTACAACAAATATGAATTGAAATGAAATAGTACAAACAACTGCATTAAATTCCAAGTACTGTAGAATTAAATCATGAAGATAATAGCTCAAGGCTAAGAAATTACTGCCAACTAAAGAATGTATGACAAGTAACTCCTGTGGTTGAGTAAGAGATAAGTCCATATGTTGGTACTGAAAGAGAGAATGAGAGTAGAGGGAGAATATCATTGGGGTGCTATACTGCCAACCACAAAGCCATGGGCTCACCCGCACACCTTTCGTAAATATGAAGTGGCCCTACCTTTCAACGAGGGTGTCAAATATGGGAGCCAAAAGAGAGACAAAACCAAGCGAAACAATGTTGTCACCTCATACCAAAACCATGTAGACCACATACAACAAAACGCTGAATGGGAACAATTGATCAAACAATCAAGTATGCTTTTGATCAAACAATCAAGTATGCTTTAGCCAAAGACAAAATTGAAAACACATAACCACATCTCTGCCAAAATATCCTGCCACCTGCAAATTTGAAGGATCATACTCAAGGATCACTGCTCCCTTCTGAACTTTGTCTCTGAGAAAATGGTACTGAATATCAACATGTTTGGAGCAACCATTAAACATTGGATTCTCGGAGAGCTTGTTGCAACTTTGATGGTCACAATAGACAAGTGTAGGCTCCAACATCGTCTTGGTCAATTCTGCTATCAACTTGGAAAATCATATGGCCTCACAACTAGCAGATGAGGTTGCCATATACTCTGCCTTTGCTGAACTGAGTGCAACTGATGACTGCTTCATGTTGAACCAGGACATCAGACATGCCCATGCTGAAACAAAATCTCTCCTTGCATCTCTTGCCCAATGAGAGTCAGCAAAACCATGCAGCACAAACTAACCATCTCCCACATACCTCATGCCGTAATCAACTGTGGCCTTAAAGTATTGGAGCACATGCTTTGCAGCCTTCCAATGAATTTACATTGGTTTAATCATAAATTAGCTCAAGGTATTTACTACAAAACAAATATCTGGCCTAGTATTCAAAAGATACATAAGAGAACATATTAATTGCCTATATAAAGAAGGATCTACCAAATTTGAATCTGAATCAGTCGACAACTTAAAATTTAGAACCATAGAAGTGGCCAAGGGTTTACATCCCAACATCTGAAATATCTTCAAAATCCCCATAATGTACTTACCCTGTCCAAGGAAAACCTCGCCTGTACCCTTCCAAGCCTTTAGACCTAGGAAATAATGCATAAGACTGATGTCCTTCATCTCATGTTGTTGGCCAAATTTTCCTTGCACCATGCAATGAGCTTTTCATAGCTACCTATAATGATCAAATCATCTACGTACAAGACCAAAACAAGAAGATCAGAATTATCATACAAATAATAAAGATTAGGATCCACAGAAGTTTTGGTGAAGCCCAAATTCAACAAATACTCATCAATCTGTGAGTACCAAGCAGATGGTGGCTGCTTCAACCCATAAAAGGCCTTCTTTGACTGGTCCACATGGGTATCTCGGCCATGCACCTCAGAAACCCCTTAGCTGATTAATGTACACTTCTTCAATCATACCATTTAGAAAGCAGTCTTTACATCCATCTGGTATAAAGGCTAACTAAAAACTGATGCAATAGACATGATGGTTCTGATAGAAGTATACTTGGCAATTGGAGAAAGGTTTTGTCATAGTCAACTCCCTCTCCGGGAGAATCCTCCTGCTACAAATCTGGCCTTACACATGTCAATGCTCCCATCAGCTGCATGCTTGATCTTGTATAACCACCTGGAATCTATCACTGATTTCCCCATTGGTCTCAGCACAATCTTCCAGACATCATTCTTCAGAATGGAGTTATACTCCTCTATCATGGCATATTGCCATACCTGCTCAACTGCAACCTCCTCATATCTGGAAGGCTCTGCATCAATAATAGAAGACATCATTGCAACATAAGTAAGAAATTATCTAGGGGGATGACTCACCCGTAAATAAGATATTGGCACTCCTACTTGCCCCTGTGCCTCCTGTAATGTCTAGGTAAGCCACTTAGGCATCTTGGCTGAACTGGATGGTAAAGTGGCATTTGTTCCTTCCTCAGAACCTTGCTGATCTAAATCTGATTTTGCTGTAATCTGCGAATCAGCACTTGTGACAACAATATTGTGTCCCTCCTCAACCTCTCTAGTAGGCTCTTGAGACTTAGAGGACCATGCATCCTCATCAAATTTCACATCTCGGCTTGCCACTATCTTCCTCTATGCTGGAATGTAAATCTGATACCCTTGGAGATCTCACTATAACCAACAAATATACCCTTGATGCTTGAGGGTTCCAATTCAGTCCTCTTCTTAGCTCTACATGAATATAAATAGGACACCCAAAAACAGGAAAATGTGATACAGGATACTTGTCACCTGTGAAAGCTTCTTCTGGTGTGTTGTCCATCAAAACCTAGTAAGGGCACCTGTTCAAAATGTAGACAGCTGTATTACAGGCTTCTGCCCATAGCACATGGCAAATCCATGTTGTGGATCATGGCTTTGGCTGTCCCAATGATGGATTTGTTCTTCGTCTTTGCTACCCCATTCTATTACTGGTTGTATGGTACAATCAACTACCTCTTGATCCTTGCTTCTCTGCAAAATGCAACAAATTCGTTGGATGTGTACTCTCCTTCATTGTTAGATCTCAACCCTTTGATCTTTCTGCCTGTCTAAGTTTAAACTAGAGAACACTTGATCCTTAGTCTTCATAAAATAAATCTAGGTTTTTCTAGAAGAATTATCAATGAAAGAGACGTAATGTGGATTACCTATCAAAGAGGCCAAGGTCATCGATCCATCAGTCCACATATTTAAATGAGTCAAATCAAGAATGTCTCTTGATTTGTGCTCACTACTTGGGAAAGCAGCCATGGCATGTTTGTCGAGTGTGCAACCCTTGCTCAATATGGTCTTCTCAATCTTGAAGTTTGGCAATCCCTGCACCATGTCCTTCAAAAGGTAGTGCTCCATAATGCAGGTGACCCCATTGCTTGTGCCATAGCTCATGCAAATTGTCACTATCATGCACCGAAGTGCCATGCTTCACCAGAACAACAACTTGTATAGGCCACCTTCTTGTACACCTTTGGCCAAAAGTTGGCCATGCTCATGGCTGTGATTTATGATAATAACTTGCAGATCATCAAACTCAGCCACACACCTAAGATTTGTCATGGTTGATACTGAAAGAAGATTCTTAGTTAAACCAGGAACATACAATGCTCAAGAAGGAAGATGTGGAAGGAGACAAAGCCCGTTCTTGTAACTGGATGTGGCATCGTCGCCCAAGTCCACTTGTATGTTGGCCTCTTATTCTTGAAGTCTGCTGACAGTCTTCTTGTTGAAGGTCATGTGTCTGTATGCTCCACTGTCCACATACCACCCTACAACATAGACGGTGTTTGTGAAAAGGCACGACACCATGGAGAAGGCCGTCTCAAGCTTGGTTGATAACTCATCCACTCTAGTGGAAGCTTTTGCACTCTCTACAAACTGCTTCTGCTGCTGCTGCTGCTTGCCCTTCCCATTCTTCTTAAGCCATTGAGATGCATGGTGGCCCATCTTGTGGCACTTGAAGTAGTTAACGTGACTCAAATCTTTCTTACCCTGGTTGGAAGAAACTAAATCTTTGTTCTTTCCCTGTTGACCCTTCTTGGGTTCTCCTTTCTTACGTCCTCTCCTAACCTTCTCGACAAGGGCTAGGTTTTGGATTTCATATTCTTTGGCTGGAACAATCTCACGCCTTGTCTGCTCTGGGACAAAGACATCCCATAATTTCTCAAAAGTTGGCATGTTCTCCCAAGCACACACACCTTGCACAAAGTGTTGCCAAGGTGCTGAGAATCGATTCAGAGCTATGGGAACTAGCTCTTCATCCTGGACCTTCATATCTATAGTTGCGAGTTGATATCTCAACTCAGTGATCTTCATCAAGTAGCTTGCCACAGCATCAACGTCACTCTTGTGGGTGCTGGTGAGCTTGTTCTTGAAAAGCATCGTGCAGGATATGTTCACACTTTGATACAGAGTGATCAAAGCATCATACATATCTGTCGCCATTTTTGTCTTTGCTTCACAAAATCAAATATGATTCTCTTCATTTTGGCTGCCTTCTTATTGTGCTTGGACAACTGTACGGGATCAGTAGGAGCTGTAAGCTTGTAACCTCCTTCTCAACAGGACCCCAAATATCAACCTCCTCCAACAACATCTGCAGTCTACACTTCCATGGTGTGAAGTTGGAAGTACCTTCTAACCTGTCACACTCTCTGAGACTGAGAGTAGTCATTTTGTAGCTTTCTGAACACACTTCAACAACTAGGTCAGTTTGAAATCAAATCAAAACAGGACCTTCACAGGTCCAAGAGTCTATCACAGGTAAAAATTGGCCTCAATTATTGAAGCTAGGACATCACACCTGCTGGGATCCTCTGACAGCTCCCTCTCATAGGTAGCAGCTCACTCCATACATGGATTTGGAGGATCTCATATGCACCGCTCTGATACAATGTTAAATTTTAATTAATGGTGCACAAATCTGCACTTATAGTGAATAAAAATCTTAACTAAACACCTTTCAATATAGTGTACTTTTAGACTTAGAAGCCTTGACTGAAAATTCACAAGGGCAGACACTGCATTTAATCGAAAATTCAAGATAGTGAACTATGTAAACTAACTCTTCATAAAAACAGTGCTGTAAAACAAACAGATTCCTCACTCAAACACACATCATTTTTTATTTTATTCAGAAAGAAAGAATTACAAAATACTGCATCTAGCTGAATGAATCGCTTACCCATTGTGCCTTGATTTTATAAATGAAGGTTAGAGTTACAATATATTTAGACAATCTAATAACAACAACTACTCTAATAATAACAACAACGCTAAATCTGAAAAACATGTCTAATAATAACAACTCTAAATTTAGCATGTCTAATAATAACTCTAAATTTAACATGTCTAATAATAACACTAGATGCCTATTAAACTGCTGTTCTGAATTTGCTGAGTGCGCCATGTTGATGAGAACAACAGCGGAGCAATCACAGGGAAAATTATAACAAATCGAATTGCATTTAAATAAATCATTTTTTATAAAACAAAATGAATACCGGAAAATAAATAACAGTTTTTGCATTTTCATTTATTTTAAACAGCAACAAGTACTATTCGCCCAGAATACTGACTTGGTTTAACTCAAGCTGTAGAGGAGTTCGACTTGGGGAAACTTAGACAATTGCTCTTCTTTGCACTGAAGCATCATGTTTTAATCCCACAACAGGGTTTTTGGGAACCGGAGGCGAAATTCATGAATTTGGTGGAGTACATGGAGCAAGTGCAGGGCTTCCTAAGAGAGTAATTCTAGACAGGAGGATGTTCCCTCCTCTGAACTTGGAGGCTGTTAAATCTCCTCTGCGCTCACTAAACTTGATTCTCGAACAACTAAGGTGAGAGTGGGTTGTGGCAGTGGCAAAATTCTTGGTAAGGACTTTTGGGGAAGGCCTTTAGTCTTTGGACCTCCCATTTGGTGGTGATGTTGGCTGCTTTAAACGGAGTGGCCCTATTACTTATCTTCGAGCTGCCTCGAAGTACATGGAAGGACAATTGGGATTGGCAAGATAGGGTCCGGGGATTGCAGGGTCTTTCAAGAAGCACAAAATTGGCAAGGGCAAGGAGCCTATTGGAGATAGGAAGGGAAAGGCAGTATGTGGTGCCTTTGGCAAAAATTGTAGATGGGCTTGTGGACTTTGCATTATGGTTGGTGTTGAGATTGTGGATGGTGAGTATGTTGGTGGTTTGTGGAATTGGGAGCTGAGTGGTGGTGGTGCGGACCTGGGTGGTGATGGGGTTGTTGTGGAGGCTTGGGGCTATGTCTGTTCACCCAGTAGGGGCTTCTAGGCCTAGTTTCTTTGAATGCCCTGAAGGTTTTGCGTTGTATGTATTTTACTTCATACTATGGTCCTCCTTAGTAATGGAGTTTTTTTGGGTATGCCCCCACTTTTGGTTGCCTTTGGCCAAAACCTTTTGCAAAGAGTTGATGTTTTGGTTGCATATTGTGGATTTTACGATACTACAAATTGGTTTTTGTATAATTTTACTTTTAATGGGGACCCTCCAACCCTTAATTATCGATTTAAAAAAAATAGCAACAAGTAAAAGAAGATGGGATTTGACATTGTAAGCTGAACAATTTGATATATTTTTCAATCATAACACTAATAAGGGATGATTTGTATTTGTTTGCACAAATTTATAATTAGGAGTCTCTTCCTTTTTTGATTGATACCAGGGTTACGGGACCCTTGCTCAAAATAAAAGGAGAAGACTTACAAAAAACTAGCCACGGAAAAAATTTCTTTGGTAAGCCAAAAGGCAGACAATATTACAAAAATACAAAAAAGACCAAACATACTATATTTTTAGATTCCACCACCAAGGCACAAGAACCATTAGCATCGATCAGAACAAGAAACCTCTTATAGCACTAATCTAGTTCAATAATTTCAAAGTAATTGCCTTGAGATGCATGCCTGGAACAGTTACCAGCGAACAGATGATTCTTCACCGGAGCCAAACCAGCTACCACCGAATAGGAATCTGGATCAAACGAGCCGCATGGAGAGCCCAACTGCTCAAACTTGCGCTTGCCCAACTCCAAAAGCTCCCTCAAAACCCTAGTAACCACCACTTGAGGTTGTCTCACCAGCCACGGAGGAGCAACAATCCCACAAAACACCAACCTAGCCAACAATTTGACTGCGTCAATTCTCTCTCGGGAATGGTGAACTGATCGCATGGATTCCAGAGTAGGCAGGGGTGACAATGCTTCCTTCAAAGGGGGAGGAGGAAACCATAAGCTTAACAATCTGTCAGCCCTTACCTCAAACATTAGGGATTGGATGTATCTGCGGAGGAGAGAAAATTTCCTTTCCAGCTCCCCGAAAACCGCCATTGGCACTAGCTCGAGCTTATCTTTGCCCGAGAAGGGCAGAGACTCTTCCTGCCCACCATCAATTGCCGCCAGAGCTTCATATAGGCCCACCCTAAATGCTGGTTTAACAAAAAAATTGACCAACGATTTCACATCCTCTTTATTAGAAACAAGGAACAATATATTGCTAACAAAGATGGAAGCAGCCATCGAGTTAACTTTGACCAACCAGCTGTCCCAAAGAAATTCGACCCCAATAACAGAAAGGATAGCACTAAAAGCCCCTTCAAGGGGTACCCAAAAAACATTCTGCAGTCTACCACGTGAGACCTTGCCAAAAAAGCCATTTCCCTTGTGTTGCACAAGCCCACTACCGAAGGATGTGACAAGGCTTCCAACATTGCAGACTCTATATTAACTCTAACCCCAAAATCGAAAAACTCCAAGCCAAGCCAATGCAATCACCGCTCCCCACAACCAATAGCTGATGACAAGAATGAATAGTTAAAGCGACAACTCATAGCTTTAAAGCCACCTCACAAAGGTAATTAATTCACACGAACCAATGATCACAAAAAATACGACGTTGACGGAGGGAGAAAAAAGGATAATTTATGAAGATTGGCTAAATCAATGCCCAAACTTGTCACCCAAGTTTCGCAATGATTATCAATCATTATATCCATAGGTTGATCAATTCCAATTTTCGCCAAGGCGTTAGCTGCTTTATTAGCTTCATGAAAGCAGTGACTGGCCTTCCAGTCTTCAAATGCATTTAGCAAGGACCAAGCATTATCCAAAATATAAGCTAAATTCCAGGATTTTGCCAATCTATTATTCAAAGATTGAATAATACCTTGAGAATCCCCTTCAATCAAAAGATAGGAGATACCACTGTGCTCAGCCATCTCTAGACCAGACACCAGTGCAAGAGCTTCCGATTCATTATTGGTTCCATCAGAGAGTTTGATTAGAGCAGCCCGGATTAAAGAACTGCCGCAATCACGGATAATGCAACCTGTGACAGAGGCGCTCAGATTACCATGCGAGGCTCCATCAAAATTCAAGTTGAGCCAACTTGGTATGGAAGGAACCCAATTAGAATGGTCCTTCTTGAAGTTGCTTCTACGATCTACAACCGACCCATTAACGGGAGATAATTAGGAATCTCTTGATCACATGGTATGATGACAATTAGTTGTCTCTAGATTCTGTAGGAGATAGATGTTGACATAAATTTTTTTATTCAGAGGGGGAGTGCAAAATTTCATAATTATTTTAGTTGTACTGTGGGGATTAGTTATGGGTACCTATACAATTTTATCCCTGGATGCATTTATGTAGGTTAATTATGGCTATGCCTTCGGTGCTTGGTTAATGGTCGGGTTTATGGTTACAGAAATAATCTAGAGAGAAACATGGCTCTGATCATGGTTGGGCTTAGGAATGGATCAGGTCGAAGCTTGTGATCAACACAGATGAGTTGTTCTGAAATAGATGACTATACGTGGCAGAGACACTTGCTATTACGAGGGACTTTAAAAAGATACAGAAGAGATATATATGGTCACCTGTACATTCAGAATTCAACATTCAATGTAATCATTAGTTGATAGTGAATCCTAATGTCCCAACAACGCTGTTCTTGTTTCTTTCTATTGCAGTCGCAGAAGAGAGCTTGAATCCTTAATAAAGGCTTTTGGCATTTAAAACATGCATACCATATATTTTGCAACTTGGATTTTAAAGGTTGTAGGGAGCTAGGCGGAAAAGGTATAAAATGATTTCTAGGCAGTGGTTTAGAGTGGTTGCATTTTTTGGATAATGGAAAAATGGCAAACATGTGGTTCTTCTTAAACATGTGATTTGCATTTTCTTGCAGAGGGAGTCTGTATAGACTGATTCATCGCCCAAATAATCAGTTGGATGAGAAGAAGCGGCTGAGGATGGCACTGGATGTTGTAAGTATTTATTTAAATTTACACTTCCCTATGGTTATCTGGGAAATGTTTTGAGGTGCTCTTTTAAACAGTAGAAAACTGGATTGTCCTTTCGTATTTTTGTTTTGTGTATATATTCTTACCTCTGTTGATATTTTCAGGCCAAAGGAATGAATTATCTTCATAGCAGTACACCAGTAATCGTACATCGTGATTTAAAGTCCCCAAATTTGCTTGTGGACAAGAATTGGGTTGTGAAGGTGACAGCAGTATTTCATATGTAAATATTCTCATAGGATGTTACATGAATGCAAAATTAATTTTCATTACTGTTGCTTTTTTGGTGGAGATGCATGTTTTTATGGTAAAAAACGTAATGTTTTGTCATGTTGGCTCAGGTTTGCGATTTTGGATTGTCACGTATGAAGCATAATACATTTCTTTCATCAAAATCAACTGCTGGGACGGTAATATTTAGATCCCATTCCTTGAATGGAAGTTACTGAAATGTGTCAAAACAATTAGAATCTTTTGATTGATAGTTACATCAGGGAGACAGCAATTTAGTGTAAATATTCACTATTCAACAGTTTTACCCGAAGAGACATGAATTAGAACTAGAAGCTATAACATGTATTATGTAGATATATATTTTCAATATCCAATTCCATGGTTGTTGAGTTCAAATGCTTAAACTGGAAAGTCAAACACTTCCATTATTAAAGTATTAATGCCAATTTCTACCTTTCTGTTGTTAATTCTCAAATTTAAGCTCAAGTTGTGGATTTTGTTTGTTTTTATGTCAATCAGTTCTATTATGACTTGTCCATAATGTGTGGGGGACAACCTAAACAGTCTGTAGCTAGGAAATGGGGAATGTAGAAAGGCATTAATGTTTTGGTTACATCATAACATATGTTAGTTTAATCATGCCAAATGTTCATGAAATTTACTGCAAACTAAGCAAAATTTCTAACCATTTTCTACATACAAGACAGATTGTTCTAGAAGCACCCTCTCATCTAAAACTGAAGCTTTATCAGGGCTAGAATTTGGAATTAGATTTCGGCATGGTAATTTTTTTTTATTTGGTTGAGGAAAAATTCTATCAAACTTGCCATAATTTCCTTTATTGAGTTGGTTACAATTTTTTATTTCCTTGAAATTAATTACATTGGAGCTGGTTCTGCGGTCAAGGGTGTTGATCATTTTATTCACGTTTTGCCATAAATTTATTTGACATTTTTCTTGTCTTTCTGGGGATGTTTAAAGAATTGAAAGACTTAAGTAAAACTCAGGTTGAGCTCTGCTTGCTGCCCTACTTATATGATTCGTGATTATTTGTGTAACTTGTGCAAATGCCATGGTACAATTGGCTATCTAAGTTAGGAAGTTTGTAAATTTTAAACTACTATGATAGACTTTGTTATGAAGTTTGTAAATTTTATACTGTGAATATGACGCACATATTTTAAAATAACTAAATAGATTATTCTTTTGTTGTTTTTTGTGCAATGTTCTCCCAGATGTCCCAAACAACCCTACCAAGGATGTCTGAGTTTACATGTGTAACAATTGAATTTACTATTCCAAGCTCCAATTTTTACCACACTCTTTTTTGCCTCTCTTCCATCACCAGCAAAAGACCCTCTCTTGCATCAACAGCAAAAGACATACGTGGTTTGGGGACCAACCATTCATTTTCTATCTCTGTTATCTAGACTGGGGGACAGAATAGGTCCATTCTATGCCATCAGAAACATGATGGTAACAGGTCGTTGCATTCCACAATGGGTCAAAAATGGAATGGGAATGTGATTGGCTGTTTCTGGCCTTCTGTCCCATTTTTTAGAAAGAAAAGAAAGAAAGAAATTATATGAATGTCTATGAATGACCAAAAGTAGGTCAATGGGACTAGAAAAATAATGGCCATTTCAGATTGAAAAACATTAAAAAAATTAAAAAGTCAAATGATAAAATTAAAAAGCAATGGGACCCTCCACCAAAATACTAAACTCTAAAAGAGCATTTTAAGTTTTAATTTTTAAAGCACTCTTGTCCCTTAATATGACCGTTAGTCTGCTGCTGCAATTGTTGGATGCTGGAGCTGAAGAGAAAGACACCCTGCTAGAGGCTGGACTCTGAAATTTTGCGAGTATGAGCCTGGATTTCTGTTGCAATGGTGAAAGAGAAGATTGGATTGCTTTATATCAGGTTAGATTTGGAGTTTTTTATCTTTAGAGTTTTTGCATTATTGCGGTAATAAACTGAAGTACAAGTGTACAATCATCATTTGCACAAAATCTGGGAATCCCTGTCAACACGAACTACTGACCAATCCAAAGAATACCCATAAGCAAAAGGGCTTTTGAATCTTGGTTGTGGTATACCGTACATCCCATTCATTTTACAATGGAGTAGTGGGTAGTTCAGCAGGAACAAGGGCTTGTATATGCCCTTATTGCAAGCTTTAAAAATTTGGTTCAATATCACGAGTAGATAGTAAAATATTTGAAAAGCTGCCTTATTAGGGAAGGCAACATTAATAAAACACAATAATGACGTCTTAAGTGCTTGCATGTAATGAACTAAACATTCTCTAAACCATTGTCTCAAGCATGCACCGAAAATAACATTTTGCTTATTTGGAATTAATTTCAGTTATGTTAAGTAATTAAAACAATTTTTTTTGAAATTGGTAGTTAAATATCTAGTTACATTTTATTTTTTCAGGTCTGGTAACGGACAACATTTTCTTATTGGTTAGATGGTTTTCTCATTATCAAAATTTATTTAATGAATGGTTAAAACATTTTTCCTATTTCTTTTAATTGTTTTCCCATAGCCCACATCTCTTTTAGAGGATAAATGCCTATCAGCGTGATAAGCCATGTCAATAACCTGACGAAAAAATTTTTAATGGCCAAGGGAGAACACTTTGTGCCAAGTGCGGAAATGTGGGCAAGGAGTATGATCTTCAGTATTTTCTGAGTTAAGGTGCATGATATAAACAGGGAAAGAAGTAACATTGCGAGCATACCAAAGAACACATTATATTGGCACATGCAATCCTCTACAAAGATTATCACGTATGAGGGACTTGTTTTGCATCATCAACCACATGAATGCCTTAGGTTTTTGTGAGGCAAAATATTTTCAACTATGTTTCCATAAAAAATGGATATTGAGAGAAATGATTAATAGTAGACAATCAACCGAGTATTTAAATTACTAGGAGAAAACCTGAGACTAGAGACATGACATAAAACACAAATTAGATTGCGAAGAGGTTGATAAAATCGTTATCCATGATTTGACCACATTATAACATCATCTATTAACTATGACATCATCATGGAATTTATCATGATTTTTTTGATATTTCAAAATGTAAATTAAAATAACCGATTTTTCTATCTCCTAGTTGATTTAGAGGATACGACTGCACTAATTGTACCCTTCATGGTGATAATTTTGACTAATGCCGTGTTCACTTCAATTCTCCCCAAGCATATATGTATAATAAATGAACTTCATTAATGACATCATTCAATGTGAACGATCTCTCTTTTGACCAGTGAATAGTCCAAAGACAGATAAAACAATCCTAAGGAAAAATGTACTGGTGACATCGGGGCAGCTGACTTTGAAATCAGCAAGCCTGCCAAGTTTTGACTGCTGCATTGATTGCTAAGCTGACCAAGTAGTGCTGTATGCAGTTGGACTCGAATGTTGACTATTTTTTATCAGTTTGGCTGGTTTGCTTCTTTGAGAAAATGAGGATTGCATATAGTACATCACCATCCACTGAGACACCTGAGGAACCAGCTGTGGTTCACAACGGTTATTGAGGAAGATTACCTAGATACATGCTTATACCTTCATTAGTACCAAAAAGCAAACTGTGTGCGCTTGTCTGCAAAATCCGGCAGATCTGGAACCATAAGTGCTCCATCAAGATGCCATCATTCTCGTAGAGGTAGAATTTTTCCAGTGCCACAAATTCACCTAGACAACCTTGCAAATCAACAATTTTTCCATTGTTCTTCCTGTCTGGAGATTAACTTTCACAACTAGGGCTGGTGAAAATAGATATTCATCAGATTTTTTTATCTTTGACGTTATCCTCCCCCCCATTAGTGATCATCTTCATTTTAACCAGTAACATTATTTTGTCCTGACTTCTCTGATTTGGATCCTGGGAGGTTCGGGGGATAACAATCTAAATAAGGGTTTAGATGGGTTGTATGCATATGCAGAAGCAATTTGAATAGGATGGAGGATAGAGAAAGCAATAGAATTGGAACAGAAAACTTAGTTAGTCTGTGTATTTTGTAAATGACATACTCTTGAGAAAGATGTATGGCTTTATACCTTCTACTATGTGCTTACTATCTAATGATACATATATGTATAATAGATTGCAATGCTGTGAAGGCTAAAGAACTGTTATGGAAGTTGAATTGTTTGGGTTCCCATGTGTGACTCTTCATCTTCTGATAGTTATGTGGCTTTACTAATAGGTGCATGGTATGCTGAGATATGCTTTGGCATAATGCAGGCTGTGGAAGTGCCACTTGGCATGGTGCAGTGTGGCAAGGAATATCCACTTGGCCATTGTGAGTTTTGGATATTTTGCGCAGGAACTAAGTTGCGCAGTTGGTCGATGTAGTGTAGAGGTTGCATGCATGGCATGTGTTGTTGCAGTGTTGTGCAAGCTGCATAGAGTGCATGGAGGTTGTGCTGCGTGGAACATGAAGTTGCACCAAATGGCATTGAAACTGATCATTTAAAATTTGGCGTGGGGAAAGAGGGCCTGCCCCTCAACCCTGCAAGGGCTACGCCCTTGACACTTACTCGCTCCACGCATATTGGGTGAAGTGTGCAATGTGGTTTTTTGAGTTGTGCGATATGTTTCCTAGTGCTACGCGGAAGGCACATGATGCTGGGAGGTGCATGAAGCACAAAGCTCAACAAGTAACCAAGGCACTCAAGGTAATAGCATGGGTTTGCATGCAGATCATTCTCGATTAGAGAATTTGGTTGCTTTAATTTTGCAATTCTAGGCTATATGTCCTAGTTTAATGTAGTCTAATCTTATAGGCCAAATTTGGATATTCAAGATATCTAATCTTAATGCCTCAAAATTAGATAAAAGAGCAATCAAGATTACCAAAAATTTAAATGATTGTATACACAAGTGATTTTGATAGGAGTTGACAATCTAAGGACCAGTCATGGAGTTTGACAGTGTCAACATCTAGCAAGGGGGTAGGATTTGCAACAATTTGTGCAGTTACCCTGACCACACACTTGATAGGTGCACCCTCTGCCGTTGGTTGAAGACACCCTGATATGCCTCATCCAATGCATGTGGCCTCAAAGAGCTCCATTACATTCTTTTCCTCAATTTATGTAACTTTTGATTCCAATGCTGTTCCAAATTTAGATATCTATGATGTCTAATTTTGAACTTTCAGAAATTCAGAAATTGGCCTTTTAGTCACCCATTGTCAAACAAAGAAGCACTAGAGAAGTTTTAGGGCCCTAAAGTGACGATGGGGGTTCTGAGAAGATATTACACACACGAGTGCAAACAAGCCTGGCCAGGCACTTCTTGGGTGCCACCTTGACCCTAAGTTGGACGCGTACGGTATTTAGATGCCTTCTTAAGCCTCTTAACAACATGGAGATGGCATAACTCCTAGATAATCTAATTTTCATGCATAGCATACCGTGTGCACTGTATTACTGTTCCTTATACAGATCTTTATCATATCTAATCATTGTAGAAAATCATATTAGTATTTATGCATCCAAATATTTGAGATATTGTATTATCATCATTCCATGATACAAAACATATTCTATCTATATATATGTACTGTAAAGATATCTCTTTTGGTAGAAGAAAGATATTATTGAAGAAAAATTGAAGATGATACTTTTAATTAATTTTTACCAGTGCTAATACTTCTTAAAAGTTGTCTCCATTCTTGGAGAGTAGTAGATATAAACATTTTGCTGTTCATTCTAAGTACACACTTACCTTGTGCTTATAACTTAACAATATTCATTAGTACTGGTTTGAAAGTAGTTGTTAAATCTATGCACCTTTAAAATTTTATTTCAATACTTATTGGACACATTTTACATATTCTATCAATGGGAAAAATACCAATACATATTCATTCTTACATACTTTTACATCTCACACCATCATTTACAATGGAACTACCTGCAAGTCCTTTTGTAGTATGACACACCAAGTCCTTAGTAGGTATCTCATAATTTTACCTTTAATGTTACAACGTATAGCCAATAGAATCTCTCGATTTTTTTCATGAAAATTCTATTTTTCAATGTGTATATCCCAAATTGTAATGACAAACAGAATTTCAAAATCAAAATATCCATGCTCAATGTCTGTTGGATAAGGGTCAACATTTGCAACCGCTAACTTAATGGTTGCAAGAGTCCTCCATCATTGCTGGTGCAATATTCTATCCAAGACTGATAAAAAAGATGCTATCTCCTACCATACAAATCAATATAGAGCAATCATATAACTAGAATATGTTTAGAAGATAGCTTTGATACCAAATGTCGATTCTCCAGGCTTTCATGTAATACAGGAGATATGTCGTAATCATCTGATGATCGCCCTCCCCATAATGGACACTTTTCAATTATTTATTAGAGGTATGACCCTTAAAGTTTGCCTTTTTATTATTATTATTATTGGATCAGATCATATATATTTAATTTATAATTTAATTAGACTTGCCATGTGAGAAACTTATCTTCTTTCTCGGATCTCTGATTTTGTTGGTGCATAAGGTTCAATAAGTAGAAATACAGATCTTTCTTCTCTCAAACTTTTAGTTTCAAGTCTTCTCTATAGGGAGTTACATCTGTTGATACTTTAACTCTTTAAACCCTTTCTTTAGAGTTTCGTGATTGGGAAATTCATGGATATTTTATCTTTTTTTTGGAAAGAGAAAAGATTGGTATTAAAGAATGGTGGATTAGGTTTAGGAACAAATATTCAGAGAATGCTCATTGGATTGAATTTGAAAGAAGCTAAAAACGTAATTTTAACTAGGTGGGAACATAAAACATAACGTGAGAATCCTTCTAAGAAAAATGAAGAAGACAATAAGGAATGCTTTATCCTTGAATCAGAGTTCCCACGCAGAATATGTAGTTGAGAAAAGTAGAAAATACTTTATGTTCACTCGTCATTTTTGAAAGTACAAGGACACATTCAAAAGGAGAAGGCCACTGTCTTTATAGATGCTAGTGGCACTTATAACTTCATCAACATTGACTTGGCAAGGCGTCTGCAAGTTCAAGGAAAGACTTCCAAGGAGACGTTAGTATAGGGTGCGTAGATTTAAGTGTTAGAAGATATGAAACTCAGTGTATACAAATATTTTTTGCATATCAATTTTCGCTTTGGGTGGAGTAGATATTGTCCTTCGATGCCCTTGGTTAGAAACTTTGGGAACGTGCAAAAGAAATTCTTGAAGCTTTCGTACAAGATAATCGCTGTTGATTGTAGATTATGGAATCTATAGTTTTACAGTTGCCCTCCCTCAAAAAACATGAAATTCAAAATTTCTGCTTCTATGCTGTAAATCAGAAAGGAGCCCTAGATTCTGAATAATTGAATTAAATCCAGAAACACGAATTGTGTGGCTGTGCTTCTGCAAACTGTTGCTTACTTTTCTACACACTAACATTTTGATTTCTCAATTGAGCATCAAAACTAACTTCATTTGCCTTAACTTCCATTTATCCATGATGGTTTTTCTACATCCAATTCTAACTTCATTTGCCTTAGCTTCAATTTATCCACAATAGTTTTTCTACATCCGATTATCTAATCTGCATCAATTTTTGTCCTCTTTCCAGTTGTACCCTTTTGATGGTGTGCAAATTGGAATCATCCTTGATCTTCTTAATTAGTTACCAAGGAAAGGAAAATAATATCTGTTGTTGCCAACACACTCAAATTTTGTAAATTCACGGCCACCTCACTTTAAGTGGTTCAAGTAATTATAAATCAGCACATTGTTTGAAATGAGTGAGCTTTAAATGTGTTTTCCCCTATCTTGGTGCCCATTTAAATAGATTCTGACTTCTCTTTGGTGCTTCCATTTGTTTTTCATTTCTCCATTATCCTCTAATTTCAGGCCATAAATGGGTTTGTGCTTCGAAGTCTTAATTTAAGACTATCTTTTTCCATTACCTCTCTGTTCTTTGGTTCGTTGTTTCTTTTGGAGTGGATTGGGTCTTTTTCTTCTTTAAATGCAGATTTCAAATGCCCAGAGCACTGAAGGTAGAAAAGCAAGAGCTTCGCAGAACTATAAAAGAAAAGCTCTGCACAAGTATATTGATTTCTACCAAAAAAAAGAGCACCACAAGCTTGTGAGGTGTGCATAAATGCGACACCACCACAAGATTACAAAACTTTGCTCAGCCACGAAAGAAGCTTTACAGAACTATTAAAACACTGCAACACTGCTGCAAAACTAGAGAGCCCTGCTATAAAGGCAAATTAGTGGCAGTGAATAAAAGAGGTTATAACTAATATTTTGGTTGGCGGTGTTTAAGGTGGGTTTTGTGGGGAATCAAGAATTGAATGTCTTTTCATATAGACAGCCCAGTTGTACTTTCAAGCTCAACCCTCATTTGTTTGATCTATTTATGGACTCGAAGTGACTATAAATCTATCCCAATTTGGCCAAGTACAAATCACCTTTTTGCAGGCCTTGGGATTCAGAATTGACATTTCTGTTAGATGGCAGGACATTTTGAGTGGTGGAGAACTAGGCTTGTACTTCTAAGATGATTTTGAATTGGCCCCCTTTCAGGTCAGACAAGGACCTCTCACAGCTTCCTGTCAAGAGTGGATAAATCATAAGGCGGAGCCCCAATTTTCTATCGATGAGTGCCACGGTAAACTTGTGAAATCATACTGAATAACACTGAAAATGGAAAGGAAGCTTTGCAAGGGTGAAAGAATGTATATCCATCTTATTTCCTGGTTCGGAGAAAGAGCCACGGTCTTTGGTCATGTATATCTGGAATAAGAGGAACATGGATAACTGTTGGTTGACTTGAAGCATGAAGAAGCCCCAAGCCTCGACCAAGTGGGTTCCAGGTCAGTTGGCTCTACTCACCTTTGCTCCTCAATTTCCACTAGCTTATGCAAAGGGTGGTGTGAGTTGGGATTGTGCTACTTAGGCTCGCCCATTTGTTCCAGTAGCCCATTCACTATCAATGAACAATGATGTGCCCAGTGACCTTCAAGGTGGGTCAGGGTGACTCCAATCCTGCTGATGTGGAGGAAAGAGCGCGTTGAATGTGGTACAAGCATGGCTGCAGGCTGTATAAGGAGGATCAAAATGCTTGCCAGTCTAGTGATTCCATTTTTTGAGTACAACAATTGATAAAGATTTTGGTAAGGAGACACTGGAAGAAAATTACTTTTATTAAAATAAAGTCTCTCTGCAACAATTGTGTAGTATGTGATGTGGTATCAGTTTGGGCTTTGGTTGTGTTGATGCTTTATCATATTTTTCATTTTGTTGATTCAATATCCATTTGTACACTTGGTGTATTATTGTTTGCATGGATGGTTTCTGGGTTATGTAACACAAGTTTCTGTTTGAACATAAGTTATGCAGAAAAAAGAGTTTAATGGATTATTTCAAGCCTTGCATTGCCTCTTATGAGTTTGGATCTTTCTCACTTTTAATGTAGGCAATTTGTTTAGATAGAGAAGTTATATTCCTTTGGATTGGAATGTCTGTCATTAGTTATTTTGTCTCCACATAAGAATCAGAAAAAGAATAAAATATGTATTTCTTCTCTTTTTCTTGTAACATTAGCAAATTTAGATTAGATTTTATTTAATTAAACTACATTTCTTTTGTGTTTATGAATATTTTCAAGCTCTATATGAGTGTAGGTGACCCGTACTATGTTTAGATTTTATAGTTTAAACCAAAACAAGAGGTTTTTCAACCCATTGATGGTGCCCATGTCTAAATACCGGACAACATAATTGGTGCTACATGGAGTTCTCCTCTTTGATAAATCTGGAGTCATCCAACAGAGTTACATGATTTAAATATGTTATAGAAGGAATCATAGTCAGTCTTTTAGAGCAGCATAAGAATAATTGTTGTGACAATGGCAGATATCGAGCTCATTCAGAAGAAAGAAGATCTCTCATTTCAGCTCTCGAAAACCAATCCCTAATCCTAGTTGAAGCTAAGTCATTGCTCAGAAGCTTGAGTACGGCGCTAAACACACCTCTGACTTAGCTAACTTGGACTACTTGGCTAACTGGGACTGATGTAATCTTAGGTGTTGTTCATGCCTTGCCCAAAAATGCCAAAAGATATCTCCCTAAATTTAAGAATGATGGAATGTGGATTGCTGAAGAGCATGTCACAGCCTTTAAGGCTGCCCTAGGGTTGCTCAATGTGAAACATGAAGGTGTGGCTTGTAGGTTGTTTCCCTCTACTTTTAGTGATTTAGTCTATAACTGGTATTTAAATCCGACTGTCAGATCCATCACTATCTGGGAACAATTTGGAAGAGCTTTCATATCTCAGTTCGGTGATGCCACTGACCCCAGTGCTGTATTTAAATAATTCAGCCTTGTTCAACGAGAGAACGACGAGTTTGTCAGGAATTTCAATGCAAGATTCCAGAGGCCCATACAAGGATTCCCACAAATAGGAAACTTACTCCAGAGATGACACATGCTACGTATTTGGATGCTTTGGACCCCATGACCTCCATCTTCGTAAGAAGATCTAGAGCAGCCAATGTTACCAATGCCTACGTTGGCTATTGTGGTTGAGAGATGATTATCACCCTCAAATCCTACTCCTATACTCAACCCAATTCCATTGCAAGTTGTCACATCTTTGTTACCTAATAGGCTAATCGCAAGTAGAATGTTGGAACAACTCCCACAACGAATTTCGAGTTAGAAAAACTAGGCAATGATTTCATTAGCCTTTAGAGGAGAGTATGGAGTGGAAATCCGGAAACTATTATTCGAAACTATTCTTTTCACAGAAACAACAGGACATGGAAAAACGATAATAACCATAATTATGATCAAAGGACACCCCCAAACCCCACTCTCACCATTAACTTCGCAGTTGTAGCTTTATCCAATTGGTGTAGAGTCCTCCGATCAACTTAACATGGTGAGCCCAATTGTCATGAATTTTGCATTGCTTTCCATGTGTTTATCAAAGAAATAGAAAATTACGAGGTTGTTCCTATAGGTTCTGATGAGGTGGAGAGAAGCTCATCCGACAAATGAACATTTGTCATGGTTCTAGAGACCACTGACTTCCCCAAGGAAGATGATAATGAACCCGAAGACAATGTGGAAGAAATTCATGCCTACCAACAACAACAAAAAATAAGCTATGAACTGAGGAGCGAAGATAAATTTCCTAACACTTCTTCAACATCCCTTGATAACTAAGCAAGCCCCCTTGATCGTCAATCTTCCATCAACCCATCACCTTTGCAAAGGGTAAGTACTCCCAGCCAACAAAAGATCATCACACAAGAAGCGAATCTAAAGGGCTATAACATAGTTGAAGACTTGAAGAGGGCCAAAGCCAATATTAAGTGGCATGAACTAGCTCAACTCATCGAGCAAAGAGACTAATTGTTGAGATCCTTGGGAGGGAAAGGTAAGAATGCCATTGTGCAGAATAATGTGGTAGGCTATAAAAGAAAATATGAAGCACTACCATTTCTGCTTATTGTAGGAGTTTTTGGTAAAAACTTACATTATTGTTTAGTAGATTATAGAGCTTCTACTAATGTTATGCCTTATTCAATTTGCAAAAATAAAGGCTTAACACCTGCAAAATATGCTAGAAGAGTGGTGCAATTGGACAATTCAGAAGTAAAAGTGATTAGTGAATTAACTGACTGTTGGCCAAATTTGGCCTACATACCAAAATTTGCCTAATCCAGAATAAGAAGTTGAGTAGAGTTCTGGATGGAATGAGTGGACCAAAATTAGGAGAAGAAGAATCTCATATTGTTTATAAAGCTTTTGAAACACTTTAAGTGAGCTTAAAGTGCAATTTGTTGATCCTTGGGAGGTAGGCTTGGAAACAGGTCTAGGATTGCAAAGTGAAAAGAAAGACAGGTTCTCATGGTGTTTCAAGCATTGAGGGGCATGACTTAGATTGCACAAAGTCTTAGAAGTTCATTGGAGCCTTCTAAAGAGACAACAATTTCTTGCAAGAGTCCAAAAGAACCAGACCGTCACAAGCACGCCATGAAGGGACAAACAGCCCAGGTTGGTTAAACATTTGATAAATACACTTAGGAAATCGGTCAAGGCCAAAAGACCACATGGACATGATGTTTTTCATGCCAAGAAGGTCCCTTGGAAATTTCGTATCTTGATGAGTTCTCTATCTTAAGATATAAGCTTCCAAAGTTGAACTTGTAGAGTGGGATGTGCGTGCAGCGGTCAAATTCGGGCCTCGTGAAATAGTTGTTTAAATTCAAATGTTCCAAGGATGAATGCGTGACTGACAAGTGTCAAGATCGCGGGAGCTTAAGTCGAGATCTAATGGCGCACGAGCGATCAACGATGTTAGTGGGTCTGGAAGATCCAACGGAGCGCGTTAAATCGTGCATCGAAGATCAACAACGAGCTCGCAATCAAAAAGTCAGCAGATCCTGGGAACAAATGCACAATTGCCAAGTGTCATGACTGCGGTAACTGTCAGGTAAATCAACGATGCGTGTGCAAGCTGTGCAAAGGGAGATCGACGGTATGTGTAAGGTCAAGAAGTCAATGAGCTTGGGATGAATGCGAGGCCACCACATGGTGCAAGCATAGGAACAGGACAAAACTGACTGCAGGACCCATGGAACGAATGAGGCGCTGACAAATGTCACGATCGGGGAACCTAGATTAAGATCAACGGCTAAAATTAAAAGTTGAAAGCTAAGGGACTTCAATGGAGAGCAAATGCGACCTAAGGTCGAACCAGAGCAAATATTTCAAGGGGATGCCATAAAGGGAGTCACGTTGGACAAAGGATTTTGCCACCCCGAGCAGGTAGAATACATAAATGCAAGATCAAATGTGATCTAAGTTACCAAGAGCAGACCCTGCAAAATCGTCTAATGCCATTAAAGACCTGTAAAACTTTTCGAGAGCTTATAGACATAGGTTTTATGTCTCATTCAGATTCAAGAAACCCTAGCCTATAGATCTTCATTGGCAATCATGACTATGAAAACCAACAGGGTGATTGGTTTTCATCCATAATAGATCTATATTCAGGATTTAGAAGCAATGGTAGAATGGTGACTACGCAAGGAATGTCAGAAAGAACATCAGTGAGCAAGCTCAAGTAACTGCCTGATGGCGTGAAGAACATCAAGCATGATTAAGGAAGACAGTGGGGCATTTAGTGTTTCAAGGTCCTTAGGGACTTGTTCTTGTTTGATGGATTATGACTTAGCATCCTCGGATCGATGCTAATTGATCAAAGGTGGTTGGGTCACATTTATTAAGGACTATCTGTTCAATTCCCTCTCTCTCCCCTTTCTTCTATATAATCCATTTTCTTTCCCATTGAAAAGCGCTGACCCTCGGATATTTTTCTTAGAGGCAGAGACTCTTATGCTTTGGCTATGCCAAATTTGTACTGTAATGCCTATTTGATATAATAGAGACTATATTCCTCCATTCGCAAGCTGAATTGAAGTGTGTCTTATGAGTTCTTTGATGTGGTTAAGTGAATCCATGCTTTCCTTTGCCTTTGTCTGAATTTCCTCACCTTCATGTAGTGTTTGGTAGCTCCCACAGGGCATTCTAAGTGCATATATAGTCTTTTGATTAGTTCGGAAGTGGACAAATGCCCTCCCATGCTAGATTAATAGCCAGTTCTTGCCTTTTAGTGAAACACTTATGTGGAAGCTTTTCAAAGAGTGAACGAAGTGATGTTTAACAGTCTCGGAAGTGTCCTATAGCGTGTCTTGTGCAAGCTTAAGTGTTCAAAACATTGGTGCATCACCTCCTTTTTACATGTTTTCATGCAATTAGTGTCTTTTCTCTCCCTTTTCCAAGTCAGAGGTTAGTGTAGGTGATAGATCCAATAGGAAGTCGGCTTTCACCATAGGCTCAACCTCACCATGGGACACCCACATCTTGAGGTTGTTCCCATTTTGTGGCTTAGTTGGAGGGGGCTTGAAAAACTCCCCCCATGGGTGCAAATTAAGACCACAACACTAACATTCATATGCAGTTAGCTTATGACCCTCATGTTTAGTAGGTTATTGATATCTAGGTAGTAGATATGCCTTAGACCTTTGGAATGCCCCTGATTAGGGATTGGTCAAGAGCTTTGAATGGCTATGTTGCCATCAACTTCTCCCACACGTGTTTGCCACAGAGAAATATGTTGAATCAAATCAGAATTGAGATAGGAGCCAAAATGAAACACATGATCACTGAGTACAACCATAAGAATGAAAACGTTAAAGCATTGGCAATCGAAGTTTCGGTCCATACATTGGATTTCAATGGTGGTGGGGTGGGGCTCAAAAAGAAGAAGACTAAGTTGGAAATAAAATGTGGTTGTTGTAGTTTGATAGTGCAAAATCAAAGCAAGGGTCAGGTGTTGGGGCAGTTGTGATTAACCCCCAAAGCAGTGTTATGCTGCTTTTAGATTGCAATTTCCCTACACCAATAACATCGATGAATTTGATGCTTTTGTTTTGAGTCTACAATTTGCAATAGAACATAAGGCACTAATGCTAAAGGTAGTTGGCAAGTTTGAACTAATTGTAAATCAAGTAAGAAGTAGATTATAATGAACTCCAAGTTTCTAAGTAAATAAAAATATAGAGTTTGGGATCTGATGGAATTCTTTATTGCCTTCAACGTCCTTGTAGCACCCAAAGAACGAAAATGAAATGGCTAACTCTTTGGCTAGATTTGTTGCTACGTTGTCTCCTCTAGCTAACACTTTATTGAAGAAAAGTTCTATTGAGATGACCTCTAATCCCTCTATCGCATATAATATTGATAACTTCCAGGTCTTCAATAATGAGCAACAAATTCTTCAATTCATGATGAGCACCGATGTTTTCAAAGGTCAAATCATCGATGAAAAGAAGCACACTATACCTTTGGAAAATGACGAAGAAGGAATAATCAACCGTAAGACTAACAAAATTCCAAAATTTTTGGTTTTCTTGAAAAATTCTATGATCTGAAATCTAGATTTGTCAAACCTAACAATGAGAACAATTCTTCATAAAGAAAAGATGATGAACAAATAAACTTGGGAATGGATAAGGATCCCCAATTGGTCAAAGTGGGAAACTCTTGTTGTCGTGAAGAAAGAGAGAAATTTACAGATTTATCCATAGCATTCAAAGATGTTTTTGCTTGGACATATGATGACCTCAAAATCTTTGATCCCATAGTCATGACCCACACTATTCCTTTAAAGCCAAATGTGACGCCTTTTAGGCAAAGACAAATACCAATCAATCCTTCACTCGACCCAATCACCCATAAGGAAGTGTCGTTACTCTTATTTGCAAGAATTATCTTCCTTGTTAGGCATTCCACATGGGTGGCCAACTTTGTTCTTGTTAGTAAAAAGAATGGTGAGATTAGGCTTTGCGTGGATTTAAATTTTCTTAATAGAGCTTTGGAAAAGGATAACCATTTTGTCTTCCATTGATGAAGTCTTACAAATAGTTAATGGGTCTGAGATGCTATCCTTGCTAGACGAGGTTTCTAGTTATATTCAAGTTATTGTTGATAAGAAGGATATATTCAAAACTGTCTTTAGCACCAAATGGGGTACCTTTGCCTATACACATATGCATTTTGGTTTGATTATTGCTGGTGCTAATTTTCAAAGGGCAATGGATACAACTTTTAAGGTTTGGTTAACAAGTGCTTTGTGATCTACATGGGTGATATAACAATGTTTTCCAAAGCCAGGGCCAAACATTTGGATCATTTGTGAGGGGTATTTGAATGCTGTAGGAAATATGATATTTCCTTAAACCACAAGTAGAGTGTCTTCAGAATAACTAAAGGGAAATTATTGGGGCATATAATCTCCAAAGAAGGTATATCTATTTAACTTGATAGGACTGATGCTATTCTAAAAAGGAATCAAAATCTTTCTTTGGAAAAAATAATTTGGTAAGAATTTTTTTTTATAATTTTGTGGAGGTAATAAAGCCTCTTAATGTTATGATGAAGCAAGGGGTGCTAAGGTCGAGTCGAGTGGCTAGGCCAAACAAACCTTCGAAGACATAAAGAAAGCCATTGATGCTGCTGCAATGTATAGTAACCCGGACTGCTTAGAGGACCTCTAACTCAAGTCATTTGCATCCGCAGATTCTATCGTTGCAGTGCTCACCCAAAGGCATGGGAGAAAAGATGAAAGGCCCATTGTTTTCATGAGTGCCAACTTGAAGGAAGCTGAACTGAAATACCAACTGCAATAAAAGCAAGCATATGTCTTGTTTAAGGCCATGAAGAAACTCAAATCTTACATTCCAAGGAGTAGAATACATGCCATTGTTCTTGATCCTGTGGTCAAAGCGTTCTTTTTCCAAACAAAACTCAGTTGGAAAAGAGGGAAATGGTTCTTGTTATTTTAAGAATATGACATGCAAGTCAAACTGACGAAGGTAGTCAGAGGACAGGGAATCTGCCAAATGATTGCTAAAGGTAGGTTTGTTGAGGAATCGAAATAAACACTTTGGGAACTCATCTTGATGTCTGCTACCAAATGGACCAGTTCAATGTAAATGAAAAAAATGTGGTAGAAAGATATAATGTATTTTATGTCATAGGGAATTGTTCCATCTATTTGAACTCTACCAAGAGAAGCGCTTTGAGACTCTTAAAGTTGCTCATTTCATGAATGAGTTTGGAGTCTTGTATAGAAAAAACCATGAGGGCATCTATCTTCGGTGCCTAAACAAAGAGCAAGCTCAACTAGTCATGGAACAATTACATGGAGGACTAGGTAGTGAGCACTCCTCAGGGGATACTACAACTCATAAAAAGCTCAAGGCTGGATACTATGGGCCAATGACCATCAACATGTGAGCATGTGCCATGAGTGTCAAGTCTATGTTGGGAGAGAAAAATACAATAGTGTCACTCCACCCAATGATTGAGCTACAACATTTTTCTCAATGGGAGCTTGACTTTGTGGGAGTCATCAATCCAAATTCAAGCTTGGGGCACAAGTTTGTACTGACTGCAATAGATTAATGTACTCAATTGTCTAGGGTTGATGCCACCAAACACAACATGGCTGCAGAAATCATCAAGTTCCTAGAAGAGAACATCCTTACTAGGTTTGTGACTCCCATTTCTTTGGTATGTGATAATGGTCCTGCATATAAATCAGCCTAGTTCATTGAATGGGTATATGACAAGAAAATCATTCTTATGCTTGCCTCTAGTTATTACCCTCAAGGTAATGGAGTAGCTGAATCTACTAATTAAAATCTGTTAAACATCATTAAGAAGATTGTAGATAAGAATTTGAAATCTTTCTCATGGGATGATAGGACAAGAATAAAAAATTCTTTGAAGATATCTCCTTGCCAATTGGTTTATATTCAAGAACCCATCTTTCCTACTAATCTAATGATCCCATCCTATCAATTTGTCCAAGAATACATAGGAAAATGTGACCTATTGGAGAGGAAATTGCTTGACATCTTCAGGATTGATGAAATCAAGTAAATAGCCTCAATCAATTTAGCAAGCACCAAGACATAGTCAAGAGATGGTTTGACAAGATGACTCTTAGGAATAAGAGACAAATTTTAATGTATTACAGTAATAAAATAAAGAAATAGAGTACACAAAATATTACATGGAAACCCTGTAACTTGCAGGAAAAACCATGAGACAATGGAAGCTTTCTTTTTATTGGATATGAATGATTTGTACATTACAATAACAGGGTTGTACCCTTTAAATGAGAAAAACAAGGAAGATTCCAGAAACACATTTTGTAAACCATGTAATATAGTACATCGTGTGGGTCCCGTGTAGTACAACCGTACCACATCGTACGAATGCTTAAAAAACTGCTTGTACGGATGCCCAAAATTTATTTTTAACCCCTCCTGTGACCCCCCTCATGGCTTGTTGTACCGCAAATAATATTGCCAAGGGGATTACAAGATGTCACACCGTTACAGTTGTTGGAGGTCTGGATATTCACTTCACCTCACTTCACCTCCTAACAATGATTGCAAATAAAACATTCAGAATTGTAGACTTGTTGCTCATACGGGATAAAACCCAGGAAAAGAAAGGACAACATACCAAGTTGGAACCATTATGGCTGGGTCCATACCAAATATCCAAGATTTTGGGAGATAATACATTCAGATTGCAAAATCTTGACAATAGAAATTTGGCTCTTGCAACCAGTGGCGGTACTTGAAGCATTATTTTCAAGCCCACCTTCCCACATTCTTTGATTTCAAACATGGCTGTGGTAGTATAGGTTTTCATCATTTATTTGCTTTGTTTCTTTGCTTTTCTTTGTTTTATTTAGTTAGGGGTTTTCTCTCGTGTTAATCTTGTTTTGACTGTTTTCCTAGCAAAACTAATTAGTAAAGAAGAAAAAATCCAAAAGGACGCTTTGGTGGGATGAAATGGACATTGAGCATGGTAAGCTCTTCAATATTCTTGGCTTCCCATCTCTAGTATGACTCTATCTTAAGCATATACGAGCTATTAAAAGTTTAGAACTCCTCTAATCTGTATAAGCACTCTCCCTTACGGATTTTGCTAGAAAGGTCTCATCTAGTTTAAGGTTATCTTTCACAAAATCCTTGCATTAAAAGCATACAAAGGACAATAAGTAGATAAGGGAGATAGTAGTTAGAGCAATTTTTTAGCTTGTTGCTCTTCTTATTACTGCAATGGTTCCAAACCCCTAGCAAATCTTCATTGTTTAAAAAATAATATTAACAAAAAGTGAAAAATCATATTGCTCAAATCTTTATTTGGGGTGACGGGGGGAACCTCTACCAAAGCTATGAACGCCTTATAGTAGTAGAGCAAGGCCTAGATGGAACCAGAGCTATCTCCGTTGGGGCTATAGACACATAGCTGGTAGTGAATCGATGCCCAAGTAAGTAACATGTCTCCCAAGGCTATAAATGCTTGATTGGTTGTAGACCTATGTTACATTGGGAGAGGCATGACTCGTAACTCAATTCTATGACTTTTGGAATTTGTTAAAAGCTCGGATATGTTGGTTAAAGAACACTCATCTTTTCATGCGCACACATAACCTTTATTTTAATAGGTCCTAGTACATCAAATGCTTATCTAATAGCTTGCTTATGCTTATTGGATTTGGTTCTCTTTCAATAGTTTGTGTCTAATCATGGAAACTAGCCAAGGATTCTAGATTCTACTAATAATTAGGAGTATTACCCTAGATTGTTGCCAACACCCCAAAAATTTGAAAATTTGGAGCTATCTCGTTTTAAGTGATTCAAATAATGATAAACTAGTAAATTGTTTTAAATGAGTGAGCTTTGAGTGTGTTTTGCTTTGTTTTGGTGCCTATTTAATTAGATTCTGACTTCTCATATGTGCTTTCGTTTGGTTTTCATTTTGCCATTATCCTATTATTTTGGGCGTTAAATGGGTGTGTGCTTCAAAGTCTTAGTTTAAACCTATATCTTTTTCCATTACTCCTTTGTTCTTTGGTTCATTGTTGCTTTTGGAGTGGATTAGTTCTTTTCCTTCTTTAAATGTAGATTTCAGGTGCCTATAGCACCACAAAATAGAAAAGCTAGAGTTCTGTAGAGCCATAAAAGAAAAGCTCCACACAACTATATTGATTGCTGCCAAAAAAAAAAAGAGCACCACAAGCTTGTGAGCTTCGCATAATTGCGACACCACCACAAGATTACAAAACTCCGCTAAGCCACGAAAAAAGCTTCACCTAACTATAAAAGCACCTTAACACCACTAGAAAACAGGAAAGCTCCGCTATAAAGGCGAATGAGTGGCAACAAATAAAGAGGTTATAACTAATATTTTGGTTAGCGGATTTTAAGGCAGATTTTGTGGGGAATCAAGAATTGATTGCCACTTTATATAGTTGCTCCAATTTTATTTTCAAGCATAGGCCTCATTTTTATAATCTATTTATGGACTCAAGCAAGTGATTGTAAAGCCATCCTGATTTGGCCAAGTACAAACTATCTTTTATTAGGCCTCAAGATTTAGAAGTGGCATTTCTGTCAGACATTAAGACATTTTCAGTGGTGGAGAATTGGGCTTGTACTTCTAAGGTGATTTGAAATCGCCCCCCTTCTGAATTGGACTAGCACCTCTCATAGGCTCGTGTCAGGAGTGGTTAAGGCAAGAGTTAGCCCCAACTTTATATTTATGAATGCCATGGTAAACTTGTCAAGTCATATTGAATATACTGAAAATGTAAAGGAAGCTTTGCAAGGACAAAAGATTGTGTATCCATCTTATTCTTTGGTTTGGAGAAAAAGCCACAATCTTCGATCATGTATTTCCGGAATAGGAGGAACAAGGAAAAATGTTGAGTCAACTTGAGGCATGAAGCAGCCCCAAGCATCAATCAAGTGGGTTCTAGGTTGGTTGGCTCTACTCATCTTTGCACCTCAATTTCCACAAGCATATGCAAAGGGTGGTGTGAGTCGGTATGCTTAGCGGAGTTGTATTCTTTTGGCTGCCCCAATTGTTGTAATAGCGTGTTCACTATCAATGAACGACGATGTACCTAGTTCCCTTCAAGGCGGCTTAGGGTGACTCAAAGCCTGCTGAGGTGAAGGAAGGAGTGTGTTGAATGTGCTACAAGCATGTCCACGTGCTATAGACGAAGAATCGCATTGCTTGGTAGTCTAGTCATGGGGGCAAAGGCCCCTTCTTTCACTTTCTTTGCTATCTCAACAACTTTTGTTGACCATGCAGGGTTCTCTCTGAGGCATCGAGAAAGTCAAACAAAGATTTTTTGTCTTTTCTGCATCAGCTTAACAAACTCTTGCAAGTGAATTTTTTCATCTTCCTTTTTGGATGGAAGGTGTTGAACACTCTGAGCTATAAAAGAACCATGTAACATTATAAAAAGGAATTCCATTTTTTTGAGTACATTTGATAAATATTTTTGCAAGGAGGCACTAGAAGAAAATGGATTTTAATACAAGGAAGTCTTTCTCTGCAACAACAATGTAATATGAGATGTGGTATCAATTTGGGTTTTGACCGTAGTGAGGCTTTGTCATATTTTTCATTTTGTTGATTCAATATCTGTTTGTGTCCTCGGTGTAATATTGTTTGCATGAATGGTTTTTGGTTTATTTAACATAAGTTTTTGTTGAACACAAGCAGGGTTACGAGGGGACATGTAACACTAGATTCTGGTAATGTCTCAAATGTTTTGGGGATGGGGGTACGAAAATGGGGACAATCTTATTTTAAAAAAAAATTCTTGTACCTTTAGTTTAAAATAGAACCCCCCTCCCCCTGGAAAAAAGTTGTTATTCTTACAAAATTGAACCCTAATCTGGAAAGTACCTCAATTTTTTTAAATATTATTCTAATAGCCATCCCCCTGCTGTCCCCAAAATCTGGGAAATGTTTCGTTGTCTCAGAAACCCTGTCGACTCATCCCTGAGACGTAGGTAACAATGAACATAAGCTATTCAGAAAGTAGAGTTAAATGGATCATTTCAGGTCTTGCACTGTCTATGATGAATTTGGATCTTTCTCATTTTATTGTAGGCAGTTTGTTTATGCAGAGAAGTTATATTGCTTTGAACTGGAATGTTTGTCATCAGTCATTTTGTCTCCACAAGAATTAAAAAAAGAACAAAATTTGTATATCTTCCCTTTTTCTTTAAACATCAGTGATTTAAATTAGATTTTGTTTATCTAAATTAAATTTCTTTTGTGTTTATAAATATTTCCGAGCCCTATATGGGTGTAGGTAACCCATATCATGTTTAGACTAAAATGGGTGGGTTTTCAACCCACAAATGTTTGTGTCTTTGTCAAAACACTGGACAAAAATATCATTTGCTGAAGTTTGGAGTTAACATTCAGATAGGAGGGGTTTCCTCAAATATATGTTATAGCTCGTATCTCTATATACCGAGTAGTAGTTATTTTGTACGAGGAATAAATAATCCAGTCAAAATCTTAAAGGAACAAGGAAAGAAATCCTTTAACAAGTTCATTTGGGTCAAAATAGGGAATTGAATTACATGTTTAGAACTTAGAAATGACTCTCTGCTCTTGTTTCTTGTTTAGTCATTGTAAATTTTCAATGAAAAATAATTTCAATTCATGTACCAATACAGCTAAGCAAAAATATTTGAAATGTGTCTTTTTCATAGAAAGCAAGTATGAAATTACCAAAACATTTGATAGTTAGGCAAAGGCACTCATATAAGTGTGCCTAATAATTCATTTGCGTAGGATGATATACTGCTTCTTTACCTAAACATAATGGTTGATGGGGACTAGGTTGTTTTGGGCAGGCAGCGTTATAATTATTGATGGTAATATGTAAACCCTTTTATGCATTAGAGCTTAGAGGACATAGAAACCATAGCTCTTTTGATACAAGTTTTGCAACCTTCAGCCAGTGTAATGTCCATGAAGGATCCAACCTTCCTAGTTGGTTAAATAGTCATAACTTACAGTCATTCATTGCTTAAAATGTTTCCTGTAAAATCAAAGTGTCTGTGAGGCTTCTCTTTAAGTTTAAAATTTTAGTTTGAAGGAAAGATAGAGAAATTATGTCAGTGTAAATTTGGAATGCACATCATTCTTTTTTTTTGGTCAGTGAAGATAGGGTTGGAGGGTCCCTCACCCAATTATTAATATCTAAAAATCCTCTTACATAGGTAGATTATGAGTATATCAGATTCAATGACAGACAACTACAATTATTTGTTTTCCAAACAACACACCATCCACAACTGTCTTTTGCTGCTATTACAACAGCTTCCATAGCAAGAGCTAACAGAATAGAAAGAAATAAATTATATTAATGTCCATAGATGACCAAAAGTAGGTCAATGAGACCTGAAGATACAATAATTAACAATAGAAAGTTCTAGGAATATAGAATCCTAGAATCCTAGAAGTACACAAGATAAAGTAAAGTAGTGCACCACTAACAAAGGTGGTACTGAAACCAATACAAATGGCAATGAAGGGCGAACAAGATCCCCCAAAAGCATGTTGCCGATGAAGACTGGAAGACATCATCGAATATCTCTGTCTGTGTTTGAAGTGGAGGAGCCATCTGAGCCATCATTGATCGCTATGAAAGATTTGATAGTGCTTGTTAGGGAGTACTCAATGTCGGAGGGGCTAGAGTGGGAAATCCTAGTCGGAAGCAAAACACTTCCTCTAGAATCTCCCCTAACATCCAAGGTTGTACCTTCCACAATAGAAAAGAAACTTGTAATATGAGTTTTTCTGGCGGTTTGGGGGGTAGTTGGTAAGTAGTAGATCCTTGTCATTGGATTGCTGACGGGAAGGAGCAGAGTGACGATATTGAGGGAGACCAGGTTGGGGGATATGAGTAATTAGTGTAGTGATGGTGTGTTGAAAGAAGCGCTGCTTAACAGATCTATTAGCTTTGATGTGTGATTTACCAGTGTCCAAAGGGTGCTAGTTGTTGCCAATCACTTGGATGGGCTAGAAGGAAGAGGCGATCAACATGGGAGCTCTAGAGCCTCTAGGTTCCTCTTGTAGGGATCTGTGCTAGAGGGTGATTGCCTCGTGATGATAAAGAGTTAGACATTGTTGGTTTGGATATCTGAAGAAAGTAGATAGGGTGTTGCTTGAGCCCATGTAGAGGCAAAGATATCTTCTCTAGATCTCATAGTAAATGGGGCATCTGAAAATGAAGTGTTCTTCGGTCTCCAACTCCTGGAGGGAGCAAAGACAACAGATTCAGCCCTGATGGAGAATGTGGTGATTTGTTTCAACTTGTAACTGGTGAGAACACACTCTCATTTGGCCAAGGGGAAACCTCAAGCCATGGGACCAATGGCATTGGAGATAGTGAGCACGATGAATAATACCCATCCGATACTCGTAAGAAATGCTTGGCGGAGAAAGCAAGCTTGGGGCTAAGTGACTCAAGGGGGGATATCTAGGTGGCCTAGATATATTGTTTGTAGATGTACTCTCTGGCAACTTTAGTGATGATGTCCTTTGTGGGAAGGAGTTTGGATGCCAATAGAAAGTAGGGAACTAGTTTCAAAGTACCAACAGTGTCAATGTTTGCTGGGGACTAGTGAAGCAATCTTCTCTAAAGAGAAAAGTGTTGGGTATGGATATCTCTCATGACCAAAAGTTGAGTTTCCAAAGAATCTGAGTCTGTGGATGTAGAAACGAAGCTTGAAGATAGTCTCAAGGTGTAATGGTTGTGCATGAAATTTAGATTGGACGATGTGCTAAAGAATTGTCCGCTTGGAATGTCTGCTTGGAATGGATCATGGAATGTAACATGAGAGTCTGGACCCTCTTGATACGTGCCCAATCAACAACCCCCAATCTAGGTCCCCAAGCCTCTGAACCATATAAAACTGTAGGTTTGATGATTGTATCAAAAAGGCGTAACTTGGAAGGGATGTCTTAGAAGTGGATCTGGAAACATTGACGTTCCAAGAAAGAAAGAGAGGCATGTGGATGAGAGGCAGGCTTCTTGCTAAAGCATGGACTAGAAAATTGGACCCCTAGATATACGTAGGTGGAGGTGATCTCTAGAAGTTCCCTTTTGTATAAAAACTTGAATTTGGAGAGAGAGCGCTTGGAGATATTGAAGATCATGACCTTAGTTTTATTAAGGTTGACCACATGACGGAGATCGCAAAAACAAGCAAGGGCATCAAGTTGTCATTGTAAGCCATCGACAATGTGTGAGAGGACAAAATCAGCGGCAAAAAGAAGGTAGATATAAGTACCTCATGCAAAATACAATCATTGTCTAAATGGGTATTTTGTCGAAGAAACGCCTCTAACTCATCAATGTAGATGTTGAATAGGGTTAGTGAGAGAGGACATCCTCGTTTGACCCCAATGGTACTCTTCGGAAAGTTATAAAAAGCGTGAGAAGTATGAAACTACCCAATAATCATCTCATAAAGCCTCCAAGCGGTGGTGATCAAAGAATTCAGGATGTCGATATCTCTCAACTTCTAAAAAAGCAAGTGTCGTGGAACCGAGTCAAAGGCTTTCTTGAAGTCAACAAAACAAAAAACTTTTTGGAAGACATGTGATGAACTTCTTCAATAATAGCACAAGGTGTAAAGATGCGATCAATAAACTGGTAGTCCTTTCTGAAGCCAACTTGCCTTTGAGCTCCAATATTATTCCTTTTGACAATTGCATGTCTAAAATTGTGGCATAAAGTTTGGCAAATGTATGTCCAATCATAATGGTCCTGTAGTTGCCATGGATAGAGAGATCCCTAGACTTATGAATAGGGTGAATGATGTGTAACCATGATTGAGGGAAACTTGAATATGCTACTTTATTAAAGAGCATGGCAATGGAGAAGGCAAGATAATCCACACCATATTTGATGAACTAAGTTTTGAGACCTTCACAATAAGTTGCTTTGCTGGTGCACAATTTCAAAATAGCTTTCTTTATGGATGAAGTGGATAAAATAGATGCAAATGGTGAAGGAGTGGGGGAAGTGGCAACAAGATGGTTTAGAGCATCATAGATAACTAGCATAGGAGATCCATGCTTCGAGGGTGATGTTGGAAACTGTGGTTTTTCTCGGGAGAAGAGTATGCCAAAACATCTTAGGTGAGTGGTGGAGATCAGCAAGGAGTGCAAGCCATCTAGACGCAAAAAACGCTTGTGTCTTACGTTGAACAAGACTACTGTACTCGCTATGGAGGGTGGTATGGAGGGAGGATCATGGGTCAGGGAAAACTATAGTCTTTGATAAATGGATTTACAATTATCATCATACCACCGGTTCATGGGGCAAGTTCCGTGTTGGGTAGGGGATCTGGAGTAATGTATAGTGTGGGGACAAGAGTCAAGGGCAACGTCCCAGAGGGTTTGACATAGGAAATCGTACATGGAATTAGTGGTGGGAAGAGGGAGTACAATCCAAACATAAGAAAGGAGAGACGAGCAACATGGTCAATGGTGTAATCATCAAAGTGGATTATGGTATGTTTAGTGATCGGGGTGTTGTGAAAAGGGGGGAGAGGCATGAGAATCAATATGTAGGGTGAATGTCAAGACAACAATGTCAACAAAAGTGAGCTGAGGGGAAATAAGGAAGCCATAGATGTGGGGGTTGAGGGATTTTTTGGTGAGAACATAGTCCACAATGCTCGCACCATCGCCATGGGTAAGTGAGGAAACCTGTTGAGAATGTGGAGGCTCTTAGATTCACCCAAACGGAGAAGGTGTCTCCCATAGGTCGTAGCTATAGAATTCCTGTTAGTAGAGGCTCTTTGTAAACCAAACTTCTTTAGATTGAACTTATGAAGACATAACTCATCCTGTGCAAGGTCATGAATAGGTGTATGGAGGTTCCTTGTATGGGCATTAAAATTGCCCAAAAGAATGATTTCCCCAATAGTGGAGTATTGAGAGTTATTTGGATTGAGGTCAATGTACGGGCCCATATCAACGTGAATGGCAAATGGAGATATGGCGGCGGGGGGGGGGGGGGCGGGAGCGCAGGGGAAGTAACATACAACTATGAAGACATCCCAAAAAGAAGGTGGATCTCTTTGCATCTGTAGTCACATGTATCTAGAATGGACATCAAAAGCCATAAGTGAAACTTTGGACCCAAGGGTATCTTGAATGAGGCAAGCCACACCACCTAAACCACAAGCATTACCTAATCTACGGGTGTCATGACGAGAAACCAAAATCCATGAATACTCTATGATTGGAGGGACGGCCCATTCGAGGCTATCATGGGTCTCAGTGAGGAAAATAAGATCCAGGGAAGCAATAACATCCTAAAATGTACCTGGAGAAGATCATAAAGCGACATTGTAGGTCCAAGAAGCAATGGAGGTGCCACCACCACCCACTGAGACCAGAGGTCGTTGTCATGTTGACAGTCTCGGTTGTGACCACCTAGGAAGGGGATAATCATGAATGACAACCCTATAGTCTCTGATAACAACCCACTTGTTCTCCCTCTTGGCAACTACAACCTAAATACAAGATTTCCAAAGTTCCTCCATGTGGAGTCGTGTAAGATCAACATCTACATAGATTTTCTGCGAGAGGGAGAAGAGTTTCTTTTTTTGCTTTAAGAGCTTACAAAAGCTCTTTTGCAATTTGGAATTGGATAACAAGGGTGTTGTCCAACAATGTCCAATCTTTGTTAATGGAGATATATTTGAAGTCCAAGGATTCACACAAGAATGTGTGACTTGCTTGTAAGGGATTGACTGGTTTAGGGAGGCCATGAACACAAAGGTTGAGTGCCTTGGTATGATGTGCCTTTTCTTCTTCCAATTTTTCTTGGACAGCCATTTCCACAACTAGAGGTGCTTTCTTCCCTTTAACCACTTGTGCCCACGAATTTTGTTCCTCAACCTTTTTTTGGATAGATTGTTGTTGGGCTATGGTTTCTTTTTTAAGGCGCTCATGTTGAATGATCATCTCTGATTGCTTGTTTTGAATTTCTGAAACCACTTCAATAAGCTGCTGAAGGCATGGGGAATCAGTGGGGGTGGCATGGGTTTGTTTGAGCTTAGTGATTCTTGCTTGCAAATCAACAATAATACCATCTTTCTCCTGCAATTGTGTCTGGAACTGCGACAAAAGGTCTTGGAGTTTAGAACCTTAAACTTTAATTCCAGATATCCCGCTGCAAAAGCTAGCATGTATTTATTTGGGGGTCAACACCTTGTGATGGCGAGAATTTTTAAACTCGTGTTGTAAGGAGCTCCATTTTGTTTGTTGTACAAGCTTGCAGGTTATTTGCAAGCAAAAGACTAGACTGTAGAAATGTGCACTAGCACAAAAATGTGATTAGGAGTAGAAGATGACAGAAACACGACCAAGAAAGGTAAGGAAAACATGAGTAGAAAAATGTGAACAAGGAAAATGCGAGCAAAGGATGACGCTAGGGTTGGGCAGAAAATGGGTCGAAAGGTAGTGACCGAGGGTGTTCAGACACAAATGTGAAGGACAAATGCAAAGAGTAGATGTGAAGAGAGATTTCAAGTTTAGACACAAAACAAGGTCGAGCCAGACTCACCTACTCAAAACCCTAACACAACATGAAAGAGGGATCACAACTTCTCAAAAGAAACAAATAAGAGCCAACCAAAACTATCACAACTTCTCAAAATCAACAAAACACAACCCCACCCCCTATAAGAGATAGATCTGTGTTTCATAACACATTTTCTATAGCCAAAGTTCCATAGCACAAATTAACCACAAGAAAGGATGCATAGCAAAAAATTGTCGCATAAGTTCTGCAAAAAAATTATGCATCCACCCTCTTCTGATGAGATCTAAAAACCATATAGCCAGTGTCCATCTTTTTTAAAGCAATTTTTTTGTTTTTGATTGTAATCCATTTTTCAGAACCATCTAGCTTGGAGGATCCACTAAAGGCTGACAACTCCAAGACATTTGAATCCTTGTTATTATCACAAGTAGACGCCAAAGATTGATCAATGGGATCAACCCTAACAAGTTGATGATGAGATTTTGCCCCTTTCCACTAGGTGGATGGTCTAACCCTCTTATCTCTCCTTTTTGCAGAGGAAACCATTTTCTTTGACATGAAGCCGCCAAGTGTCCCTAGGCAAAGCACAATCTGCACTTGAAAGCCACCCGCTCATACTCCAATCACTGTTTCCAGATATGGTCACCAACCTTGAGCCAAATCTCCTCAGGCAACCCACTTGACAAATCCAATTCAACACAAATCCATGCAAAAATAGGTTGCTAATGACTAGCAGTCTCTGGCGGAACAAAAAGGAGTTTTTCCAAGCATTGATGATAGCAGTAAGACTAGAGGTTATTTATAATTGAAAAGGAAGGCTAGGCATTGTTACACAAATAGGAGCCATAGATAAATTGTGCGTAGAAGGATTAAACTTGAGATACCAAGGTTTCATGCAAATAGTATCAGATCCCCATGACTAGGGGTCCGACAGTAGAAGCATCTCTTTGTCTTCCACTGAACCACATATCACAATAAAATGCCTCTGGGCACAAAAATAAATGAAAAGTTCCTCAGTCAAAACAGGTTTCCAGTTTGCTGAGATCCAAGAGTACAGATCCAAAAGGGTAGGCTAGGGTTTGTGGAATGTGCATATCAAAACATTAATCGGCATAGTATTCCTCTTCCTTAAGTCACACCAAATTTAGGTACCTATATGAAGGGATGAGGAGCAGAGCAAAATCTCTTTGAACCAGTTTGAGCACTTAGGAATTTCTTGCACTTCAGATTTGTGCCAGCACCTGCTTCCACAACACTTACAACAGGCTTCTCCACCTGAAGACCAACATTATAAATAAGAAGGTAGTCCACAACCAACTGATTCGAAGCAGGGGGTGTTTCCACCTTCCAAGCATATCCATCCCCATATATAGGGTTTGAAAGAGGAAATGCACATTTTTGTAGATGAATGGGAGGCAAAACAGGCAAGAAGCAGAGCATGCAAACCTGTGCCTTCCATGGGCGTTTTTGTGGGAGCAACTATACATTCATATAACAAAGAATAAGCACCATGTGTTGTAATAACAAGATGGATTTTGCTTCAGCACCTCTTTTACATACTTGGGGTTTGAGAGTTTCAAGCCTTAAAGAAATGTTCTTTAATGAGGATATAATATTTGATTGAGGGAGTTCGAGGGGCACAGGCCTTGAATTTTAATGATTTAGAGACATCTTTTCTCTCTTTACATCTTTAATGTTGCAAGTTTTTTTTTGTTACTGAATGTTATCATGGATCAAGTAAGACTGTCTTACTAGGCAATTTTCCTCTACAAAATTGACATTTTATGTCAATGATCTGATTTTCTGTTGATTGATTGCATTTAATCAGTTTTTTGGCAATGCATATTTAATTAGATTTCCAGTTTTCTGACTGCAGGCTGAGTGGATGGCTCCTGAAGTTTTGCGCAATGAACCATCAAATGAAAAGTAAGTTTGATCTAACCTTGCAAGTGAATTTATGCATTATATCGTGCTAGAAGTGATTCTAATATATCACACATCTCTAGCACTATCTATGCTCGAGGTTTATGCAAATAATTCAATGCTTGGTGAATAAAACTCTGCTATTATAACTGCAGGTGTGATGTTTATAGCTTTGGTGTAATATTGTGGGAGCTCACTACTCTTCAACAGCCATGGGGTGGAATGAATCCCATGCAAGTAGTGGGAGCTGTGGGCTTTCAGCATCGACGACTTGATATTCCAAGCGATATGGATCCCGTGATTGCAGACATCATAAGACAATGTTGGCACAAGTTAGTACACCTCCACAATACCACTTTGCAGTTATATCTTGATTAGCAGTGTTGGAGTATAAAATTCAAGAATGCACATAACATATTATGACTGCGCACATTCTTAAAACAATCAATATTATTCCTTCACCGCACAATTATTTTAGACTTCTACTTTTTGGCATCCTGTAATCTGTGCAGCATAATTTATTTATATTTAATTTTCTATAGCCTATCCTGTATAGAATTTAGTTGTTCCTATATTTTTCCAGAAAACATGATGATATGAGAAAATCCCCAATTTTCTGGTCTGTGTTGATTCCATGTAAAATCTAGGTTTACTTGAAACGTACTTTGGGGTGGTTGGTGCCTTTCAAGTTTATGCCATGCCATGACCTGGTTTTATCCATTCTGCGACATGAAAATGTACAGAAACAAATGATCTCATCTTTCATATATGTCTGTGAGGTCATAGAGCTTATGGGAAGATGGGAACATTAACAATGATTACAGTGATTGAATCTGCAGAAAATACAGTTCATACATAATTACTCTGCACAAAGGAAAAGAGAAGTGACACAGATCAATAGAAAGATTGAACAATGGCTATGTTTATATATCCAAAGATAAATGAATAGATGATGATCACAATACATTATGGCATCATATATATAGATGCCAAAGGGGTGCATGTCAAGGGGCATCCCATAGATTAGTTATTAAATAATTTTGTCTACAACAAATCCCCATTGCTTGAGATGCTTTTCCCTCAAAGCACAGGGAGAGAAGGATGCATATCCACAAAAGGTTGGTTTCCACAAGATGATTCTTCTCTTTATCAATTCTTCTACTAGACTACTCCCCTTAAACCATTCCAATAATCTAATATAGTGCTATGAATGTTGTCTTATACTTCATCCCCTTATTAGCTGAAAGTCCACTGCTTGGTTGGATTCCCTTAACAATGGTTTATAGTAAATACGATGAAGCTTGATAGAAGTTTCTTGGCTTAAGTAAGGATATTACTTAATTTCCATTTCCAGATCTATCCCTTTAATTAGGTCTTGGAGAACTAACACAAAGTTGCACTAAATAGCCAAATTTTGGATGCCCAGCTGTGAAGACAATTTAGGCCTGTGACCAGCCAGAGAGCTTCTGGTACATTATTAGAAGCTTTAGAGATTTTAAGGGAAAAGGCCCAAGAGCTGTAAAGACGTCTGAGTTTTTGAGGAAGCCACCTGCACTAGCTAACCCTAGATTGCCCTTTTAGACTCCATCAAAATTGAGTTTTATCCAATCTTTGGGAGGTGGATTCCATCTTACTAAAGTCCTTGAAGACTTCCTTCCGGTGACCTCTTTATTGAGTAAGCCAACTCGTATCTATTATTACTATGAACTTACAAACTTTATTTATGACTGTAAACTTAAACATTATAATAAAAATGCTATACCTAAATGGACATTATTCTCTAACAAGGGCATTTGTCCCAAGCCCTGCTTTGGTTGTGGGGACGCTGTGTGAGGTAGGGTTTGAGGTCCAAGTCTCACATGATTCAGTGGCAAGGAATAATAATTAGGTCAATATGCAATGCATGCTTACTCAAGCACCAAGGGTCAATGTTACTAAAATGGTAAATAATTCAAAGAAAGACAATGAAACATGCACTGCTAAGTAAGCTTGAATCCAAATGAAGCCTATGAAATGTTATATTATTACTAAAAGTGCATAAAGCTAAAATAACATTAAATACTAATTATTACATTGGTACAAGTATAACATGATATTGTCATTGGATACTTACTGACATGCACATAATGAAACATTGGATACTTATAGAAACTTTTGCATATATATTATATTCAATTGATTGTTTAAATGGAAATAGTCTTTCATTCTAGAAGGAGATTTACAAAAGTGGACGGGCCAGTCTCCAGGGAACGAGTTCTTGGAAAATGCTTGTGAATAATGAATTGGCTAGAGGGCAGATGCCTTCAAATACAAATAAAGACATTATAGTTCTAATAAGGTACAGCAGTACAAAATATAAGTGCATGTATATTCATGGGTCTATCATAGAGGTAAAAATGTAGTCTAGTTGTCTTCATCGGGGAAAGACCAAATGGCCAATAGAATGAGCACACCTAAATAAGGACAAGAGAGATGTGAACAAAGATGGAAATTTGAAAATAATAGGACTTCAAATTGTTAATCACTATGTCCTTTCTTTTTGACCATGACTATGGGCGATGAGTAACCACTCTTGTTGGGATGAATGATTCCAACATCTAAGATACCCCTGATCAATTTTTTTGCTCGTAGGGGTAGCGATATGGTTTGATGTTGTGTAAATGGACACTCATAATGAACTCAATAGCATGATCATGATCCTGAACTGGGAGTAACTCTATCGGTTCCTACTCCTAGAATACTTGTTGGTGGCATTGGACGATTTCTTGTAATTCTGGTTGAATGCAATGACTTTCTTCTTGAACTTCCGATTAAACAATTGTGCAATGTTTCCATCCAATGTGAGCTAATTATTTAGTCGGAAAGAGTTTGGATGCGCATGAGCCTGTGCTTTTTGTAATTGCCTATAAAACCTATGTAAATGTTTTAAATGTCATTATCTACTTTGGAGTTGTATTTCCCAAGGGAATGACATACATATATGAATATAGCTTATAGGAAGTTTTATGTTATGAGATTTTCCTCCACATAAGATTGCCTTGCCATCTGCTATCATAATTTGGAAGTTTGACAAACGGTAAGAAAAGCAATTGAGATCGAATGGCTTCTTATGATTAACAAAGTTGTGTGTGCTTCCTGAATCTATCAGCACCCTTTGCTTTTTGATGTATCCTTGAGCGTTTGAGGAGTGCCAATTCCATGCAGTGCATGTATGGAATGAGGGATTCATCTGTCTCGTGGTTGCTTCTGATCCACAATCACTTCTTCTTCTGCCTTCAACTCCTTTGTTTCTTCATTTTTTATAGGCATCAAATGATTTTTGGAGCATTTATGTCAAAGAGAATTTATTATCACAACTATCTGCATATTGTTGAGATGCGAGATTGACTATTGGTTGAGAATGTGAAGTGTTGAGTGGGGCTTTCTCCCTACCTCTTGAAGCTTTCCCTTGAAACTTCTTCATGAGTTAGCAGTTATTCTCAAGATCTAGTGCCATGCGCATGGCGTCCTTGAATGTTATGGGTTTATGAACTTGCAGATCATGTCAAATTTTGATCTGTATTTTAATTGGGATCTGGTGGACAACACACTAATTTGAAGAAATTTAATGTGCTATAAAAATTATTAACTGAGTCAAATAATTGGGCACAATGATAATACAATATTTCATTGTAAATGAAGCTTTAGTGAAGCCGAGAGTAATTTACAAGAGTGTAGCAATCTTTGAGAAAAGATCTGAAGTTACGTGACTCTTTATTTTCGATTTTTTTTCAAATTTTGAAAGACACTCCATATATTAACAAAAAATATTTAGAAAGAACTTTACAAAGAAAAAATGAGTATATACAAAGAGGATCATAACCTCATCCTAGGAGTAACAAGGGCAGAAATAAAATCTGAATATGATGTGTGGTCCAAGGCATGAGCATCTTTGATCGACATAGTTATTTTAGCAAGGAGTTGTTGGTGCACCTTGTGCGTCCACATAGAACAAAAGGCAGACAAATAGCTGTCCTCACGAGTAAAGAGATTCTTGCACCTTATTTCCAAAAAATAAATAAGGTCGAGACCCTCATGCAATGCCATACCCCAGCAAACGCTGGACGAACATGAGAGCAACAATCACCAAACAAAGCAGATCACCAATGAATCCTGCTTTGGAGCAATGCTAAAAACTGATCCTCAAGGTGCCTCCAACACCGCCTATCAAATTGACACTCCGAAAAGATATGCTTCACAGTCTCCGAGCGAAGGCAAACAAGACAAAGGCCATTAGAGGATCCACTCTTGGCCAACCTGGCCTTGGATGGGACCTCTTGGTAGACAACCAACCAAGCAAAAACTCTCAGCTTACAGGAAAGCCGAAGCGACCACACACTATGAAGACAGTGAATCCATCTATCCTCTTGGTCTGAAGAGATCCAATGAGCATTAAGGACTGGGCATAATGGATGTTTCTGATGTAGTATTGAATACATTTGACGAGAGTCATATTGGAGAAGTGGACGACCAAAATACCACCTCAAATCACTCCAAAGCGGACTAGGCATACCAATATTCATTTTGAATAACTTTAATTCGGGACCAAGTTTTCTCAACTCCATGATCGTGGGATAGTTATAGGCAAGGAGTCCAAATTCTTGAGCAAGAGCGTGCCACTCCTTCCAAGAGCGAGTAGCAGAGTCCCACAAGTCATCTCAGACGAAGATGCCCTTCCTGCTAAATCTGCAAGCTTGAAAGTGGGGCAACTCCAAAACACAAAAACCTCACTCTTTCCAACTCCATATAGGACGGTGCACTAAATCCCATCATGTTCTACTACCTTCCCAATGCCAACAAACCAAACCAACAACTTTCTAGGCTGATCAAATGCTCCTAAATATGAGTTAGCCCGACGTCCGGAACAAATGAGGCGAAGAAATAATATCAAATAACCAAAGGCTCTTCAGACCTTACCAACATGATGCATGGTGATCAATTGATGCCGAAACAAAATTTGCCAAGATGCATAACCCTCAAGACATTGCACAACCAACTTGGTTGAAACGATGTTACCCTGGGTGGCAACATCAATCAACCCCAAGCCCCCTTTGTCCTTGGGCATGGTGCAAACATCCCATGGAACCAAAGGGAGACTCCTCTCCCCATCGAACTTAGACCACAAATATGTCCTCAAAATCTGCTCAAGACGTTGGAACTAGGTCTTGCTAGGAAACCAATAGGAGACAGTAAATATGGGAGGCCTGAAGAATACGGCTAACAATAGTCAATTTACCAGCAAAAGGAAGGACTTTATGATGCCAAACATGTAGCTTACTTTGAAGCCTCTGAAGAGATCAATCCCACATTGAGATAGGGGACAAGTCAACACCAAAGGGAATACCTAAGTGACACACAATGACCTTGTGGCAGATATAAGACCACACTGCAGGGATCCAGTCTGGAAGAGCATCCAATCCAACAAGCCAGAAGTCCGTTTTTTGAGCACTGACCACAACCCTAGAGGAAGAGCAAAAACTGCCCAAACAAGCTAAAGCTCCATCAAGTGAACCCCGCTCTGCCATGATAGAGAGAAGGGAGTCAACAACAAAGTGATTATTAACCATCTTTGAATATCACAGATTTGCCCCTCAATATGAGCAACCTCTAATCATGATCTAGACAACATTTCAGGGAATGATATGGGCAACATTTCAGAAGACAATTCAGACGAAGGTCCTACCCCAATCAGTGACAGAACTTCTGGGAGCCATAAATTTTGCACCATAGCTTTGTTTGAACTGTTGGAAAGCTAAGAATGAGGGGAACACCGTGAGATGGCATGAGCTCCGCTCGGTGGATTTTGATCCCTGAAAACCAAATGAAAGTGTCGCAAATTTCAATTTTAGTAGTGCAATCTAAAAATAGTAATTTCTCGAATTTTGTATTATTGTAATTCGTGGAAGTTGAACCATTTCATCTCTCTCGAGATTGGTGACCTTCCATATCCTCCTCTTACCTTCAAAAATATGTATAAATAGATATGTAGCCCGAAAAGGAAAACAAACATCTCTTCCCAGAGATAGGCATATGTTGTATCTGAAATTTTGAGCAATAAAACATCTCTTCTTAGAGATAGCATTATTATTTGTATGTTTTTGAAATATTCTTCAACAAATCCCGATGGAAAATTCTGGGTCCTCATCTACAACCCCACATCTTTTCAGTGCCCCAACACCCTTCAAGGTTCAGGGGAATTTTGATATCCCTACATTTGAAGGCAAAATCAATGCTGATGCAGTAGAAAATTGGTTGGATCAATTGTCATCCTATTTTTCTGTAAATAAATTCATCGATAACGAAAAGATCACTTTTGCTCTTTTGAAAGCATTATTGACTGTCAAAAATTGGTGGGAAGTGTACAAGAAGAGGTTCAGTACAGATGATATTGGCCTTGAGGCGGAACCTACCTGGAACGATTTCATAGAAGCTGTAAAGGAGGAATACTACTCCATTGGAGCATATGATGATTTGTACATAGAGTGGCAACAACTTCGTCAAGGTAAGGAACAATCTGTTCAAGATTACACTGACATATTTCATTCTCTATCTGCGAGATTGAGCATCCAGAGAAGTGAGAAACACAAGGTTCTCAAATATCGTGGTGGACTACAGTGGTATATACGGGGGGAAATGGAACTCTTCAATTTGGAGACCCTCGGTAAGGCATACAAGTGCGTAGTGAAGATTGAGTAGAAGCATGGAAGAATGAATACAAAGAGTCAACCTTCAAAATGGAAAAGTGATAAAGAAGGTCAAACACGAGGTCAAAATTGGTAGCAAAAGGAAGGGAAGACTAGGAAATGGTGTGATTAGCATAAATCTGGGACTCACTCCCAAAAAGAATGTCGAGCCATCAAGTCCCTGTTTTCTGAGTCATAATCCTCAACATCTATTGCTATGCCTCAAACACACCCTGCAGTCGAAGAGGATGAAGAAGAGATTGTAGATGTTGAGCCTGATGCCATCGTTACTTCATCACAGACCCATGAGAAAAGGTCAGATGATAAGGAAAGGTTGTTTCACTCTAAGTTATGGGTGAAAGGTAAGCCTCTACATTTCATTCTTGATAGTGGGAGTCAAAAGAACTTAATCTCTGTTAATGTTGTGAAAAGTCTAAATCTATCCATGAAGCCTCATCCAAAGCCATATAGTATTGGATGGTTGAGTCCAGGGAGAAACGTCCGTGTCACCCATTAGTTTCTTCTTTCATATGCAATAAAACCTTTCCAAGATGAGGTCTTGTGTGATGTGGTCAATCTGGATGTTTGCGATGTATTCTTTGGTCAGCCATTCATGTATGATCGACATGGCATCTATGAATCAAGAACCCGAAGGATCACTCTCACTCTTGGAACGCGGCACTATGGGGTATCTGAGGTACCACCTTCCACATCTGTCTCCTTGATTAGTGCCAAGAAATTCGTTCTCATGGTGGTCAAGCCATAGAAATCCAAAAGGATCGATGTTGCAGCCCTGACTACACAATCAACACAACAATAGAAGCGAATGGATACCAAGCTGAGGAAGTTCACGACCTTCTAACCACAGACTGATGGCCAGACAGAAATGGTGAACAATCAGGTCTTACATAGCTCCACAAAGCACAGTCCATTCCAAGTATGCATCGGGTTCCAACCCATGACACCAAATGATGTAGCCATTCCATATCATCCACCTTTATTGAACACTTCAGTCATAGCAGAACAACTGGACATTGGTGAGCTTGATTTGCAGAGTTTTGCTCCAATGGATGAGAATCAGATCAAGACACAACTGCCACACTTGATAAAGACTCGTGATGCAATGGGGACCATTGCTTCTCAAAGAGGGAGGAATGATCAAGACAACACTTCAAGCAATGATCCGGGCAACACTTCAGGGGACAATTCGGGCGACGGGCCTACTCCAATTGGTGGCAGAACTTTCGGGACCCATAACTTTTGCCTCCGTTTGACTCCCTGTTTGAACCGTTGGAAAGTTAAGAATGAGGGAAATACTGTGAGATGGCACGAGCTCCGCTCGATGGGTTTTGACCCCCAAAAACCAAATGGAAGTGCCCCAAATTTCAATTTTAGTAGTGTAGTCTAAAAATAGTAATTTCTTGAATTCTGTATTATTGTAATTCGTGGAAGTCTAACCATTTCATATCCCTTGAGATTGGTGACCTTCCACATCCTTCTACCTGCAAAAATAGGTATAAATAGATATGTAGCCCGAAAAGGAAAACAAACATCTCTTCGCAGAGATAGGCATATGTTGTATCTGCAATTTTGAGCAATAAAACATCTCTTCTTAGAGATAGCATTATTATTTGTATGTTCTTGAAATATTCTTCAACCAAGACTTTTGAGTTTTGGATCAAATCAATAACCCAGAGCATCTACTGTCAAAACATAAAGGGCCAAGGGACAGTCCTGGCGGATGGAACGATGCAAGAGGACTCGTGGAGATAAAATATTACTAACTGAAATAAACGGTGAAGCATGTGTAAAGAGAGTGGCCACCATGGCAACACAATGAGGCCCAAAACCCAAACAAGTCAACATCTCTGAGATAAAAGACCAATCAATCTGGTCATAATCCTTATCAAAATCAATTTTCAGGGTTAAGGACTGTTGGCCAGTCTCCCTAGCCCAATCCATAGCCTCCTAGGCAAAAACCACAGTGTAAAGTATAAACCTCCCTTGCACAAATCTAGTTTGCTCTTGACAAGCCACATATCGAGAAATTGAACGAATCCTCAAGGCCAAGGCCTTAGCTATAATTTTATAGGTGACGGTAAGAAGAGCAACATGGTGCCAACCCCCAATAGAGTCCCTAGAAGAGTTCTTAGGGATGAGCTTGATATTGATTGAGAAACTCAGAAAGATGCCCTGAACTGAACACCTCAGAGGCCAAAAAACAAAAATCATCACCAATGGTGTCTTGCATGACCTTGTATAACTCGCAAGGAAGACCATCCAAACTTAGAGACTTACATTTGTGCATGGAGAGTAATACAGAGTGAAGCTCCTCCTTCAAAAACTCCTTATCCCCACTTGAGAGCTTGCGAGGAACTTCCTTGCAACAAACATCTCTAGTAGTTGCCATGCCATTCGTCAAAGCATAGGGAGCAAAAATATTTTGAAAATGCATGCTAAACACACTTGTGATCTCTAAAGGATCTTCAACAAAAGAGCCATTACCCATCGTAATCCAAACACCCTCTCCATAGCTACCTTCCTTTTGAGGAAGTCAAAATAGAACTTGGAACCTTCATCTCCCTCTTGAATCCATTGAAGGTGGACACAAATTTGTGCACCCTTGGCAATATAATCTTCACCTTGGCAAACAATTGACTCCAACTTCACAACCTCTTCCTAAAGAGTCACATTATGAAGATCTTCTTTGAGAACAATGCAAACCTCCTCGAAATGTTGCCAAGCCTCCCACAATGTCCTGTTTCCTTTTCTAAATATTTAATTACACAAATAATTTAATAATGATATTTTAATTCGTCCTAAAGTTAGTTTATTTTATAACATAGAAAAAACATGCCAATGAATTATTATTATAAAAGGGGCCAAAAAGTAATATTCATTAAGTGAGCGAAAAAGTAATATTTATCTATAAGTGTTTTAACTGCTTTTAGGGTTAGGGCAACTGGAAAAAGGAAAATTATAAAAGAAGAGTTGGGCTCCAAAGGATTATTCATTCCTTATCATTTGTTATCAAACCCTATTCCAAAGCTTGAGCATTTCTTGTTCAATTTCTTCTCCCAGGACGAAAACCCTCGGAGTGTGGAGATTTGGAGGACAAAAACCCTCTTGGTTTCCATTGTTGGATTGGAGGACGAAAACCTTGTTGTCCATGTGAGGTGGTTCCATCCGCGAATTATGTTTGTGTCAAAGATTGTGATCATTTCTAGTTTCAATTGGTTAAAGGTTCGAATTAGTTTTAGAATTGGGTGAAGGTTCAAAGTATTCACTACTATGCATCATTGAAGGCCTTGCTGTACACCATCATAAACTTGTTGGGAATCATCATACAACATTGTCTATTGCTGTCATGGCATGTATTGCATTCCACTATTATTTGAGAAGTGTGGAGATTCACGTGTATGCTGCAGTCATCACCCAATAGTGGATCGGATCCCTTGGACACTGTTGTTTCTTCTTTAAAGCCAGTCATGATACATTATAGCCTGACATGCCCTGTTACACATTAGACGCAACCACCATGGGAGATTGCTAACTGTTGTATGTGGTCATTGGATTGGGGGTTCAATGAGTAAGAGGTATTTGTCACACCATTTTTACTCCATTTATAATCTCACCAGTTTATACGTGTATTCAGTTTATTGAAATAAAATAAATCCGTTGTGTTTTGTTATTGTTGTCAGTGTTATACAGTTCCTTAATATGAACGATTTTAGTATGTTTTAGAATAACAAAATTGTTTGTTGTTGCCTGGTATGTTTGCAAACTGTTTGTGAAATTGTTTAGTGGTAAGAACAATAGTGGGGGGTTATGTATGCCAACTGTTTGAAGAATTGCTGATGAATGGTTCATGTTTGCCAATTGTTTTTGAATATGCCAATGATTACTTGTGAAAGTTACAGCTGTTCCTAAGTTCATAAGTCAAAAAATTGCATAGGTTATTGGTTTATTTTAAAAGAGATATTACAATGGTATTAGAGCTGTGATCTTGCCAGCGTTTGAATCAAAGGAGAAATCATGGGAGACAAAAAATAAAATACCTATAGAAGAAATGAATTCCTTGCATGAAGCCATGTATCAAAGTCAGAGAGATGATTTGATAAGGACCATCTAGAGGATAGTGAAAAAATGCATGACAAAGATGATAAAAGCCTTGCAGAATATAAATCAGAACAAGACTACCCAAAGAAGTCCAACAATTAATCGACCCATGTTTTTTTAAGCAAAGTTCTTACAAAGGGAAGAAAATATAGATCCTATTCAAGAGGTGTTGATTAAAATACAAAAGGACAAGGAAAAATACAAATTTGAGGCCACAAGCATCCTTGACTAATATCAAGGGATGCTTGATAGTTTTAAATCTCAAGTTTCCTTTGATGATTACTTGGAGTTACTCGAAGTGAGGTATCTAAATAAAGGAGGTATGTATGAATACATAAGAAGGTTGAAGAAGAAAGAAGAGCAGCCGGAACAAAACCTCAAAAGATTGCTTAGAAGGAGATCAAGGAGCAAGAACCCAAAAATGCATCCCTGAAGAAAGAAGAAAAGCTAGGTCTAGAGCTACAAGAAAGTGAACAGACCAGTGATCACGAACAGAAAGAATTCACCATGCAAGTTGAAGGCGGAGAGTCCTCAATAGAAAAAGCTATGACTTCTGACAAACAAAATGTTTGTATTAATGAAGTCAAGAAGAAGCAGACATTACACATTGAATGTAAAATGCCCATAATTGAAAAGAATCTTTCGAAGAGTGAGCCACTACCACATAAGATTGAATGTTAAAATAATCATGTTGATAGACATGCAATTAAAGAAAATGTTTTGGTTGATTCTAATGCTGAAATAAATCTCTCAAAAGCTCCTACTTCAGCGAAAGAGGGTAAGCACTCTTATAATTGCATCTCAAGATATGAGAATGATAGCACAAATCTATTTCAGTTTTGCCATCAACCTAAGAAGGGTAAAAGAGTGAAGATAGATCTTTTGGCTCAAAATTGTTTGTGCATAATGGTGTGGGATCTAGGTGATATTTTGAGATCTATAAAGGGTAGAGTTTCTAATTTTAATACCATTATTGCTGATAATTTCATCATCCCATACAAATAAGAAAAATATTTGAATTGACCTTTAGATGAGCATAAGGAAAATATTGTTAATGATAACAGGGTTCAGTGGTTGGAGCACATGGGTCAAATGTAAGGAACCAAGGCATGTCTTTGCACATCCTATAGTGCTCTCAAGGCAAGCAACAATGGAACAATTGAGAACCCTGGTAAACAAATTCATATCATTTTAGTTGGCCTCAGATCTGATATCCAAACTATGATTGCATTGGCAAATGCATATGACATGGTGATTGGTGATAAGTTGGCAAATGACTATTGTCTATATAAGGTCCATGGTATGCTAGATAAGGCAGCAACAGTTTTCTCTTCTTATATTGGTTTTGATTCAGTTGCTAGTTTACCATTCCACATTGGCATGATATCCTCCATATGTAATCAGCTGTATTTGTGTGGAAATAATATCACATTAAGGAAAGGACTGTTTAACAACCTCAAGGGGGAAGAAGGTAATGGCAACCTGTGTTTGCATCCTCATGACCCGCCATTTGTGGTCAAGGGTCAAGAATGTAATTCACTGAATAGATTAACATATAGTATTGCACATGCTTGTGGCCATCATGGGAAACATTTTGATATAAGCATGAACATAGATCTTTTTACCCAAAGCTGCCTACACATTCTAATATGGGAACCAAGAGATATTTCTAGACATAAGCATGGTAAAAATTGTGATAAGTTCAGAATCATTATTGCAGAGTATGTTATGAATGCTAACCGGGTTGTGGAAGTTTAGTGGTTTCAATTCATGAACAGATCATCACCAGATCTTCAATCCATGGAGCTGAACCTTACATTTGAAGGATGGTTTGTGATGCCTAGAAAGTAGTCACAATAATTTTTTTTTTTTTTTTCATGAGGCACAATTTGCCCAGGAAACTAAATACTCGGTATTTAGGGGCATTCATACCCTCACACTTTGTGAGCAAGGTAAATATCATGTTGATATTCATTTTTTTCTGAGTAAGTATATTGTGGTGTTTAGTCATTTGCTCCCTAGATTGTGGAAGGACATAGAAAATCAGCATATCACACATTTGGAACCAAGTTCCAAGCATGTTCACCTTCCTAGGATGCACAAAGGATAATTTCAAGAAGGTGAAAATTACATAAATGAGAATCTCGTGGCTTCTTTGATTGCAAAGAAATTGGAGGTCATTCATTACAACATTGCACACACTTGGGAGAAGACCAAATATGCAGATCTAGAGAAAAGGTTTGATGAAAGGTACCATTTCTCATATCAATTCACAATAGACATCCTTGCAATAAATAAAACTGATTTTATTATTACCAGCACATATCAAAAAATTGTACGAAGTACAGATGCTATTGGGCAATGTGGAAACTATGTAGCTTTTGCACTCCTTGGAAAATACAATAGAGTTTCTCAATTTCACATCAATTTTGGGATTAGTAGCAATAATGCTACTACAACTGATCAGTTTCAGCAAATGATAGAAAAATAATATGTTGCAAAGGTCAAAGGTTTATTTGCTATAGATGAAGTAGAAGTTGGCACAAATATAATCTATGATACCCAAGAAAAGAGGAGCCCAACAAAAGTGGGGAACAAGCAAGCTAACAAAGAGAGAACAACCTTCACAAGAGTTGTAAGATTTGGTATGAATGAGAATTTTGGGTGCTTGCTAATAAGTACATATCAGGGCGTGTTTTTGATGCACTCTGATCCATGGTAAATCTTCTTGAAGAGCTAGAGCTCCAAGCTGCAGAAGTGTCTTTTGGTGTAGAATCTGTGGATCAGCAAGCAAAGCAATTTGAGAATGAGAAATGACACATATATGCACCATATAGAGAGATGGAGAAGGCTTCAAGGAAACTACATAAACAGGCCTCAACCAAAGCAATGCAGTCGAATGAACATACTACGTCACACGAGGTATTCAGAACCTGGAATTGAAAATTTCCAAGGATGAATTGGGATCTTGGTATTATAGGTATGGTTATTTGGGGAGAGTCAGAGAAGTTGAGCTTGTAATTGTTAGAGGACAAGCAATTTTAGGAAGGGCAGATTGTCATGTCTCAATTTCTAAATATTTAATTAAGGAAATAATTTAATAATAATATTTTTAAGTCATCCTAAAGTTACGTTACTTATAACATGGACAAATGACACCTATGTATTAGTATTATAAAGGGGGCCAAAAAGTAATATTCATTAAGTGGGCCAAAAAGTAATATTATCTAAAAGTGTTTTAAATGCTGTTAGGGTTAGAGCAACTGGGAAAAGGAAAATTATAAAAGAAGAGCTGGACTCAAAAGGATTATTCATTATTCATCCCTTATCATTTGTTATCAAACCCTATTTCAGAGCTTAAGCATTTCTTGTTCAATTTTTTCTCCTAGGACGAAAACCCTTGGAGTGCAGAGATTTGGAGGATGAAAACCCTCTTGGTTTCCATTGTTGGATTGGAGGACGAACACCCTCTTGTCCATGTGAGGTGATTCCATCCTGGAATCACATTTGTGCCAAAGATTGTGGTCATTTCTTTTTTCAATTGGTTAAAGGTTCAAATCAATTTCGTAATTGGGTGAAGGTTCAAAGTATTCACCGCTGTGCATCATTGAAGGGCTTGTTGTACACCATCATAAACCTGTTGGGAATCTTCATACAACATTGTCTATTGCTGTCCTGGCATGTATTGCATTCCACCATTATTTGAGAAGTGTGGAGACTCTCGTGTATGCTGCAATCATCATCCAATAGCGGATAGTGTTCTCTAGGAGGAAGAATGGTTCTGAGGAACTCCGAGACAAAAATCACTTAGACTCCATATCTGTAAAGTTCGAGCCAAGCTAGAGCTTGGAGGTTGGGATTCATGGTCTTCAACCTTTTCGAACCTCCATTTCAACACAATACACAATTTGTCTTTTAGATCCTCACAGTTCAGTGGGAGGAATGCCAAAGGGGAACGATCCCTAGATCGATTCCGCCGTGTGTAGATATATCCTTCATCAGAATTGTGAGACTTCATTTTGCCTTGATTTGTAGTCATTCTAGTCCAAGACGGGGATTTCTTGTGACCATCTCGAAGTGATTGAGTTCGGCCATGGCCGAAAGACTTGCCTTTCAATGCTACATATGTCGTTTTTTCGCTTGCTGTTTTCAATATTATTTCCCAAGTTGTCATTCTCCTGATGATTTTTTCAATATTATTTCTTTATTTTCCATTTTAACATTTAGATGTCAATTATTCTATATTTGTTTTTAGCAGTGAACAACATACAAATAAAATATGAAGTGATTTGATTTGGAATGTGAAATGTCTCATGAGAAGTACTCCCCCAAGAAAATGAGAAGATTTGTTGTGACTCGAAACTCATTAATATGCAAAACTTTGATTTTATTTGAAAATTTTGGTATTTTATACACTTTAGTAATTTGTAAATTTGCAGCCATTTGGAGTGGATTTTGCAGGGCAAACTATATGGTATGGAGCCCCACACCTCTTTACCATGATGTAAAAATTCTAAGCTTTCCAACACATTTGGAATGGAGTCATTTTGAGCTAGGAGTTATGACCCAAGCAAGGTGGTGTACTAGTTTTCCGGCAATTTGTCAAAAGACAGTCCCGACCTGCCCCTTGGATCATTCCTCCTTACTTGGAAGGCAATGGCCCTCATTGCTCCTAGTTTTGCTTTCCAATGACCATAACAACTTTGTAATGCATAAATGGTTGTCTTCCACTTGATTGGAATGGCCCATCTGAAATTCATCTTTACCGATTGTGAAAATTTAGGTGTAGGGGTGTTGTTCCCCTAACATGTGCCCATGACAGATTGAGAAGACTGTTTAGTGTACCCAAGACCAAAATTCTTGGGCCTTATCTTTGCCTCAATAGGTTCTAGAATTCCTTGGCCATATCGGCCAAGACCTTGATTAGTATATCTCATTTTCTTTAAAAAATTCAAATCAATCCTATGGTGTGTTTTTCAAAACTACCAAATGAATCTAAATGAGTAATAAAAGTGCCGGAAATTAGAAGGGTTTACCATATGCTTATCTATTTCTTTTTGGGCATCTTTTGTCAAGGCCTTCTTTTCCTGCAGCTGTTTGCATTCTATCTGCAAATCAATCAACATTTCTTCCTTAGAAACCCATGTCTCATGAAGCCTTTTCAACTCCATTGCACCTTTCTTATGCTCGAAGTAATCCCTCAACATAAGGGCTTCCAAAGTGAGAAAGATTCTTCTATAGTACTATAGCTTTCTCCATGACAAGACTAAGGGTTGTTTAGCAACTGGTTGTCATTACCTGTTAGTTTGTGATTCTCTTCTACAAGCAACTTGTGCTCGTTATGGGATGTAAAAGGCACATCCACATCTTGGTGGTGGTCAAAAAGTACAAGTTTCTTCCTAGAGATCAAAGATATTTTTGTAGGAGCAACCTTTGGAATTGTGTGAGACTGATTGCTCAGGGTGCTGGTGACATCACGGTCTCTAGATTGATAGACACTGTATTTTTGCCACATAAAAGGTTTCTCAAACAGAACATCACACACTTCTAGAGGTGCCATGTCACATAGCACTTCGTGTCAGAACAACCTGATTGCATATGGAAGCAAATATTGCTGTTTGACATTTATATCTCTACTTTGGTTCACCCAACCGATTGTGTATGGTTGAGGGTGAGGTGTTGTTTGTAGATTCAACCTTTTGAAAACATCTTTTGAAATCAAAACTCTTCTAACTACTAGTGCCCACAATAAAATGCAAATATGTTCCCTTCACCCATAGTTGGGAGTTGAAGAGACACTTTGCCTCCTCTGGCTTGGAAGATGACACTCGTGTGGTGGCAACAATGGAGTAAGGGTCGGCCTGTATGATCTTCTTTACCTAGTCTGACAGGGGAGGTGCTAATGATGGTCCCTGATTTGAATTAGCTTGGGAATTCGGTGGTAGGGTTTGTAATTCAGCTAATAGCACTTGTCTAGCACGATGTTGTTCATTTAACACCACTTCCTTGTGTTCTTCGATGGTATTTTATTCAGGAAATCCTTCTTCGATTCAGGGTTTGACTGAGGGTGTGGGCCTGACTGTTAACCATCAGATTTACTATTGGGGGCAGTTTCCTTTCTTCGGAACTATTTGTATTTTTCTTCAATCTTGACTGCATAGCGATAGGCCTATTCTAATTTTTTGATGCCTATAAACTCCATGTTTTCTTAGATGTAGAGTTGCAAACTGCTGTAATGTTTGAGAATTCAGTCCCACTCCCTATCATGTATGACAAATTTTGCCAATAATGCATTGGTATAATCCTGCATGCTTTAGTCTCACCCTTGGTGCAATTAATGCAACTTTTTGTTCTAATGGTCATCATAATTTTTTATCGGGTTGTATTCCTCTTTGCCAGCCTCTTCAAAAATCATCCCACTTTTTGTGTGGGACAGCGTTGAGAAATATCTTTCCATCATCTTCTTCTTGAAGATTATTATTCTCACCTTGTTTTAACAAGGATTGCAACTTTTAAGAGTGCATATTTTATCTTTTCATTGTCAGCTAATTTTTTTATAGAAAAATATGATAATTGGTCAATCCATTTGCAAACTCTGTCAGCATCAATTTTGCCTTAAAAAGAAGGAATGCCAAAATTCACTAGTATCTTGAAAGTGTGTTGGATCAGTGAAGGGTTTCTTTGATGATGAGATGGGCACTGCAGACGTGATCTGCGAAATGATATTGGAGAGTTGTGCAATCATCTCCTGCTTTTGCTTTTCAAGGGCTTCATCAAACAACAATTGAAAAAGATCTCTTGTTCCCTTGTTTTGCATCTAAGATTTTTTGGAGCAAAATGGAAGATAATTCGAAGGGTCTTGAGACTACGCTGCATAAACTTTAACCTTGTTTGATGGGACATACAAGAATGGAATGAACTGCTTTGATACCACTGATCCGGATTTTAATTGGAATCTAGTGGACAACACATTAATTTGTAGAAATTTAATGTGCTATTAAAATTATTAACCGAATTAAAGAATTGGGCACAATTATAACACAATATTGTATTGTAAACAAAGCAGGGCAGCAATCTCTGAGAAGAGATGTGAAGCTACGACTCTTTTTCTCTCTCTTTTTACATTCAAAGGACATTTCTTTTATAACCATTTTTAGTTCTGTATTAAAATCTGCCAGTACCTGGCCAAAATGTGCTGTAAAACGGCATTTTTTTCAGCCGAGTAACCAGCTACTGTATTGTGAAAAGATTGGCAGGTAATTACATGCAGTTTTTGGTGAGTAATTACTTGAGGTTACTTGCCAAAAACCGTGAGTAATTTCCCGCTACTCAGATTTTATAACCTTCAGCATTAAAAAAATGTCATTTTGCTCATTCCATTACAATTCTAGGGTTTTTTACTCTTTTTTTTTGTGATTTTCTAGGGTTTTTTTCTCTAATTTCGTGATTTGGCAGGTTTTTTGCTCTGATTTCACAAATTTCTAAGATTTTTTGCTCTGATTTTGTGATTTGCTATGTTTTTTGCTTTGATTTCAGTATTCTCTAGGGTTTTTTTCCCTGATTTTGGGATTTGATAGGGTTTTTGCTCTGATTTTGTGATTTTCTAGGGGTTTTTTGCTTCCATTTCACAAATTTCTAGGGTTTTTTTGCCCTGATTTTACAATATGCTGCTGCTATGTGAGGATACAATAGCGTTTTAGTTTATTTTATGCTTTTTTATAAAAGTAGCGATGAAGTTGTTGAGTAATTGCCGAGTCCCAAGTATGGGTCAGAGTTTTGGGTTGCCGAGTAATTGCCGAGAATGAGTTTTTAAACTATGATATTTAGCAGGAAATGAACAATCTGAAAATATTATATGAATTGATTCAACTTGGAAAGTGAAAATTCATGTGACAAGTGTTCCCCCAAGAAATTGTGAATTTTTTTTGTGACTCGAAACTCTCATAAAAATGCTGATTTTTGGTTTTTCAAAAAAATCTTTTTTTTTTCTACACTTTAGCATATTTCAATTTTGGAGCCCGTTGGAATGAATTTTGGGAGTCAAACTATGCCAAATGGAGTTCCACATGTTTTTACCATGAGGTGCACGTTCTAAGCTTTCTAACTCATTTTGAATGTAGTCGATTCGAGCTATGGTCAAGTAATTATGACCCCCACAAGTTGTACTTGTTTTCCAGTGTTTTGTCAAAAGATTGTCCCGAACTGCTACTTTGATCAAATTCCCTCATTCATTCCTTTGATATAAAGATCCAAACACTTGTATGGATCCAAGTTCTTGATTCTGGTTGAATACTTAAATGTTGAGAGTTATATTCAGCTACCAAAATTGTTTGCTTTAATTCTAAAAAATGCAAAAAGAACTCCCCGTTTTATGTATTCTAATAGTGAAATGTAATCTCCTTCACAAACTCTTTCCAAGCGGTGTTCCTGATATTTCACTCCAAGTCCATTCTTACCATCGATAGGGCTTTACATATAAGTAGAACTAAGTGGTGCCTACCCTTATATTTGTAAGTGTGTTGTTGAGCTTGAAGTGTTGTTCCATAAAGTTTAACCATGAAGTAATGTGTTGTCCAGCGAAATTACTAGGTATTGAGTTGGGCAAGTGAAGTCTTCGTGCATGATGTGGTCCTCCATATCCCTATTTTGGGGGCATTTGTCCATAAACATAGGGCACTCCCATTGCAAGTCCATTGTTGCCGGTACATCCCTTACTCATTGTTGAAGTTATTATGGATCCCATGGCTTGATATGGCACATAATTAGGTACAATGCAATAACTGCCACCATTGTCGATCAATGACATGATTTCATGTTCCTAATGTATGTTGGATCATATACCAACATTGCTATTGTATGGAGATTTATTGTATAATAGCTACGTTACCGGATAAGCCCCAGCAAACCCTTGGTATGGGTACGGTACATTGCAGGATATGGGTATGGTGGGGATATGTCGTGGATACATCCAGGGTACGTCCCTGGGCGTATCCAGGGCAATTTTTTTTAAAATTTCGCCCAATGAAAAGTCAAACATGGACTTCAAAATACAATTAAAAACAAACTAAAGTGGATTCCCAACCCTAAAAGCAACTTTCACACTCATTTTATCAAAAGTAAACAATAACAACACATTTATCTTTCATTGCATTATTGCCTCTTATTGCACATTTGTTCTCTCATCTTAATTTTTTCAATACCTCTACCCATCTTTATTTAAATTATTTTGTTTCCTCTATGCATATTATGTGGTTAATTTTGTTTGTATGGCTATATTTTTATATTTTTAATCTTCTTTATATATTTTTGTACCGCTGTATCCAAACGCCTCTGCACCTTGCGCCCTGCGCCCCCCCCTCCACCAAAAAAAAAAAAAAAGAAGAATCCCCATATTCACGTATTCGATTCTCGTACCCATATCCATATCGGTAACATAGTTTAATAATGAATCATCCACAAAACCACCGTATGATGCACCATTAAAAAATGAAATGTATGGAAAATCCAAAGGGTACAAGGAAAAAGTATTCCATTTTGAAGAAATTAGTGTTGATATTACAAGTACATTTAGTAAACAACCATCAGTCCTCTACTTGGAACTGGGTAATGCTTTGAGTGGCAACAAGAATTGTACCTTATTTGCATCTTGCATCCATGAAGATAGCAAGGAGGGTTTTCAAAAATTGTGTATGTATGTTGGGTTCCATGCTAGTGCCTACTTCTCCTTCTAGGTTGGTTCTTATGCTACTATTTCGCATGCCTTGTGATACCATGTCCTTTTGCAAGATTAGTTCTATGGCTACCATTGCTAAGGCCTCCATCTAAGTTGCTCATATGCCTGCTCTCCCATTGCTACTATTTGATTGTTTTGTCACTGCTTCAAACAATTTTTGAATTTCTGCCTTGATTGCCTCTATTCTTGTCTTGAGTTCACACTTCATAGGTGGCAATACATCTTTCAAGATGTCTTGTAGATTGTAACTAACAACTACCTGGTCACATTTTTGTGGGATTTGTGGCAACTAGTGTTGTTATTTCTCAAGGTTCTGACATGATTTTTAATTTTAGTTGCCTTTTGGTCTTTTGAGATTTGTCAACTGGATGGTACATTTTTATGTGTAGCAAGAACAATAAAAGTTCAAGTTTTCAAGGTGCTTTCAGGCCTTGCCAATAACTTGACAGTTGAGACTGAAATGAAGAGTCAGATCCTTAAAGGAAGGATTCATACAAGCATTGATTGGGACCGATTTAGTAGGCGTAGGGGAGTGGGGGAATATTATTGATTGCAAGAGACCTATATGGATGGAAAATTATTGATTGCTAATGGGTCTCACTCTCCCCCCCAAGGCCTCCCAAAAGCTTATAAATATTAAAAAGCCCTATCCCTCTCATTCCAAATCACACAAAAACTTCATTGAGTGAAGTAGAGAGCTGAAATTAGAGGCAACAAGCTAAGAGGGAGAAGTTTGCAAGAGTGAGAGAGAATTAGGAGAGGGAAAGTGAGATCAAGAAGAGGATATAGAAGCCAAGAAGACTCAAGACTCTTCAAGTTCATCATTTGAGCCACAAGGTAGGCACTATCACTATGCATTTGATTCTTTGAATTGCCAGTTTTTTGTTTCATTTGTAAATTGTATTGTTCTTTGATTCATGATTCATTTCTAAATTGAAAATTCTTATAATTATTTGTGATTTATTCAAATGCTTAAATTTTTAAATCTCCATTCAAATCAAATGCCAAAATTTCAAATTTATTTTGCTTTCTAGGTTGTAGCTTTGTAGTTTTTTTCAATTTCAAGATTAGAATTTAGAAGTCAAATTAGGATTTCATCTTGTGTACCCTGTATTTTTGCGCTTCGTGCGCCCTGAAGTAAGAAAAACAAAGTGAAATCTTTGTTTGACAAAGTAGTTACAATTGTCAATTTATGATAGTAGCATTTAGGTTTTTAAAATTTTAATTAATGCATAAATATTTGATTAAATTATAAAATCAATCATAAAATTTGGAAGTCAAATTAGTATCTTAACTTTTGTGTATCCTTTGCTTCTGTGCTTCGTACGACTTGAAGCAAGAAAAAGAAAAGTGAAATCCTTGTTTGACAAAGGTTAAGAACAAGGATTACTATTTCTGTATTCTCTGTTTTTGCGCTTCGTGTGACCTGAATTAAGAAAAACAAAAACAAAATCCTTGTGTCTTAATCCCTTGCATTATGCATGGTTTGAATTTTAATTTTTAAATTAAAAACTTACAAATTTTTTATCATTTCTTGCAGTGTCATTATGAGTTCTCATAGCATGAGTGAGAATGAGGGTCAACTTCAAGGGGTTGAGGTTGAAGCTGTAAGTGAAAATGATTCTGATTACGCACCTGATGATCCTAGTTTAGAAGCAAGGAGGGGTGACTGTGAAAGTCAAACTAGTTCGTTTGGGAGTCCAAATTATAGTTGTCCTTCACAAACCCTACAACAATATGCTAAGGGTCCCTTTGATCTGAAGAAACCTTTAAAACAATTTGCAAGCAAGGTACCAACAAAGCCTAGGACATCTGGGGGCACTAGGAAATGGAAGTGCAACATATGTGACCTTGAATGGTTTGGTAGCATGACTAGAACAAATACTCAACTCCTTATTCGAGGCAAAGGTGTAGATGTATGTGAAAAGGTGGAAAAAACCTGAAATTTAGGGCTGAAATATGTAAATTATGGGGTGCTAATGAAGATGCACGTACATCTGTTACTTTGCCACCAAGGGAGAGGGGTCATCAGAGATTGAGTTCTACTTCTAGTACTTTCGAGAGGCCAATGAATCCATCTAGTTCAGGGGCAGGAGGGCCCAAGGGGAAACAGAAGGTGACTAGTGATGCTTCAAATCCACTGGCAGAATTATTCAATGTGGAAGCAAAGGATGCCATTGGCAAATTCTTCTTTGCCATTGGCATTCCATTCCATGTGGCTCACTCTCCTTATTATAAGGAGGTTGTGGCAAAAATAATAAGAGCAGGACCATCATATGTGCAACCAGGGGAGACTAAATTGAGGACAACAATCTTGGATAAGAACTATTCCAAGATTAATATTATAATGGAGAAAATGAAGAATACCTGGGTCACAAGTGGATGCAACATAGTCATGGATGGGTGGATGGACATTAGGCATCGTCCACTCATCAATATCATGGTTACAAGTACAGCTGGTCCTTATTTCCATAGGGCTATTGATTCTTCAGGGCATCACAAGGATGCTTATTTTCAGTTCCAGATCCTCAAAGATGCTATAGAGGAGGTTGGGCCACAAAATGTGGTGCAAGTAGTGACAAATGCAGCAAAGCTACAGGGAAGTTAATTGAGGCAGCCTATAGACATATTTGGTGGACTCCTTGTTGTGTGCATGTCATGAATAATGCACTCAAGGACATGGGAAAAATCAATTGGATCAAAGCAATTGTTAGTGATGCTAGAGATGTGCAAATGTTTATTTGCAACCACCACACTTCACATGCACTCTTCAGGGCCTTCTCCAAAAAGGAATTCTTGAAACCTGTAGAGACTAGGTATGCATCATATTTTATTCTCTTGGAGAGGATGCTTGAGTTGCAAGAGGCATTGCAACTAATGTTTATGACAACAGAATGGAATTGGTGGCCTAAGTCGAAGACAGAGTAGGGGAAGAGGGTGAAGGAGGTGGTGAAGAGTGATATTTTTTGGGCTGATGCCAAATATATTGTCTCCATCATTACTTCAGTCTTCACAGTGATTAGATATGGGGATGCTAATGCACCTACCCTCGGAGAGGTGTATGAGTGCATTGAAACTATGCTTGTTCAAATGAAGGCTATTGTATGAGAGGACCCCACATTGCAATTCTACACACAACATATTCAGCTGATCATTCATCATAGATAGGAGAAGCTCAACACTCCCTTGCACATGGCCGCCTATGCATTGAACCTAAAGTGGTATGTGCAAAGACTTGGTAGAGTTACACCTATACAAGATGCTGAGGTGAAGGTAGGGTTCATGAAGGCCATTCAAAAAATGTCCGATTCTATAGAGGCCAACATCATTCGTATCGAGTGGATAAAATTTGTCACTATTAGGGGATATTCACAGGAGGTCGAAATAGATAGGGAGACAATGGCACAAGAGGAACCAATTTTGTGTTGGACTTTGCATGGGCTTGCTTTTTTGACTACCGATCTAGCTATTCGCTTGCTGTCCTAAGTTTCTAGTTCTTTTGCTGCTGAGAGGAACTAGTCTACTTATAGCTTCATCCACTTCGTTAAGAGGAATATGATTACCTCTAGGAGGGTAGAGAAGCTTGTGGCTGTACATAGTGTCTTGCGTCTCCTTGATCGCAACACACTTATGTACAAGGAGAGTCCAACAACTAGATGGGATGTAGAGCTAGAGGAGCCAACACAGATTGATGATGATGCTACACAGACAACGCTAGTTGGTACTGGTTTGGAGGAGCTTGAGCATGTGGAGTCCAGTAGTTCTAGTGATGAGGAGTTTGGCGAGGACTTTGGAGATGATTAGCCATTGACTCATTAGTATTTAATATTTAGTATTTTGCTTTTGAACATTGTTGATACTTGATTTTAATCATGAATCATCATTATGAAATTTTGAAAATTTTGAATTTGATTTTTTGATTTTGATTTTCAATGTTCAATGTTCATTGGTTCAAACTTGAAACTTCACTGTTAAAAAGTTAAAACTTAAATGTTAAATTGTTCATGTTCAATACAATATACTTATTCTTTATACATATTTTTATAACTAATTTTTCAGGTACTATATGTATTTGCACTGCTCCCCCGCCGCCCCTTCGCTGCCTCCAAACTTAGGCCCCCTGTCCCCTTGTCCCGGAAAACTTTCCCTGCGTTCCTCCCTCCCCCCGTCAAGAAACTCTGTGGAACTATGATGTACACTAACTCCCCCACAACTTTTATTTCATTGTCTCTTGGTTGACACATACCCTTAATTCCTGTTGATTTAGTGGATAAGTTTTGATTGAGCTAGGTTTTGAGCTAGCTAGACTAAGATCTAAAATAATCTTTCCCAAACTCCCACTCAACTCTGAACTATAATGGATCTACTATGTAAAATCAGAAAAACATTTGGCAGAGTTTTATCGGAAAAATTGCTGAATTGGCAACTGTCTTTGCCTTTCCCTTGTCATTGCCTTCTTCCTTGAACCACATAATTCGTTGCTTGAATTATTGTTCTGATACAACTTATTATGATATTGGTATATTACTATGTTGCAAAATAAAAAGATAACACATATACCAATAATAATCAACTCCAATGCAATCTAATATTCTGAATAGTGCAACAACATTCCACTCCAATGCGAATGGATATTCATCACAGTGCAAATCCATTATGTAGATGATGCAGGAAAGTAGAGCGACTTCAAGGGGGCAACCTCCAACAAGTGAAAGTCCAAATACAAAACAAGAGATGCGCTAGAATAGAATACCTAGTACGTATTTATAGCTGAAATGTCCTAAACTAAATGCATACAAATAATCAAACCCATAAAGTCTCCAACAACAGAGATTTTTTTATATTATTTTCATGAAACACATATGTAAATGGAGAGCAACTAAACTAATACAACTCATTGGGAAAACACCCAACATAGAGTTATGAACTCTGGAGTATCCTTAGCATACATGTAGCCATGCAATTGTTTGCTTGCTGATCCTCAAGTCTCTGAGCAAATATGAAATGCCTTGCACCATGTTTTTCTTTGAGGGTTGTCATTCCCAAGAGGATCAAGTTCACGTATGAAGGGTTTCGTCCTCAAGTGCCAAGCAAGCTGCTGTAGTAGCATCACCTTCCTGTAGCTGAAGTTGAGTTTTGTTAATATTCAAAAGGATATTTTATTTCTACCCTATGCACTGTTTTATAGCCCAGCGCCCAACCATCCTAAATCATAGGAAGTCAGTCCATAAAGGGTGGCAGCTAACAGATAATTAATTTCCCCAAATGTAGGCAGCAAACTGATAATTAACTTCTCAAACATAGGCAGCGCTAAGTGATAATTAACTTCCTAATGTGGAAGTGCCATGTATTTCTTGCTAGTCCTGCAACGTCAGAGCTATCAGAGCCACGAGAGCTCGAGCAAATAGAATGAAGCCATGTGTATGTTCGTACCCTCAAGGGGAAGAAGGTCCTGGAACGCTTAGGGAAAGTCGGAATAGAGTACGGATCGGGACTCCCAATCCAATGATAAAATGCCATGTGTACATAGTGCATCTAGGTGGCTAGTCGAGCATGCAGCGCTGTCACGACACATGGCTCCCTGCTATGTCTAGTTAGCATAATAATCATCAAGCCCACCAATCTTAGATTGACACGTGGACAACCCCAAAATCATTCCGAATGCCACGGGGACTAGATAGGCACGTGCTCCTCACGCTCCTTGCATTTATTAACTCGGCCAAGGGAGGATTGTTATCTGACAACTCAAGGAGTCTCATCACCATCAACCAAATCTAAATGGCGTTGGTTTTGAAAATCTTGAATTAATGCTAAATTGGGTAATGGATAACCTAGATTCACACCATCAACTCAGTGCTTGATTCGCACGACTTGAGCCCACCAAAACCATTATTGTGGAATATACCTCAGAGCTCTATAAGGTCTCATCTAGATCGGCTTTACCATTATCTGTTGTCTGCATACTCAAATCATTTCGAGTCCTTTGGATCGAATTCACTCCAGAGCCCAAAAAATACCTTGCGTTAAGGAATTCTACACATTAGCTCATGGAATCTAACAATCACTGCTTCATCCTCAAACCCCAGACCTTTAAGACATCACTCGGTTCAAGCATTACAACGAGATCTTTAAGACAATCGAAGATATTCAAAAACCAAACACATATGATGAGGCCGAAGACAATGATATCGAATATGCATATGAGCTCATCGCTATCAGAGCATCAGGACTGCACACAGCTATGGCCAAGCTTGAAGTTTTCCCATGCGCAAACTTGTTTGGCAACGTCTTGCTCTCCTCCTAGTGCAATCAGTATATCGTGAGGTCGCTGAACATTGGGATCAAAATCGCAGATATCTCTGGCGCTGCATTCAAGCAGTATTAAAACCTCCCATAGTACACCATGATTTGTGACAAGGAGTTTGTGGATGCTTGGACACATACCTACAATATCTAATTATGTCCTTAGGGATTGGGCTGAGGACTAGGATCATTGGGTCAACAAAGAGAACCTCAATTTATACACAATTAGAGCCTTCAGGGAAGGTATGTGCATGGGCATGTTGTTTCTCAACCGCTTGTATGGGGCAAGCAATATAGTGCACGTCAACACTTGTTGGGTTTCCCTTCTTAGTGTCATCTTGAAAGAAGAGGAGATCTTGGATTTGGGGAACCTCGTCACCTTCAATGTCACCAAATAGGGAAATAGGGTTCGCACAGGGGACCACTTCTACATGATGTCATATATAGCAGACATTGTCTCCGCCACCTTGGACTTCTGGTGCTTAGTTTTTCTTTAGTGGGTGTCAATGGGATCCGTGGTGCATGTAGTGTTGTACAAACTCTACATCCACCATTTCTAGACCACATTTTGGACATATGTGAGTATTTCTCCCAGGTCGTGTATCATGTGATCAACGAGAGGTCCATGCCGAGGCTCTCAGATGATATCTAGGTTTCACTGTAGCCCATTGGCGCCTACTGTTACTACAGGGATAGTACCATAATCAGTTTGGAAGGCATTCAGGGAGCTCCTCTCTTGTTGCCATACACGGTTCCGAACCGCCTCACCGAGTAGGAGATTGCTTACCCGCTCGTTCGTGGTGTAGTGGGGCATTGCCTTGGTCGAAAACATAGACCATATCCACCTTTCCCTGTGATTAGGGCCCCGAGGATACAAAAATTTGCCCACACTACAAGCTATGGCCCAACATAGGGATTCTTACAATTTGGGCAAAGCAGACATAGGCAGTGGGATCCTAAGGGCGCAGTACGGGTCCATGTGGGGAAGAACTTGTACTTTCCCCAATTAAATCGTTGGAGATATCTTTCATAAAATTGTGGCAAATATTCAATCTTTGCAAATAAAGCCAATAACCCACAAATAGCCAATCCAGTAAATCGCTGACCGCCATGCAAGTAAACACCAACATCAAATCGCCAATATTTAGTCAGCAATTTGTAATCACAACCTTGAAATGAAGTGCCACAATTACTAAGGAATCACCATTCTCTGGAGCACCAAAAGGAACAACAATGATTTATTAAACCACAATCCTTAATCATTCAAGTGGAGCGCCCATGTAAACAACATCAATTAGTATAGTATTAATTAATTAATTAATTAGCAGTTAGCATTCATTTGGTGAAAGGTCACAATCCTTGGAGAAGACATGTCATTTGACGAAAGGTCACAATCCTTGGAGAAGACGTTGTTTGGTGGAACACTATGAAGGTTATTATAGTCCACATTTGGTGAGAAGGAAAGGCATTCATCCAATTATGTCTTAGATATTTAATCATGTATAAGCAACCACTTACAAGTGCATTTAAGGATGAAACCCCTTAAACTGCGTAGTCCAGATTCAAGGATGGAAACCCTTGTAATCGAACCCAAGGACGAAACCCCTTGTGGTGTAACTTCGTAATATTCAAAATCTATATTCGGAAATAAACAATTAATCCAATTTGACTATTATTATTTAAATTATTATTTTATAAAATATTATTTAAAGGAATTTCAGAAAATCCAAATTAATGTAAAATATTCCAATTTGGAATATTACAGAACCAAACAAAGCTCAACATTACTTATCACCATGAGAACCACCCCGATGATGTGTTCCGACTCAACCCTGCTAATGACACAGAGGTAGTTGGCAATATTGAGGTAACGCGCTGCTTGAAGTCTTAAGCACCTGCTTAACCAGTTCTAGAGGAGAGACCAATTCCTCCACCACAAGTACCCACACAACTAACTATTGAGGTCCCGATAATTGTGAAGAGACTTTCTAGGTGGATCTTGTGGGGAGTCCCAACAGTTGCCACTCCATCGGCCTCAACATCTACTATGCAAGCACCACCTCCTCAGGTAAGCCAACCCCAGGTTGCCCGTGCTCTTAATTTTGATAGCAGTCTTGAGTCCAGCCTAACTTGGGACCAGTCAGTGGCTCCCCTGGGTTTCTCAATCCTAAGACACTCTACCCCTATTATGCCTCCCCCAGCTCAGGGGATCCCAAGTGCCCAATTCCCTTCTGCTCCTTCAGTTTCGACCTTCCTTGGCATCCCCAGTGCCCAAGTTCTCTTACTTCAACGTGCAACCCAATTCTGGTGCTAGTGTACACCACTGGCATGGTTTGTGCCCTCCATCACCCTCGGTCTTGTCCCACAGGTCAGCTCGGTTCCTAATAGAACTCAACTTCCCAGTGCATTAGTGACCCATCCAAGTGTCCCAATCGCTCTGGTGGCTCCCATTACATCCAAAGCCCTTGTTTTTACAACTCCTACATATTCCACCTGATCATTGGGCCCAACAATGTCCTCTCAGCGCTCGCAAGCTTCATCAGGGGCTACTTCTACTACTACTTAAGCACCTGCACCACAAGCGGACTCAAGCAAGAGACCAAAGAAGTAGCAAAAAGTGATTGCTACCAGGCAGCTTGTGCCTCCTCTCATAATGTCTACAACTCCTCCTTGGCCTTATCTATCCATCACCCTAGGCCCCCAAGGATTTGGCTTTAACCAGTCAATTTCCTCGTTTACTCTGAATACCCCCCGAACGCTATTGACCCCCAAATGTCAATGACCCTAGACCAATTGCTGTCTCGCATGTTCCCCTGGGCGGCCTCCTTCGTAATTCCTCCCATTGACCCCATTTTGCCCCTCCATCCTTTCCAATACCCCCTCCAATTTTCATCCCATTCCCTGTGCTCCCTCCACTCTTGCCTCCATCTTTTCCTCCACCTTCCACTTCAGCTGCCACCACCCCTCCTGTATCATATAATAATCAAGTTGATGCTCCTGGCTCCTCAAGACCCTTGGGCACTGCTATTGTGTTAGAGACCTTAGGGTTCCCTAGCCAAGAGGATAATGAACCAGAAGAGGCCACCAATGAGATGCATGCTTTCCAACAGTTCTAATGGAGCAACTATGCTATTAGGAATTGAACGCAGTAGCAATTCCTTACCATGTCCACTCCTAACAATGGTGCAACCCCCCATAATCCTAGGGCAAGAAATGATCGTCCTTTGCCAAAAGCTAATAACCCCAAGCTCCCTGAAGAGGTCCAACCTGCTTCTATCAAGAATGGGTATAACATAGTAGAAGACATGAAGAAGATCAAAGCAAACATCACATTACATGAGCTTGCCTGGATCACTTAGCAAAGAGATCTCCCCCTGAAGTCCCTGACAGACAAACCAATTAAGCCCAAACCTAAAATTGTGCACAACATGCTCATACATAAGAATAAGGTTGAAATTCCACCCTTCCTCCCTCCTGTCTGGTTGTTCGGAAAAAACCTTCATACTGTCTAGTTGACTCACGAGTCTTGACGAATGTCATCCCTATCGGAATCTGTCAAAAATTAGGGCCGACACCTATTAAATCAGACAAGATAGTAGTTCAACTAGACAAGTTTGAGGTTAAGGTAGTGGGCGAGCTCTTAAATGTGCATATGCAATTGGAATTCAAACCTAAAGTCCAACAGTGTCATGGACATCTGAGTGGTGGAAATCCCAGAAGCTTACGTGACGCTAATTAGTAGGGATTGGTTCAAAACCCTTAATGGGTACATGGCTACAAACTTCTCCCATATGTTTTTGCCTTGGAGAGGCATGGCCAGGCAAATCCGTGTTGACAAAGAACCTAAGATGGAACATATGATCTCATAATACAATGTTAATGAAAAGGTAAACCTAGTATCCTTTGACATAGGCATGTATACTATCTATAGAAAATGCTAAGAGCAAAACCTATGATGACCCTGTGTTGTAGGGTCTATGGTCCCTATACTTTGATGGGGCTCGTTCTAAGCATGGTTCTAGAGCCATATTTTTACTTGATCCAAAGGAAAGCGACACTTAATTGCCTACATGTTACAGTTCCCTCGTACCAACAAGCTTGTGGAATATGAAGCCTTGATTCTAGGGCTACAGTTCGCTTTGAAGCATAGAGTTAAGGAACTAAAAGTGTTTGGGGATTCCGTGCTAATAATCAACTAGGTTAGGAGCAAATTTCAATGCAAGTTGTCTTATCTAAGGAAATACAAGCATTGGGCATGGGATTTGATAGAAATGTTTAGTGCTTTTAACGTCATCCCCATTTCTAGAGAGGAAAGCCAAGTCGCTGATTCACTAGCAACTTCTGCTGCAAATCTAACACTCATATGACTCAGGTCTGCATAATTTCTTGGTAGAGTTAGTTTTGTGCCCATCAGTCCCAGACACTGTAAAAAGCTTCCAAGTCTTCGAGGACGTCCGCCACATATTAGACTTCCTTAACAGTTTAGGAGTCTTGAATTCCCAAGGTATAGATGAGGTGGACAAAAACGATTTCGAGGATGGGGACTATGATCAAGATGGCATTATGAACCTAAAAGAAAACCAGGTTCCCAAAGGTATGATTTCCCTCGAAAGAGTGTTTGACCTTGACAAGTCTGCACGTAGACTAGAGAGACCAATATGCCTAGACTAGTGGTTAAGGATTGTCAATCTAGGATCAACAGAACAACCCCAAGATGTTAATATTGGCCCAGATTGCACGCCTACTGAGATTGAACAGCTCAAGAGGTTATTGACACGCTACAAATATGTTATTGATTGGGCCTATGGAGACCTTAAAGTCTTCGACCCGAGTGTAATTATGCATACCATCCCACTCAAACCGAACCATAAACCTTTCAAACAGAGGCAACAACCCGTAAACCCAATTCTAGAACCCTTTATCCACAAGGAGGTTCATAAGCTCCTCTTAGCTAGGATCATTTTCCCAGTCCACCACTCTAGATGGGTCATCAACCTAGTAACTATTTGTAAAAAGAGTGGAAAAATATGACTGTGTCGATTTCAGAAATTTGAATAGGGCCTCTGATAAGGACAACTACCTTTTGCCCTCTCTGGATGAGGTGATCCAAATGGTGAGTGGATATCAAATGATTTCCTTCTTGGACGAGTTCTTGGGATATAATCAGGCTCTGGTAATCTTGGAAGACAAAACAAAGATTGCATTCACAACCAAGTGGGGCACCCTCACTTACAAGTGAGTGTCATTCGGTCTTATCAATGTGGGAGCCACCTTTCAGAGAGCAATGGACTTCGCCTTTGAAGGATTGATAGGTAAATGCATAATTATGTATATGGATGACTTGAACGTTTTCTCAAAGTGCAGGTCTAATCATATCCACCATCTGCAAAAGATATTTGAAAGGTGTTGAAGGTATGGTATCTCTCTCAACCCGAAGAAGAGTGTCTTTAGCATCACAAAAGTTAAGCTTCTTGGTCATGTTATCACCAAGGAAGGTATTTCTATTGATCCCCAATGTGCTAATGTAATTTGTAAAATACCTCTTCCTAACAGTAAAAAGGAACTAAAATCTTTCTCTGGAAAGACTAGCTTTGTACACAAGTTCATATCTTGCTTTGTCGAGATTGTTAAGCCACTAAATACGATGTTGAAACATGAAGCTAAAGTGGAGTGGACACCTGCAGCTAGGAAAACCTTTCAAGATATCAAGGACGCCATTACGCAGGCAGTGGTCTTGATCATCCCAAACTACACGAAGAACTTCTACATCTATTCCTTCACTTCAGAGCACACCATAGTTATGGTGCTCACTCAGAAATTAGATGGGGATGAGCATTTGATAGCCTTTATGAGTACAAACTCGAAAGATGCCGAGCTGAAGTATTCCACCTTGGACAAGCACACTTATGCCTTGGTAAAGGTTGTGAAGAAGTTCCAACATTACATCCTTAGAAACAAGGTGAATGCCATCATCCTGGATTCAACCATAAATCTCATGTTGGAGCAAAACGAGTTGAGAGAGTGCAAAGGTCAATGGATGGGCAAGTTACAAGAATACGACCTAGAGATCAAACTTGTCAAGCTAGTCCGAGGTCAAGTTCTCACTTGATCACTGAGATTGACCCAAGAATCATTGTGGTACAATTGGACCAATCAAGGATGGTCCGCAAATATTGGCATGATCTAATTGTCCATTATCTTCTTTACGGGAATCCTTCCCCAAGATTGAGCCAAACACAAAAAAGGGCTCTCAGATTAAAGATAGCCCATTAGATGTTGAAGAAAGGAGTGCTCTATCGAAAAAACTATGAAGGCATGTATCTCAGATGCCTATTAGAGGAAGAAGCGAAAGAAGTCATGACCCAATTCCATGAGAAATTGGGCGGTGGTCATCCCTCGGGAATGGCAACAACCCATAAGATCCTATGAGCTGGATATTATTGGCCCACCATTTTCAAGGATGTACATGCCCATGTCTGCACCGACCATGAATGCCAAGCTTTCGCCAAGAAGGAAGTTCGTGTAGAATTGTGCCTTCAACTTGTGATAGAGGCGTGTCCTTTCACTCAATGGGGACTTGACTTCATCAGAGTCATCAACCCATATTCATCAGCGAACCATAAGTTCATATTCTTGACCATTAATTATTGCACAAGATGGACAGATTCAGTAGCAACTAAGAATAACACAACTAAAGAAGTGATCAAGTTCCTTGAGGATAACTTAACTACGTGGTTTGACACTCCAACTTCGTTACTTTGTGATAACGGTCCTATATTTCATTCGGTTGGGCTCATTGAATGGGCTTACGAGAATGGTATTACCATAAGGTTCTCATCAAATTACTGCCCGCAAGGGAATGGCTTGGCCTAGTCAACCAACAAGAACTTGATAGATGAAATAAAAAAGTCTGCAACAAGGAGGCTTAGAGATTGACATTCACTATTGCAATATGCCCTCTGGGCTGAGTGCACCAGGTACATGCAGGCTCTCAAGAGTTTGCCTTTCCTTTTGGTATACGGTTTGGAGCCCATCTTCTCGATGACCCTCAAACTGACGACGTACAAATTCATGCAAGAATGCATAGAGGATAATGGGAAGACAAGCTTGATATTGTTGGACATTGTCCAAATGGAAGATGCATGAGAAGAAGCCTTGCAAAACTTTAGTAGACATCAGGTTATTGTTAAGAGATGGTTCGACAAGAAAGCAAAGGTGAAATCCTTTTAGATATTAGACTTGGTCTTGTTGTGGGGCAAGGCCCACGAGAAGAAAGAGAAACATTCCAAGCTAGACCCATTCTAGGTTAGCCCTTACCAGATTTCTGAGTTACTTGGACATAATGGTTTTAGACTGAAGCATCTCTAGAGAAATGATCTCCCACTCCTTGTGAATTGACAGTTCTTGAAGCACTACTTTTCGGTTGCTTCATCCAATGCAATTTCAGAATAGCCCTTTGGGCAGAGGCTGGTAATGTAAATATTATATTAGTTTTAGCTTAGTTTGCTTCTTTTGCGTGTTGGTTCTATCATGTGCTTGTTTTGTTGTTGCTTCAGTTGTTCTCCTTTGCCCTCCTTGTGTTCGCCCCTTTTGTTGCCGACCCAACAATAACCTCTTGGCTATAAAAGTGAGACCCCATTCCCATAATATGATAAAGTAGACAGTCGGTTATGGAGTGGTAAGACTAAAGCCAAGCATTGGCCCCTATATCCTCAGATTTGGCCCTTTCAAAGATAAGTCGTGCATCAAAGACAATTCAGTAAAGAAAAAGAGGAAGTGGGTCTCCATTATTGAGCAGTCTGACATATGGGGCAGTTCCTATTACAACAGCCAGTAGGAAGGAAGCCATCAATTCAAAACTGAGCATATGAATTGAGAAATTTTTTATTTTTGACAAGAGATCATTATAGCACTTAAAAGATCATAAAGAAGTCACTATGAATTCATTGAATAAGCAAAGAAGTTCCTTTTAGTGCTGAAAAACTCACTGAATCAACCAATCACCTTGGCTGCATTGGTCCCCAACTCTCATGGATTAGAAATAAAGAAGACATCAGAACTGAAGGTAGTTTGGCAGTCAAGAAAATTTCAGTCTCTTCCTAACAAAGGGTGATGTGGACAATCTCCATCATAGGCTTTCTGGCCTAGCTGGCAATGGAGCAAGGTTTGGAGTGGGACCAAAGGTATCTTTGAAGGGGCTATAGATGCCACACTAGCAGCAGAGCAATGCCTGGGCCTTCCCTTCCTCGACAAATCCACGCAAAAGAGCAAATACCTTTTCAGGGGTCATGCACACTTAGGGCACGTTTAAACTTGATCATGAATTCAAAAGATGAATGAAAGATTGGGAAATTGTCATGTCCCCTATTAGAAAATGTTAGTCCTCACATTGATTTGAGTTAATATTGTAAATGAATAATTATGTGAGTAATAATTCATAAGTTGTTATTTGGGTGGGTTAGTAGAATATATTAGTTCTTTTGTGATATTGTTGTGAGTTACAACAATACTACATATAGGTTAATTGTGGAGATATGAATCTCCATCATTATAGGGAGATTTTCCTATAATGTGTGTAATGCTCGAATGAATATGTAATAGGAAATATTCATAGAGTGGAATATAATATTAGTATTTTGTTCAGAATTCTTAATTTGTGATTGGCTCTTCCACTTCCTAATAGTGGTATCAGAGCAGGTGTGAGCAATGGAATTTTGAAGTTTGAAGGGGCAATTTTATTTCTTTTATGATCGCCCCATTCATGAGAGGAAAACAAAATTACAAATGTTTTTTTTGTGGAGTTTTAGTATTGTAGAATAGAATATATTTTTTTATTGTTTTGTGAGTGTGACAGTTTCATTAGCATTTTGGATTCTTTGGATCAACATTTTGTATCGTCTCAAATATTTTTTCCATACACAGATCCTTCCATTAGGTGCGCATATAAAGATCTACCCGAATATTTTGGTTTCAGGTATCTGTGCATCTTACACTGAACATATTAAATTCTTCTTCGACAAGAATTATATCGACATTGGAAAAGTTTTTTGCAGTTTTCCATTCAAACTATATGCATTGAGGATTTGATCTAAAGTCGAAAAGGAGGCTTGGCCGGATTCATTTGAATGTCATCAATATCCTCCGTCGTGGATCGACCCCATTTAACATTGGAGAGTGCAAACCGTTGCCTTAGATTTGTGTCTCTAGCATTTGGCTTGACTTGGCATTCAAGGACCTATTCATTTATTTTGTGGATAAGTAAATGAGAAAGGTCACTATTGTTTTCATTCAAGATCCAAGGCAAAGCGACAAAATGCTCAGTACACAATTGATCTAGCTATTTCAGCTGCAATAACGCTACGCCATATTTCGCGTTACCTCCAATATTACATTATTGCATGTGTATGGATTGCAGTTTTCTCTATTTCCACGTGATTGCCATTCTTCACTTTAAGATTTTTAACAACAATCTATCATTTCTATTATTTGTCCTTCCTCTGTGGCTACCATCACATCCTTTTTGCATTGGAGACTTCACCATTTGACTCGTCACAACACCGAACATTTCACCAGCTGTCCACTTGCAAGCTTGGGATCAGGGCATGTTATTTTTCTTTAATGTGTAAAAGTTTGATAAACTCTTATGTCTAAACTCTTATGTCTACAAATGCTTAGTGTAAGAGCTTTATTTTATGTCTATTGAGTCATTTGGTCCATGTCAACAAAAGCTATAAAACCGTTCATGGAATCTTTAGTGGTATGTCATTTCATTTTATATGGATTTAATAGGTTAGAGTTGTTTTTATGTTCCCTCAAAGGCCAAAAATTCTAAAACGTCATTCAAGTGTTAATGTTAAGAGTTGGTTTTAAGGTAAAAGAGTCGAAATCAAAAAATGAGTCCAGAGTTATTTTGTGTGTTGATTCGTTTTGTCAAAAGCCCTAATTTTATGTCATATAGAGTCAAAATTGTAAAAATTAAAATATTTGTTTTATGGACACATTTTCGGGTGACCACTATGTCCTGTATATTGTTTCACATTGAGGGGGGAAGTACACCCAATATGGAAACAATTGTGTTTCAAATATTCATCGACTGGGTAAGCAGTTTCTTTTGAACAAGGATGGAGGCATTGGGGTACGGAGGCCATTCAAGCCTCTCATTAGTCACGAACGATGGGGCCACTTCTGCTTATTTTGTGCATATATTTTGTTATTTTCTAGCACTTGTTTGTATGCGTGACAAATAAGAGGTATATTTCCTATTTTCTCACATAGTGTACTGCATAAAAAGGTGTTATGGAGATGCGAGAGTGAAAGTTGAACAGATGATTCCTGCTTGTAGTTGTCACACTGTATAGGTTAATGAGGTTCCCTCAGTGAATCGCTGACGGCAAATGGTCTTTGTTCAGAGTTCTCACACTCTTTCGATAGATGTGTTCTTGACAGTAAATGGTTGATGAGCGGTTGATGATGTCCTTTCTCTATTTTCATTAAGTCTTGTAAAACACAAATCACCATGTAAGCCTTGGGGGGAATGTTAAGAAATGTTAGTCCTCACATCAATTTGGGTTAATAATGTAAAATGAATAATTATGTGAGTAATAATTCACTAGTTGTTATTTGGGTTAATCAATAGAATATAATAGTTGGTTGTGATATTGTTGTGAGTTACAACAATATTACGTATATAGGTTAATTGTTAATAACGTATGAGAGATTATAGGTTAGTGAGTATTCATAGGGATACAAAGAGTTAATTGTCGAGATATGAATTTTCATCATTATAGAGAGACTTTCCTATATATGTGTGTAATGTCTGAATGAATATGCAATGGGAAATATTCATAGAGTGGAATATAATATTAATATTGTGTTCATAATTTTTAATCTATGATTGGCTCTTCCACTTCCTAACATGCCCTTTTTCAAATAAAGAAAAGAATAATTCAATAATAATGTTTTAAGTTGTTCCCCAACAACACTTTATGATAATAAGTTACAAGGGATACTTAAATCATTATTGTTAATTGAGTGGGATGAAAAAAAGTAGATTAATTAAAAGGCCAAATAAAATAATAATTATTATTATGAGGAAAAAGGACGAGGGGTAGTGATTTTCATTATTATTGATAATTCACTTTATCAAATTCACGTACGAATCCAGGATTTCTTCAACTTCTATTGGAGGACGAAAACCTTCATTGCAGCCCGATTAGAGAACGAAACCCCTCCAGTCTATTGAGGTAGCTCCACATGGGGCTTACAATTGCTTCACACAGTTCGGTTATAACCGGGAAATAAAAAATCGGGTTTTAATCAAGGGTTTGAGCAGCAAATCCCAACTATTACAGTGCTCAAGGCTGCCATACTATCAAGGGTTTACCCTTATTGGTTGGCGTCACTGTAGCAACACTTTGGTTGGTGTCACACCCCCTTTTGACTGTGTTTCACTCCCCAACAACGTCAAACCATCCCAGGGGCAGATCGTACTATTTTGGGTCAAGTTTATGGGGCTTTGGTCAAGATCGCAGCAGTTTGGTCTTAGCGCAGCAGGCAAAGACTTCAATCAGTAGAAAGCAGATCATGGGTCCTAACCAAGATGCCATACTAGCCAAGGACAAAAATTCAGGGTTGGGTGGAGAGAAGTCACCTTAGGAGTTGGTATACCTGCCTGTACAAGAGATTGCAACGCTGATGAAGGCAAGGTTATGTGGATTTCTTGACTGCAAAGTAGATGGTTTTATCCCACAATTAGTGACCTCTCTAATTATTTTTCAGCATTCTCTATGCTTTCCATTGTTTGAAATTAAGAATAAACTGTGGGTTATTTGTATTTGATGTTGCATGTAGTGTTTGGTGTTCAATTGAATTATCAGGGTTTCAAAAAATAAAATAAAAATTTCCAGAATTCAGTATTTAGTTTGTATGCTCAGTATTTTGTTTGAAAATATAGTTTTTTTTTTTGAGAAGGATATTTCAGAAATAAATCACTTTTCACACAAAATGATCTCTTGAAGGAATTGGAACCTAGTATGTCATGCGTTGAAGCAAACTTAAGTGCGTCTTCCTCCTCCTGTTCTATCGAGAGAAGTTCCAACCACTTGTCTAATGGTTCAATAATGGAGGTCCATGGTCTAGGTTTTAAACATTGGAAGTGTTTTCCCCGCATAAGTCGCCATTTGTTGTGACCAACATGTCGCTTTTCGCATAAGAAAAGGGGACCTCTGTATTGCAAAAATTCAAAGATTTTTAGCACTAAAATTGAGCCTCGATTGATCATTGCTAGTGTGAAAATGCCAATGTCTGTTCCATCCCGATCAACGAAGTATTCTGTAGTATTACTATCAACGATATATCGTGTTGCGAACCTCGCAACTCTTTTGTGTGTAAGCAACTATTTGCCCGTTGCACGTTTAAAAGGTTTGCATACCTAGTTGTCTTTTGGGGTGCTGTCTTTTTGCAAAAATTTCCTTTGTACAGGGTTTTTCTTGGAGTCTCAGTCCCGGAGATCAAGATGGCATTCCCTTGAAAGCCTTTTGAAGGGAAGCATCTCTTTGCTTATGGGGCTCTTTTATGACTAAGCGCTTTTTCTATGTTTGGGAGCCCAAGTCGATGTGGAAGTGCCACATGTCTCTTGTCAGTCTTGTGGCATCGGAGCTATTAGAGCCCGAGCCATTGAGAAAGTACCACATGTTTCTTGCCAGTCCTGCGACATCAGAGCCCCGAGAGCCCAAAGCCAATAAGGAATCGCCACGTGTTTCCTGCTAGTCTCGCGGCGTCAGAGCTGTCAGAGCTTGGGAGCCTGAGGCAATGAGGAGGCATCACATGTTTCCTCCCAGTCTTGCGGCATCAGAGTTGTTAGAGCCCTGAGAGCTCAAATCCAATGAGGAAGTGCCATGTGTTTCCTGCTAGTCCCATGGTGTTAGATTTGTCAGAGCCTCATGACCTTGGGTGAGTAGAAAGAAGTCACATGTATGTCTGTACACTCAGGGGGGAAAAGGTCTCGGAAAGTCCTGAGAAAGTTAGAACAGAGTATGGATCAGGACTCCCGATCCAATGATAAAATGCCACGTGTACATAGTGCATGCACGTGGCCAATCGAGTACGTAGAGCTATCAAGACACAGGGCTCCCTACTATGTGTAGTTAACATATTACGCATCAAGCCCACCAACCTTAGATTGAGACGTGGACAGCCCCAGAATAGTTCATGATTCCACGGGGACTAGATAGTCGCATACTCTCCACGCTCCTTGCTTCGACAACTCAAGGAGTCCCATTCCATCAAGCAAATCTAAATGGCGCTAGTTTTTCGAAAACTCGAATTAATGTTATTTGGAGCCATTTGCATCGAATTTACTCCAGAGCTTAGAAAATATCCTATGTTAAGGAATTCTGCACATCAGCGCACAAAATCTAACAATCGTTGCTTCATCCTCAAACCTTGGATCAAAACCGGAGTTCCGAGGTACTGCTTTCCTACAAGGCATCACTCTGTTCAAGCGCTACAATGAGATCTTTAAGACAATCGAGGATATTAAAAAATTGGACACAAATGACGAGGCCGAAGATGGTGATATCGAATACGCAAATGAGTTCATTGCTATGAGAGCGTTGGGACTACACATAGTTGCAGCCAAGCCTGAAGTTTTGCTTTGTGCAAACCTGTTCGGCAACCTCTTGCTCTCCTACTAGTGCACTCAGGATATCGTGAGGTCACCGAACACTGGGATCAAAATCACAAATATCTTCAAGGTTGCATTCAAGTAATATTACAACCTCCCAAAGTACACCATGACCTATGACAAGGAGTTTGTGGATGCTTGGACACAAACTTACAACATCTATGATGTCCTTAGGGACTGCGTTGAGGACTTGGATCACTGGGTCAACAAAGAGAACCTTGATTCATACACAATCAGAACCTTCAGGGAAGGTGCACGCATAGGGATGCTGTTGCTCAACCGCTTGTATAGGGCAAATGATATAGTGCATGCCAACTCTTGCTGGGTTCCCCTTCTCATTGTCATATTGAAGGGAGAGGAGGTCCTGTATTTGGGGAGCCTCATCACCTTCAACCTCACTAGATAGGGAAATGGGGTTCGCGTAGTTGACATCTTTTACATAATGTCATACATAGTGGACACCATTTGCGCCATCTTAGACTTCCGGTGCTTTGCATTTCTTCAGTGGGTGCCAATGGGATCCATGGTGCACGTAATGTTCTACAAACTCTACATCCACCATTTCTGGAACCACATTTGGGACATATGTGAGTATTTCTACCGAAACGTGTATCGTGTGATCAACAAGAGGCCCATGCCGACGATCTTAGATGAGATCCAGGCTTCACTGCAGCCCATTGGTGCCTACTGGTACTAGAGGGATAGTATCGTAATCAGAGTGGAAGGCATTTGGGGGGCTCTTTTTTTGTCATCATACATGGTCCCAGGCCACCACACAGAGCAAGAGACACTTAATAGCTCGTCCATTGTGTAGCAAGCCATTGCCTTGGTTGAAAACATAGTCCGTATCGGCCTTTCCCTATGATTATATGGTACAACAAATACAAAAATTTACTTGCACTACACACTATGGCCCAACACAGAGACTCCTACAATTTGGGCAAAGTGGATAATAGGCAGTGGGATCCTAGAGGTGCAATATGAGCCCATGTGGGGAAGAACTAGGCATATCTCAATATTACTTATCACTACGATGATCACCCCGACGATGCGTTCCATCTCAATCCTGCTAATGACGCGGAGGTAGTCGCCAAGATTGAGGTAATGCGCACCTGGAAGGCTCAAGCTCTTGCTCAACTTGTTTTGGAAGAGAGACTAGTTCTTCTACCACAAGTACCCGTGTAGTTAACTATTGAGGCCATAGTGACGTGAAGAGACTTTCCAAGCATATCTTGTAGGGAGTCCCAACAACTGTCGCTCCATCGGATTTAGCATCTATTGTGCTTGCACCACCTCCTCAGGTAAGCCAACCCCAGGTTGCCTGTGTTCTTCCTTTGATAGCAGTCTTGAGTCCAACCCAACTAGGGACCAGTTGGTGGCTCCCCCAGGTTTCTCAATCTCGACACAACCTACCCTTGTTATGCCTTCCTCAACTAAGTGATCCCAAGTGCCCAATTCCTTTCTGTTCTTTTGGTTTTGACCTTCCTTGGTGTCCCCAGTGCCCATGTTCCCCTAGTTCAGCCCGTAGTCCAATTGTGGCTCTCATGTACACCAATGGCATGGTTTGGGCCCTCAATTACCCTTTGTTCGGTCCCACAGGGTAGCTTGGCCCCTATTAGAGCTCAACTTCCCAGTGCTCTTGTGTTCTCAATGACCTCGACAAATGCAATTACCACTATAGCAGTGATCCCTCCAAGTGTCCCAACCGCTTCAGTGGCTCCCATTACCTCCAGTGCCCCTGTTTCAGTAGCTCTCGTGGCTTCCACCCAATCACTGGGCCCAAGAATGTCCACTCAGCTCCCACAAGCTTCATTAGGGGTTGCTTCTATTACTACTGCTTCAACACCCGCACCACAGACGAACCCGAGCAAGAGACCAAAGAAGCAACAAAAAGTGATTGCTCCCAGGCATCTTGTACCTCCTCCCGCAACATGTGCAACTCCTTCCTGGCCCCCTCTATCCATCACCCCTGGCCCTCGAGGATTTGGCTTTAACCAGCCAATTTCCTTGTTTACTCTGAATTGCTAGCCCCTGAGCACTATTGGCCCCCAAATATCCTTGACCCCAGACAATGGCTGTCTCACATGTTCCCTTGGGCCTCTTTCATAATTTCTCCCTTTGCTCCCTTGTCGCCCCCTCCATCTTTCTTTCCACTGCCCCCTCCATCTTCCATCCCATTCCCTGTGCCCCCTCCACTCTTCCCTCCTTCATCCTTTCCTCCACCTTCCACTTTAGCCACCACCACCCCTCTTGTATCATCTTCCACCACCTTGGGGACCTCAGTCGGGCAGGCATGGATTGGGCCCATTGGATCTTCAAGCACATAGAGACTAGAGATGGTATACCATGGGGACTTAGACATCCAATTGCAGTTTGATAGGGAATCGGGGAGCATAAAAAGGGCGTTCACACAAAATTTTCCGTAGGAAGGAAACCTTGTGGTGTGGATGACTGAACAAGATCGCTTCTACCTCACTAAAGTATGGACACCAAGTGGAGAAGAGAAGCTAGCCGAGGACCCAGTCTCAATGCTTCGGGCCACTAATGAGCTCTCCGAGAAGTTGATGGAGGATCTTAAGGAGGAGGTTAGGACTCTTGAGTCCCAAGTGAGGAGTACATTCCCCGTGGGTTTGATTGTCAAAGTAGAAGCAACACTTACACATTTGTTTACAACCCTTGGTGAAGTATTTGAAGCTCTCTTTGAAAGCAAAGAGCGTCTCGAAAGAGCCCAAACGTACCCGGATGGTAACATTTATGTGGACAAGTGCAAGAAGATCGCTGCCACCATTTAGAAGGGGATGTTCTCGGAGCTGAAGTTGATGCTCCTCATGGACTTAAAATTTATATTAGACTTTCGTAGGGGGCATGAGAACCTCCATTGAAGATTGGTTGAACAACACCCAAGCTACCATTGGGCCCTTGGAGAAGAGTAGAGACTAGATCCTTGCTTACTTCAAGGAAGTTAGCATCACTGTTGTCTTTCACCAAAAATGGCGCTTTGCGCGATCGAGATGAATTTAGGGTCCACTTGGCACTCTTTGACGAAGCTATGAGGAGAAAAGTGGCAAGAGCCAACAAGGCTAGGGCCAAAGCTATCTTGGAGCTCGCTACCCAATCTACAACGAGCATTAGCCAGGTCATAGAAGTAAAGATCTCATTGGAGGCTCCTCTCGTGGCACATAGGAGGCTGCTGACTCAAACATAAGTGCTCTTCCGAGAGCCACCTGTTAACCAGCAGAAGCTCGATCGAGAAACTAACCTCGTAGACCAATCACTGGCAACTCAGCAAGGTGCTCAGAAGCAACTGGGAAGTTGGCCAACATCGAGGCAAAGCTGATTCTCTTTGTAGGCTTGAGTTGATTCTGCACCAACTTGTCACCATCCCTTTTCTTCTCCGCTTTGTTTGTTTTGGGAGGTTTTATGGTTAATGATTTGATGTAACTACTTTTGGCCATGATGGCCAAGAGTGGGATCTTGTGCTACTAGGAGGTGGGTCTCATCTCTCTTCTATATATGTTGTTGTGCAACTTTTTTGTGGGGGTCGACACTTTCACTAAGATGTTTAACGACATTTCTTGCAGATTTAAAAACAGTACGCCATTCCTTGCAGATTTAAAAATAGTATGCCATTCCTTGCAGGTTTAAAAATAGTACAAAGGATACAAATAGAATTTTGGTCAATGAAGTCTTTCAAAATTGATTTTCACCAGAATATGGAGAGTGAGAACTCTGAAGTTAGTTCAGTTAGGGCTTGATCAATATACGTTGTTGGCCTTTAGGTTGAAAGAAAGTTTTTTTAATTGTGTACCAAACAAAACTTATACAATGGAAACCATCCACATAAAATGACCAAAATAAGGGTAAACTGAGCAATAGAGGGCATGTTGAGGGTGCATGTTACATCTCAACAAACTTTATGGGCAGAAAGAATACTATTGATGAATTCCATGAATAAAAACATTACACTCTGCTATAGGTATGAGCCACTGTTTGAGGAGGGCATGTAAAGTGCCCATGCAAATGCTCCCCCATTATTTTCTGGGACTAGGAATTGCATTTGCTTTTCTCTTTACTAACTTAGCATCTCCCTCAAGTATTTATGCAACAAAGTTATATCCCTTTTATATTTCTCCAATATACATCTTTTTTGGTAACTTTGTAGGTTTTTATCTTTTCTGGTAACCCTACAAGTTTTTATCTTTTCCCATGTGACTTTCCAGAAGATTGTCAAGAAAATTTCTTAGAACTTTATAAAAGTCTAATTCTATTACATCCATGATTCCAAGTGCCTTTTATGCCATAAGTGGTCTATTTGGTTTGAAAATTATGAAGGTGATTAGCTTGTGGTAAGAGGGAGATGCCCTGTTGAAACCATTTATCTTTCTCTTGGACTTGATGACAGGGCGTAGAGCTCAAACGCTCCAGAGAGCTGGTTATGGAAGCAAGATAGGGAAATGGGCTGTCATCAGGAACCTCAACGCAGTGATCAGGGACTCCTTTCCCTAGGATGGGAGCCTAGATCCAGAATTGCTAAATGACGGGCCAGTTGGGGGAGAAAAGAAGATACAGGTACATCTATCAACTATTGGAATGGCAATGGCTCTTTTTGGTCATCACCTAGTCTATTGTATGATGCTCTTGGGTTGTCGGACCTCCTCTTCATCACCGAGACCCATGAGAGCCTCGTACGGCCTCTCCCTAGTATCATAAGTTATCATTGGCTTTCAGCATGTAGGCAGGAGACTAGGAGTTCTGGGGGTGTCAGAGGTTCAGGGGGGGTGGCTTGTTTGACTAGAGATTGTCTCCAGTGCAGGGTTTTAGTCGTTGTCTCTGACACATTTTCCAGATTCATGTGGGTCCGGATTAGGGAGGCTGCCCCCCTTCCCAGGGACATTCACATTGCCGTTTGTTACTTCCCTCCGGCTTCATCTCCGTATGCTATCCACAATGGTCCGAAAGGGGACCCTTTTATAGATTTGTATACTGACATCACTCAATATTCAACGGTTGGGGAAGTTATCCTTCTAGGTGACTTCAATGCCCATACCAGAGCTTCTCAAACCCCCCTTCATGACCGTTATGTTGATGTATTCTACACCCAGGAGATTGATCTAGAGTTAGTAGGGCTTCATAGGATGTTAGATGACCTTTGAGGACCTTCCACGGCCTATGGTCGACACCTCCTATAGATGGGAGAATCTCACGACTTGTTGAACCTAAATAGTGTCGCTTGCTTTCCAGATTCTCGTTTTTTTCACATGCAGGCCTCATGGTGGTGGATTATGTCCTATCTAGTGAGAACCTACTGCCTTTCATCAGCCACTTCTCTATTTCCCCCATCCTACTTGCAGACCACATTCTTCTTTCCCTTTCTATCTAGGCTGGTACCGCCCCCACATTCCCTCTCCTTCTACGGTCCCCTTCTTTAGCCTACCTTGTACCACCTTTTGTTTCAATGATGGGGACTCAGACATCTTCTCTTCCCAAATCCACCAGCGTCTCCCCCCTGAGTCTCAGCTCTTCCCGCTTGATTGTGTTGCTACCAAATACATGTGTCTTTCTTCCACCATTTGGGAAGCTGCCCTTAAGTCCTTTCCTAGTTCCACCAGGCCTACTTCCCCCTCTCATCAGCATAGTAGCACTAGCTCGAATAATACGTGTCCCACGAATTAAGTGGTATGATGAAGATTGCAAAACTCTTCACCGCCAGCTTCGTTATGCCTTCATCCATGCCCACCCCTCCTACCCCACATTGAAATCTTCCTATCATTGTCTCCTCCGCCGAAAGAAATGTCTCTTTATCTCTCTAAGAAGATGAACCTTACAGGTTTCCTTCATCCATTCTCCCAAACAATTCTGGCTCACCATCTTCCCCTGCCACTCTCCCCTCCCTCTTGAGCTTAACCTTGGATCAATGATCTCCCACACATGCACTCTCTATGATATCCCAGGGCAACCTAGGATTTAGGTTACCTCCCCACCTTCTTGCCACTTAATCACGTGCAGGAACATCAGAGAGGTTGTTAGAGTGATGAATAGTAGCAGGGCACCTGATTAGGAGGGCTTTCAAGCAGAATTCTTAAAGCATGGATTTGAGGTCTTGGGTAGATACGTAGCTGATCTCTTCAGCAACGTGGTCCATCAGGTTTTCCACCCTCTTGGTCACATCACAATATTCATCCAATATACAAATCAGCCCCAACTTAGATCCCAACAACTACAAGACGATCATGGTGGGCCACACATTCTCAAAACTATATGCAACAGTTCTCCACGTGCGGCTTCCAAGAGAGTTGGAACAAAGACACCTTAGTGCTAGGGGACAGGGTGGATTCTGACTAGCTTATCAGAGCGTAGACCTTATCTTTACCCTCTTAGCCATCTTTGAGGAGGCATGCCATTGCTCTTCGAAAGTCTACTACTGCTTTGTAGACTTTCAGAAAGTGTTTGATTCTATTCTATGGGAGGCCCTATTCCAGAGGCTCAGAGATATTGGTATATTTGAGACCCGTCTGACAGCCATTATGCACCTTTACGAGATAGTCCTCAGTCGTCTCGGCACAACTCATGGGCTCTCCGACTTCATCAGGAGTACCATTGGGGTTAAATAGGGTTGCCCCTTGTCCCCCACTCTTTTAGGAATATACATTGATGAGTTATAGATCATTCTTCATGAGCATATCTAGTAAGGTGATGGTGTCCTCCACCAGGTTTTGATATCTATCCTGTTGTTTGCAGATGACATGGTCCTCATGGCCTCTTCTCTTGAGGGGTTGCAGCAACAGTTGGATGCCTTAGCTCTATCATGTGATCTCTGATAGTTGACAGTCAACCTAGGGAAAACCAAGGTTATGATCTTCAATGGGTAGAAGACCTCACACCTCCATTTCTTCTTCAGAGGACAGGGGATCGAGATCACCAATACCTATACTAATTCTCTGGACCCTATTTTAGCATGAGACAGGCCCTCCAGCCTTGAGTCAATAAGGGGTACAGATCTTTAGCTCTCCTTGATAGACAATGTTTTTGGCACCTCTTTCAAGACATCTCTTCTAAGATGCCCCTCATGGACACCCTTATTAGGCCCACTTTTCTCTATGGTTCCGTAGTTTGGGGACCTTCTTTGCTTGAGCCAGATTGGGCCTCCGTCGAGAGAGTCGAGACACTTCTCCGTCGCATTATTAGGTGCAAACAGACTATTCCCCAACACATCATCCTTGCGGAATTTGGGGCTTGTCCTTTCCGATTGGAGACTATGTTTGATCTAATTTGTTTCTTGCATCGCATCCAGAGCTTCGTTGACTCAACTGAGGGGAGAGACAAATACCCATACTTAGCTTATTGTTCTTCGAAGGTCATTGCCCGTTTTGGTCCCCCTGGCCGGGCATGTTGTTGGTACACTGGGGTCTAGGATCTCTTAGGATTTGTAGGGATTAGGATGGACCATCTCCCTCCATTCCAATACTCCTTAGACACTCCGATCCACCTTCTACCTACTAGACAGGGGATGAACAGGATCATCAAGGAGGATACTTATACACAGTTTATTCATACCACTTGGGTTAACCCCTGTGGGGGTTTATGCCCAAAGATGGCCTTTTATGTAGGGCACTTCTTGGAACTGAGGGATGGGTTTATTGTTCGCCCCCAATACACTTTTCGCCATTGGATGCATGCTCTTCATATTCCCCTTGGACAATTCAAAGTGGGTTCTCATAGGCTTCGGATTGAGACAGATCCCTAGATGGATCAAATAGACATGATTTGTTAGTTATGCAGCCTTCAAGAGGTTGAGCCGAAAGAGCACTTTATCTTTCGTTGCCCCATCTACTATGAGATCAGAGGGAGGTTCCACTGTTTTTTCAGGGAGACCCAGACTCTCTCCGTCTTCTTCAAATATGAAGACCATAGATGTCTGCCTCTATACATGCAGGAGGCTCACAGGCTTCACGATCACGCGATTCAGGGCCGCACAAGACCACAGTTTATCTAGAAAATTACTTCCTTTTTTGCGGTGCTACTTTCACGGAGAGGCATCAAGCACTAGATCGACATCAACACGACTTCACACTCCAGATCAGTGCAGATCCAGGGGACCATTCACAGCTCCCCGAGATCTCATCGTCATAACCATTCCAGTCCCAACTCCAAGAGACAGGGTAGATCCACCAAAGCTTTGCAGCGAGCCACTCCCTCCAGACAGAAACACAGGGGACAACCCAGGCATGTAATGTCCCCATTTTGAATTTAAATAATATTATTACTAAAATAAAAAGTATTTTTAAATACTTAAAATAAAGTAATAATAGACTAATTTGCTTTTCACTTAAGTTGGGACCTTTTTAAGGGTCATGGGTTTATTTAGCCCTTAAGTGATTTTAAAAGCAAATTATCCTTACAATCCACTAACTCTTCCTTCATAACTAAAAGATGGATATATAAAGGGAATTTTGATAATCAATCTCTTGAAGTCTAAACACAAACAACTGGACTTGTTCTTAGAGGACAAAAACCCAAAATTCAGACCTAGGGTAGCTTCATTTCGGAGTTGCATTGAGTAGAATCAAGTTCGAAGGGTGTTTTCAACACCAAATAGGCACTTGCAGGTGAGCGAACGAGTGAAGGAGTGGAGCGTGGAGTTCGGAGGACTGTTCAAGGGTAGCAAAGTCTCTTCAAGGGCAACAAACACACTGTCAAGGGCAGCGAACAGCTGGGAAGGTTCGACGACCCTTCTTGGGGTCTTGTTGAGGGCAGCTGGGGTGTGGATCAGCCACATTTATTTTTCCTGAATTTTATAAAATTTTTCCAGCTCAAATACTCATCAAAATCCAGGGTATTGGCTGGTTTCTTTGGCAAATTTATTGTTATATTTTTTGCTATTTTTTGGAGAACTTAATATAATATTTGGAGCTGGTTTCAAGGATTATCTAATGCTGTATTTACAAAATCAGATTGCTGGGGTTTTGAAATAAATTTGGAAATTCATATTTGCTGATTGGATTGTTAGAATAATTTACTGTCTAACCTAATATCCTTAAAAGGGACATTACAAGACACTCCACCTCTTCCTCCTCTGGTTATCAGTCTATTCTGAGCTTCTTTTCGTCGACCTCGGATGTTAGGAGAGTTGGGTCTGCTCCATGATGGACCTTTCTCATTTCTTCTCCCGTTTCTCTCATTTTGTACCTTCCCACCCGCCGCCGTTTTGGTTGGGGTCGTCGGCTGCAGATTGCTCTTCAATTTCCTTTCTGAGTGCTCTCGCTATTTGGTATTCATTGTATTGTTTTTCTTTCCGATTTGTGTTCTTCGTGGGAAACCGTTTGGTTTTCCCGCTTTGCTCTATCACTTTTTTACTTTGCAGTCGCTTTGACCTACTTTTGTGGTCATTTGTCAGACATTAATATATTTATCTTATCTTATCATTGAATCTGAGTACACCATAGAAATCCTCGACAATGCATCTGCTAGAACATTTTATTTTACAACTTTATATTTTACCTTTGGCCTATATTCGTAAAAAATTCAAACGTCATTGTCTAACGGTATTTTCTACACCCTAGTTCTTTTGTAGGGACAGCATAATGGCATATGATCTCTAACCACTTCAGTTTCATTATTGTTAAGATCATGCTTTCAAATACTAATTGCATGAGTAGCAACCAATAATTGTCAATCATAGGATAACTCTCATCCATACCCCTCATCTCTGTACTTTCATAGTCACTATTCTTTCATTTGTCTGAAAGTTGTTGATGCTGCTCCAGTTAGCATCCCACTAGCATCAGTATAAATAGCAATTTTTTTTGAGGGGTTGAGAAGAGAGTTTTGATGCCTCGGTCAACATTGTCTTGAGCGGATGAAAACAAAGCTTTCTGCCTTGAGTCCACACCCTCCCTTCCTGTCTTTTTTGATAATTTTGTCAATGTTGTTGCAATCTGGGAGAAGTTTTCCACAGACCTTCCCTATAATCCTTCCATATAATCTTGTTAGGTCTAGGAGGCTTCTCAAGCTAGGTTGCCGATACAGATACGGGTATGAGAATCGGATACATGGATACATGGATTTATTTTTTGGGGGCGTTTGATATGTTTTGGATATGGTCGTACAAAAATATATATACAAAATTAAAAATATAAAAATAGTCATATTAACAAAATTAACCACATAATATGCATAGAGTAAACCAAATAAGTTAAATAACCACAAAACATGCTCATATTTCAATGCCAAATATCATAATATTCAACGGTCGAACTTAGATTAGTTTTATAATAGGTACATGGTGCAAATGTTACAATGTATGCTAAGGTAGTCAGTGGACAGAAGCATTATCATGAATATGAGCTTCCGGTTCTCCTTGCTCACACATTTTAATTCGGCCACAACCTGCATTACAAATTTATTTGTGAGACATGAACACACATTTTAATTCGGCCACAACCTGCATTACAAATTTATTTGTGAGACATGAAAACACATTTTATGTTTTATGAGCCATTAGAGACCGAGTTACTGTGGTCAGTATGTCTACCTTTTTCTTGAGTTGGTCTATGTCGTCTGTGCTTGAATAATATGAAGTTTGAACACTCTGTTTGAGTAATCTTTGCATGGAAGTGTCAAGACACGCAGAGATACAGGGCAGGGTGTGGCAACATTTAAGGGAGCTAGTTATAGACGTTGTGGGGGATCTCCTTTACGTAAGTCGTGACGTAGTTGCTACAGACTTGAGTAGACCTTGACTTTTAATGCAAGATTAGATTGAATGATTGACTTTTGTGCATGAGATTAAGTTGTGGATGAGTTTAGGAATAAAATTTATAACAAATTAGCATATAAAAAGAAAATATTAAATATATAAACAATTTAACTGTTGTGGTCAACAGGATAGAATCTTCCTACCAATATAACATCAATTATCATAATTGACAACTGTAAATGCGTTGAGAAAAGTAGAACAAATTGCTATATTAAACTTATGGCAACATGAGTTATGAATGCATAAAAAAGTTGAAGCAGTTTAAATATTGAATAAGTCTCCAGAACACACTGCATCGCGTCAAAGGTGTTGCAACCCGGTAATCAGTCGTTTGTAAATTCCTTTAAAAATTGCAGCACATGTTTGTTCCATATATTCATCTCTTGACCAAGTGTATGTCCTTACACCAAACCCTCTTAAATTTTGAAAGTTCAATAATCATGGAACTGACTTTTTCTAGGGTGAAATTCATTTAAAAAAAAAAAAAAAATGCATTTCTGGGCAGGGTACATAGTCCAAACATACAGGGTACGTCCCTTCCCCTGCGGGTATGCCCGGATACGTCCATGGACATATCCGGATGTACCTGCAGGGGCAGGGACCATGGACGTATCCGGACGTACCCACAGGGGCAGGGAGCTACCCTGTATGTTACCCCATGTATCCCACGCCGTATTGTATCCTGAGACGAATTGTATCATACCTAGTGTTCCCCCGTGACATGCCCAGTAACGTAGTTCTCATGTCATGAACAGTGCTGGAACCCTCCATCATTATTACTATTTGTACTTTTGAGTCCCATTGGCCTACAGTGGTCATTCTGGGATATTAATATACTTTCTTTTTCGTTGTGGTACACAACTATCCCTTGTACTGATAAAATATTCCCCTAATATTCTACTTTATCTCCGGAAAGCTCACACTTGGACAACTTAGCATATTAGTTTTCCTTTTAGAGAAAACTTAATACTGATTCTAAATGCATAGCCTGCTCTTCCTGCTTTTACTAATATCAAAATGTCATCTCCAAAGACTACCGAATGGCAAAATTCCTTAATATAACTGAAAGATGTATTCATTCGCCATAAAAGTGTTAGAATGAACTAGTCGATCCAAAAGATTCAGTAGGAATTCATAGTGATTTTGACTAGCGGTAAAAGCTATTTTTGGTAAATTGCTTTTAGCAATTTTATCTTGATGATGTAACTCGTCTATTTTACAAAACAGAATTCCTCTTTCAGTGTATCTGACAAATTGACAATCCTAGAAAGTGGATACTTATCCTCAACAGTTAGCTTACACATTGCCTCACACAATTCCACAGTATACCATTTTTCTTCATGCATAGTGTTGGCACTCTGAAAGAAATTTTGAATAGCTGATTGAAATCTTTCTTAATCGATTCTTGTACCTGGCTCTCCACCTCTTCCATTTTTCTATGGTTTAATTGAAAAGGAATCTGATACATGGGATGAATACCGAGCTACAGCTCAATATAATGACCTATTGCTCTTTAAGGTGGCAATCCTGCAGGAGAGTCTTTCGAAACCATCCAATGATTCAAGATTTAGTTTTATTATTGGCATCTCTAAAGATGCATTCCCTTGTTTTATCAAGATCCCATAGCTCCAATTACCTTTGTTTGCTAATCTTTATGCCTGCACGACTAACACTGGAGGAGTATTCACAAGGAGAGTTCCACACTCAGCTTAAGGTGGTTGAGATATTCTAAGCAGGTTCTGGTTATGTTTGTCAACACTAAGCTTGTTTATTTTTGCGAAGACGTTGATTCTTTGCCTCTTTGGGCAAAAGGTTAGATACCTTTTCCAGCTTTTATAGGGCCAGAATTTTCTTGTAATCCTGGTGTTCAGTTGGGGTGATTATCATGTTCCTGAATGTAATATACGATGCATTCCTACAATTAAAAAAAAAGAGAACTCATCTTTATTGCCACAAAATTTAATTCTTTTACTGCATTGGAAATGAAAAATGTGATTGGCTCATCTTTTTGGCCACAAAAATTAATACTTTCACGACATTGGAAATAAAAAATGTTATCGGCAGGATAAAACAAAATAACGCACTGATAGCTGTGTTTCATTCCAAAGACAGTATCACACCTACCAAATTTGAAAATATCAACATCTTGTGTAGATTTGGAGATAGCTTATAGACTTTTTTAGAAATGGGTACATTTGGTGCTTCAATGGCCCAGTATTGCATTTTTGTTCCTGGACTTTAACTTACTATTATTTGTTTGAAAAGGAAAATCAAGATTCCCTATTTTATTCAATCCTCTACGATTCACCTTTCCACCTAATATGATCTGTTAGAACATGTAATTTTTTTGGGTTTTCAAGTTATGTAAGGCTTGTGTGGAACATGTAGCATTCGGAATCAACTAATCTGATTACAAAATGATTTTTTTTTCATTTGATTTTTGGCTCTGAATTTGTATTTCTTATCTGTAGTGATCCAAAGCTGCGGCCCTCATTTTCTGATATCATGACTGCATTGAGGAGTTTACAAAGACCTATTTTGTCCACACAAACAGCTAGGTCAAGTGTTCCAAAAAATCGGCTGTCTATGTTTCCTAAGGGACAAGTGCCAACTAAGATTGAGCTGCACGCAGATCAAAAGCATCTTGGGCAGGGCCTGGCTGCCAACCAAACTGAATTACAGGTTATAGGGGCTGAAGACTCACAACCCACTGGTTCATGACATAAAGAGTAAGGCATTTACAGAGGTTGAGTGCTTAATTTTTCCAGCCTAAGGCTGTAAAACTAATCACTGGAATTGTTGTTATCGTACATGTCATGCAATGTATTATACAGAAAAAAATGTTTTTTCTTGCTGCCTGGAAAAGCTGATCTCTTGTAATGCATATTATGGTGGTGTTGCTCCAGTCTGTGTTATACATCAAATTATTTAGGGATTGTTGCACAGATAGTTTGGGCCTGTAAATTTTGCTCATCATATATTTTTCATCAGAAGTGATTGCTGCCAATGGTTAATTTGCTTCTGAGATTCATCTTGATCCAATAATTTGTCAAGTCATGATTTCGGTAACCGCGGTTGGAGTATATTTGTATTTTCAGATTGGCAACTGGAGCAGAGGCCCTGAGTGCCCGGTGCAATGAAAGTTTCCTCTGCCTTCTCTTTATTGGTAATAAATTTTATTCATTTGTTGATTAGCTCTCTGTAGTAGAGAATGCATTTTAAAAAAGTGTAAATTATCAGAATATTGTTTTTGTTTTATATCCTTGAACTATGTATAGATTTGCCATAATGATATGGCAACTGAGTAAAAACGACTAGTTACATGTGAAATAATACTGGAATTGTTTTTTCTGCATTGTTTTCTTCAAATTTCAAATGCTTATAGATATACAGTGAAAAAACCAGACCTACGTTACAACTTTACAGAGCACAGGAATAATGATTGTATAAACTAGTAGGAAACATGTTTGTGGTTGTTTCTGTGAGCAGAAATCATTTTGTTGTAAGCAAGGCTATCTAGGTGCGCGCACGTGACCATACTTGAGCTGCACCCACACCAGGTACATATACTGCACCAAAATCCTCACCGAAGATGCACCCAAGGCAGCCTAGGCACTGGGTGCATTTCCCTTAATTTCATACACACCCTATAGAAAAACAATGAAACGAAAATTGAAATGGCCAAACGAAAAGTTCAATACATAGATTTTGTTAAAAACCTTAATGCTATTATCATTCACATTGCATTGTAGTCAACTATTATATTTAGAATTCATTTTCAACCATATCACTGAGATATGCATGTAGGGATAGAGAACTATTTACTAAGGAATTTAATGTACATATAAAAATTAATAATTTTCGAACGTTGTGAATATTTTGTTGTGATTGGTTTATGACACGTATTGATGCAAGGGTTTATATAATATGATATACATTTTATAAGTCGATGATAATGTGATATAAGTATATAAACTAATGCTAATATGATATAAATTCTATAACTCAATGATAATATAAGACATTTTTTATGTTATGTAATGATAAGGTCATGATAATCTTATGTTTTAGATTTTGAGTTTCAATTTTCAAGTTTAATGTTTGAGTTTTGATGTTATAGAATACCCATGTTTTAAGCGGTACACACCCTGCGTACCCCCACACCATCGCACCTGTGTACTCAATTTTTGGCAGCTTGCACTGGGTGCTGCATACGAGCGCTCACCCGTGCACCTGTACCCATGTAACCTTTGGTTTTAAGCATTGTATTTTCTAGTCTATTATCTCTATCCCAACAATTGGGTATTGTTGACTTTAAACAAATGAGCAATTGATTATATTTTGTCTTAGCTTGTGACATTGTCTGCATACACCCACCCCATCGCACCCAAGTACCCAAGTTTTGGGAGGTCGCACTGGGTGCTGCATACTCACACCTTGCCAACCCATGCATACGTGCAACCTTTGGTTGTAAGCATTGTATTTTCTAGTATATTATCTCTATCCCAACAATTGGGTATTGTTGAGTTTTAATGACTGGGTCATTGCATATCTTTTGTCTTAGCTTGTGACATTGTCATACAGTCGAGATTTTTGAGGAAGATGGTGGATGTTATTCCATCCGTGTAGTTTTTTGGAATGATGACCAAGATTGACAGTTGTCTGCCAGAGACTGTCAATGGTTTTTCCTAGTTCCACCGAATTTTAAGGGAAGATATATAATGGAATTTACTACAGCCATTTGACTGGCAGTTGGGACATTTTGTTTTGGTCTATTGAATTGTCTTTTTTTAGGAAATTTTGAGCTTGGGGATTTTGCTCACATAATTTCTGCACTTAATTGTTATGCCTAGGGAAAATAATTCCTTATAATCTTGAGATTTGTAAATTCAAGATTGCCGTTTGTTAATATGGGGGTGCTATAACAGTGCAACTTGACATGATTCCTTAAGAGAAAATTGTCACATGGTTTTGCAATCTAAGAGAATGTTTTACTCCATTGTATTGATGATAGGCAGGTCTATTAGCACAAAATGTCAGGTGTTACGAGTTTTATCCGGTCTTGCAGTAAAAAGTCACTTTCCACGTGCCATATATCAATGAAGATGTTTGTGTCGATCTTAAAGATGTAGAAGTCACAATGCTGGATTTTCATGTAAAAATTTGCCATAGAATGTGTAGTATGTTCTTATACTGTTAGATGCATGGTTCAATTTATATGGATACTGAAAATTTGAAGAGATTGCTTTTATAATTGAGCAAAAATAATTTTCTGTAGGTTCTTGTAAGCAGGTTTTGTTTTCAATAAGACAACAATTATGGATGGTTTTTGAAGTTATCTTCTCGGCTAGTGTTTTGTTACAATGCATAAATAAAGAATTATCTATGCATGAGCTTTGCCCATAGCTAGAGAAAAACAAACACAATTGTCCAAACTGAAGATAAAGAACTGAAGTTAAAGTCAGTTTAGGAACTTCTTTTGACTTTAAGCTAAACAAGTTTAAAAACTGTCAATAATTTGTGGTGTTTTCATTGCTTCTATATGACGATGAGAAAAAATGTCATACATATAGAATGTTTTAATAAGATAAGATGATGATATTAATGTTTACGAAAGGCAAAAATTGGCTCATAGGACCGCAAAATACAATTTGAAGTAAAGAATAGGGAGTGCAAGTGGAACATCTTTATCTATGGATAGAGACTTAAAAAGGTCCTTAAGGAATGGGGAGTGCAAGTGGAACATGTTTATCTATGGATAGAGATTTTAAAAAGGTCTTTAAAAAGCACAAGAAACATTATTGCATACTAATAATGATAAAAATGAAAATAATGACCAGAAACATTATTGCACACTAATAATGATAAGTTTTCAATGTTCAATAATGGTCACATATCTTTTATTGTTAACGATTAAGGTAAAATTAATTTCCAGGTGTTATAATTTAAACATGATTGCTCTGAAAACACTTTATCTCATTTGCATTGTATCACAACTTAATATAGGCCTTCGACAACATGTTACTGTTGATTTTTTCAAACACGATCTTGCTATTTTTTGTATTATAAAAGATGAATTATAGCACTCCTTTCTTGCTCACGAGTTTGGAGTAACTTAAGATTTGGAAATATCAAGTATGTTGTACTCGTATCTTTTTTGCAATATACCCAGTGAGGAGTTATCTAGGAAGCCAATGCTAATAATAAGAGGAAGCAATGCTGAGAATTTGAGTTGGCATTTCAGTTGCAATCTTATGGTCATATGTGTTCTTTAATTTCATTGTTCAAAATCCTTTCAAAATATTTGTTCAAAATCTTCCATAGAAATTGATTAACCACCGTTTAGAGGCACCACACTTATAGTATTTACAATTTTTTTGATGTAGAGTGCCACCATTTGTAATGCGCAACTTGTACACAAGCATGGAATGCAATAGGGTCTTTGTTTCTTTGAGCCCAAAAATATTTCAATGAGTGCCTCTGGATTTCTTGATTTCCCATATGATATTGATTTGGACATAATCTCTTCATTTGTGAAAATAGATCTGAATCAATTCGACATCAAGCTTCTTCATGTTTCATATTGAGCATTTATAGATGTAAACCATGCAATCTTGTGTGCCCATTTAAGCTCATGCATCTTTTTCCAAAATTATTTTGTCTTATAAATATCATCCTTTGCATAATGATGATATCTGGCCTTTCGACGCAAGGCATATTGAATTTTATTGAGTGAAGGGGGAGTAGAAGATAAAATTGTAGTGCAACCTAACACCATTATAGCATATACATATTTCATGATACAACAATAACTAATCCAAATGCCTAGGATTTTCATTTTGCCAATAATCTCCCAGATTTGATTTTCACGAGCATAAATAATGACATTGTCTCCATATTTTGTCTAAGAATTCTTCATTCATTGAATGACACAACAAACTCAGCTTTTGAATAAATTTCTTCGTCATTTGTCTTGCTATTTTCAATGATTGCGCAATACTTCTCCATGTTTTGAATACAACACAAGTCACATGCAATTTTTCCTTTCATTTACTTCAAACAATGGTGAATTGGACAAGTTTACAATTGCGAATGTGTTTAGTTTACTTGTTTTGACACAATTTTCCTTGGCTAATGATGCTAAATTTTGACCATAACCCCTCCAATCGAGCCAAACACTTGGAAGTAATTTGCGTTTGCCAAAAGTCATTATTTTTAGAACATTATTCTTCTATGATTTTCAAAAGTCATAATTATTTTTCCATAATCATTTCTCTACAATCGTTTTGATCTTCTTGTTCAACCGACTCCACTGGTATGCCATAGATATTGCTTCGTGTTGTAGGTTTTATAAAAGCTATTGTTGAAGATAAATATTTATTTAGGTATATTAAATATTAAGAAGTCTGTTTTATTTATTTTTGTTTTATGAAGTTTTATTTCGTATAATTCAGGGAATACGAGGTGGGATGTAACTATCACCATTTTTGTCCCATTAAGAGTATTATTTATTATGGTAAATATTGGAGTTATATTCTATATGTAATTATTTTGCCACTTTATACTCTCTCTTTCCTCACTAAATTGAAAACGTGGGCGCAAGGGCACTAGGCATATTCAAAGGTTATCTAAGACATTAAATGAGTTTGTTTTATTCATTTTTCCTTTTTTAACTCTATAAAGAGTTCAAAGCTCTATTTTTATTTGACTTCTTTTAAATTTATTTTAGTGCTTCTATAGGTTTATTATTTTTTTCTCTTATTATTTCTTAAAATAAATTTAATTCACATTGTGGTATCTTGTTATTGTTTTGGACCAAATTTTAATAACATGCATTTTTTCAACCTGTTCTATTGATTTTCTCACTTGACAAATCATGTGTTTCAACACTGTTATGGTATGGCTTCATGGTGAATATTGATTTTTTTTTTACATATTTTCATTTGTAATTCATTCTTTTAGTTGGTAATCTTAAAATTGTCTCTTTTATTGTGTCGGAGCCAATTACTACGATTGAAATTGAAATATAAGTGTAAGGGCTTTTGTTGAGGAGTGAGAGAAATCTTGAAATGAGAGTTATTAATTTTGACACATTTATTTTTGAAAGGGCTTAGACCTTCGCAAGTTTGTTTTGTGCATGAACATTTTTACCAAATTTAATGCTATTAGTTTTTTAGTTTATATTTTATTTGCATGATAATTGTTTTTAGGGTTTTGCCAATCACTTAGAGATAGGTTGCTTGGAAACCTTGTCGAAATCCTCCTATTGAGGTATTGTTTGTGAAGAGTTTGCAAATATCTTATTGCTTTGGGCTTTAGTTTTTTGCATAATCTCTTGGTATGTGGAATATTGGTTGTTTGCATCAATTGCTGGAGAAACAACGATCTGATTCATTTTAGAGTCAATGTTTCGAGCCAAATCTTAGGTTCATCATTAGGACAAGAACGATGCCGAGAAGAAAATCCACCTTCAAATTGTATAAATACACAAACAGTGGTGAATACCACAACCAACCAACCACCAAACTGAAAAATAATTTGCAAATAATACAAACCTTCAAAAAACCCAATTAAAACTTTATTTAGTAATGATTGGCAACAAAGAATAGCTACTAGTCAAATCTTCATCTTGATTTAGACAATTTGAGTTTTTTGCAATTTCAATGGCCTTCCTTATTCTTCTTTTGGACCAATTATCTATTTTGGGCAAGATTTTTGTTTCTTCAATATTAACGGAATGTTTTGTGTAGTGGGTGGGAGTGTTCTGCTAAAGTTGACTATGAGTCCTATTATGTCGAAGGTAAGCACCGTGCTCTTTAATCTTAGTTTGAAATGACCTTCTGGTTTAATCAAAGTATCCTATTTGGTGCCATCACAAAGAATACTTGTGTAAGACATAATTTGTGGAATAGAAGTAGGCATAATTCTTTTACTTGAAAGAAAGGCTGAGGAAATTATGGAAGACTATTCTTACACCTTAAGAAGAGCCAAGCCTCCAAAACGTAATATTAGCAAAGAAGAAAATATGGCTCTTAAAAATCTAAAGGAGAATGAGGAGTTTGTCATCTTAAAAGTGGACAAAGTGGGTGCTATGGAAATATTAAACAAAGTTGACTACATTGAAAACATGATTGATCACCTTAATAACAACGTATGCTACAAAAAACTCAAGAAGAATCTTATACTACAAAAAACTCATCGACTCCGCTAAAACCATCTCACAAATTTATGTGCTTCCCTAAGATTCACAAACTGGGTGCCCTATTAGACCTATTGTAGACACCAAGGGCGCACCCCCCTACAAGCTACGTTTCTCGCCAACAAATAAAAACCTATTGTCGGCAAAACAAACTCCTACATTAAAGAGTATTCCCTTTTTATTGAGAAAATTAAGGATGGGCATATGAATGAAAATGAAATGTTACTAAGCTTGGATGTTGTCTTGATTTTTACAATGATTCCTATTGATGAGGCCATCAAGGTTATATAAGATCTAATAGACCCATAAACGATAATGTTGGTGGGCTTGTGCCTCAAATCTACATTTTTTAGATTCCAAGGTGATTTATATGAACATACATATGGTGTGGCTATGAGCCCCCTACCCCGTCCCCTTCCTTCCCCCTCTCCCCCCCCCCCACCTATTGCCAATAGTGGCCAATCTATTTTTGGAAAATTTTGAACAAAAAACGCTCAATTCGGCCCAACTGCAACCCAACTAGTGGGTGAGGTTTGTTGACAGAAACTTTATTATCTGGGTCCATAGAAAGGAAGCACTAGGAAAATTTGTTGAACATATAAACAACCAATCGGTTACCATAAAATTCACGTTGGAGGTTGAAGAAAATAATTCCCTTTCATTTTTAGATGTTATGGTATCCAAGAAACATGATGGCTATTTGGCACATCAAGTGTATAGAAAGAAAACACATACAAACAAATACCTTCACGCGAATTCTCACCACCACCTGGATCATAAAATGGGTGTTCTAAACATGCTTATAACTAGTTCCATAAGGATCTTTGATAAGGATCACATTGAACAAATAAAGGAGCATTTATGCCAGGGCTTTTGAAGCAATGGATACACCACCACACAAATCAACAAGACTTTTGCAAATGCAGAAAGACGACATACTAGATCTCAGTAGTCTACCAAGAATGAAAACATAACAAAATGAAAGGTTTTCCTACCTAACATACAAGTTGTAACAAATAGAATTGCCAAACATCTAAGGAAAAAGAACATTAACATGGCCATGTTGCCACCAAATAGCATTAAAAAACTTCTAAACTCTGTTAATGATCCCGTTGAGTCCAAATCACAAAAAAGGGGTTTATAAGATTCCTTGCACATGCGAGAAATCATACATTGGGGAAACCATGAGGTCATTTCAAACTAGGATTAAAGAGCATAACGCTGACCTTTGACCTAATGGTAGCCATAAGTTAACTTTAGCGGAAGACTCTCATTACACAAAACATCACGTTAATAAAGAAACAAAAATAATGGCCAAAATAGATAAGTATTCCGAAAGAACGATAAGGGAGGCCATTGAATTTGCCAAAAAATCAAATTGTCTAAATAGGGATGAAGGTTTGACTGAGCCATTCATGGTTGCGAATCATTATTAAATAAAATTTTAATTGGTTTTTTGGAGGTATATATTATTTGCAAATTATTTTTCAGTTTGGTGGTCTGCTGGTCATGATATTCAACACTGTTTGTATATTTATACAATTGGAAGGTGGATTTCTTCTCGACATCGTTCTTTTCCCGATGATGAGCCTAAGAGGTGGCTTAAAATATTGGTAATAAAATGAATTAGATCATTATTTCTCTGAGAATTGATGCCAATAGTTTGCAGTGTGAATTCTAAGCTATTAGCATATTGGTGATTGTCATTTTCATGGTTTACTAATATGATTTTCTTTTATTGTTTACCAACCCCACTTTGTTTTTGTGTCACTCTCTTTTATGAGTTTTTGTAATATCCTCCGTGTTGCATTCATCAATATTTAAGTACAAATATATGTTACCATATCAGGGAAGAAATGTTATGACAAAAGAAAAGTTGTTTAAATATTTTTTGGTATGTGGCATTCTCTGTTTCTTCCTTTGCTATTTTTTCTACAATAAAATTATGTTTGAGACATTTTGTTAAACGTATTTTGCCCAGTTTCTTTTCTTGTAACTCTATTTGGAACTAGTCATTGCCTCTTTGTATGGCATACATTACCCTACTTGGCTCTTTAACTTAATTTTTATTCCATGTTTGTTACTAGTATTTTAGGTGTTGTGGTACAATTGTATAATTCTCTTTGTAATGGTAATATTTTGCACATATTTTTTTAATTTTTTTTTTCACCATTTGTTATTTTTTGCAGTTATGTGGATATTTTTAGATGTATTATTTTCCAAAATGTTTTATTTTTAAACTTTAGAAAGTTTGGATACTTTGATATGTATTAAGAGTTTTTTAAAATAGTAAATAATTTTTTAAAGTTTTATGGGTACATTTCTTTTTATGAGGTTCAATTTTTCAAACATTTAAATTGATGTCAATTTTTTTCAAACGTCATGTGTATGAATTTTTTAACTTACATTTATTCCCCAAACACGATGTTTTATCTCATTTTTTTTAATGAATGTTTGATTAATCTAAAACCAGATTTTAGATTTATTAAATATAGTTCACTTTTTTATTTAAATTTTTGTAACTTAGATTAGTTTGGTTATATGTTGTTATTGATTGATATTTTAAAAAAAAATATTAAACTACAATTTACTTTCAAAGATAATGAAAATTTTCCTAAAAAGTGTTAAATGTTAGAAAATAACTTTTAACACATTGTAAATTCACGTAGTGAAACATTGGCAAACATGTATAATTAAGTTGACATTCTTAATGAAATTATTGTATATTTTAAAATTCTTAAAGTCTTTAATATTGATATGCCATATGATTTAACACTTAATTGAATATATATATGATTGACCAAGTCTTTGGCTTAGCGATAAGGATTGAGGAGTTTTTATTCCATCAAACTAGAGAATCAAACTTGGCCTCATCTCTTATGGCTTTGGGTCTTTGCATTCGGTAAGAATTGGTTTCTGATGGGTTCTTTGTGAGCCAACGACTTCACCAATGAATCAACGACCTTTTGAAAAAATATATGTTTTTGAAAAATCAATTTTCTAATTTTAATTTAAAAATTATAAAATTGATGGGTTATAGTGGAGGTGGTTTTGTTAAAAATGAAAATGATATTGTTGAACCTCTTTGTTTTAAAAATACTTCTAATTTTGAAGGACTTAGTTTTAATAAAATTAAATCTATTATGAAGCGATATTATCCTCATCGTAGAACTTTGCACCAATTTTTCTAAATCTAAGAAACAATATAATACTTATTTTAGTATAAAGACTTGTGATGATTTTGATAAAAGATTGAAGAGTTGTGATAATCTTGATAAAAGATGATATCATATTCTAAATGTTGGAAATTGTGTCATTGTAAAATTTGTGGTATAACAAATCTTAATTTTTCTCATAGTTGAAAAACAACTAAATCCATTCAACCCAAAACAAAATAAAATTGAATCTTTAAAGATTTAATAATTTTAATGAAAAATTGTGTCTTCATTTGGGAAATGTAAAACATCTTTAATAAAGTGTCAAATTTTATTTATTTCTCATTTCCAAAAGTTAACATTTGCTTTAACCTATTTTTAATTTATTTATCACGTAAGTTATTTTCCTTATAATTTTTTATTTAGTGAATCTTTTTTTGGCATATGATATATATTTTTGGTATTTTTGATGTCTTTTGCTTGCTGATTTTCTATTATTTGGAGTTTTTTTTCTTTAGAGCTATGACTCTCTCTGATCTGTAAACTGAAAATACAAGTGTAGTATATTCGAAAATTAGTTGTTCACGTTTAAGAGATCCTTCAATTTCTCATTTTTTTGCTTAATTTTGTATAAAAAATTAAAACCAGAGATAAAATGAAGATCAGAACTAAAATTTTTTTAGAAAAAATTTAAAGAATTCACCAGCAAATTGATAACGGAGTTCGGCTTTAATAGCCTACGTCTCCGGGTCCGTTCGAAGTGAAGACTGTTCTCATTAATTTTATGCAACAAATGGCTTCCAAAATCAATATAAGTCTTCAATTCACCTTCTCTGATCTTTATTTGCCTGTAAAAATATCTCTTAGACTTAAAAATAATGGCCCAAGGTCGTACAAAGCAATAACAAGTCTCTAACTTTCTTAAATCTCTTTACACAGTCTACTTTTCGTGTCTGTTCAAGTATAAATTAGTCCATTTTATAACACTTCGACCCCCGTGGCTGAAGTGGTCAAGGCATTAATCTTTAGATGATAGGTCAGGGGTTCAAAACCTCCTCCCACCTTTTTAGGCGCCTTGGCATGAGGAAGGGCGCGCTCAGCATGAAATTTGAAATGATTTCCTTCCTTTTTTGGCGCCTATGGACTTGGTTTTGTCCCACATTTGTTGGGAATTCAGTTTTCAACGCCTTAAATAGAAATGTTTGACCCCTCTTCAAATGCCTAAGACAAAGGTGCCCACTTAGGCCGCTGATTTGACTTGGTTCATGCTTGGTTGGTGGGATGAGTGATGTGGCAGTTTCTTTGGCGCCTTTGTTTCAAAGTTTGAAAATTTTAAATAATACGTGAATAAAAACAACAAACCAACATTTTTTTTGCACCGAATTATCTTGCCACATGTCAAGTGGCTATTGGTCCACTTGGCATGTTTTCAACAGTGCCACGTCACTTTTAAACACCCCATGTCGCAAGATTTCTTCAACTAGCCATATCTTGAGCATCGGGACTCCGTTTTTCGAACTGTGAAAAGAGCTAGAAAGCTCTCAACGAGTAATACAATGTGAAAATGATTTGAACAAAATTTAAAGACTTTTTAAAAATAGAACGGTACATGGATCCACCTGGATCATTCCTCCCCATTGGAAACTTTTGGACCTCCGAAAGTTGAAATTAATTGGTAATGAGGTGAGGGTATTTTTCCCTGACCTTTCTGAATTTCATCCATCTGGCCTTGTTTGGGTGCATCCCTTTGAGACCAACACGAAAATATTCAACATTACCTCTTTGCGAAGTCCGCATATTCCTGTCAAGTATAGTATCTTCCTGCAATTCTGTTAGATATTCAGGAGAAAAATCATCAACGGAAGGAATGGATACACTTTCATCATGATCAATTATCATTGGAGGCTCATACAATTTCAAATTTTTCACATTTACAACTGAATAAATCTGCATGTAAGATGGTAAATCTAATCGGAAAGCATTTGTGCCAATTTTTTTCGTTATCTGAAAAGGACCATACCGGATTGGTTTCAAATTTTTACCTTCACCTGTCAGTCTTTCTTTACTAATGTGAAGCCATACCATATCACCTACAACAAATTGGTGATCAATACGATGTTTGTCATGCCTTGCTTTGTACTTGGCTTGACTTTTCTCCAATTGAGTATGAATAGTCCGATGAATGAGGTGTATTTGTTTAATGAACTTCTTGGCTCGAATGTCTTCTTTTGGTTCACCAACAGCTGTATCCTCTCCATAGCAAACATCTAGAGGAGATTTAGGCAAGTATCCATAACAAATTTCAAATGGAGATTTCATAGTAGAAGAATGAAGTGCCCAGTTATATGCATGTTGTATGTAACACAATTGTTCATCCCATAACTTTGGATGTTTATTGCTACAACCCCTAAGCAAATGCACCACAATGCGGTTCACAACCTCTATTTGTCCGTCGATTTATGGATGAAATGCAGTGCTCTTTTTTAATTTAGTGTCCATTAGTCCCCACAAAGTTGACTAAAACTCCCCAATAAATCGAGAATTTCGATTAAAAATAATTGAAGTAGGCACACCAAAATGAACCCATACATGTTCAAAGAATAAGAGTGCAGTACCCTCCCCAGTAATTTGCTTAGTGCAAGGAATCAAAACACACATCTTGATAAATCTATCCACAACCACATATAAATAGTCATGTTTTCTTTGTGTCATAGGAAAACTCCCTACAAAATCCATGGAGATACTTTCCCATGGGCGAGTAGGAATAGGTAGAGGAGTGTAAAGTCCTAGTTTCCTGTTACTAGGTTTGCTTGTGGCACAAAGAATACATCTCTTAATATATTTAGCAACATTTTCTTGCATACGAGGCCAATAACAATACATCTTCAAATGTGCAACCGTTTTAGCAACTCCAAAATGACGAGAAATAAGAGAAGTATGTGCTTCTCTAATCATGTGCACCCTCTCATTTTGAGAAATACATAGTTTACCCAAATGATACAAAAGATCATTGTGTACATGATAGTCCAATTCTTCTACTTGTCTACTACTCATCAAGTCTTTATAAACATCTTGAAAATCAAGATCATTCACATATTGTTCTTTATAACTTTCATGAGACAAAGAACCATGTTGTAAAAGAATAGATGCAACAACCATAGGAGGCCTAGATAGCATATCTGCAACCTTATTCTGAATTCCTTTTTTATACTTGATCACAAGATGAAATTGTTGTAAAAAACCCATCCAACGAAAATGTCTAGACTGTTTTAGCTTAGTTTGTGATTGGAGATACTGTAAGGGCTGATGATCTGTATGTATTATTGTTTCTTTGCCCATTAAATAATATTTTCATTTTTTAACACTTTGAACCAATGTATACAATTCCTTATTGTAAGTTGGATATTTTCTTACTGCACTTGTAAATGTTTCAGAATGATAACAAACTGGTTTCTTACCTTGCATTAAAATAACTCCCATATCATACTCACTTGCATCCGTTTCGATCTCAAAAGGTTTTTGTATATCAGGAAGTGCCAAGACTGGAGCAGTACTTATCTTTTCTTTCAAAGTGTCAAAGATTTTTTGATGTTTGCCTCCCCACTGAAAGACATGTTTCACACTTGTCAAAGAATGCAAAGGTGATGCAATATATGAAAATTGAGCAATAAACTTTCTCCAAAACTGTACTGCACTAAGAAAACTTCTAACCTCAGTTGTGTTAGTGGGTGTAGGCCAATTAACAATGACTGTCACTTTTGCAGGATCAATTTTCAATTTACCATGTCTTACAATGTAACCCAAGTATATCAAAGAGGTCTTGCCAAATTCATATTTTGACATTTTTAGAAAAAGTTTTTCCCTTCTTAATGCATCCATGACTTTCTTAATGTGGATCACATGCTCTTCCCATGACTTGCTGAAAATCAATATATCATCTAAGTAAACTATAACAAAATCATCAAAGAACTGTCTAAAAACATCATTCATCAATCTCATGAATGTAGCCAGGACATTACACAACCCGAAAGGCATAATAAGCCATTCAGACAATCCCTATTTTGTTTTGAAGGCGGTTTTCCAAACATCACCTTCATTAATTCTTACTTGATGATATCCATTTTTCAAATCTAACTTAGTGAAATAAATATCATGTTTTAATTGATCCAACAAATCATCAATACGAGGAAGAGGGTAAAGATTCTTAATAGTAATTTTGTTTAAGGCACGAAAATCAACACACATTCACCAAGTGCCATCTTTCTTTGGCACCAAAATAATTGCCGAACCAACAGGAGATGAACTTGGACGAATAACACCTCTATCCAATAGATCCATTACCTATTTTTTTATTTTCTCATTTTCCACCACTGATAACTTGTACATGCCAATGTTAGGGAGAGGAGAATCTTGCAATAGCTTAATTTCATGTTGAACTCCCCTTTTTCGGGGTAAGCCCTTAGGATCTTGAAATACATCATCGTAAGTAGAAATGATTTCAACCAATTCATTCTTGTGTCTAGGATCACACTTTTTCAAAGCTTGAGAATATTCTTTTTCCTTAGACTTAATCAACATGAGACAAAAAGTCTTGCTTGAATTAACTAGTCTTTTCATTTGCCCTACTGTAACCAAGGAAAGACTTGTTATAATGTGATGTGCTCTAACTATATATTCAATGCCATCCTTAACAATCAAGTACTTATTCTCCTCTCTATAGAAGATTGCTTTTTTATCATAAAGATATGGGCTTCCCAAAACAATCCCACATATGTCCAATGGAACAACATCCAACTCAACCTCATCTACGAACTTGGATGTGATGGCAAACCTTAGCCTACAAGTTTGTGAGACTTGTAGCTTCGCATTGTCACACACCCAACCTAATGGATAAGGCTTCAGATGGGGATTGGTTTGTAAGCCTAGCTTCTTAACAACCTCTTCATAAATTAAATTTGCTTGTGAACCACTATCAAATAGAGTGTCAATTTTAGTATGATTTGAAACAACTATAATGTGGAACAATTCATTTCTTTTCTTATCAGCATGCACATAATTCTGTTTAGAAGAAGATGCAGCATTAGTGCTAGAAACTGAAAGAGAAAAATCATTATGTAATCCCATAGCTGTGATCTTAGTTTCATCCCCTGAATCTGAACCTAAGTCCTAAACCATAGCATTAGCCTTCTTTTCTTTCTTTTGATACCTCTTAGGCCTTAACTCAGGATGTAGTTTCCAACACTTAGACTCATCATGATTTTTATTACAATGATTACAAAATGGTTTTCCTTCTTTTTTAATAGTATAAGTGGATTTCTGTTTACCTTTTCCTGATGAACTTTTCCCTTTGGATTGCTTAACATTAGATTGCTTACTTTTTACTTTAGGAAAAGATTTTTTTGATTGTTTTCCTCTAGCCTCTAAATGAGTGGCTTAAACACATACTACATCTAAATTAGTGGGATTGAAGATAAGAATCATATGTCTTAAGTAACTATGCAACCCACCTATATATTTTAGCAGTGTTTTTTGTGTGTATAGAGGAACATTCAAAAGTAAAGCTTTTTTCTTAAAATCTTGTGTATAATCTTGAACACTTTGGCCTTTTCCTTATTTGAAACTTTGCCAATCCATCATGGCTTGGTGCATATAGCCTAAAGGATAGAATTGCTTTCTGAGTTCTTCAATAAATTCATTCAAAGTAGAAATTGAGTTACCTTTTTGAAGCTCAGTTTCCTTCAACTTACTCTCCCACCAGATGAGAGCTGTGCCTCCCATACGAAGAGTAGCTAAATGAATTTTTGACTCATCCCTTGCAATCTTTTGGACCCTGCAATAAACTTCAATCTGCTTGACCCAATTATCCAACTTTTCGGCATTAACTTCGCCATTAAACATTGGTAATTCAAACTTAATATCTAATTTTAGTGAAGGGAGAGGTTCCACAGTTTTTTTACCGTCATCCGATGGAGAAGGTTTTTCGATTTCTTTACCTTTTGATTCTTGTGAATCGCCTTCTTTTTCATTTTCAAATTTCCTTTGTTTATCACGGTAAAGTTCCTCAACCATGCTTCTCATGTCCATGAAGGCTCGGAGGAAAGTTTGTTCGGATTCCATCTCTTCTTTGACCATCTTTGAAGCATGCCTTGAACCAATCTCTAGATTATACTCAATGAGTTTTTCTTCACCCTTTTGGGATTTAGACCTTGTCAACATACACTAGCAATCACTGTTAAATAACAACCGCTCTGATACCAAAAATTTGATTTGTAAACTGAAAATACAAGTGTAGTATATTCAAAAATCACTTGTTCACGTTTAAGAGATCCTTCAATTTCTTATTTTTTGCTTAATTTTGTATAAAGAAATTAAAACCAGATATAAAATGAAGATCAAAACTAAAAAAAATTTAGAGAAAATTCAAAGAGTTCACTAGCAAATTGATAACGGAGTTCGGCTTCAATAGCCTACGTCTCCGGGTCCGTTTGAAGTGAGGACTGTTCTCATTAATTTTGTGCAACAAATGGCTTCCAAAATTAATACAAGTCTTCAATTCACCTTCTCTGATCTTTATTTGCCTGTAAAAATATCTCTCAGACCTGAAAATAATGGCCCAAGGCCGTACAAAGCAATAACAAGTCTCTAACCTTCTTAAATCTCTTTACACAGTCTGCTTTTCATGTCTGTTCAAGTATAAATTAGTTCCTTTCATAACACTTCGACCCCTGTGACTGAAGTGGTCAAGGCATTAATCTTTTAAATGACAGGGCAGGAGTTCAAAACCTCCTCCCACCTTTCTAGGTGCCTTGGCATGAGGAAGGGCGCACTCAGCATGAAATTTGAAATGATTTCCCTCCTTTTTTGGCACCTATGGACTTGGTTTTGTCCCACATTTGTTGGGAATTCAGTTTTCAATGCCTTAAATATAAATGTTTGACTCCTCTTCAAATGCCTAAGACAAAGGCACCCACTTAGGTCACTGATTTGACTTGGTTCATGCTTGGTTGGTGGGATGGGTGATGTGGTAGTTTCTTTGACGCCTTTGTTTCAAAGTTTGAAATTTTCAAATAATACGTGAATAAAAACAACAAACCAACATTTTTTTTGCACCGAATTATCTTACCACGTGTCAAGTGGCTATTGGTCAACTTGGCATGTTTTCAACAGTGCCACGTCACTTTCGACACCCTCTGTCGCAAGATTTCTTCAACTAGCCATATCTTGAGCATCGGGACTCCATTTTTTGAATCATAAAAAGCGCTAGAAAGCTCTCGACGAGTACTACAATGTGAAAATGATTTGAACAGAATTTGAAGACTTTTTAAAAATAGAACAGTACATAGATCCGCTTGGATCACTCTCTGCTATTTATTTTTATGTTTACTAAAAGTTATGATTCCAAAATTTCAAGTTATCAAGAAATTTTTTATGGAGATAATTGATTAGATATTTTTTTTCCATGTTCATTTATTCCCTTCTACTCATGGTGGCGAGTCTTCAATCTTTTGAATGTGTGAAATGTATATCGTATCTCTGTTTTAACAAACATTTTTTTGACCGTGCATTATTTTAAAAAAATCAGTACTGCTATGGAAGTTATCACATTACACTATCTTTTATTAGAGTTATTTTTATTACATAAAAATGTATGTAGATCATATTTTTATGATAAATTTTTTTATCTCAAAATTGGTGTAAGCATTTGTGCTTTGGAGGTCAGAGTGAATATTTTATTACAATCTTCCTTATGTTATTGTTCTAAAGAGGATTGACTTTATTTTCTGAAGATGATTCATGAGAGATTGCTCATGATTTCACCTCTAACTTTGCAATATTATTAAAGCCAAAGATGTGTTTATTCTTTCTTTCCTTAGAACATTATAATCTTGTATTTGTTAGTCTCGAAGGAAGCTATCATCAATAGTTAAAATTGAGTAATAACTTCTTTTATTTCTTAGGTTTTTTTGTAACCTCTAAATAAAACTAAAAGAAGAGTGTTGGAGATTAATTTTTATTCATATATATATATATATATATATATATATTTAAAAATTTTCATCTCAAAATTTGAACTAATATTTTTAATTCATATAATTTAAGGAATATGATGTGACAAGTGGCCTTAACTTATTTTACCCCATTAGAGGTATTCTTCATTATGATGAATATTGGACTTATTATATGTAACTCCTTTGCCACTTTGTATAATTTTTTTTCTCTCACTACATAGGAAATAGGAATACTAGGAATAAACTTGGAATGGAGTTATTTTGCCATTCATTTTTCACTTTCACTATATTTAAAAAGTCCAAGGTATTTTTATTTATGATTTATTTTATAGGTTTTATTTGGATTCTTCTGGTGCTTCTATACATTTTATTATCTTTTATCTCCTATTATGTTTTGGAAGAAACTTAATGAACATTGTGATATTTAAGGTGCATATGCACCAGTGCCTTTGAAAATAATAAATGTCATTGATGCTATGGTTTCAATAGGAAACAAGGTTTATGGAGTCAAGTTTGCGTTGACGAATAACATGTCATTCCTCTAGCTTAAAATTGTATTTGTTGTAACCACCATTCTTCATCAATACTCTTTCCTTTCACCCTTTTACCTCATTCACGAAACATGTACATGGTGTGAAATGTGTTCTACACCACAAAGCAATAGAAATAGAGAAGCATTCCATATTAGAAATTCCAACGTACAACAACAATATAATTAGAGACAAAAACATTAAGAATTATTCATGTTGGAACAACTTTCTAAAACATAAGAGACAAATTTAAAAGTGACATGAAAGCTATTAGCTAAAATCAATAGGAGAAGAAAAAACTTTTTTAAAGAAACAAATGGACTCTCCATATCAACATCCTTAGATGGTTGAAATAATCACAACAATTTGTGATCCTGCAAACTATTGAGTCTCGTGAAGATAATTCCAATTATTTCATTTCATCATCAAACTACCATGAATTTTTCAAATATCCTTCTCCATCTTGTTATAATCATTCACACTAGTTAATAATTTCTCCAATATTCTTAGAACAATCTAAAACCATGCATAGAAATCCATGTTATGGCATGGACCAGTATTCCTCTCAAATAGAAAAATTTGCGTTTGATTCTTTGATGGGAATCGTTTCATGTGTAAGTGTATATTATTTACAAATTTCACTATTTTTAATTTAATTTTGAACTTTGAGTTGGAACATGGAGATAAAATTTAGTTTATTTCATAAGTAATAATTACAAGGTGGAGGAGGTTAATGCTTTGCAACATCAATATATGGGATGGCATGTTGACTCTGAATTTTCCTATTTAACTTACAGTTCAAGCCTTAACAATTTGGTAGGGTACTACTATCATAGAGTTTCTTTTGTTCTATTTAACTCAAGTGAGAGGAGTTCCAGTCACCTATAACTATGCTAATATTTTGCTTTCACTTCTACTTATTTTATATGAATCAATTGCATGCACTAACTAAAGACATTTAAATCAAATTTAGTACACGTATTAATAATTGGAGTCAATTAATTGATCAAATATTTAAAATCCACACGAACAAATAATTAATATTTAAAATATTAGAAAACGCCAATTTCAAAGAAGCATGCATTTTAGCACTTCAAGATCATAAGAAGTTGATATAAACCCACACACCTCAACTTAAAAGTTCACGACCGTATTTTTTGGTTTTTACTTGGACTTCAAAAAATGAATTCATTTACTAATGATAGTGATGAATAATTTTACTATTCTTTACACCAAATCAATCCATAAGACCTAATAAATTGAAGAAAATGTAAATTTTTATCCTTTCCAAAAAGTGTGATTTTTGAGTTGTCCCCATTTATGCCAATCATTATAATTAGTGGGATATTATCAATTGTAGTCTTCCCAACTATTGGACTCCTACTAACTGAAGTGGTTTCTCTGCATAGAAGGTTAAAACTGACTTGTAGGACCTCCTATGCAGGAATCACTATGAGCTTATGTGAAGACACACATGAAACCGTTGCTTAAAAACTAGCATATGGTTCTTCTTCTTGCTTAATCATTTTTTTTGTTGAGTCTGATGGGTAATTCAATTTTATTTAATCTTTGTGGTGCAATATTTCTATAAAATAGAATCGAGAGACATTTTATTTAAATTTTAGTAAAAACCACAAACAATCTTTGAGCTTGATATTCAAAATTCATTTTTTTATAAATATGATTTTGACATGGCTCATTCCATACCTGCATGAAAATTTCACCTTCCTTATGCTAACACAAAGATGTTTTTTCCAGGATGGCCTGGAGGGGTTTTCATCCTAACATATTACAAGGTTGTCATCATTGGTTTTCTACCTAGTGGAAACATAAAAAACCATTGGTTTTAGTTCTCGACATGGGGAATCTGACTACAAGTTGTCATTGCCACTTTAAAATGTGTAGTGGTAATCCACATGTTGTGTTTCATAACACAAGTATTTATTTGTAACACAATTACTTCCATAAATTATCTTCTTTCATCTTATGGACTATGGAAATATTAGATCTAAAATAGTGCTCTCCCTCCCTCCTCGATCTCCTTTATCAAATAAGTGCTCTCTCATTGGTCGAAAGGCTAAAGGCCATGAATCCATAATAAAATACATTGAAATTAATAACCAAAAATAAATTAAAAACCATAATTACAAATGCTTACGAGTTAAAACATAACCCCCTCGAACCACTAAATTTTTTGAGTAGTAGCAATGAGACTAAAATTCAAAATGACCCGTCATTTTAAAATTAGAGGGCTCCTAGTGGGAGCCTTAAGTAGTTATGCAAGGAATCAACTTTGTAATTTGAAATTTAACATTGAATGTATGATACATGAGTTTACATCATCACAAAGAATCTTGCATCAATCCAAATATAGGTCGAGTTCTTGTGCATGTTCATTTGTGTTTGTGCGACTTGTCGATTATGATAAAAATATTTTTTCACATCAAGGAATATCAAAAAAAATCCATAGAACATCATCAAGCATTTAACATATTATAAAAAATATGAATAAAGGGTTTCAATCATCTTTTAGAGGTCAAGTGACTTATTTTTGGGATGATGATGAAACCTCCGCTTAATACAGATAGTGGTTTTGAAATTTCTAGTCTGCATTAACCGAAGATTATGTAACCTCTATTTTTTAGTATTTAATGATTTTTACCTCAATAAAAACATGGGTAAAATAAATTTACATAAATGAAAAACATGGTTAGTGGAACATTTTATAAGATATAGGGACCCCAAAGAGACTTGTAGGATGTTAGTGTTAGGCATGAAAGATTTAAATAAATTTTGGAAAAAGAATTGGAGGTTAGTGGGAGAGATAGAAAATTTGGCGAATGAGAGATTTTCAACTTGAGGAGAGTAGAGCTAAGAGAGAACAAAGTTTATATCTTAGATAAATAGCAGTAGAGCCAAAATCTTGCAAGAGTGATGCATGTTCAGTGAAACCATTCCATGAGACTGAGTGTAGTGTCTTCTTCATAGTCAGTAGGGGGAAGGCTATGTGAATATTTGTAAAATTGTTGAATCATTCAAAAAAGAGAGTGTTTTGGTTTCCATTTTATGTTCTTGTGTCTGTGTGTGTCTTCAGAGAGTGAGTGTAACACCTGTTTGGGAGTAAGGAGACTATTTGCTTGGCCCCCTCATTCCCTTTTGTATAAATTTGTATTAAAGAAAGGGTTTCATTATTGGATTAAGTGTGCGAGGCTCTTTTTCAATAATTTTTAGGTTGTGAAGGATAACCCTGCATTTTTATGAAGACATGACACAGAGGAAATCATAGGAGAAAGGGCACCTAGAGTTGCAAACTTGGCAGGGATTTTGAAAGGATTCCAAGTGAGGTTGGATGAAATGGAGGCTGCATAAAGAAGAGGAACTGTTGGGTGAGTTTTAAACATGTGCACACTATTCCTCCATCACACGTGCATCCCCCAACACTAATTCTACCCGCACTAGCATAACACACAAGATAACCTTGTGTGCTCACCCAAGGTACAAAGAGAGATACCAAGGTGGGTCAAGGTTAGTTGAAAAGGGTGAAATAATACATTGTCTCATGTGATCCCTCACACGCATGAGGATATTTGGAAATATTCTATACTAATTTATCAATGCATGGTACCAATTGGACATATAATGAATAATAATAGATGAATGCTATTCTACATAAGTATCCTATCAAAGGCAAGGCACCCACAAATGTAATAATAACTTCCATTAATGAAATAACTACTCTGAATATTGACGACTATATCTCAAGGCTACAAGGAGTGACAACAAAAATACTAATGATATAAACATTAAATATACAAGCTCTCTCTATTTTAGAAAAAATTACCCTATGATCAGAAGATCTTTGTCAACAAGTAGGTAGTGTTTCCCTTATGGCAAATCAAATATCTTCAATAGAATATCTGCCCACTAATTATAGCCTTCCAAAGGCCCTACATGTCATGTGATTGTTCAACTATCACCAAATAATAGCTAATGTGACAACCACAAACTGGCAATTATTGTGTCACCTTATTTGGCATGCCAAGTTGAACTAGCCCATCCTCGCCATTGTATCTCAACTATTTGTTTGAGAACATATATAGGTAAATACTCCTCACATTTGCATTCCTCCAATCACTTTGACTTTTGTAATTCTAATGCTAACACACAATTAAGTTTTCCATTTTCTTTGTTGTTTTATCATATGCGCTCACATGGGCTCAATTTGTCATTATGTGCCACGCTATTAGAAATTAAATAGCTCTAGTGGCATGTTGGAATTAGTCAAAATTATCAGATCTTGTCAAAATCTAGAGTCAACATCACCCCACACTATCTTAGTTGGTTATCTTTGGACAACCTATCAATAGCTTGGACACCAACAAGGAACTTTAGCGCTTCCTTGGTCAACTCAGCTTCAAACTTGGTCTAGCATGCATTCATAGCTTGAGATTCTACTATAATATTATAAATGCATGTAGATAAGCCCTTGAACTCAGGAGGCTACTTTAGAGACCCCTCAAATTATTATTTTATTACCGTGACCTTCTTGGTCATTTCCTTAAGGGTGTCCTCTTGTGCACTTTCCTCATCAATTATTTGATGCTTAATATTTTAAAGTTTTCTTTGAGATTTTTATAGGTCATGCCAATTTTTAGGCCAATGTCTTCCACTTTATTTAGAAGTGAGGCTCTCTCATATTTTTCCTTCTTCAAATACACCTGCACAATTTGGGCATCTTGTTCTTATTTTTCCTTATGTAAACGTGATAGGATCATAGAACTCTGCTAGATAAAATTTAAGAAAATTCAGCCATGACAACTATCTCAGTGAGCTTATTCAATAAGTCCTTGAAGCCCTTGAGTTTACCTGCAAACATGACCAACACTCACTTTTGCGCTTCACTTTTTTCATCCTCCATGCCCTTCTTCCTCTACAACAGGTAGTCCACCAATATATCTACTTTGTCCAATGGCTTAAATCCATATAAGTTAATTCCATCCAATAGGTTAGGATCCTCCTTTATGATTTGCCAACATAGCCTCAACATTTATATGTCCATGGTAGTAAACTTATTTTCCACATGAGTGTGTTGTTGATCTAACTCCACCAAATGCACCTTTTGGCCATTGATTGTGGCACTATTAATATTATTCTATTGGCTTACCTTTATTTCCAGTTTTAGTAGTGCGCTTCCAACCTCGACCTTGTTGAACTTGGTTGGGTTGACATATATAACTTAATGCTCACCTTGGATAGTGTTAGGATATTAGTTTTTGAGGCATCAACATGCACTTCAAACATTAACTCATCCATATATATGTTGAAGGCAAAATACATTTACCTTCGTATCACATTGTTGCATCCTCTACCTTCATAGCACATCACAAGTAGAGGTCTATATTTATGACTCTTTACTGAACCCTCTCCTAAACACTCATCCCTTTAATATTCTCTTCTAAGTTTATCGACACAAATCCTTTTGAACTTGAGGTTTGTTCAAACTTTTCTTTGATAGACAACTTATCCTTTTCCTTTGCCCAACCTCATCTCATGTAATGTTTCAATTTTAAGCACCATGGGCCTAGGGGTAATGGTTCATTTTCCTTATTTTATAGTTACGATAGGCCCAACCTTCTCATCTTTCCTTGAATTTAGGCATTGGGATCTTATTTAGCCTCGGTCTAATCAAGAGCACTGGTCTTTCCTTCTATTGTCTCAAGCTCACTTCGATCTCATAAAAGTGATTCCATCTAGTCTTGGGTTTTCTATGCAGTCTTGACTCCATTTTTGATAGTTGTCTAAACATCTTGTGTTGAAGGTGTCCTCCACACCTATTCTTTTTGCACTATCTTATGCCTTGCTATGCAATTTTTCTTGTCCTTTACCACCACCATTTGCTCCTAATTTTGGTGTTGAAACTTGAACATCCATGGGTGGGGATTGCTTGGTAGGTGGTGTAGGAGTGACTATATTATCCCTACACATTATCAAAAGAATGATATATTATTTAGACTTGGTGTGCCCAGGGTCTTCAGGTATAACCTCCAACACCTAAGGCTTCCTTTTATTAGAATTCTTCTGGGAGGTTATTGGCTTGAATGCAACCTCTAGCTTTTGCACTAACAAACATCCTTCTTCATGCCTCAACATTAGCATGTAATACGACTCATGCAAGTGGTTTTTTATTGTTACCTCTTTCTTGGGTTCAATTTCATTGTTGTCATATGAGCACTCCTCATCCTTTGGAGTAACCTTACCTAGATAAGCCAACAGTTTCCTCAAGCTATGTTGGTTGTTATCTATAACCACCAAATTTATTGAAACATGATGTGGTTTGCATATCCTTATGATAAAATCCAAAAATTGGCTCATGTTGAAAAATTTGGTGTTTTGAGCCACCCAGAGATATCTTTGTCTATAAGTTAGATTCTAGCAAGACTAGTGTTGCATCACAACAAACTCTACCCATGCTAAGAATGCACTTAGAATTTTTTTTGGGATGCATGGTATGCCTTAACATATAATGTGTCCAGGGATATGTGTGGCCAACTTGTGGCTTACAAAACCTTTCATAATATCTTGTCATATTTCTCCATGATTCTTAAATTATTAGTAGGGTTTCCCTATGGAATAACCATGGCCTAAGTAGAGTATATATAGGAGGTAGTGGTTAGTCTTTGAGCATCATATTTTCAATTATGCTATTATTACATCATCATGGAAATTTATCCCTTAAAGTGGCCCATTCATATATATCAAGTATTCTGGTCTTACATCAATTTTTATTGTGGATTTTTTAATTCTACTCATATTTGTGTGATATATTATTCCATTGGTTTTAATTATCCAATTAATTTCATTAGAAGTAGTATCATATTGTTGATTTAGGCAAGTTTTTTTGATGTGTTTTTTTAAGATTCAGTGTAGCTATTATTCTCAGAACTGAGGGTTTGAAAAACATAACTTGAGATCTAATAATAATTTATTTTTTCATCAATGCAATATTATTCAAAGTCTTTTTTTGAAAAAAGGAATTTAGAAATGTTTTTTACATCCTTGTGCAAATTATAAATCATTGGATTCATCTCAAGGAGGCGATCACAATGGTATAATATACCAATATGCTTTTTTTGGGGCCTGACACCCTCAATCCTAGGGGTCATGCATGGGTGGCCCTAACACTCCAATCCCTGAGAAAGGGAAAACCACTCCAAAAATGACTCACATGAATGACCTAGAATTTGGAACTTTGGATCCCTTAGTTTATGAGGTGCTTTGCCAAATTCAGTTAGATATACAAAGAATGGTGAAGAAATATGATCTTGATGCAGTAAAATAGGACATCACTAAGGTGAAAGGGGACATTGATGATGTGAAGAATCAATTGGAAAATATAAATGAGAAATTGACTACTCTTGTGACTCATCTTCAACCAAATAATCCCCCACTGCTCTATTTAGGTTCTCCCAACCATAACAATCAAAACTCCAATACCGATTTGAAGCACATGATGCCAAAAGTGGAAGTGCATAAATTTTATAGTAAGGATCCACTCACTTGAATCAATCAAATGGGAAGTTTATTTGATCTACATCAAACCCCATGTGCACAAAATGTGGTAATGTCATCTCTATATGTGGAACCTGAACAATTCTTTTTTTATTGTTGGTTGCATGCTCAAAAGAAAAAGGATGACCTTCTTGTTAGTTGGTCAATACTAACTGATGAGATGCATATGCACTATATAAATGTATATAAAAATTAATTTAGTCAGTTAGCAAAGTTGTAACAAATAGGGCCTGTCAAGGACTATATTCAATGATTCCATAATCTCTCTTTATGCATGAATGAAAACATGAATGACCTATTCTTGGGTGGTTTCAAAGATAATATTCATTTTGATGTTCACATGTTTAATCCAAGTTCATTATTAGAATCCATAACATTATCACACAAGGCATAGGAGAGAGATCTAATTAAGCAAAGGTCTTTCACTATTGGTTGAGAACACAATTCTTCAACATAATAATTTCCTTAACCTACAAGATTGAACCCTCAACAAATTGAAAATAAGCATGCTATTGTTACTAAAATTTTTAGGTCAAAATTTCCCCTAAGGTTAGGAATGACACTCTGGTTTATGTGCCAAAAACTAGAGAAACAAATTAGAATTTGAAAATATGTTTTACTTAAAAAGTTTTTTCCCAATCATGTTCGTGCCTTCACTTTGAATGTGGCTAACTAGCCCATCCTCCACAGACATAAAGATGTGGAGATGTGACTACCTAGACAGTCATACCTTCGTGCCTATACATGTTCCGTGAGGAAATGATGGCTGTTGTTCCATACCTCATGGATGTGCGAACATGTAGACATAACTTCCAAGCAGTCATGCCTTCATGCCTATGCATACCGAGAGGAAGTGATAACTACCACCCCATCCATCATGGATGCATAGATGCAGTGGCCCAAAAAACCAAATCTTCACTCCTGTACATTTTTCAAGGACATGACGGTCAACCCAGAGGTCTTCTCCAGATGTGTGCATGTAGATACTGCCATGGAGCTTGTTGTATGATGCTTTCCTATAGAAACAATATATTAAACCCAAGGATCATTTTATTCATTTCAAATTTGTGATTTTTTCTCTAGAAAAGTTGAATCATCCCCCGATAAGCTCTTCCCTTTGGCAAAGCCCTGCTGGTTTTTTCACTTGATTTTTTACAAAAAATTGTTGGATCATTTTGACATTATTATCAAATTATTTTTCCCCACATTATAAAAATTTAACCCTATCAAACCCTATTCTAAGAACTTTTTCATGGTAACCCAAAATGCCATATATCCACTGCTTTGCATTTTTTCCAACCAATTCAACATTTCTTACCCCTAGACTCGTTGGACATCCTTGCCCCTGCTTTCCAAACAACTTTTACAAACCTAAAATCCAATAGGATGAAGTAAAAATACATGGGATATGAACCATTTTTGGTTCTAGATTGTGACATCCTAAATATTTATTATTCTTAGATTGGGCACATGGATATGAAATATTTACATAAAATATTGAACATTGAGAGCCCAACATTACTCATTGAATGTCTCTTATAAAGTGGCCTACCACAAGAAATTATCTTCCCCACCTTAGTACGATGTGTAGAGTTGGTTTTAACTATAAAAAACACTATGATCCTTAAACAAGAGAAATAAGGTCAAGGGCTAGAGAGTTCATGGTAAAGTTGGAAAGAGTATCTCTGAGCATGACAATGAGGATCCCACTTCGTGATGAATGTGTCAGTGTCAATGTCAAATAGGCAAAGGAACATTGGGACAAAAACCCTATTAAATTCTTAACTATGATCAACAACACATAGTTGAAGCGAAATAGAGAAAGACTCTCCAAGGTTCCCAAAAACCTGTTTAGGTAAGATTTTAATGAAGAAATTTTGAATATGATCACCCTATTGAACTAGATAGTAGAAAATGAAGATACCAAGAGATTTCACCATAGGATGTTCTTTCCAATGAACATCATTTTTTGTAAAAATTAGTTCATAGACTAAGGTGATCTGATCAGTGATTCTTTGCATGATCAGTTACTAAATGTACATGCCTCAAAACAATTTTTCATGACTTCCTATCTAGTGTACTCATTGGCTTCACATAGGGTATACATGGGACTTTCCCAACATGGGGTCATCACACAATCAACATGGGTACTTGAATGCTTCCATCAACTCATGTTACAGTAAAGTAATAAACACTTAACCAGAATCAATGATGCATTCACAACGAGAGTAGTACAGTGCCTTGAAGAATATTGGGGAATGCAAATTTTAATTAAAGCAACAAGCTTGGTCAACCAATATGGCAACTACTACATCTAATTTTAAAAATTCACGTAAGAGTTGGAAGCTATAAAGGACACCCTCTGAGGCTCCCAAGACTGGAGAATGACAATTTTATTCTCATAGAACTATGTCGACAACTGGCAGTAGTTCACAAATATTGTAGAGGGAAGCACATAGTAGGTGTTTCATTCCCCATTGCATTGAGGTACCTCATTTTTAAAATGACAGTTAATGCACACGACATTAAATTGGCCATATTTGAGTTTACCCTTAGATCCTACACCAATGGAGAATCTGATGATACTAAATGATATGTGAAACATAATCTCGGCATAGGATCTACCTATGAGTACAAATCCCATTTAAAAGACTACTGGGATGATTATACGAATGAATTTGAAGTAATTCAAAGGGACTAGAGTTGAATGACTCTTGAGTAGATAAGAGCGTTCACATATGTATGGGTTATAGAAGGGATGATTGATGATAAGATGGACCTCATTGATCTTGAATATACAAATGCAATTACTGCTGCCCTCTTGCCAACTGTAAACTAGTTAATTAGAGAGCCTACTCACCTGCAATGGAGAACACATAGAGTGTTGACTCATATAAATAAATGGATAGATAAAAAAATATAAGAATAAAAATAGGTGGTTCAAAGAGAGGAAAGGCTTCGAATCCCCTGAATCAAGATCCCACACCTACTTCTAGGAGTAATACCAATTGGGTAATTGAGACATCTAGCTCATCTAATTCTGAAGATGATGGAGATGAAGATATTGATCCAAAGAGACAAGCAAAAAATCCTCATGAAGAGATTCTAATAGTAGGAAAAAGAATCAAGTTGAGAAATCTATAAAGCCATGGTCTTCCATAGAATTCCTTGGTGATTCTAACTTGATCATACCCAATACTACACAACATTACTTGGCCTCCACTCATAGAGTAGTCCAATAGGAATCACAAAAGGAAGCTGAAGTATAAATTATACATTCTCCATTTATATCTTTAAAAATACCTCCTCCTCATTGTGAAACTACTCCTCAAAAGTAGTCCACTCCATATTCCTTTGAAGCTCCACTAGTATCTTTCAATTACCTTTCATTTTAATGGGTACAATTGATGTTGAAGAGAAGGAAAAAGGTATTTGAAGTAGAAACACCAAAATTTGATGTTGTAGATTATCTTATGAAGACCCCTACATCAAAAAAAGTAATAAACCATCTCTAGGTTGGTTTATGATCCCTCAGATACATAATTCATGGAAATCAGTGAGCCCAATGTCGAAAAAGATACAAGATAAATGATAGTGAGTGACTATACTCTCAAGAGGATATCATTGAGAGAAGCAATGTAGGAAAGTGACTTTCATAACCTAGGGAGACCACTAAAATAATACTTAAAAGGTCAGAGCAAGATTAATTGAATCAAGATCAGCTCAAATAATAGGTCATAAAATTGGTAGGCTATGTCAGTTATCTACTCAATCCCATAAAAATCCCCCATTCAAACCGTAAATAATGTACATAATCTAAATTAGTTTTTATTTATTTATTTAAAGGAAACCTCCCTTCATAATAGAGGAGATAATTTTTGTCTCATATACTTTGAAACTTAGATTTGTCATAAAATACCAAATATTTCACCAACACATGCAAAAGGGTTATGTTTTGTTTGTGATAACAAGTGGAGAAAAGGACATAGATGTGTTGAGAATAAGTTATACATTGAAGGATCCAATGAAGATGAAAAAAATGATGAATCCTCAAGTGAGGGTGATGAAAAGACAGAGGAGGAATCTACATATTCCCACCCTACTATCTCCTATCATGAAATTTTAGATATTAACATGCCTCAAACCCTTAAGGTTGTGGAATTAATTAAGAAATAAAAGGTCATAGTGTTGATTGACTCAGGGAGTACATATAACTTCATCAATAATAAGTTGTCTACTTATTTAAAATTTACCTAGCTCCAATATTTTATGTCATGATTGCATATGGTGGCATAATTAATTGTTTTGGGAAATACCATAGTATTAAGCTTGCTATGTGAGACAACAAGCTTGACTCTCTTATGTTTACTATTCCCATAGGTGGGACATGTTGATGGCAGAAAATTGTGCTAGATCCTAGCCAATCAACAATGGGAAGTTTCAAGCTGTGGGATGATGCGGCTTGAAACAACCTCCAGGTTTTAAATTAGTTGGTTTCTTCTGTATATAGGTGTTGGGAAAAAGGGATAGGAGATTAACAGAAATGAAAAATGAAAGAATTAAAACCTATCTATGGCGATGTGCCTGAGCATAATCCTAATCCCAACATGAGCACAAAGTGACTATTATAGGATTCTATTACATTTAAGAGCAGAAAAGTGCATGATCAATGTAAAATATTGGAATAACAGAAATAGAAGGCTCACAATAGGGGAGTCTTTTGCTGAGATACAAGAATTGTCAAGAAAGGCATAGTGTTCTATCTTCTTAGTAGAATCCTCCAATCACATAAGAGGCGCAGAAGTCACACACAGTTATGTAGAACTTCAGACTCCAGAAAATGAGACAAAAGCAAATAACATTTCCAATCACAACACTAGAAAATCTACAGTATAAACTACTTTGCAAATGACACAAACAACACCAACCAAGGCATAGAGCTCAAATTTCTTTAATTAATTTAGCCACATAAAGGGCACAAAAACATGCATGATTATATCAACCTTACAACTCAAGAAAATTGAGATAAGAGCAAATGATATTACTGGTCACAAACCTCAGAAAGTCTAAAACTATGACAATTCCCCCTATTTTTTTTAGATTTTACAATCCTACTTATATAGCCTTGGGTGTCTCCTTTGATCACTTTCTTTCCCACGCAATCTTCTCCATCCTTCACCTCTTTGGCCGCTCAACTGTCTACTCTACCTCTACTGTTAGGGGACAAACAGACGGTGCCTTCAATGCTTGCAAGCCCCAAAAATCTACCTAGTGCACTGTTTCATCTACTCGAATTAACTCTTGCCAAATTTCCCTCCAATTTTGCTGTAATAGGTAGACGAGCACTCTGTTCTATTAGGACAAAAGAGGATACTTAGCCAATTTATGAAAAACTCTCCTTTTGATCAAGAAAGCACCAAAGGATGACACCTGGCCACTTCTGCTTTCTTTAAAATATCATTTGAGACCCACCACAATCTTCATTCGGTGATTAGGCTCGAAGGTGATCTCTCAGAAGTTGATACGTGGTGACCTTCGCTGCTCTTGGGAAGATACGTGGCATATTCCGCTTTTCCTGCTGGGGGTATGTGGTGCCTTTCGCTTTTTGGGGATGGAGTAGAGAGGGACCTGAAAGGTGACACTTGGTAGCCTCCACTTCACTTTGATACTTAGTAAAATGAATGATGCATTTATGTGTTGAATGGAAAGCATGGACCCAGGTATTGAAACAAAGGCTCTTGGCAGTCAACACATGGTGGCTTTCGCTACTTCTTTAAAAGGTAATTCAGGGCGTCCGCAACTGCCAACTGGTGCTTTTTGCTCTCTCTATCGCTCAGCTCATCGAAAGTCTTTGTCAAAATAGAAAACATGAGTGCCTCTTATGATATGCAGATGCTAACACATGGTGCATTTTATTTAAATGCTACTAGGTACGTGGCACGATTCATGGTTCTCTAAAAAGTTACAAAGAGGTCCTCAAAAGTCGCCAGCTATCCATCTTCGTCTCCTGGAGGCTGACACATGGTCGCTTCCGCTTGAATCCAATACTTAGGCCAAAATTGAAATGAAAAGAAACAAAAGGTAAAAAGGGACCGCGCTCTGAGGATGAAACTTGGTAGCTTCTGCTGTGCTTTGACACTTAGGCAAAATGAACTCGTCCTCTGCTCCAAAACTCTGTAGCTTAACCCAAAGTGCCAAAATTGTAGTGCTCGACTAAAAATAATTGAATACGATGTAGAGTAGGAAATTACTCTTTAGTTATTGGTGACCATCAGGGCTTTTGAGCCTGCTCAAAAAGAACCTGGCTGTCGCTAGATCAAAATTTTAAAATTTATAGCTTCAAAAGAGTTGTTTGGAAGATAGACTACTCATGGTCAAATAATCCTTGCTTGTTCTGCAACTCATCAAAAGCCAAATCCAAGGTAATGAGATCCTTGTGCGAGAAGGTTTGCAGGACCTGGGTAGTGGCTTTCAGCTTGGATTCTAGCCAAAAAATAAGAATTAGAATAGTTTCAACCTCAGAGGTTAGAGAATCATCCCGCAAGCTCTGAAAAATTGTTTGATCCCTTTGCCTGGCCAGCATCAATGGCTGGATTTGGTCCACCATCAACACCATCCTTACATTTGAAAATGGGGAAGGAAGGCCCAATCACACTAGATATTTAATGTGTTGCCTCATTTTGACGATGCCTTCTTTGATGACATCGAGATAGCTTCTGTAATTGTCGGCTGCGACATTACAATTGAGCTCCTCATTGACCCATTTTGTAGTGGCCATTCTGTTGGGAATCCCCGTGACTACCAATGTTGCATCCCTTGAGCTGTAGAGCTTCTCTAGTAAAGAATGAGAGTCTGTGACTCTTTTGGAGATCGTGGCCAGAGTGCTCTATACCAGATTCTTGACCCTCTTGTATAGATACTATGCTTTGAGGAGGAAGGTGAAAATTGGCTTGAGCTGAAGAATCTCTAAAGAGATTCTCTCCCACACTGACTCGTAAAGGCCCTTTACCAGCTGCACCACTTTGATATCTCTCGGCCTATTGGCCAGCTCAATTGCTAGTTGCACGGTCCGCTACTGCTCTGCCTGGAGCCAGGCTTGAAAAGTCATAGCCTTATTCTGTTCTTCTAGCAACCTTTGCTATGATTGGGTAACCTATAGTTGGAGTCCTTCGACTCTTCCCTGCAGTGTTGCATTTTCCCATCTTAGAGCTGTTATTGCATCCTTTGCAAGCACAAGCTCTATCTTTAATGAATCATTTTGGGCTTAAATTGCCCATTGAGTCTGAAGAGAAACAATATCTTGCAATTGTTTCTGTAGACTAGCTATCTCATTGTCCTTTTGGTTTATTTGTTCGGCTAAACTACTACAGTTTTCCTTTTTTGTGGCTAGGTCAACCTCCATCTTTTGTAGTCTCCTTGATATCCTCAAATAATCTTCTATGATCACAGAAGTGGATTCGGTCATGAGCTCAACTCTTTCTTGAGGCTTAAACAGGGACATGTCGATGGCCACTGCATTCATAGTGTAGTCTTTTGGCCGCATTTGTTCGCTCAGCCTGGCAACATTGGGTGACAAATGGGTCACCGTCAGCTACTATTGGATGAGGTCAAATTGTGACTTCAAATGTGGAACCACCAGCACTTTATTCTCTTTACTCCTCTTCTTCTCCAATCGGGCTTCTCTTGCCTTCTTTGCAGCATCAACCTACGTTTGGAAGGTGGAAGGGGATACAATATGTCCCCCTACGATGGGAAATCCTTGCAGCAGGCCATATTGGAGAGCCATTCATTATGTAGGGGTGAGTTACAGGGGCATCTTTCTAGGAATAGAAGGGGAAAAATAGGGTAATTTTAAGGCTTGAGGCATCAAGGATGAGGTGAATTGTGAAATGGGAATGGCAACAGTGGCGGGAGGTGTCATTTGGCTGGGTAGAGGCACCACGCTGGCAGGGTGAGGAATGGATTGAGAGGGAGGAGGGGGAGTAATTCCTATCTAAGGAGAAGTTGCAGTGCTCTGCACTGGGTGTTGTGAAGGATCTTCTTCCTCTTCTGGGTCTAATTAGAACTGCACCTTTCTTCTCTTCCTGGGTGTTTTTGATGTTCCTACCATCTCTAAATCTCTTGTATAATAACTTGGTATGAACCTTTTGCAAGATAAAAACACGCTTGCTGCAACAAATTTCACTGGGTGCCACAATCACAATGAGCAAGATATTTTCATAGAAATGCTGGAGAGTTTGTAAACTTTAAAATTTGTTAAGGGATATTTATGGGCCTATTAAGTCCCAAATAGCATTAAATTAAGGTGACTGTTAGCAAATCCTACTCAATCTTTGGGAAATAGCGAGGTGAACACATTATGTGGCGCAAGGTACCTTGGAGATTTTGAAATATTTGGAGAAGCATTTATTGTGGCAAAATTTAAAGAATTTAAAGCTTCTAAGACATCGACTCTGTGTTTAAAATGCTTATTTTAAAATAAAAGTAGGAAAGCAAAAAATAAAACAAAGCAATGCAGGAATGGAAACTACCTAACTACATTAATTACAAATCCTTATTTTCCTTTGGGATCAAAAATGAACTTTCCAATGTCTTCTTTATGACAAGCCAACTTGTGTTGCCATACCAGTGATTGCAACGGGTATACCTTTGATGGGATGTCCTCTGTGCCGGCCACATGAATTTGCCTGCAGTCAAATGAGTCTGAGCAAAATGTGTATTCGACACCTATGAACTCTTCTTGTCCTTGAATTCCCATCAAATACTGGTTCTTCATGTTGTCGGGTGTCATCAAGAAATCATTGGCTATTGGTTCTTCACTTTGTGCCTTTTGATATCCATTATCTTTTGGCTCATCTTCTTCAAATTCCAGCTTTATTGCATCAGTATGCTCTTTGATGATTTCATTCTCTTGAAAGGATGAATCTAAAAATTGGCATTCCTTTTGCATATTCAGCTGAGTCTTGATGCCGTCTTCTCCATACTTGGCCAATCCATAGCCTTCTTACAGGATAGTGTCATCTGTCTCAATGACTTGGTTAAGGGAGTATCCATGTTCCTTTGTATCTTCTTGCAAAGTAAGAAAAAAGTCATAAATGATCTCCTCCTCATCTGAAGTGAAGGAAAAAGCTTGCGGCTTATCCTCTTGCTCATCAAAATGGGAATCTACGGTGATTTCTTCCTCATCTGTACTTAGGGAATCCTATTGACTAGCCATGAAGTGAGCATATCCTTCTGCATACTCAATTGCCTCCAAAATATATTCTTCTTCAAAAGGAGATGAAGAAGAAGGCTGTGATGGAAAACAAGAAGCTTCTTGAGTAGGGGTAGAAGGGACTTGAGGGGAAAGTGAGAGTTTGGGATCCTCTTTCCTTACTGCTATTATAGGTTTTGCATTATTGGGGAAGTGATCTTGACGGGTTTGACTCTGCTCATGAATAGGGGTGGCGCATGTCTGATATGGGATTTGTGGTGGTGGATATGAAGTTTGGTATACTTGGTAAGGCTGGTTCTCATGAATGGTTAGCCTCTCTTCTAGGAACACAATCAATCCACACACTTTTAACATCTCATATGTAAGTTCTTGCCAATTTGCCCTTTCAATGGGATCCCACTCACTTTTAATCAGATCTATTGCTTCCCTTACTTGATAGATGATATGACAAGGAATCTCTTGGCCATATCCCCTTCTGCTGTCAAGCTCTAACACATATTTTTTAAATCCCAGCAATGCTTTTTTGAAGGTAAAAATGAGATTAGGCTGGGCATAAAACTGGTATAGCTCGTGGCCATGTGCATCCTCATTACTTGACATAATTCCAAGAGAAGTTTGTTCTTGATTAAAATATATAAGGATAATAAGACTCATAGCTATGAGTTACAGAGTTATACATACCAAAGGGATTTCTTGATGATACTGCTTGATTGGCTGATGATTCAGAGTCATTGTTGGTGTCGATAAAAACCTCCAAAGGTAGATTGGCTAAAGAATACACCATAATTCTTCAACTCTTTGAAAGATTGGTCCCACCGGGCGTGCCAGAAACTGTTGATGGTAGAAAATTGTGCTAGATCCTAGCCAATCAACAATGGGAAGTTTCAAGCTGTGGGATGATGCAGCTTGAAACAACCTCCAGGTTTTAAAGAAGCTGGTCTCTTCTGTTTATAGGTGTTGGGGGAAAGGGATAGGAGATTAACAGAAACACAAAATGCAAGAATTAAAATCTATCTATGGCGATGCGCCTAAGCATAATCTTAATCCTAACCTGAGTATAGAGTGACTATTATAGGATTCTATTACATTTAAGAGTAGACAAGTGCATGATCAATGTAAAATATTAGAATAACAGAAATAGAAGGCTCACAATAGGGGAGTCTTTTGCTGAGATACAGGAATTGTCAAGAAAGGCATAGTGTTCTATCTTCTTAGTAGAATCCTCCAATCACATAAGAGGCGTAGAAGTCACGCACAGTTATGTAAAACTTCAGACTCTAGAAAATGAGACAAAAGCAAATAACATTTCCAATCACAACACTAGAAAATCTACAGTATAGACTACTTTGCAAATGACACAGACAACACCAACCAAGGCATGGAGCTCAAATTTCCTTAATTCATTCAGCCACATAAAGGGCAAAGAAACATGCATGATTATATCAACCTTACAACTCAAGAAAATTGAGACAAGAGAAAATGATATTACTGGTCACAAACCTCAGAAAGTCTAAAACTATGAGAATTCCCCCCATTTTTTTTAAAGATTTTACAATCCTACTTATATAGCCTTGGGTGTCTCTTTTGATCACTTTCTTTCTCGTGCAATATTCTCCATCCTTCGCCTCTTTGGCCACTCAACTGTCTACTCTACCTCTGCTATTAGGGGACAAACAGACGGTGCCTTTAATGCTTGCAAGCCCCAAAAATCTACCTGGTGCACTATTTCATCTACTCAAATTAACTCTCACCAAATTTCCCTCTAGTTTTGCTGTAATAGGTAGACATGCACTCTGTTCTATTAGGATGGAAGAGGATACTTAGCCAATTTATGAAAAACTCTCCTTTTGATCAAGAACTCACTGGAGGATGACACCTGGCCACTTCCACTTTCTTTAAAATATCATCTGGGACCTGCCACAATCTTCATTTAGCGATTAGGCTCGAAGGTGATCTCTCAAAAGTTGATACGTGGTGACCTCTGCTACTCCTGGGAAGATATGTGGCATCTTCCACTTTTCCTGCTGGGGGTATGTGGTGCCTTCTGCTTTTTGGGGATGGAGTAGAGAGGGACCCAGAGGGTGACACTTGGCAGCCTCCGCTGCACTTTGATACTTAGCAAAATGAACGACGCCTTTATGTGTTGAATGAAAAGCATGGACCCAGGTATTGAAACAAAGGCTCTTGGTATTCGACACGTGGTGGCTTCCACTACTTCTTCAAAAGGTAATTTAGGGCCTCCACAACTGCCACTTGGCACTTTTTGCTCTCTCTATCGCTCAGCTCATTGGAAGTCTTTGTCAAAATAGAAAACATGGGTGCCTCTTATGATATGCGGATGCTGACACGTGGTGCATTATGTTTAACTGCTACTAGGTATGTGGCATGATCTATGGTTCTCTAAAAAGTTACAAAGAGGTCCTCAAAAGCTGCCAGATGTCCATCTTTGTCTCTCAGAGGCCGACATGTAGTCGCTTTCGCTTGAATCCAATACTTAGGCCAAAATTGAAATGAAAAGAAACAAAAGGTAAAAAGGGACCATGCTCTGAGGATGACACTTGGTAGCTTCTATTGCGCTTCAACACTTAGGCAAAACAAACCCGTCCTCTGCTCCAAAACTCTGCGGCTTCACCTAAAGTGCCAAAATTATAGTGCTCGACTGAAAATAATTGAATACGACGTAGAGTAGGAAATTACTCTATATGACATACATTTTTTTAGAAGTACCATGGCTTAAAACCTTGGGAATAATAGAGATCAATTCATAGGAAATATTCATGCACTTTAATTATAAATCTAAGACATGAATTACGTGGATTATGTAAAAAATATAAATAATTGGTTAGTTTGCACCAGATGATGAATATTATCAAAAAGTGACTGAAAGATTTGTATCATGATTTTTCTCCATAGAAGTTTAACCACTAAAGGCTTCTATACATCTTGATCGATAGAGGATTCTTGATGACCTCCCAACTATTTTTGGTGCCATGACAAAAGGAATAACACCATGTATAAAACATGATCATGCCATTCAACTGCTCCTAGGTCATCGACTAACATTAGATCATACATGTATCTATATGCCTATAAGAATGAAATTGAAATTGTGGTACATGAGATGATGGAGGCAGGTATTATCAAACATAGTTAAAGTGAATATTCATCCTCAATGGTCATGGTGTGTAATAAATATGACACTTGGAAGATGTGCTTAAATTATAAATAAGTCAAAAAGTACACCATAAAAGGTAAGTTACCTATTACATTATTTGATGGTTTTCTAGATGATTTACATGGTGCTATTTATTTTAAAAAGCTAGATATTCATTTTGGGTACCATTAGATTCAGATTCGAGATGAGGATACCCCTAAAATAACTTTCAAAAGTCATGAAGGCCATTATGAGTTGATGGTCAAGTTGTTTGGTCTCAAAAATTCACCATCTACATTTCAAAGTTTGTTGAACACTATTTTTAGGTCTTTTTTGAGAAAATTTGTGTTAGTGTTTTTTGATGACATCCTAATATACAATAAAACATTGGAAACACATTTTTAACATGTGAAATAGATACTGTTAGCTATAGAATAACACCAAATTTATGTAAAAACTTCAAAATATGATTTTGGAGTCTAAGAGGTGGAGTAATTGGGTCATATTATTTCACATGGAGGATTCAAAATTGATCCTACAAAGATAAAAACTACAATGGAATGGCAGGTGACAAAAAACTTCAAGAATCTCTAGGGTTTTTTGGAGCTAATAGGTTACTATCATATATTTGTGAAATAATTCAGAGTGGTCACAAATTTTTGAATAGATAAATTTTCTATTGGATTGATGTAGCTACCAAGGCCTTTGAGCCTTTGAAGGAGGTTATGTGCATCACTCCAGTTTTGGCTACCCATGTTTTTTACAAAACTTTTATTATTGAATGTGATGTATTAGGTTATGGTATGGAGGCCTTAATAATGCAAGATGGAAGATGAATTGAATTTGTGAGTTGTCAACTCAAGGGTAAAAATAAGCTAAAGCTAATCTATGAGAAATAAATGATGGTTATTCTTCATATAGTCAAACAATGGAGACCTTAGATGATGGGTAAATACTTTAAGGTAAAGACTGGTCATGATAGTCTAAAATATATTTTAGAATAATGATTAACATAAGAATAACAATATAAATGGGTGACTAAAATGTTTGGATATGAATTTAAAATATCTATAATAAAGGAAAATATAATGTTGTAGTAAATGCACTATCCAAGAGGGATGAATCCACTAAGGCATTGTTATGTGTAATGACTATTCAATAGGCATATTGGTTGGAAAAGGCATGATCAGAACAAGAGAATGATAGGGATATACATGTTTTGATCCAAAATATCCAACATGGTTCTGATGCCTTAGCCAAATTTGAGTGGAAAGATAACGCATTATGGTATAAAGATCACTTATAACTATGTAATAATTCTAGCCTCAAGCATAAGATATTTAAGGTGTTTCATGTATCTTCAATAGGGGGCCACTCAAGAGTTTTTAAAATCTATCATAGAATCAATAAATATTTATTTTTTGGAAGAACCCAATAAGGATATACATAAAGTTGTTGATGAGTGTAAGGTGTGTCAACAAAACAAGGGTGAGAGGAGGTCTCCATGGATTTAATTATAGGGTTGCTAAGGTCTAAAAGTAAAAAATTCATCAGGGTAATTATGGATAAGCTCACAAAATATGTTTATTTTTTATCCTTGTCACAACCATTTATATCTAAAATAATAGTTTCTACCTTTTTGGATACAATTCAAAAGATGCATGGTACTCCCAAGATCATTTTAAGTGATTGTGATCTCATCTTTAATATTAATTTTTAGATTAATTTATTCTCATGTTTGGGTACTCAATTTGCCTAAAAGGTATCTCCATTTTTTTGCATTAGATTAAAAAGAATGGTGGTTTCATTGGTTGCCACTAGAAGAATGGTGATATAACACTTACTTCCATACCTCTTCTAAAATATATCATTTTGTGGAGATTTATGGTTAACAACCCCCATCCATCACTTCTTCCTTGAAGGTGTATCCCAAGGTTCAAGCTATTGAACAACACTTTCAACATCAACAAGAGGTTTTAGCTAGATTGAGAGATAATTTGGTAATGGCACATAATAGAATGAAGTAGCAAGTGGATCAACATGAGTGAGTGAAAATTTAACATGATTGATTGGGTCTTCGTATGCTTGCATACATATAATCATATGTCTATGAAGCAATAAAAAATGATAAAAAATTTCTCCAAAGTATTATAGCCCTTATAACATCCTACAATTTTTTTTTAATGTTGCATACAAACTAAAGCTACCCCAGTCCACTATCATACATCCTATATTTCATGTATCTTTTCTAAATAAGATAATTGGACATAGAGTTTTTGACCACATTTAGTTAATATAACTAGATGAATAACGTCGAGTCATTCTATAACTTGAAAAGATCCTAAACACATGCACAAAAAATATAAGAACAAGAGAGATTACAAAGTATTTGATCAAGTGAAAGAATTTTAACCGTGAAGATGCAACATGGGAGGATGAATATTTTTTGAAACAACATCCAAATTTGTTCAATTTTTAGGTAAACATTATTTTGAAGGGAAGGGCCATGCTATTCCCTTAATCTATAACATGTCTAGCGATATGTGTGGTTGACTTATGGATTATATAACCTTTCATAATATCTTGTCACATTTCTCTACGGTTCTTATATTGTTAGTAGGATTGGCCTTTGGAATAACCATGGATTAACTAGAGTATATATAGGAGGTAGAGATTAATATTTGAGCATTATAATGTAAATTTTGTTCTTATTGCACTATTTTGGAGGTTTCCCCCTTAAAGTGGCTCAGTCATAAATATCAAGTATTCTACTCTTAGATCAAATATTATTATGGATATGCTTATTCTAAACATATTTATGATATATATTATTCTATTTGTTTGAATTATCCAAGTGATTTTATTACACTATGCCACTCATTCCCAAAATCCATAACCATGTTGTCAAACCACCTTTCCATTTTGGGTTCATGTTGCTTGTCATAGAAACCCATACACATGTTCGTGGTACCTATTGGTAGGTGATTGGTCATCTAAAGGAAGGACTAGACCTTGTGTCCATATCCATTTGGAATTAAAATATCATCAAGTAATAATAATAATAGAATGGAACCCTATGTAAAGGCTTCTCTTGATCAATGCGACTTCTTTGTGCCCTCAATGATGGAGTCCACAATAAAATTTGAGATGTTGAAGAGGGAACCTCAATCTATTTGGTGCATAATATAAGGAAATTGTTTATTGATTTTTCCCCATTTACCAACTCTAACTATTTTTGTGCTTATGAGCCTGTGACCACCCTTGTTGCATGATCAACAATGTTTTCTATAGGAAAATTAGACTTTTCCTTTTTGTAGATTAAGAGCCAAGTGACCGTCACTAGTTAAGTTGTATTGAAAATCACTTGTTTAATGTCCTTGCATGAGTGAGGAAGTCTAGTGGATTTGTTGATGCAAACTATAGAGATCTTCATTTTTCACCTAGAAAAATAAAATCAGTTCTCATTGACACATGATAACAATAAATGCTCTAAGTTAAATAGATTGCCAAAATAGGTAAGCTCCATTAACTAGATCACTCCCACCTTCTCGAGTGATTGTTTAAAATTTATATCAAACAACACAGTGTCATTTGAGGTATTTTTTCCAATGTCTCCCATGTAGTCATTCCTTAAGGTCATCTCATTATTACCCCCTTAGTGGTTGTAATCCTTGACTTCATATTGTAAGACCTTGGATGCCCACTCTTTCCCATGTGGTATTGTGGCTTGGTATTGCATCTCTAAAAACTCAAATGACTCTATGCTACTGACTTCTCCATATCCTCAACAATAACCTCCTTAATATACATGGGATATGTTCTTGGTGCTTCCTTTATGCGTACACACTTACTGCTCTTAGATGATGTGAGTGTTATGGATCCCACCACCTTTTTCTTATTTTTCATGGGTTTAAAACCTCTCATGCATACCCTTGGGATATTTACCCTCCTAAAACTCCTAATATTGGTATTCCTTAGCTATTACCAAAAGCGAGGAGATATACCTTAGTTATGAGCTTCATAAAGCTCAAATGACAAAACCCATTCTCTAAACCCTACAACTGCCTCTTACTTTTTCCTAGCTCACTTTTTCAATTGTGTTTTGCCTACAATAAATGCAAAATATTCTCAAATATGTTTCTATGGACCTGAATTCCTCCACTTGGATATCTTGCTACAAAACACTCTTGTGGGGTCTCAACTATGTTTGAAAGTGATAAGTGGGGAAATGAATTAGTCTAGGGTTTTATTTTTCACAATGACATTCCTTTAATGGTGTGATCCATACATATCATACACCATCAATGTTTCTTCAACCTATTTGCATCTATTTCCTTTACTCATCATTGTCTTCATTTACATTTCCACATACTTGCATTTAATCTGGTTGATCCACCAACATTTGTATTTACTCTAGTGCATGCCAACTAGTATAGCTATGTGAAAAGTAGTAAAATTTTGAATTTGGAGATTGAAATTAGTGATGCCATCTTAAAGGGATCTCAATCTATTGTGATCTTTTACTTTTTTCTATTTATTGCATTCTTGGGTACTACGTTCCACTCAGCATGATTCCTTGTGCAACATATCTCTTTCAAGTGTCCAAATAGTTTTTCAATTTACCTCACATGTGTCCAATATTATTTTTTCAACAACGAGATACCTTTACCCCATTCTAAATTCTACACCTAGTCCTATAGTGCAATGAGTACCTCCAAGTAGGTATACTATTGAAATGGTCATCAAGGTACAAATAAACCTTCAAGTTTCCTAACATTGTGTACCCTTCAAGCTCCCTAATCTAAGTCTCGGTCATGAGCATGATTATCCTTTGAGGAGTTCAAGGAGCATAATCATTAAGTATTTTTATTGGAAACATTATCAACAATGTTGGAAAGAATTAAGAGAGAATATTTTAAAAAATTGGGTGAAACAACACTTGCTTAAAAATATACATTATTGGATTAGACTTTGTAATTTATTACAAATATTACAAGGTATAAAAATTATGATTAAGATATACAATACACTATACTAGTCTACCAAATACAAAAGATAGAGAATGAAAAATGGTATATACCTTATTGTAATGTCTCAAGCATACTATGCATGGTATGGATTGAGTCAAATTTCATTAAAATGTCTAGGGAGTAGTTCAACATCCAAGGTGTGTAGTTTTCATGTGTGAGTATCCAAAATATCACGGATTATGTAGGGCCCTAGTTAACAGATCTGAAGCTCCCCTGGGTGTTTCAAGTACTTAGAGTCAAATTAAAATAGGGGCACCTTCAAGAATATATTTCCCTTGATATTTTGGTTATGCCAAGCCTTCTGTTAGGTCTTCTCTAAGGTTTGGATCCATCGATCTATGACATGCCTTTTTTCCAAAAAAGTGACATCTTTAATGAGTGAATCAAGTGACTTCTTATCCTCTAGTCGGCCCACGTGCATGATGTGCAGAGATGGAACTAAAATTTATAAGGTAAGAATTGCCTTTGTTCCAAATTCAAAATAAAAAAGAGTGGACTTATTGAGGTTATTATATAATTTTTTGTAGGCCCACAATACCATTGAGACATGGTCATCACTGTCCCTGCACCTAAAATCAAAAATCTTGGTTAATGTCTTACCAATAATATTATTGAAAGAGTCTATGGTCCCATTTACCTATGGGTGTTATGGGGTGGCATTTTGATGTACAACCATGAAGTTAGAGAGGAGGATCACATAATTTCATTGATGAAATGGGTACCTCAGTCACTTCTTAAGATTAGATGGCACCCATATTAATTAATTATATGATAACATAATAAACATGATATGGTTATTGTAATGAAATTCTTTGTCAGTGTTGCCTCAGGTCACCGAGTTAAATAGTTAGTGGCAGTTATAATATAGTGTGAGTTAGTCATGCATGCAATTAGGGAGATTGGGTCCACAAAGTCAACAACCCATTTTTCAAATGGTTCCTAGGCTATGATTTGGATAAAAGGCATCTCAACCCTATGGTTGAGTTTTCTATTCCATTGACACACATTAGATTTTGTACATATTATTTTGCATCTTGAAATAAGGTAGGCCACCATATACTATAAAGGAATATTTTGTGCACAATAGCTTCTCCAACAAAGCAACCTTATGTAATACCTTCATTTTCTTTGTGTAATATCCTTGATTCCTCATTTTCTAAGATACACCTATAAAATACTTTATTCCACTCGATCTTGTAAAGTTATCCCCTAATGAGGTGATAGAGGGAAGCACAAACAACCAATTTTTTTTCCTTAGTGGAAAGGTTGCTGGGAGAACTACCATATGTGAGAAGAGTATCAATATTTTATAAATCCTTAGGGATACACTAGACCACATACAAATAAGCATACATTAGACTATCCTCAATGTTTTATGCATCCTCACTTGTATTGATGCATGACAAATGGCTAGGAACCAAGTTTTGCGTACAAGGCTTCACAACCATAGAATATTAGAATTCATAAAATAACATGATCCATTGGCACATCCTCCCATGGAGTATAGACTTATTGATAAGGTAATTCAATGCCTCATGATCAATGAAGAATATAAATGGCATGACCAATATATATTGGTAAAACTTCTAAAATGCGTACACCATTATGAATATCTCACACTCATTGGTTGTATAATTTTGCTCAGTTTTTGTAAGCTTCCTATTGAAAAAGGAAATTAGAGGGTCCATTTTGTTGTCTCTTGTTTGAACTAAGATGACACCTTTATTTACTCCTAACTCATCAACATGTACATAAAATGGGTTTGTTCAATATAGGAATTGGAAGATCATCATACTTGTAATATTTTCTCTCAATGTGTCAAATGCTTCCAATTTCACCTTGGCCTATAAGAATGGACCATTATTGCACATAATTTCCTCTAGTGGAACTATAATATTGGCATAATTTCTAATGAATTTTTAATAATAATTGGTATACCCTAAAAAAATGTGCACTTCTCATAGAGTGAAGGGTGCCTGAAGCTGGAGTATGAGGGCCACCTTAACAAAAACAAAATAGAGGCTGTCTTTATAAATCAAATGACCAAAAAATATTCCAAAGGATGATGGAAATATAAACTTCTTAAAATTGAGATAAACATGAAGTTGGGAATAGTGATTGAACATGAGGTGAAAATTATCATGATGGTCTTTCACCAACCCATACACTATTTAATCATCCAAATACACTTGAAGGAAATGGTTTAAAAAGTCCTTGAAGGCCATTATGAAAATGCATGAGAAAATGACAAGTACATTCTTAAATCCAAATGACATGAAATTATATGCAAATGAACCCCATTCCTTAGCAAATGTGGTTTTGGGATTATCCTCCTCTTCAATTTGCACTTGGTGATAGCCAAAAAATACATTAGTGAAGGTTTAGATCTTGCAACCCACCACTCTCTCAAGAACTTCTTTAGTGAAAAGGGTGGGAAAGGGGTATATGATGCTCATGCATTGAGTATTCAATATTCAGTGTATATACAAAAACACTAATAATTATATATACTAATAACCATTGGTTTCACCCATTTAGATTCCTCAACTAGGGAGATCACACTAAAAATCAACATGTTGTCAATTTATTGCTTAACTTTGGCACACAAATTTGGGTTCATTTGGTATGGTTTCTTCTTCATGGGTATTTCATGGTCCACAAATGTGATCTTAATTTTCCCCAAAGATGAATGGACACCCTTCATCTCCTTTTAGCTTCTTGGGAAGAGGTTTTGGAATTCCAGGGATAACTCCATGATGCATGCTAATTATGCATTAGATAAATAATTCCAAAGTGTGGCCAATTTTAGCTCTTCTTCCAAGCCAATATTCACCACCTTAGTTATTTTTGAAGTTTCTTGGTAGAACTCATGCTGATCAACTGGTATGTCTATCACTTCTCTCTCCCCTTGAGAAATCTTAACTCAAAAGTAGCTAGGAGTATCTTCTTGGGGTTATTCATCTACCATACACATGTTTCTACTTCCTGAACTTATATTGCCAACTGTGTGCCATATATAACACTTCATAATTATCGTTGGAGTCATTATTCACCCTATAGTATTCAAAGAAATTGGGTAGCATAAGTTCATTCCCATTGCATATTTTTTTGCTTCATTATTCTAATATGGCTTCATCTGCTAGGATAACATGATAGATGTATTATAGAGGTTTAACAAGATTGATAGTAGATGAGGAGGAATAAAAGGTATGGATGAAATTATCCTTTAGGATATTCCAATGGCCATTTTATTGGTGCATCTCATTCACAACATATCACACACATGCCCAATATTTTAGACTCTAATAGAAGAAATCAACCCATAACCCTACTAGGAAACAAGGTATGTGTCTTGTACAAATGTCTTCACACATAATAACATGCATTCATGGACCATAATCATAATTGTTTGTATTTATTCCTTGGTGGTCATTATTGTTTCTCAAACCTAGAGTATATAACAACTTATAGTTTAGTCTAGGTGGGAAGGCTTAGTCTGTGAGTGGCCCACTACCATGCAAGAATAATCTATATAGTGTATGTTAAATCACCCAAATGATCCTTCTCCTTGGAAAAAATTTCCTTAAGGTAATGCAAAAAAAGGGTGTCTATTGGGTTTTCTTTGGTAAATACAACTTTGACACTAAAGTCTAGCCCAACGAGCTAGTGCACTGGCCCTTTCATGCAATATTTAAGTCTTATGTGCTCACCAAAAGTGCACAGCTTGGGATTGATTCCTATAGGTTTTTGTTGAAAAAAAATACTTAGCCATATTATTGATGTTAAACATGATTTTAATTATATACCCTATATAAGTAGAGATAGACTATTTCAATCCTTTGGGTTCTAAGATTAATTACTATAATTATGCAGATTAGTTCTATTTGTAGTTCAAAGATAATTTTTAGATAAAAAAATATAGACAAAACCCATATTAAGTCTAATCACTCTACTTAACTCACATGAAACCATTCATTATGAACACAAGAAGTTTGATAAAACCATATAATTCATATATTACGCTTAAACATCAAAGAGGTAAAAATCTATCCTCTCATAATACTTTACAATAGGGGTATTTATACTTATTTTTCCCTGACCAAGTGTTTACAAACATTTATGTTAAGAATAATTCATCAATAAACTCTCAACATAATTAGATTCATGGAGATCAATAACTAATTATTCCTAAATACTTAGGCCTCTATGCCCCTTATATCCTCATTCTATGCTAGATATTTTCTACCATGTGTTTCTCTACTTGCGGGTTGGTGTAAAACTTCCTATTAATAAGGTCAAGATGACCCATATGAATCATTATTTTAACTACTCCCGCTTCTCATGCACTTACCTAGTCTTCCACTTTTGTTCTGAGTTTTATGTCCTTGGGTTCCTCATGACTCATTCTCTTTTGACTGGGTCCTCTCATGTTGGTCCTTCTATTAGCCCCAAAATTTTGGTTAAGTGATCCAATTTTGGCATGGGACCGACACGATGTTGAAGGACCATGGCATAGAAGGACCATGGGGTATAGATGATAGGCACAAAAGCACCGTGATAAAGAACCTATAGGGCACAAGAAGACAATGACATGGAGGAAATAACGTGAGAGGACCTAGTTAGAGGGGAATGAGTCACAAGGAACATGAGGACATAAGACAAGGAATAGAATTAAAATACTAGGGGAGTGCATGGGAAGTGAGAGAAGTTAAAATAATGGTTCATACAGGTCACCCTAACCCTATTAATAGGAAGTTTTGCACTATCCACAAGGAGAGGAACACATCGAAGTAAAGATATAACATAGAGCAAGGATATAGGGGGTGTAGAGGCCTGGGTCTTTAATTATTGAGTGCCATGACTCTTAGTCTATTGAGAGTTCATTGGATAATTCTTCATGCCATTAATGATTTTAAACACTTGGTCAGGGCAAAATAAGTATAAATACCCCTATTATAAAGTACTGTGAAGAGGGATTTTGGGATGAATTTGTGATGAACTTTCACCTTATTAATGATTAAGCTTAATATATGAGATAGAAGGTTTTATCAACTTCTTTTATTTTATGATGAATGATGGTGTGTGAGTTAAGTGATTAAACTTAAATGAGTTATATCCTATCTTTCTTTTCTTTTCTAAGTAACTAATGCTAATATAAGATGACAATATTCTTCATAGTGATATTAATTGAACCTAAAACTCAAAGGATCAAGGTAGTCTATCTTTGCATTTATATAATCCTTATTTAATTTTCATAAAGAGAAGGATACGAAAAGGTTATTAACATTATGTAGCAAAACCTATGGGAACTGGTCTTTCATTGCACACTTCTAGTGAGAACGTAAAACTTAAATCTTGTGTGAAAGGACCAGCATGCTAACTCGTTGGGCTAGACTTCAGTGCCAAAGTTGGAATTATCAAATAAACCCCAACATTTTATTTCTATTATCAGGACCTAAAGTACTTAAAGTAAAATCATGGAAAATGTTTGATCATATTACTCTTGAGACTATAAAAGAATGGATTGCCAGTGTTGAAGATACTTTGAAGTTCCCTACCTTGAGCCAAGAATCTCTACACAATAGTGGGTAGAACATAAACTCTAAAATGTATTATACAAACCTTCTTTTTAGAGGTCCCTATTCATTTACATGCTTTTTTATCGACATATGCTCGAAGATGATCAAGGAATATTGAAAAGAGACATTCTTGGACACTAGAATGGAAAAAAGCTTTAGTAAAACTTGGAGCTCTGTGGATATGAGTAGTCAAATTTTGGTGGAAAGGAGTTTTGAACAACTACATTTTGGAGTATACTGTAACTACCTATTCATGTCTTGAAGAAGCTAAGTTCTAGTTCCTTCAAGAACGGTGTGTTCATTATATTAGGCTTTTTGATTTTGAAATTAAGAAGCTATTTGTTGATCTTGGACTTGAAAAACTATACCAATGGAGAGCTAAATCCTCTTGTGCATGAGACACACATTTGGAAGGGGAGAATATGAATTGGTAGAAGATTGTGGGTTTAGAATGGTATCTAGCCAATGTGCATTACAAAAATGGAAGTATGGTGAAGCTTGAAAAAGGATTATAAGAGTTAGTGGTGTAATAAGAGACCAAGAGAACTCAAGGAGTGTTGTTAGGAGCTAAAAGGAAGTGGAAACACATTAGGACCCCATCACTTTCAAGCCACATTCTCTGCCACTTTTATCCTATGAAGGAGAAACAACTAGACGATAGGAATTAAGTAACTAAGTCTGAACCAACTAGGCTCCCCCACCATAGTGCACTCATGTTTTTGAGTCAGATAAAGTACACATACATAATTACGTTACAATAGTTTGGAATTAGAGACTAAAGTAGTAAGGGATACTAAAGTTGAGCCTTTTGAAACTCATTTAGACTTAACACTTTCTTTCCCTCTTTAAGCGAATTCCATGGCATAAATTGGGATGCTTGGTAGACCAAGCCTATAAGGATAGACTATAGGCCATAATTTGAGTAATCAACCAACTACCATGCCTGATATCACAAGCACTACTACTGAAGGTGATGGACATGGACTAGGAGGTGTTACAAGAGGTAGAAAACTTCCTCCTCAAGGGACTGGGGTTAGAGGTTCCCAATAACTACCCATTCAACCACCTTAATTGACTATGGTGTATTATGAAATGACACTACACTTCCCAGATATTAAGGTATGGAGAATGCAATTGAGCATGCCCATAAATGTGAACTAATTTAGAGGGTGTGAGGCATTACTTCCTCTGAGCGTAAGGCCACATAGTTTGAAACTATACTTTTGGAGTGTGCACACAAATGGTATCAAAATTTCAACCCTCAAAAAGTGGTGGTTGACTATGGTCAACTTAAGATAGCCTTCCTTCAAGAATTTGACATTCCTAAATTTGAGCAACAAAGTATAATAACACTGAAGGATATAAAGCAAGGACTTACTGAGAGTATGCATGAGTATGATGCAAGGTTTAAAACCTTTTTGTCTAAATTTTCATTTGATATTAATGCTAATCAACATGCACAATGGTTTGTGGGAAGATTTTTACTACCCTTCCATCGAACCTTATTACAATGGACCTTCATTAGTCTACATGAGGCTTTAAAAGTTTCTCTCTACATTGAAGAAGTTGGAAGCATTGATATTGGGATCAGTCCCTTTATGGAGGCCCAAATAGCCTCAATGGTGTCACAATTTGAGAAGTTAATAGCCAATAATGTACATGAAACACACAGTGGTGTTGGTGTATAGACTATAAATCTGAAGTGCATACATGGAGTAATTATTCATGCAAAAACATCTACACAATACTTAAATATACATGTGAAATATATCATGAGGAACATGATGTATAATCTTTTCCTCTTCTATAGTGAGCTACACACACTCAGGTGTCTAACTATTGTAATATCTATGATGCCTATACTTATGAAACTTATGAATACCATTTGATTAGTGACATCCATGAAGCTTGAACGTGTAGCACGTACCAAACCTAAGTATTAAATAATCAAGATAATGGTGGATATCATGGATGAGGAAGAGGGTGAGGATGAGGAGGTGGTATTTTCCCACATAGGACCTATTAAAAATATGGATCTCTATGCCACTATCAAAGGGATTGCGCAAACTATCTGATGTGTGCTTTCTATAAAAAAGGCCACTGACTGGAAGATTGTTTTGACTTATACATGGCTATCACCAAGGAGTGAAAAGAAAAAGGTGTTGGAATGATTAAAATTGATAAACCACATTGGAATTCATGTCTAACCATCCCTATAGTTCAACAGGTAAACATTTCCAATCCTAATGTGGATAGACCCAATCAACATCTAATCCCATTGAGAAAATGCAATGGGAAGAACCAAGAGCAAGAAAGTATCCTAATGTTCATCAATAAAAGGATGTCTACCAAGATATGATGGAACTAGTATGAGAAATTTAGAGAGAGATTTAGTTTCTAAAAGATAAAGACATAACAAAACTTACTACTATGCAAAGGGAAGCTAAACCTCAACATGTGGTGCGTGATGACTTTTAGGAGCTATGCAAGTGCATGCTAGATAAGGAAATTATTCTACATCTAAGAATTTGGCTTAATGATCAAGCTCGAGTACCAAATGAGGTTCACCCTAAAGTCACTAGGTAGAGTGAAGATTATCATTTAAATCATGCTTGATGACAAGACACTCCTATTTCCTCTACTCCCCAGAAGATAAACAAATAATGGTTAATGCTACCATTAATGGATAGGTAATCTAGGACATATTAGTAGACACTAGTGCAAAATTTAATGTCCTCACCAAGGATGCTTGGTGTAAGATGGATAATCCAAAACTATATCCTTTACCTCATGTCTTATTTATGGAAAATAAGACTCATGCATTACCTATTGGGGTCCTCAAGAATGCAATGGTTAACATACTTGAAGTATTATTCAAAGTGGATTTTGAGGTCCTAGAGGTAGCTAAAGCTGATGATTACCCAAATCTATTAGGAAGACCTTGGTGTTATGAAAATAATGTAGACTCTAGCTTCAAAAAGTGCTACATTAGTTTTGAAAACACTAATCAATGTGTTGTAATACCATTAGATCAAGCACAAGGGCCCCCTTACATAGAGCCTATCAATATTGATGAAGATATACACCATATCTGTAATGTGACTGAAAGGAATGATGATAAAAGAGACCTCACTCTAGATGGAATTCTTTGATGGTCAGATACTTAGTTTCTTTCTGACACTACAAGCAATGCATGTAATTATTGGGCTCATGGTGGCTATGACCTCACTTGCAAAATATTTAGTACCATCAATAGCCAAGAAAATGTGCCATGTGTTGAGTTGTGGAGCTAAAAGCTTCACCAATGAGCAAATTGCAAGGTTGCTATATTTACATAGTCATCGATGTCAGTCAAGGATCGACTGGAGGCTGTTGATGTCGATTATGGATCAGCTGACATCGGTCATGTGCAGACTGATAGGGACTGACATCGGTCACCTGTGCGTCTAGAAAGTCTATTTTCATGGATGAACAGATTGTTTGCATGATTAGTTTGGCTGTTAGTTGTAAGTCTGGGTTTCTATTTTTGGTAGGACTGATTTGAACCTTTGATTAAGAGGTGTATCTAACAGTGGAGAATGCATAGCTCATGATCCCTAATTCTATATAATAGGGATAGATCTTCATAGCTTGTAGACATGAAAGGGTAGACAATTCAAGTAGCTGAATTGTGTTTGTAATTGTGAGAGAGAACTCTTGAGGGAAAGAGATATGTACATCTGAGAGGTGTGGAAGAATGAGAGATTTCTTCATTATATTTCCTTTTGAGAAGAGTTTAATACAAGTTTTCATTGTTTCTTGTATCTCATGTTCTTTGCTGATTTTGATTTCTAGTTACTTATTACTTTTGATTAATTCCGTATTTAGTTGCTTGCACAAAAGTAATCAATTGTTCTTGTTAGATCCTGACAAGTGGTATCAGAGCTAGGTTGCTAGTTCACCAAGTGATACCAACTAACAAGTGGTATCAGAGCCAGGTTCATTAACAGGTGGCTCAAATTTGTTTAGTGTGTGTTGATTACAGGTCACTCATAGGGGTTTCTGTTTGAGTGGGAGTATAACAATGGAAGAAGAAAGTAAACTAAGAATGGAGAAGTTCAATTGCAAGAAATATCAATTATGGAGGATGCAGATAGAAGATTATCTATATCAGAAAGATCTATACTTATCGTTGGGTGGGGTTTCATGCAAACCCACAGATATGCAAGATGAAGAATGGAATGTTCTTGATAGAAAGGCTCTGGGATCCATAAGGTCGAGCCTGGCATCTTCTATGATATCCAACTTATCACAGGCAAAGTCAACGGTAGAGTTAATGGATACTTTAGCAAATTTATATGAAAAGCCCTCAGCTTCAAATAAGGTATATCTTATGAAGCAATTATTTAATTTGCATATGCAGGAAGGTGGATCTATATATACTCATCTAAATGATTTCCATGTAATAATAAATCAGTTAAATTCAGTCAAAATAGTGTTTGATGATGAAATTATGGCTCTCTTAATATTATGCTCTTTACTAGAAAGTTGGCATAGTTTGGTAATGGAAGTTAGTAATACTGCATCTGCTACAAATATCTTGAAAGTAGATGATGTTGTTAGTGTAATCTTGAATGAAAAAATTCACAGGAAAAGCATAGAGAAAACATCAGGTAATGCTTTAAGTTTTGAAATCAGGGGAAGGCAAAAAGAGAAGCACAAGTAAGGGAGATCAAGGTCTAAGTCAAAGATGAGCAATAGATCCAAATCCAGAAATGAAAAAAGAAAGAGAACCTACTGGAATTGTGGAAAGAAAGGGCATGCAAAGAAAGACTACTAGTTGAAGATTAAAGAAGAACATCAGCATGAAGGTAATGAAGAAGCAAAAGTTGCAGGTATTGTTACACAAGATACTTTTACACTTTCTTTGGATAATAGATTAAAATCTTGGGTTGTATATTTTGGTGCTTCTTTCCATGCAACTCTAAATAGAGATTTTTTCAATGATTATGTCCAGAGAGATTTTGGAAAAGTCTATTTAGGGGATGATGAGCCTTGTAAAATTATTGGCAAAGGAAAAGTGTAGCTAAAATTGTAAAATGGAAACACATGGGTGTTGAGAGATGTCATGCATGTACCCATCCTGAAAAGGAATCTGATTTTTGTAGAAAAGTTGGGGGATGAGGGTTGCACAATAACTCTCATAGCTAAATCTTGGAAGGTTTCCAAGGGTGCACTTGTTTTGGCTAGAGGTAAGAGAGTAGGTACTCTCTATTTATGTAATTGTATTACTGATTATTCTCCTTCTATATTATCTACTTTAGATGTAGATGTAAAGTTGTGGCACTAAAGACTTGGCCACATGAGTGAGAAGGGAATGACTATTTTTTAAGTCAAAAGGTAAGCTTTCAGATTTGAAAAGCATAGATCTAGATTTCTGTGAGCATTGTATTTTTGAGAAACAGAAGAGAGTAAGATTTGTCAAAACTGGGTCAACAAAGAAGAAGCACAAGTTGGAGCTTATTCACACAGACGTGTGGGGACTAGCTCAGGTAGCTTCTATTGGAGGATCACAATATTATGTTTATTTCATTGATGATGCTACAAGAAAGGTATGGATTTATTGCATAAAGAAGAAATCTAATGTTTTTGACACATTTATGAAATAGAAAGCTTTGGTTGAGAATGAAACAAGTTTGAGATTGAAGTGTCTTAGATCTGACAATGGTGGTGAGTACTGCAGTTATAAGTTCAACATGTATTGTTTTATGAATGGAATATGCAGGCAAAAGATAGTTCCAAGGACACCTCAGTAAAATGGAGTCGCTGAAAGGATGAATAGAACAATTTTGGAGTGTGCACAGAGTATGAGGTTGCATGCTGGTTTGCCCTTATAGTTTTAGGTAGAAGCTGTAGACACTGTGGTTTATCTGATTAACAGAGGACCCTCTACTACTTTGGATGGTGGAATTCCAGAAGAGGCTTGGATAGGTAAAAAGGTAGATCTTTCATTTCTCAGAGTTTTTGGTTATGAAGCTTTTGTGCATGTTGATAAGGAAAATAGAAAGAAGCTGGATGCTAAGTCTATGAGGTGCACTTTTATTGGTTATGGCTCTGGAGATTTCAGATTCCGGTTGTAGAATCTAGAAACTAACAAAATAATTAGAAGCCGTGATGTTGTTTTCAATGAAAAAGTGATGTATAGTGATCAGCTCAAGAAGCTAAACAATTCTGAGCAGGGCAATGGAGATTTGGATGAGGTGATGATCCAAAATGAGCTCGTGAGAAAGAATTTATACACTCAGGAAAATAAAGACATCAACGTCAATCAAGGAAGAACCGACATTGGTCGAACAAGAACCGATGTCGGTCAGACAGGAACCAACGTCGGTCTGCTGGAACTGACATCAGTCAGGTACATGCTTGGAGATGACTGAGATCAGTCACTGATAGAGAATTTGGGTGGACAGTAAGCATTGAATGAGTCTCAAACACCCAAGAGGAGGTCAGAAAGAGTAAGTAAACCTATAATTCATTATTCCCCTTCATTATTCTACTTATTGCTCACTGATGGTGGAGAACTAGAGAGTTTTGATGAAGCAATACAGGTAGAAGCTCAAAAATAGTGGGAGCTTGGCATGAATGAGGAGATTAATTTTTTGAAAGAGAACCAAATGTCGGATTTGGTTGAGTTGCCAGCTGGTAAGAGAGAACTGAAAAATAAATGGGTTTATAGGTTAAAGGAAGGTGAGAATGGATAGATGAGACATAAGGCTAGGTTGGTAGTAAAGGGATTTGCACAAAAACTAGGTATTGATTTTGGTAAAATTTTTTCTCCTGTAGTAAAAATGACTTCTATTCGGACTGTATTGTCTTTAGTTGCAATTGAGGATTTGTATCTTGAGCAGCTTGATGTTAAGACAACGTTTCTTCATGGAGATTTGGATGAAGAAATATATATGGATCAACCAGAAGGTTTTGAGGTCAAAGGTAAGGAGAAGCTTGTGTGCAGGTTGAAGAAAAGCTTATATGGTCTTAAGCAAGCTCTTAGACAATGGTATTTGAAGTTTGACAGGTTTATAACTGAGCATGGCTACAGTAGATGTCAATCTGACCATTGTGTGTATTTTAAGAGATTGGATAATGGTAGATATATTATTTTGTTGTTGTATGTAGATGATATGCTTGTTGCAGGTTCACACATGCAGGATATTTTTGAGCTTAAGGTAAAATTAGCTCACACATTTTCCATGAAGGATTTGGGAGCAGCAAAGAAAATCCTTGGCATGAGTATTAAGAGAGATAGGAAAAATCACAGGTTGATTTTGTCTCAAGAGGATTATGTGAACAAGGTGTTAGAGAGGTTCAATATGCAAGATGCAAAACTAGTAGGCACACCTATGGCTGGACACTTCAAGTTGAGCAAAGAACAGTGTCCTAATTCACATGATGAGGTAGAGTACATTAGTAGAGTTCCATATGCTTCTGCTGTTGGGAGCTTAATGTATGCAATGGTATGTACCAAGCCTGATATTGCCCAAGCAGTGGGAGTTGTGAGTAAGTTTATGGCCAATCCAGGAAAGAAACACTGGAAAGCAGTTCAGTGGGTTCTCAGATATCTGAGAGGGACCAATAGTAGGCATTTGTGCTATGGAGGGTCAAACACTTCTCTACATGGATATGTAGATGCGGATATGGCAGGTGACTTGGATGGCAGGAGGAACACCACAGGATATGTGTTCACTATTGGTGGAATGGCAGTTAGCTAGATTTCAAAGTTGTAGAAGGTTGTTGCCTTGTCTACTACAGAGGCAGAATACATTGCAGTCACAGAGGCTAGCAAAGAGATGATATGGATGACACGGTTCATGGAAGAGTTGGGAAAGGAGTAAGAGAGTTGCAGATTATACAGTGATAGTCAAAGTGCAATTAATTTAGAAAATAATTTAGCCTTTCATTCAAGAACCAAACATATACAACTTAGGTACCACTTCATTAGATAGGTATTGGAGGATGGTGAGTTGAAGCTAGAAAAGATCCATACAAATAAGAACCCTGTTGATATGTTAACAAAGCCGATAACAAAGGAGAAGTTGAATCTTCATTCAAGTTTTGTTGGTCTTCAAGATTGAGCTTGAAGATGGAGAAGCTAGAAGATGTTGTTGTACAGGTATAGGTGTAGCTGTTTATCTCCAAGTGGGAGATTGTTGAGTTGTGGAGCTAAAAGCTTCACCAAGGAGCAAATTGCAAGGTTGCTATATTTACATAGTCGCTGATGTCAATCAGGGATCGATTGGAGGCTGTCAACATCAGTTATGGATCGGCCGACGTCAGTCATGTGTAGACTGACAGGGACCGACATCGATCACCTGTGCATCCAGAAAGTCTATTTTTGTGGATGAATAGATTGTTTGCATGATTAGTTTAGCTGTTAGTTGTAAGTCCACGTTTTTATTTTTGGCAGGACTGATTTGAACCTTTTATTAGGAGGTGTATCTAATGGTGGAGAATGCATAGCTCATGATCCCTAATTCTATATAATAGGGATAAATCTTCATAGCTTGTAGACATGAAATGGTAGACAATTCAAGTAGCTGAATTGTGTTTGTAATTGTGAGAGAGAACTCTTGAGGGAAAGAAATCTGTACATTTGAGAGGTGTGGAAGAAAAAGAGATTTTTTCATTGTATTTCCTTTTGAGAAGAGTTTAATACAAGTTTTCATTGTTTCTTGTATCTCATGTTCTTTGCTGATTTTGATTTCTAGTTACTTATTACTTCTAATTAATTCCATGTTTAGTTACTTGCACAAAAGTAATCAATTGTTCTTGTTAGATCCTGACAAGTGGTATCAGAGCTAGGTTGCTATTTCACCAAGTGATACCAACTGACACCATGCTAGTTTAATAAATGATATAGTTTCACTCATCTTATCACTAGCCAAGTCACGAGGGGACCTATCATAGACACACCTCTCAGAAGACTCGATGAGGCTCCAAGGTTTTATGGGCAGATGGAAGTCTGAGACTTCATTCAGTGCCTTGAAGAGTTTTACCACACTGATGAAGATCATCTTTGATCTTTGGTTCATCTCTTTGATGGCATAACTACATGATGGTGGTGAACCCATTATGAATGAATCCTCTAGTAGGATCAAGTATGCTTAGCCTTACACCATTGGTTCTATCATGATAACAAAGTAAAAGGAGAAGTCAGTTACAATAGATTACAAACACTTGAGCCTCACATTGAAGCTTCTGAAATAATGTGGTAGGATGATGAGTCATACTTACTATAATATTTATGGGTGCATGAATTCTATATAAATTTACATGCTTGGGCATGAGCATGGTACGTTCGTGAAGAATGACACATGGGTACTAGGTTTTGGCATCTATTGAAGGAGAACATGAACTCGACACTATCTTATTCTTTACCAAGGATGGATTTATGCCTCACCCTCCAAGCCATGCGTGAAGTGATAGAAGGTGACCCATGTCCCATGGAAGAATGCTTGAGGATTATCCATTAGGACCCTGATGAGGCCCTACACCTATTTCATAAACCATTAACATACCTAGTTCCTACACTCGCACAAGTCCTTGATCATAACGAACATGAAGAAATTTGTTTGGGGAAATAAAAGCTAGTGTTACAAGTGGAAGAAGGTAAAGGATCCACTCTAATCATCCCAATATCCAATAATTAAGATGTTCTTATGGATGTTGGCACAAGAAATATTTAGGACATAGGTACCGATATGGACAACCCCTACCATGGGCCTATTTAGACTGTTCAACACAACATTGACTCGAAACAAGAGCCAAAGAAAGCTACACTAGGAAACTATTGGACTGACATAGAAGAGATTTCAATTTTTTTTTGAATTACTAAAAGAATATTAGGATGTCTCCCTAAGAAATTATAGTGAAATAAAGGGATTCCACCCATCCTTGGGGAAGATGCATATCAAGTTAGTTGATGGTGTTCAACTAGTTAGAAAATGCCCATATATGATGAATCCTAATATTTGAGTGTGCATCAAGGAAGAAATTGAAAATATGATGTAGCTAGAGTAATCGCCACCATTGATGAATCTAAATGGGTCAGTCCCATGGTGATTAGTATCAATGATGGATGCATTCGTATCTATGTGAACTACCGAGTACTTAATGCATCTTGTGTAATTGATCCCTTTCCAATGTTATTCACAGAGGATATCCTTGAAGGTGTTGCTAGATATGAGGTATATACCTTCACAAATGGATTCTTGGGGTATCATCATGTCCAAATAACTAAATAAGAACAACCCAAGATAACATTCACCACTGAATGCGGATCATTTGGATATACTATTATGCCCTTTAGTTTAAAAAATGCCCTAATAGTGTTTTCATGAATAACAATTGAATCCTTTAAGGACTTCATCCAAAAATTCCTTCAAGTTTACTTGGATGATTGGATAATATATGGTTTGGTCAAGAACCATTTTTATAACCTCAGATTTATGATCGAGTGTTGTCGGGTCTTACAAATCTCATTAAACTTAAGGAAGTGCCTATTTGTGACAACTTTTGTTGTGCTCCTAGGACATATTATTTATAAGGAATTCTGGTAGACCTGGTGAAGGTATTTATTATTCTTCACCTCCTAGTGCCCAAGGCTTAGTGTGAGGTCTATGTTTTTCTAGGCCATACTAGCTATTATATAAAGTTCATCCATGGATATGCAAAAATTGCCACACCCCTAATGGAACTTTTTAAAGAAGAATGAGCATTTCATATTGACTTGCTCTTGTAAAGAGGCATTTGAAACATTAAAAGAAAAGTTGGTCACTACTCTTATCCTCCAATTCCTTGATTGGACAAAACCATTTCTTGTCTATGTTGATGCATCTAGCATGGCCATTGGTGAAATCCTTGCACAACTAATTGAAGGTCACCTAGATCAGGCAATCTAATTTTCTATTAGGAAGCTCACACTAGCTAAAAGAAACTAAACCACTACAAAGTGTGAAGCATTATTGATGGTATATGCTTTTCAAAGGTTTATATGGTACCTTTTAGCCACTCTTTTTGTTTTCTATACAAATCATAAGGCTTTAAAGTACCTTATCAATAAACCTATACTACATAGATGGATCTGTCACTGGATTATGTTGTTTCTAAAGTTCTAATTTTTAGTTATGGTGAAACCTAGGAAGGATAATCATGGACCTGACCACCTGTTACGAATCAAAAATAGATAACCACCACATGACATAGAAGATGATCTTCCTGATGTAAAACTCTTTCATGTTACATGGAACATAAAGAGGTGGAAGATATTGCAACATTCTTGACCACTAGCTTTGCACCCGATGGTCTCACCTCGTATGCCGAAAATCAACTTGTAGTTTACACCATACCCATTCGGATTATAGTAGGCAATCTTTACAAAATGGGTCATGACAAAGTTATTTGATGCTGTGTAAGGCAACATGAGTGCCTTGAAGTACTCTACAAGTTAATGAGGGTATTGCTGGTGGACACTATGTTGGAAAGACTATTACATGAAAGGTTTGACTAGATGGATTATGGTGGCCAACTCTTTTCCAAGATGCTAAAGCATATTCTAGGCAATGTGACATATTTTAGTGCATAGGAAAACTTAACCAAAGTGATGTTATGCCTCTAAAACCCTTCTCAGGAACCCTTTGAAAAGTGGGATATTGGTTTTTTTTGCCTCATTACTCCAATAAGATGGCAAATAGGTTCTTGATACATCATTACAATAATTGACTAATTTACACACTGGCCTGAAGTTGCACCAATAAAGGATTATAGTAGTAGTAGTAGTAGTAGTAGTAGTAGTAGTAGTAGTAGTAGTAGTAGTAGTACTACTACTACTACTACTACCACCACCACCACCACCACCACCACCACCACCACCACCACCACCACCACTACTTTGTAGTTCATCTGGGAGAATATAATAACTTGGTTTGGATGTCCCTTGATTTTTATTAGTGATCATAGAACCCACTTTGTGAATGTAATGATTCACATCTTACTAGTTGAGTTCATGATCATGCACCACAAAGTAACACCATATCATTCACAAGCCAATGGAATTGTTGAGGCTTTCAACAAGATCTTAGGTACCACACTAAAAAAAATCTATAACATTTGCCAAATTGATTAGGATGATAGGGTGTTTGTAGCACTATGGTTTTATTGAATAACTTACAAATGCTTAAAAAAATCATGCCATTCAACTTGGTGTATGGTAAGGAGGTAGTCTTACTAATAGATTTATTGATACCATCTCTGCATATCGTGCAAGTAGGACAACTAGATGAAGAGTCATCATTGAAAGCATGCTTAGACACTTTATTGCAATAGGATGAAGCTCATTTTATTACTCTTTAGAGTTAGGATGTAGAAAAGTGAAAGCAAAAGGCATGACATGATCACCATATAAATAAAAAAACATTTTATCTAGGAATGAAAGTCTTATTATATGTATCTATGTTCGCATGCCACCTTGGAAATATTTGCATACATCATGATTTCCATTTTATAATTCATAGCATTAGACCTACCGATGCATGTTGGTTACAAAGGATGGATAGCCAATTCCTTCCTAAGAACTATAATAGAAGTTAGCTCTAGCTATATTTCACTTCGAAATAGCTGAAGTATTGTAATCAATAAGGATTATGCTATAAGTTTAGGATTTAATGCTTTCAATAAAAGTGCTACCTTTATTTTATGTATTTTCATTTTTGTAATTTTATTTTAAAAGTTCTTATTCTCTTCATGAAGGACCATGACTCATTTTAGAGTGGGGTAAGAAGTCATGATTAGTAAGAAAAACATGAAAAATGCGCAAGTTACTTAGGCATGTGAGTTACATGGGAGTGTAATATATTAAGGGTGCATAAGGTAAATAAAGGTGCGTGAGTCATTTAAGGCATACAGAGGTGAGGTTCCTATCATGAGTTAGAAATTCCAAGGAGATAGCTATCTCCCACCTCACAAAAAGTGCAAGACATAACTATCATCCACTTTGAAGAAGGCACGAGATGAGATGTGCCATCAATGCAGAAAGAAGAGTTATGGTAAGAAATGTGCCAATGGTGTGATGGGACAATACTATTAAAAGCATTAATTTTAAAAATCAAGGATCCAAATGTAATGGCCATTAAATATCTGCAATAATGATGCAAAATTATGGGTGATAGGAAAGCATTAATGATGGTAAACCCCTCATAGAGCCTATAAATAGGTAGATTAAACTAATTTTACACTTTACATCAAGATTAATAGAGCCAAAGATCAAGAGACTACTAGAGCTGAGTTAATCAAACCAAGAGCCAAGCAAAGTGAATTCATCTCCACAACAACCTACATAAGGCATTACCAAGTTAAGAAGAGATATTACAAGTCTAGTTTATTATAAAAACATTAGTACCAAAAGTTCTACATTATAGGTATACCATTGAAGGGTGCTTAAGCTCAAAAATATGAAACAATCATCCACAACCATGTATTATTTTTGAAATGTTGGATGACTTTACATTAACCTTTGGGATCCTCAAAGGGTGATATGACCTAAGAATGAGGCTAAAAGAAGTGAACCCTTGCCAACAGTACCAAAAAAAGAGGTGAGTAGAGGAGACTTAGTTCCAATTAGGGAAGAGACACAAGAAGAACAAGTTTATCAAATGAAAGAAGAAGCTGAAAATATGGTGCACAAAGTGAAGCAGGCTCAATCGTTCTCGATGGAGAAAGCTCAAGCATCCTTACCTCTATCTCTATTAATTAAAGAAATATAATATCTAGAATCAATGTTGCATGTAGAGAGCTGGGTCTCTAAGGTTTCCACTTGTACCATATTTGAATAAAATCATTGCCAACCTAGGAATGAAGTTGAGATCTAAATTGACTATTAGGTCGAGACCAAGAACACTAAAAACCAAGTGGTGTATGAACTCATGATCTTCAACCAGATGGACACTATAGGGTTGTTTTAGCTCTTTAATTTACCATACTTTGGTAAACCCATAGAGTCAGTTCAATTCCTTCTTTTGCACATTTATGAGGACTATATTTACTTCACTAAGTGCATCATGAAGATCACACTTGAAAGGATTAGCAAGGTCATGGGACTACAATGCTCAGGGTTGAGCATAATTGATGACTTGGTAAATACTAAGGAGGTTGAAAATAATACCATGTTGCTCATGTATTAGAAGTAGGGCCATGCCATACACATCAAAAACTTGCAAGATCCCACCCTCTAAGTTAAAATGTGGATCGTCATGACCAATATCAGAGGGACTGATTGTTGGAAATAGGTTGACATGTTGCACCTCTATATTGCACATCAGGTCACATAGGGGCTAAAGTACAACTAGTCTATGTACTTTGCCTAGAATATTATTGAAGACATGAAGAGGACCCATCGAATGCCTAAGTATAGGTCACCATGGGGAGTAATACTCCTCTTATTAGTTTTTGATGAAATTGGTGTGCTAGATTATAGGTCAAGAGCATTGAAGTGGGTATACCCTCCATGAAAAAGTCCCCCATTGAATGCTACAAGGCAATCACATGCCCCAGTCACATCACCCCCTCATACAAGATCAAGATGAGGTATTGGTTTTTTGGAATGAAGGTGGCATTCTAGGATTAATGGTTCATCCCCAAGGACTTTCCCCCTTTAGCTATAGAGCGAGCATAATTTTTCATGAAGTAACACTTCTCTTTTGTGTGTATCTAAATGAACCCATCTAGAGACCTCTTTGCATGGCTCAAGTTATCTTACATCTTCTCAACATGGTAATTTATAGACTCCAAGAATTAGATCTATGATGTACAAATTATCATACTATAGGTTGAGACAATAGACTTGGAGATTCACACCATCCATAAAACGTTTGTCTATCTAGAAAAAAAGGCCTATATAGAGAAGAGGGAGATGAACCTGACCAACATCAAGGTCAAGTAGATGATGGTGGGGTAAAAAATTCACAACTTGTTTTACATGATATGACCTCAAAAGGATCCATAGGGTGGGGACTCTAACGAGAAACTTCCATCAGTACCACCCCTAAAGAATAAAAATTGACTGGATGTGGGTGCTAGCATAAGTGGGCATTAGGCACCACAAAAATTGTATAAGATTATAGAATCACCATGATATACCCCTCCACCATCTATACCCATGCCATCCTATCAATCTACACCACCTCCACCTCACCCTTCACCTTCTCCACCTCATCCATCTCCTCCATTCTCTTTGCTACCATGCCCTTCATCTCCCTATCCTACTCCTCTTTCTCCTCCACCTTCTCCACCTCTACCTCCACCTTCTGCACCTCTACCTTCTCCCCCTAAATTAAATCTACCACCATCTCCCCTCAGTGATTCTACTTAAAGAGATACCTAGTATAATCCCCTAAAGTAAGCACCCCAGTAGGAAATTCTTGAGGTATAGATTCATAGATCGGGTTATAATTTTGAGAAAACTCCCTCCTTGACATGGGAGGAGAAAGCTACCTCTGATGATTCATTGCTTGATATTGAACCACTATATGGAAAGGAGGGGGATGGTGAAGGAGAATTGAGTGAGATGGCCATTGGTATCCATGAAGAGGCCAAACTTGAGAGTGACCTTAGTAAAGGGAAGGGACCAACCGATGCCACAAAAGAGTATGGCATTGATGCAATTGGAAATATGTGTGAGTGATACTATTTTGACATCCAAGACAAGATGATCTTTGGCCACACTTCATTACCAATGAGGCAACCTTGGAAATAAGGAAGTAAATATCCTTCTAATTAGATATGTACAATGAGGAGAGTGAGTTAGAACTCCCCCAAGGTAGCCTTTCCTTGGGCCCAAATGCTCTAGCACTGCCAAAACCACTATGGGTAGATTTACAAAAGATCTCCCCTCTCCTAGAAAACACTACATTTTTGAAGTTTGGCATGGAGATCATGTACTAGAATATTTTATCAAATTATGATGCATGTAATGCTAAGAGAAAACATGCCAATATTATGGGCATGCATATAAAAGAAGTTGTAGAGAAACAAACACTCATCGTAGAAGTGGCCATGTTGAAGCAACAAATCCAAGAGACCATAGAGGAAAAAGTAAGGGTCTTGAACCTTTGAAAAATAATTTTGAATGAAGAACCAATGATATAAAATGACATACCTCTTGATGGGGATGCCATAGAAAAGCTAGAGACCTTGGTAGAACTTCTTCTCAAGTGATGCAAGGAGTAATCCACATGAAAAGAAGAGGGATTGGAGTTAGCTGAACAATTCAACATGACCATCAAAATTTTCAATCACACTATAGAGAGGGTTGGGGAGGTTATCCCCATTTTGGATGGAATTTATTAATGGATAACATACCCAAATAAAGTCTTAGAGGCTCAACTCCAAGTTGAAGAATCCCATAAGTATAAACTGGCTAATGTTGCACTCTTAATTAAAGACCACATCAAGCATGCCAAAGAATTTAGGGATGTAGAGATGATAGAGTATGTAATCAATAAATATCATCAATAACTAAATATATATTTTGTACTTCCAAGGATAGGTTGGCAAGGAGGTCTCCACACTTGAAGACATCTAGAAGGAAGCCATCATGTCCCTGGATGAACTAGTCAAAAAGGTCGATGAGATCTCCATCAAACTTGAGGAGATAAGGAAATCAAAGGGGGACATAGAAGACATAACTACAAAGTTCTTGAGGCATTGTCACATTAGGATAATCTAAAGAAGGAGATCAAGCAGTCAAGGCCTAAATTTTTTATGAAGGATGCTAGCATGACTTAGTCTAGGATGGAATAAGAGCATAGTGTGGGGTGATGTTGGCCCCAAAATTTTGGCTAAGTGTTGTCCAATTTTGGTATGAGACCAACATAGCACTAAAGGACCATGGCATGTAGCTGATAGGCACAAAAACACTATAATGTATAACCTACAAGGTGTAAAAGGATAACACTGTGGAGGAACCAACATGAGAGGACCCAATCAGAGGGGAATGAGTTATGAGGAACCTAAGGACATATGACTCAAAATAGAAGTGGAAGACTAGGGGAGTACATGGGAAGTGAGATTAGTTAAAAGAATGGTTCATACAAGTCACCTTGATCCTATTAATAGGAAGTTTTGTACTGGCCCACAAAGAAAGGAACACATGGTAACAAAGATATAGCATAGAATGAGGATATAGGGGGGATAGAGGCCTGAGTCTCTAGGGAAAAATAATTGTTGAGCACTATGACTCTCAATATTTTGAGAGTTTGTTGGCCAATTATTCATGCCATTGATGATTGTAAACACTTGGTTAGGGTAAAATAAGTATAACTACCCCTATTATAAAGTACTATAGAGAAGGATTTCAGGATGAATTTGTGATGAAATTTTACCTTTTTGATGATTAAGCTTAATATATGAGATAGATGGTTTTATCAACTTCTTGTGTTTTATGATGAATGATGGTCTGTGAGTTAAGTGATTAGAATTAAATATGAGTTTTTCCCTATCTTTATTTTATTTTCTAAGTAACTGATGCTAATATAAGATGACAATATTCTATGTAGTGATATTAATTGAACCTAAAACTCAAAGGATCAATGTATTATATCTTTGCATTTATATAATCCTTATTTAATTTGCATAAAGAGAAGGATATGAATAATTTATTAATACTATGCAACAAAAACTATGATAATTGATCTTTTGTTACACACTTCAGGTGAGTAGGCAAGACCTAAATCTTGTGTGAAAGGGCCAGTGTGCTACCTCATTGGACTAGAATTCAGTGCCAAAGTTAGAATTATCAAAGATACCCCACACACCTTTCATGCCATTATCCTCTTGCACCTTGTGGATTCTACACCATGGTGCTTGTATACATATACATCTATGTGCCATGGTCCTTCTACACCATGTCGATCCCATGCCAAAAATGGAAAAAACTTAGCTAAAATTTGGGGTCAACATCACCCTACACTATGCTCTTAGTCTATCCAAGACTAAGTCGTGCTAACATCCTCTATCAAAAATTTGGGTCCTGTCTGCTCAATCTCCTTCACATTGTCCCAATGTGAAAATGCCTTGAGCATCTTAGCAATTATTTCCTCTATGGCCCATTTTGATTTATTCATCTCTTCAAGTTGGCTGGAGGTCTCATTGGCCTTCTTAACCAGTTCATCCAAGGATGTGTTAACATCTTATTAGATGTATTCAAGTGTGGAAACCTCTTTATCAACCTATCCTCAAAGGGTTTCAAAACTTGCATTCAACTATTAGTGATGTGTGTTTATTGTATCTTTCATTGTTTACACATCCTTGAATGCCTTGGCATGCTCTACATGATCCCTTATTAATAGTGAAACATTAGCCAACTACTACATTTGAGCTTCTTCAGCTTGGAACTAAGCCTCCAGGACTTTATTTAGGCATGATAGCCTTGAAAAAATACCATCCAAAATGGGGATAACCTCCCCAACCCTCTCTAAGGCATGATTACATACTTAGGTTTCCATGGTAAATTGATTTACTAAATCCAATCCCTCATCTTTTAGTGTGGGTTACTCCTTGAAATGTTTGATTAGAAGGTTCACCAAGGTCTCTAGATTTCATATGGCATCCCTATCAAGAGGTACACTTTATTCTAGCATCGGTTCTTATTTTAAAATTATTTTTCAGAGGTTCAAGATCTTTACTTTTGCCTTTTTGGCCTCTTGGATATGTTGCTTTAAAGTGGCCATTCTTCGATGAGCGCTTGTTTTTATACAACCTCTTTGTTAAACATGCCCATAATTTTAGCATGTTTCCTCTTGAAAATGCACACATAAAAATCTAATAAAATATTATGGTGCATGACCTCCATGGACAAATTCAAAAAGGCTATGCTTATTATAAGAGGGGAGAGCTTTTGAGGATCCACCCATAGTGGTTTTGGTAGAGTTGGAACATCTGGTCCTAAGGAAAGGCTATCTTAGGGGAGTTTGAACTGATGCTCCTCATTGTATATATCTAGTAGGATGAACACTTGTTTTCTTGTTTCCAAAGTTTAATCATTAGAAATAAAGTATGTCAAAAGATACAACATCCTATTAGGGATGCCAAATTGATATTTCTTGTGCACATTTTCCAATTGAATCATCATCTAGCTCTTCCATGGTCTTGACCAGTCCCTTTCCTTTACTAGGGTTACATTCTGGTTTAGCCTCCTCATAGCTACCAATGGCCATATCTATCATTTATTCTTCCTCACCATCATCCTTTTTCCATAGAGTGGTTCAAAATTAAGCAATGAGTCATCAATGGTATCCTTTTCCTCCTGTACTAGAGAGGGGGTCTTCTCAAAATTGGATTTTGATGATTCCAACTGCATAGTAGGGAATTATTGTATAGGCACTGGCTTTGAGGATCACTAGTATGCATTCCTTAGAGTAAAATACCTTGGGGGAGATGGTGGTGGATTTAATTTAAGGGGAGAAGGTGGAGGTGGATGTGGAGAAGTTAGAGGTAAAAGTGGAGGATAAGGTTGGGGAAAAGAAGGGTGTAGTGGTAAAGGATGTGGTGGTGATAGAGAGGTATGGGGTAGAGATGGACAAGGGTGAGGTGGAGATAGGCATGGAGGAGATAGGCATAGTGGAGGGGCCTAGGCCATTATTTTCTTCTTCTACAGTGCTTGTTGTCCACTTATGCTAGTACCAATATCTGACCACTTCTTCTTTAAGGGTGGTGGTGATGGAAGATTTTACTTAGGGTCCCCACCCTTTAAATCCCTTCAGGGGTGAAACATGTAGAATAAGTTATGAATTTATTTTCCCACCATGGATTTCTTGACCTTGATGTTAGTCAATTCCATCTCCCTCCTTTTTGTATAGGCCTTCTGGCCTAGATAGACAAATAATTTATGAAGAGTGTGAATCTATAAGTCTATTCTCTCAAGCTCCAAGATAATGGATTGTGCATCATAAATATGGTTCATGGAGTCTATGAAGTACCACACCAAGAAGGTGTATGGTAGCTTGAGCCATGCAAAGATCTCCTTGAAAAGGTTCATTATGATGTGCACTAGGGAGAAGTTCCATTTTATGGAAACTACACTTTCTTCATAGCTAAAGGGTATAAGTCATTCAGGATGCACCACTAATTCTTGAACATCTACTTCATCCCATCAAACCAATACCTAATATTGATCTTGTATGAGGGGGTGATGTGCTGGGGGCATGTGAACTCCTTGTAGTTTTCAATAAGGGACTTGTGCATGGGAGGGTATACCCACTTCAACACTTCCAACCTATAGTTTGGCATGACAATCTCATCAAAAACCATTAAGAGGAGGAATACCCCCCATGATAAACTATACTTAGGCATCCAATGGGTCCTCTCCACATATTCAATAATCTTCTAGTTGAAGTACATAGCCCAATTGTACTTCAACCCCTACGTGACTTGGTGGGAAATTGGAGGTACACCATATCGACCTCTTTCCATTGATTGATCCCATTAATCTTGGTAATAATGATTCATGTTGTTACCTATAGGGTAGAGCCCTATAGGTTCTTGATATGCATGGCATGACCCTGCCTTTGGTACATGAGCATCATGGTAGTCTTTTAGACCCCCTCAGTGTCTTCCAAGTCATTAGTCACACTCAATATTGAGTACTATAGTCATATAACCTTACTAATCCCATCAAGTGTGATCTTCATGTTGTACCCAATAAAGTAAATGTAGTCCTCATGGACATGTGAGAGAAGGAACTAGATCACTTCCATGGGTTTACCAAAGTATGGTAAATTAAAGAGCTGGAACAACCTTGTAGAGTCTATCTAGTTGAAGATCATAAGATCGAACACCATTTGGTTCCTAGTGTTCTTGGTCTTGAACTGATAGTCATTTTAAAGCTCAACCTCATTCCCAAGTTGATGATGGTTGTAGTTGAAGATGATATAAATGGAAAATTTGGAGGCCTAGTTTTCCATGTGTAATACTATTCTAGATATTTCATTTATTTAATCAGTAAAGATGGGGGTGGGGACATTTGAGCTTTCTGCATCAAGGATGATTGAGCCTTCTTTGATTTAAGCACCATACTTTCCTCTTCTTCCTCCATGTGCTGAAATTATTATTTTGGTGTTTTTTCCTTAATAAGAACCCAATTTCCTCCACTCACCTCCTCTTCCTCTAGTATTGTTAGAAAGGGTTCAATACTTTTGGCCTTTTTCTTAGGTTGTATCACCTTTCAAGGATCCTGAAGGTTGATGCATGGCCATATGATGTTTCCAAAATAATACATGGTTGTATATGATTGATTTAGATTTTTGAGCTTAATAATCCTTTAATGGTAGACTTGCAACCTATAACTTTTGATACTAAATTATTTTTCTCTCACAAAACCATACCTGTAATACCTATCCTCAACTTTGCAATGCCTTGTATAGGTTACTGTGGAAATGACTTTACTTTACTTAGCTATGGATTTGCTTGACTTAGCTCTAGTAATTGCTTGTCCTTTAGCTTTGTTAATCTTAAAGTAATCACAAAGGTAAAGTGTAAAAAGAGTTTAAATTACCTATTTATAATCTCAAGGGGGGTTCTCCATCATTTAACACTTTCCCATCACCCATCACTTCATGTCATTAATGCATACCCTTAACAACCATTGTGATTAGATATTCACTTTCATCAATTAATACATCTAACAGTATATGTCACATCATATCATTGGCCCATTCCTTGCCATAACTATTCTTTTTGCATTAATGGCATGTCTCGTCTCACACCTTTATTTGAAGTAGATGAAAACTATATCTTGCACTCAAACATGTACCATTGGATTTGATTCTGCCAGATCAAATGCAAACCATTGATGTACTTATACATGGCTTGAACACATACCATTTATTTATTTGACATCTCCCATGGTCATGACACTTGGTAGCCTCTCCTTGTTTTTAAGATTTGTTGACCTTTTGACCTTGAGCTTACTGTTGGATCTATTTTGTACAAGTGAACATGAGCCATAGATCTACCTTGACCCAATGACTTGAGCTCATCCACATGTTGTTAGATATAGATATTGCTCCCAAGATCATGCCAATTACCATTAATTAATTTAATCTTAGTATCCTTTAAATTTTGACTTGATGCTCACCATTGATCTTTGATGCATGATTAAACATGTTCTATTAGATCTTTGGGACCCACTAACACTATCCTCACCTGCTTGTCATTGGATCTTCATGATGTGATTGAACACTGACCATTGATATTGGAGTATTTGAATTGAAATGAATATTTTATGAGGCTTAAACTTGACATTTGTGCACCTAAGAACCTTATGCATCCATGTACCTTTCACGCCTATCTAACCCTACACACCTAGGTAACTTGCATGATTTACTTACTAAACATGACTTCTTACCCCACTCTAAAATGAGTCAGGGTCCTCCATGAAAAGAAAACTAAAACTTTGAAAGGAAATTACATAAAGAGAAATTATGCACAAAAAAATTAACACTTTTATTGAAAATAAGAAATCCTAAACTAATAGCATAAGCCTTATTGATTACAATACCTTAGCTATTAAAAATTGAAATACAAATAGAGCCAGCTTCTATTATAGTGCCTAAGAAGGAACTAGCCATCTATCCTTTATAACTGACATGCTATGGTAGGTTGAATGCTATGAATTATAAAAGGACCATCTTAGTGGATTTAGAGCATTCTAGGGTGGCGCGTGAACTTGGAATCATATAACAAGACCTTCATTCCTAGGAAAAATGTTTTGTTCTTTATATGGAGATCATGCCATGCCTTTTTCTTTTGATTTTCCACATCATGGATCTAATGAGTGAGGAAATGAGCTTCATCCACTTGTAGCAAAGTCTCTAGATGCACTTTCAAGGATGACTTTTCATCCAATTGTCCTACTCATGCTATACACAAAGATGGTACCAAAAACTCCACTGGTAAGACTACCTCTTTACCATGCACCAAGTTGAATGGCATTATTTTGTTTAGATGCTTGTAGGTTGTGTAATAATCCCATAGAACTATAGACACCCTATCATCCCAATCAGTTTAGTTAATGTTATAGATTTTTGTTAGTGTTGTACCTAGGATCTTGTTGAAAGCCTCAACAGTTCCATTAGCTTGTAAATGATATGGTGTTATTTTGTGGTTCTCAATCATAATCTCAACCAAAAAGATGAAAATTATTTCATTCAAAAATTGGGTTCCATGATCACTGGTGAAACTCAAGGGACATCCAAATTGAGTTATGATATTCTCCTAGATGAACCATGTAATAGTAATAATGGTATAATCCTTAATTGATGTAACTTAAACCCAATGCATAAGGTAATTAATTTCTATAATAATGTACTAAGAAACCATTTATCATCCTACTAGAGTGATGGGGGAAACAAAATCAATAACCCACTTCTCAAAGGGTTCTTTAGAAGGAATGGGTCATAAAGGCATGGCATCCCTTTGGTTAGGTTTGCCTACACATTGAAATATATCACATTGTCTAACATATACTTTAGCATCTTGGAAAAGAGTTGGCCAACATAATATAGCTAGTAGAACCTTTCACATAGTAGCCTTTATATCATAGTGTCCTCCTACAAAACCCTAATGAACTTCACTGAGTACATCTAGTCACTCATGTTGCATTACACAATGTCAAAGAACTTTGTTATGGATCATTTTGTAAAGATCAACTCCTATAAGTTGAAATTGTACAACATGAATCGTGAGTTGTTTTTTTCCTATGAGGTGAGATAGTCAGGCATGGAGTTAGTGGTCAAAAATGCTACAATGTCTTCCAAATCTTTAGGTACTTGCATAATACAAAAGAGTTTTACATTAGGTAGATAATGTTTTATGGTGCATGGTGGTTCTCCATTCTTGATCCAAGATAAGTGGTCAGGGCCACAATTGGCTTTCTTGAGTTTCACCATAATGAAAAATTATAACTCTTGAAATAACATAATCTAGTGATAGATCCATCCATGTAGTATGAGTTTATTGACAAGGTACTTCAAAGCCTCATGATCTATATAGAAAAAAAAGGATTAGCTAATAGTTATTTTATATAATTTTTCAAAGTGTAGACCATTGATAATGCTTCACACTCCATAGTGGTATAGTTTCTTTTAGCTAGTGTGACCTTCCTATTGAAAAGTAGATTAGATGATCTAGGTTACCTTCACTTGGTTGTGCAAAGATTGCACCAATGACCATGCCAAATGTATCAACATGGACATGGAATGATTTTGTCTAATTAGAGAACTAGAGGATAGGATTTGTGACCAAATTTTCCTTTAGTGTTTCAAAATCCTCTTTACAAGAAAAAGTCCATATGATTTGCTTATTATGCTTTAGAAGTTCCTCTAGGGGCATGATAATCTTTACATATCTATAGATGAACTTTCTATAGTAACCTATATGGCCTAGAAAGGCATGGACCTCATGTTGAGTTTTAGGGATTAGGAGGTGAAGAATAATAGATACCTTCACCTAGTCTACTAGAAGTCCTTCCTTACAAATAATGTCTTAAGATCACATCAAAAGGTATATCAAACATGAACTTATTTAAGTCTAATGAGATTTTTAAGACTCAACAATTCTCAATCATAAGCCTCAAGTTAGAACAATGGTCCTTGACCCAACCATAAACTATATAATCATCTATATATACTTGAAGGAACTTGAGGATGAAGTCATTAAGGCTTCAACTACTATTCATGAAAACACTATTGGGGCATTTTTCAACCTAAAGGTCATGATAGTATACACAAAGTATCTCCATTTGGTGGTCAATGTTATCTTGGGTTGGTCTTCTTCAACTATTTGGACTTGATGGTACCTTAGGAATCCATCTATGAAGGTATATACCTCACATCTAGTAACACCCTCAAGGATCTCCTCTGTGAATGGAATTGGGAAGGGATCAATTACATAGGATGCATTAATTACTCGATAGTCTATGAAAATATGGATGCATCAATCCTTCTTGATACTAATCACCATGGTATTAACACATTAAGATTCATCGATGGGGGTGATTACTTTGGTGCACAATATGCTATCAATTTCCTCTTTAACATGTACTTATAGATTGGGATTCATTCTATATGGTTGTTTTATAACTGGTTGACTATCATCAACTAGCTTGATATGCATCTTCCCCAAGGATGGGTGGACTCCCTTCATTTCACTATAGTTTCTTGGGAAGACATCTTGATAGTCTTTTAACAATTCAAATATTTTTGAAATCTCTGTGTTAGTCTAATATTTTCCTATCATCGTTATATTTAGTTCTTGTTCTATGCTGATGTTGTGGTAAATAGTCTAAATAGGTCCATTATAGGGGTTGTCCATATTGGCACTTATGTTCTAAATAGTTCTTAAGCTAATATCCATAAGAACATCTAAATGGTTAGATAATGGGTCAAGTGGAATGGATCCTTCACCTTCTTCCACTTGTAACTTGATATTTTGTTTCCCTAGACAAATTTCTTCACATCAATCCTGCTTAAGAATTAGTGCAGGTGTAGGTGCAAGAGCTAGGGATGTTAATACTTTATTGAATAGGTGTAGGGGTTCCTCAGGGTCCTGATGGATAATCCTCATGTTTTCTTCTATGGGACTTGGGTCACCTACAACCACTTCATGCATGGCTTGGAGAGTAAAGTGAAAATCCATCCATGATGAAGAATAAGATAGTACTAATTTCATGTTCTCCTTCAGTAAATTCCATGACCTGGTACCCATGTATCTCTCTTCATGAATGTACCATGCTCATGCCCAAGTGTGAAAATTTCCATATAATGCATGCACCCATAAATATTTTGGTAACTATGATTCCTCATTTATCCACATTATTTTACAAGATTTTATGTGGCACTTAGGTGCTTGTACTCCACTGTAACTAACTATTCCTTTTACTTTGTTATCATGATGGAACTAGTGGTTTAAGGTTGAGTGCACATGATCCCACTAGAGGAGTAATTCAAAATAGGTTCACCACCATCATGTAACCATGGCCATAAAAGAGATGGACCAAATATCATATAAGATCTACATTAGTCTGGTAAAACTCTTCAAGGCATTGAATGAAGTCTTAGACTCCCATTTTCCCATGGAACCTTGGAACCTCATCAAGTCTTTAGAGTGGTGTCTCTATGATAGGTCCCCTCATGAATTGGCCAGTGATAAGGTGAAAAAACTTATATTGTTTATTTAACTAGCATGGAACATTCTCCTTGTTTTTGATAATACTACATACTCTACTAGAGAGGTCATAATCACCATGAGCCCAACAATTACAATCATTACTTGTAGTGTTAGAAAGGGATTGAGTATCTGACCATCAAAGAATGCCATATAGAGTGGGATATATTTATTCATCATTATTTGTAGTTATTATTTTCACTTGGATTTTCACCCTTTGAGGATATGTCTCAACTCTTCTGATCCATGAGGCACAATTTAGAAACCTCTAGGCTGTGGGTGAGCCTAAGAATGAGGTGAATCTCTAGATAGGGCTAGTTCTCTTGATTTACCACTTGTAGATCACTACTACACCTATACCTATGAGGGAAAAGGGAGAGAAAGCTAAAATTAAATTATACTAAGGGAGGTGATACACCAAATTATTTGATCACTACCAACTAGCTACATGTTACACATGAGAACAAGGGACTAACTAAACATACACTTCTCTAATCTGAATCTTCTTACATCAATATTTTATTATGAGGTTGTGATTAATGTTTAAGCTAGGAGGAATAAAAAAGAGGCCTAAGATGGAAATATTTGAATAGAATAACTCACTTGAACTGACACATTAATATAACACTTCACATGACCTTAAAAAAGAAGCTTTCAAACTACAAATAGGTGAAATAATGAGACAACAATGCTAAGGAAACTATAGTTACCACAAAGCAAGATCCATATTTCAAGTGAAAACACTATGAAAAGTCATGGAAGAGGCAAAAATCAATAATATTTATTGATCCATGGTATGGAAAGGAGTAAGGCTTTGCCATACTCAGGTGGATCATAATTTATAAAGGCCAAAATGACTAGTTCTTATAGAACTTGAGAGAGAGAGGAGAAGAAAAAAGTCCAAAAGTCATAAGGACACTTTTCAATCTAATAAAATTAGTTACTTGTGAATGATAAGAGGATTTTAAATGGACCATGCAAGATTATAAGAGATAAGTGGCTTCCCAAGTCAAGAAACTCATGAAAAGTGGCATGAAATTCCCTTTGTTGGCTTAAAAAATTACCTTCATGATTTAGCCCTATTTGAACATCTCAAAACTGGTTAGGGATAGGTCTTATGATTGGAATGAGAGGGAAGGGTTTCAGACATGCTTCTTCATGCATTGGTTGAAGTCTTGGTTATTTGGAATCTTCCTAAAATGAGTTATCACCATCTATAGTCAAAATAACTTTTCTTTCATACACCCTACACACTTGGCCTCAAAAAAAGCATAAATTTACTATAAAAATTTATATAAGGGAGTGGATGACACTTTTGAAGACCCTCCATGGCCTTATACTTCTTAGGTAGACCTTTAAAATCCATCCACTTGAAGTTCCCACACTTCTCACCATCATGTTCACTATGCTAGTTTTGACTAGCTGAGATGAGATCTCTCGTAGGAATAATTAGAAGTTTTTTAAAGGAATGAAATTACCATAGTGAGCTATAAAAATTACATATCTTCCTTCATATTTTATTTCATCTCATGAAACCTTCTATAACTTACACAATGCACAAAATAGTCAAGAAAAGTAGTTTTATACTTTATCTGTATGGATTTCGTAGAACTTATCTTGATGGTATGGAGTCTGATTGAGTATTATACAACATAAAATAACTTTCATGGTCAAAATATGCCATTATAGTATCTTCCCATCCTCATTTCCTTCATCTGGTCATTTTAAGGGTTTAGCAAGGGTTTAGGTTTGTTTACCCTCTTAGCCATTATTCATAGAGATTTCCCATTCAAATCTCAACTCAATGACACAAAAGAGTTTATTATGACCCTATATAACTCTTCCTATCTTTTTGAGTCTCCATGTAATTTGTCCAAGTATGTATGAGCAATCAAACCTCTCCTATCGAGCTTGTTTCCATATTTTGCAAAAGTATGTTGTAGATATGAGCCAAAGTAGTTTTCATTGTGATTTATCATGAAATCCAAAAGCTTAAAACCTCTATATTTATCCTATAAACATGTTTCAAATGGTTCTAAATCTTATATCATGCTATAATTGAAGGTGACCTCTCATTTGAACTCTAGTCCTAAACCTTGCCTAACATGTCTGAGTTATCTTAAAGCCCAAAATAAAATTTTGATGGATTTTCCTACATCCTAACAGATTAAATACCTCTATTTTTCCCACATATAAATTCTATAATCCATTATAATTTTCACCCCATAATAGAAATGAAAGTAATTATCCATTTCACTTTAGGCTAAACTATGCTTGACAGGCTTGCTTGAATACTTGAGGGTTTGGGATACCTTGTTTATCTTATCCCTTATTAAAAAGGTTACTCATGATTGTTTAGGTGTATTACATCTTCCTACACCTTATTTAAGGGCCTCTTTATATTATATCTTATCTTTCTATCTCCTTTTTTAAAGACCACAAAATTTGCACCTAAGGGGAAAGTCCTCTGTCTGAGACAAAATAGAGGGAACTTACCCTATTTACCTGGACCAAATGAAAGATTGATGGGATTATTCAAGTTGTATAGGTTATATATACTAAGTTTTATCCCTTTACTAGGTCATTTTACCTTCTAAAAGCTTTAATACCCAAGATAAAGTTGTGTGGAGTGGACTGTGCACAGTCATTTAAGGAATGGACTATGTTCATGCATCCTTAGAGTTCTCTCTCTATTTGTTATAATATCATGAGGGAATTTTGAGATGTTTTACACCATGATGAGAAAATTCATAATGTTTTTCAACTCTTATGACCCATGTTTTCACTCTAAAACATATTCTTACTTGGTTAGGCTTTACTAGTAAGTTGACCTTATCTTTATGCTTCCCCTACCTGTAGGTGCAAATCACATTTTTGGAGATAATTAAATTGATATGGGGTTATATTAAAACCATAAATTATATCCCATGGTTCCTTTAATCACCCATTCCATGTATTTCTATGACAAATACTTATAATAGTTATCAACTAAGTCACTATCAACTATAGTTGACTATAGCTGACTATGTATGATAGAGCACGGGGTTTTATGAATAAGACCTCACCTTGTAACCTATAAAACATGGATTATAATAAATTTTATTTATTTTAGAGTCATGCTCTATAGATTAACATTGGAATCCTTATGGTCAATCTCCTACTATGGAGGATGTGAAGGTAACTAGTCAACTATAGGTCAACTTCTTAGGGGAGAGAAACCTATAAGTGTAGATTAGACCTTGAAACACCATCAAACAAGTCCTCTTGATGATAATCATGTTAATTTTTACACATTTAAATAAATAATACTATTTAAAACATGAGAGTATGCCTTGGTATTGCAACATTAGGTGAAAGGATCTCTTATAGCTCAGGCCTATAGATATCAATGCTTGAAATTAGTGCATAAAAATGCAACTTTGGGCTTTTCAATAACTAACCTCCACTAGTTATCTACCATTTAATATTTGAAAATTTAATATTATATGTAGAGGATTTAATACAAGGTCATTATGTGCATCAAAATTGATTGGCAACCTTGTTGTATGACTCTACCAAAATGACCTTGGGCCTCTGTTCTATACTTTTAGGGAAAATAGCCTTGAATATTATCATTTTCCCTTAGAATGTGATCCAGACTTTAAAATACCAATTTTACATTCCAAAAGGTCTAACATGGTAAAAATATCATACTAGGAATCCCAAGTAAGTTCTACCATACTCCAACTTCTCTAAACAAGGGACCTTCATAACTCTGTGGTGCCACCTATAGGTGGGTATTTTCACATGAAGGTAGTATATGTAAAATGTTATGAGCAGTGGTATCATGAATTTGACCTTATAACTCCATACTCTTTCAAAAGGCTCAAATAATGGATGATGATATAAAAACTTGAGGAAAGTTTCCACACCATGTTTCAACATTTGAAAACCTTTGTAGGCTCTCGTAGTGGCATGCCAATAATAACTTTGTGTAAACATTACACACGATTGAAATAGTTAATTCTTCCTAGTGAAATTTGGGGAAACTTAGTCACTTGTATATGTATCAAAGATATGTATCAAAATTTTAAAACTCCCTATGACTCTATGGACATGATTTAGAATCTTACATAGTTCATCTTACTGACTGTAAATGGCAGCCATATAACAAATTGATTGTAAGCTAGTTATGACTACACCCTCATGGATAATTGCTTGGAGAATTATATTGAGAAGCTAAAGGGTATAAAGATCACATTAAAACATGGAAAAAAATATCACAACCCTCTAAATCCATTGCCAAAGCATAAAGATCTAAAAATGGTGGAAACAGGCTTGCCATCCCAAATGAGAGAAGTCTACAAACTTAAGATGATTTTATCATAAAAAAACATTGGAACATGAAACCAATAATGGAAAAAATTATAAGAAATATTTAACATCCTATGGAATTATAATCGACAACTAAATTTTATGGAATCATCCAAATAAGAGAAAAAGTTGTAGGGTGCATAGATTAACAAGAAAATTGGATAGGTCAACTTATTAGGAATGGTTAATTAATTAAATGTCACCATTCATATAAAAAAAACATAAAATGGAATATTAATAAGTGTAGAAGACACCCCCATGAGCATGTTTCTTGTAACCTCTTCTATTGGTCATACTAAGTACAAAACTGCTGACTAGTTTTGTGTGCATGGAAGGGTGAAGGAACAAAATGGTTTTAGATCAATTTTGACACTTCTAGAGTAATTAAATAATGGAAATGGATATAATGAATCTAAATATTTATCTCATAACTTTACACCATGTGTCACACTCCCTTATGGGCTGTACAAGTGCCAATTCTTCCCTTTACAAGAAAACTACCCTTTTTTATAAAAAACCTATCATTTTTCAGTTATGAATAGTTGATTAAGGTATAATAGGACACATGGAAATTAAATCACCATTTTACACCTTCAAAATTTCAAAGGAGGCTTTATAACTCATTTAATGCCTTATTTTGTCCCCTAAAATGACTCAAAAGGATATAAGGACTAAAATGACTAATGACCAAGGATAATATAATATAGAATGATATCAAATAACCTATAATACACCTTATGAAATAATATTAAACCCCATATAAACCTCTAAAAATCAATTTTTTACCTAAAGGGGTTCCAATTTGACATGCAGGGTCAAATTTCATCAACAATTATGTTATATATGCAGTTTATGTTTACATCAACAATTATAGGTTATATGTAAGGAGGTCCTTGTGCTTGATATAGTGGTATAAAAACATGATAATAAATGTTCTCAATATTAATGTAGCACTTATTAAAGCTCAAGTGTGTATTATTCTCATAGCACTAAGGTTGTCCCAATAGAGATGGGTAATCATTAGCTTTAGCTAGTTCTAAAACCTCAAAATTTTCCTTGAAAGGCATGCCAAGTATGTCAACTATTGCATTCTTGAGGACCTTGATAGGTAATGCATGAGTCTTATTTGACATAAAAAGGACATGTGGTGAAGGCTATAGTGATGGACTAGCCATCTTTCACCATACATTCTTGGTGAGGACATTTACTTCTACACCGGTGTCTACTAGTATGTCCTAGATTACGCATCTATTGATGGTAACATTAACCAATATTTATCGATCTTCTAGAGGAATAGAGGAATAGGAGTGTCTTATCACCAATCATGATTTAGGTGATGATCCTTACTCTACCTAATGACTTGAGGGTGAAACTTATTTGGTACTCAAGCTAGATTCTTAAGCCAAATGCTTAGCTATAAGACAATATCCTCATCTAGCATGCACTTACATAATTCCTAAAAGTCATCACATGCCACATTTTAAGGCTCAACTTTCCTTTGCACAATAGTACACTACATTACTTCTTTGTCTCTTAGGAACTAAATCTCTCCCTAAAGTTCTTATATTAATTCCATCATTTCTTGGAGGACATCCTTTTGTTATGAGGCATCATGATACTTTTTTACTCATGGTTATTCATGTTGCACTTTCTCAATGGGATCAAAGGTAGACTTAGTCTGTCTCCCATTAAGAGTGGTAATGTTTACCTATTTAACTATAGGGATGATTTAGTGGGTGATCCAATGTGGTTTATCGATTTGAATCATACCAACACCTTTTTCATTCTACTCCTTGGTGATAGCCACATATAAATCAAGGCACCTTGTAGTCGGTGGCCCTTTTCATAGAAAGCACATGTAGGGTATCCTGGATAATCTCATTGGTATTGGTCCATGGATCCACATTTTTAACATGTCCTAGGTGGAAAATTACCACCTCCTCATCCCATTCCTCATCCATGGTAGCCACTATTGTCTTGATTATTGGCTATAGAGGTTTGGTGCATGCCATGCACTTTTGCTTCATGGATGTCACTAATTAAATAATAGTCATTAGTGTCTTGGGTATAGGCATCAAAAATATTGAAATAGTTAGACACCTTAGTCTACATAACTTATTGTATAAGAGGACAAGAGTGTACATCATGTTCTTCATGATATATTTCACATGTCTATTTAAGTACCACACAGATGCTATTTCACAGGTAATTGCTCCATGTATGCCCTTCAGATTCATAGTATATACACCAAACACCACTATGTGTATAATGTGTATTATTATCTATCAATTTATCTCATTGTGATGCCATTAAATCTATCTAGGCTTCCATAAAAGGATTGATCCCAGTATTAATACTTCCAACTATCTCAATGCAGATCACAGCTGCTAAAGCCTCACACGAGCTAGTGAAAGTCTATTGAGACAATGTTCATTGGAAGGGTATTAACAATCCTCCCATAAACAATTATTCATGTTGAGCAACATTAATCTCAAATGATAGTTTATAAAATAAAGTCTTAAACCATGTGTCATACTCTTTCACACTTTCAGTACGTCCCTATTTTATGTCCTTTAACACAACTATGCTCTGTTGCTCAAATTTAGAAATGTCAAACTCCTAAAGAAAGGCTATTTCAAGTTGATCATAATCAACCACCACTTATTGAGGGTAAAACTTTAATTACAATTTTTGTGTATGTTATAAAAGTGTTGTTACAAATTGGGTGACCTTACACTCAAAAGAAGTAATGCTTCATGCCCTTCAAATTAGTTTGCATTTGTGGACATGCTCACCTACATTATTCATACCCCTATATTATGTAAAGTGAAGTGTCATCTCATAGTATGCCATAGTTGGCTGAGGTGCTTGAATGGGTGATTTTTGGGAACCTCAAGTCCCGATCTATTGAGGAGAAAGTCCATTACCTCTTATGCCACCACCTACTCTACCTCCAAAAATAGTGCTCATGATATTGGACATGTTAGCCAATTAATTAATCAAATCAGGGCTTTTAATCTATCCTTATAGGCCTAGTCCACTAGGCATTCCAAATTGTGTCATATGATTCCCTTAAAGAGGGAAAGAAAGCATAAAGTCTAAATTAGTGTTAAAAGGCTTAGCTCTAATATCTATTATAGGTTCAATCTTTGATTCCAAACTATCTATATCCCAATTGTGTACGTATACTTTGTCTAAATCAAGAGCATGAACATACACTATGGTTGGGGATCTGAGTTGGTTGAGATGTGGTTCTTCAGTTACCATCATCCAATTGGTTTCTCCTTCATATGATAGTAGTGGCATATGATATGACTCAAAAGTGAAGGGGTCCTTGTGCATTTCTACTTCCTTGTTATAACACTCATTGAGTTCTCCCAATCTCTTTCCACATAGTTAACTCCTATAATCCTCTATTGAGATTCATCATACTTCCTTTTCTACAATGCACACTAACTGGCTAACATTCTGAACCCATAATCTTCTACCAACTCCTCTTCTCCCCTTCCAAATGTGTAACTCATGCATATGAGGATTTAGATCTCCATTGGTATAGTCTTAATTCCAAGATCAACAAATAGCTTGTTAATTTTGAAAGCAAAAAGCCTAATATAACAATCATGTTGTTCTTGAAGGAACTGAAACTTGAATTCTTTAGGACATGAATATGTAGTTATAAAATACTCTAAAATGTAACTATTCAGAACTCCTCTCCACCAAATGTTAATAACTATTGTCCATGGAGTTCCAAGTTGTGCTAAAGTTCTTTGCCATTCTACTTGAAGTGCATAACTTGGTACTATTTCTCATAATTTTTTGTTTCAAAACAATACTTTGCCATATTCTTGATGTTAAACATGATTTTAATTAGATACCCTATATAAGCAGAGATAGACTATTTTGATCCTTTGAGTTCTAAAACTGATTACTTTAATTATGTAGATTAATTCCATTTGTAGTTCAAAGCTAATTCTTAAGAAATAAAATATAGATAAAACCCATATTAAGTCTAATCACTCTAATTAACTCATATGACACCATTCATTATGAACACAAGAAGTTTTATAAAACCATCTAATTCATATATAATGCTTAAACATCAAAGAGGTAAAAATTTATCCTTTCACAATACTTTACAATAGGGGTATTTATACTTATTTTTCCTTGACCAGGTATTTAAAAACATTAGTGGAAATAACAATTCATCAATGAAATATCAATAGATTGAGAATCATGGTGATCAATAACTAGTTCTTCATAAAGACTTGGGCCTCTATACCCCCTATATCCTCACTCTATGCTAGATATTTACTAACATGTGTTCCTCTACTTGCAAGATGATGTAAAAATTCCTATTAATAAGGTTAGGGTGAACTATATGAATCATTCTTTTAACTACTCCCACTTCCCATGCACTCCCTTAGTCTTTTGCTTCTGTTCTGAGTCATGTGTCCTTGGGTTCCTTATGACTCATTATCCTTTGATTGGGTCCTATCACATTGGTCCTTCTACACCATTATCCTCTTACACCCTATAGGCTATATCCCACGATAATTCTATGCTTATAAAGTTACATGTCATGGTCCTTATGCACCATGGTCCTTCATGTCATGTCAATCCCTTTCTAAAAATGGACAACAGTTGGCCAAAATTTGGGGCCGATAGTATCACTCATGGAACCATCATATTATGCTAACTTAGCAATCTTACCCTTGATTATATGAAACACCCTCTTGACTTAGGATGCAATGCATGATATAAAATATTATTTACAACTGAGGAAGGCTTGACAATATCATATAGGGGTTTTTTCATAAGTAATAACTAGGTTATCAAGTTAACCACACCACATTTTATCATTGTGACTTTGTATAATTCTTACACCCATCGGTGACATACAATGTCGGTGATGTCAGAAGTGGACTATGCCTCATCCCAATTCAGGATGCCATCTTAACTTGGATTCAAATTTTCTAATCCATTAAAAGTGATGTTTTATATTTTGTTATTATATTCCTATAAGTCAACACTTTTAACTTATGAGGCCTTGATATCTTGAGAGAGGAATCACCACATGTTATTTCCCATTTTCAAAATTCATGTATTGCTTCTTAGAGTGCATATTCACATTATTACCATAACATCAAGGTTAACCAAGTAAATCCAAGTAGTTGTCTACCTCAATGAGCTTAATTACCTCAAAGTCTACTCCAAATTTTATGCCCATTATCTAAACACCAACATTCTATATAATCCCGATAGGTTGATCATGGGTTTGTTCACCATGAACAAAAGGTGGGGTGAGGGTTGTAAAGTGGGGTTCCCTATCTTATGCTAAGCATTTCCTATTATAATATTAACTATCACCAATGTGTCACACACTAACTACCCATTAATGCCTACATATATGAGCAACTCCTGGCCATATCCTATGTTTTGGGCTACTCTTACTTCATGACTTTGTGCTAGGTACAACACATGTATGTTGGATGACTATTTTATTCTATATTGGGTCAAAATATTATTCAATGTAGGGAAAATTAATTTAGATCACATGAGAGATATTATTTTGGTAAGATCGTTCTCTTACTAATTAACATATACTTGGGGATGAAAACATTTCTTTGTCTTTTCCTTCAAGTCTCAATAAAATTGAAGGTCACCTTGAAAATTTTGCATGACATCCATGGATTCTCATAAAATATCCTTCTAGTATGATCCATTTGAGTAGAGTGATATGGATGGATCAAGAGGTGTCATATTATCTTTAGATTTAATTAAATCATATCCCATTCTAGCCTTCTCCTTGGAAGTTGGTGATGGTCACATAGTTATGCCATTGTAAGTTGTCATGTGCACCTTAGGGTTAACATCCTTCTAATTTTGTGCCTTTAGAACCCATTACTTTGAGTTATGACCTAGTCTAATAATGATGATGCCATTATTGAGCCTATATTTATGTGCATGTTTGGCATATAGGTTTAGGTACTCCTTAACTTTATGCTCACCATGACAATACCCACAAGTGGTATATGTCGGGAAGTCTCTATTGTAATGATTCAATGATCCACATTAATACCAAGTGCATAGGGGAAAACCTTCCACCTTTGCTTCCTCCATTTCAACCTCTGTATATGCACTATTACTCATAACCATCATATGTATGGTTATATGGACCTAACATGGTCTACCTTAAACCTCATTCTATCAACTCATGATCTCATCAGTTACCTAATAATATTTGGTGTTCTAAGTGGAGAAATTATATATTTTTTACTAAAGAGAGACCATAGTCTAGGTTACATGATAAAAGAGAGGAAAATTATGTACATAATGTCCATCATGACACTTTTTGCATGATACATTTAGGGTTATCACATTCCCCCCTTGAGAAATTATTATTGTTGTGTTCCTTGACCCTGAAATTAGTATACCATAATATGATACAAGAATCTTGTGCACTATTGGCCATAAGATTGTTTAGTTGTGATAACATCAAAGCAATTATGTCTCCATAAATGGGTTGATCCCTTTATATATGATTATAATGGATTCAACTCTTAGTTTAACCTCAATGGCATTCATAAGATCAATACACACCTTCATGGATAGGGTGTGATGAAAGGGTGTAAGAAACCATCTAAAAAACAATATGTATGCTATATTGGGTGAATATCAAAAGAGAGTTTGGACACTAGAGTCTTTAACCTAGTATCATATATGCAGACACTCTCTATCAATCTTTCTTAATATATTTTAGCACATTGATGCTCTATTGTTCAAACTCATGGATATCAAACTCCTTTAAGAATGTTGTATTTAGTTGATAGTAGTCAAAAATGACCTATTTTGGATAAATATTTCAATACTAGATATGAATGTGATTTAACAAAATCATGCAAATTTGGATTAACTTTCACTCCAACAATGTAATTCTATTCATATGCAAAATGAATTCACATTTTTGGATGTTCTTTAGGACATTATCCACTTTTTGATATTCAATAAAACTCAAAGACATTTTATAGAAGATCTAGGGAGTTAAAATATGTTTGGTTGGTTTTTTCATCACTCATCACCACTTAAAGGTGCACCCAGACCCTAGCTTCCTCTAGAGTTACCTCCTACACCTCTGCCACCTCCACCTACTAGGGGCATGACTCCATAAATTCTTGAAACAAACTACACTATAGGTCCTCCTCGTACTTGTATCGTATGTTATCATAACACTATTACACTAGCTCCTAACATCATTACTTGTGCTCTACTACTTGTTTAGGTGGATAAAACCCATCTTGTCGGTGATATACCATACATCTTTAGGATCAAATATTTCATGGGCTGTGTTATTATTGATATGAATGGTTGGTAAGGAACTATTTTCTAAAACACACTTTCTTCATCTTCCCATACTATAAAATCTATTATAATTGAAAAATTCACATTATCTTGCTTTATTTATTTTGTTTATGGATAAAATGCATGAGTAGGCACTTTAGGTAGAAGGAAGATAAACATTTATTTAGTAGTATTTCCCCTTATGTATTTTATTTCCTTGAGCACTTCAGCTTATCTTTCTAGAGTTCATCCTAACCCACATACATGTAATTATTCATCATTAGAGTACATATCTTCTTTATGAGATCCATCTTCATGATATCCTCATGTTGTACGATTCCTCATGGTATCTCCTAAGTCACACTCTCCCTTCTACCTAGGGTCATTTTTCGCCATCATCTTCCACCAAATCTCATCATAATTTCACCTTTGGAGCTCATGCTCATTCGATCTCTCAATGTTAAATACTTTCTTCATTGTAATTTCATGGAAACCATGCCCCCTTAACCTTCTATCCTCTATGCCCCTCATACATACAAAAACTTAGTTGACCATTGGCAATTTTTTATGCCACTATCTAACTTCAACATATTAATATTTAAAAACAAAAAAAATCAGATATAAACCCCTGGGTTCATGAAAAAACTAGAATTTGGATTCCTCAAAATAATAATATGTAAATATAAAAAATTCCTTCACATAATTGTTCAATGCCCCACCCCACTAGACATCAATAATTCTAGTCCAAAGTATGTCTAGGCCCTTCAAATGCTCCACATGTTGTTCTATACAAGGGTATTTCCACCCAAACTTTATATTATTTCTCATCACATATGCTTCAACACATACATGAAAATGTGTTGGTAGTTCACAAGAAAACTCCTCATAAAGTGTATTATCCAGGTTGTCCTCCACCCATTCCCTAGGATCTTGATTGCCATGGCTGGGATGGTTTATCACAATTTTTTATTCCACCTACTCTAACCAATGCTCAATATTCTCTAGTGAGGTTAGATACATCATCCCTTATTACTATTTTATCAATAAAATTATACCATCCCAACAACGAAATGAAAATTTTGGATGAGTTTCAACCATGCGCACACTAGTCATGTGTCAAATGCACATTTTCAAACACTAATTTTACTCACAACAATATATCACACAAGATAATTCTACATGCTTATCCCAGGTACAAAGAGAAATACCAGAGTGGGTCAAGGTTAGTTGATAATGATGAAGCAATACATTTTCTCTTGCTCTCCTTCACACATGTGAACATACTTGGAAATATTCTATACTAATTTATCAATGCATGATAATAACTAAACATATAATGAGAAATAATATAGGAACACTATTTTTCATAAGTAATTATCCTATCGAAGGCAAGACACCAAAAAATATAATATCTTCCATTAATGATAGAATTGGTCCATGTTTATTATTAATTCGAATTAGTATGGAAATTATCTCTAATTCACATAAATGGAATAGAATAATGTAAAGTGCTAGAAACTTATTTTTTAACAACAAAGTGAAGGTAAATGACTAAAATAGATGAATTCAAATAGGAATGAACATGTCTAAACTATGAATAAGAGATATGGACTTAGACTTTTGAATCATGAAGTGATTGAACTGGAAAAAAATGTAGAAACAAACATTAATGTACAAAACCCAAAAACTTTACAAAAGATGTGCCCGAGTGCCTTCAAGAACATAAAAACCTAGTATAGGAGATGAGAATTTATTTTTATTTTCATGTTAGTCGATCTTGTCTTTTTACAAAAATTTGGAAATTTCATAAAAGTTGGGTGTGATAATGAAAATTAGGTTTTCTTGTGTTGATTTAACATTTAAAAATGTATGAGAGATATGTATGTGCCTTTTTTAATATTTAAACCCTTTCTTTATGACAAAAGGAGACAAATGATATGAATGAGTAAACATATGTCTATGAATGGAGTTGTACTAGACCTGAACACCCCACTGTACTAAGCACTACCTACATATATACTTTGACGAGGGATCAAACCTATACGTAGTTTTTCCACCTAAGTGCTTTGTGTAATTTTGCTCCTTTGACTTTATGAATGCATCTATAATCAACTTGAATAATTGATCATGTAGGAATAGAGATGCATAGAAATAGTTTAAAACTTGGCTGAGAACTACTTGAAATGCTTGGAACCTGATTTAGAAATAATAGGGAACTTTTTCTCAATGTGATCTTTTGTTAATAAGCATTGTCAATTAAAAATTTTAGTTGTGTAATAAGTGATTTGAATGTGTATTTATAACAATCTCATCAAGATGAGAACATGCTAGCAAGCATAAAAATATGGAGGATGACCTAAGGGAGGGTTTAATTTGAAAACGTGCTCATTTCTAGGCAACATACAAAATCATTAGATAGGGATAAAATTGAGGATTTCTATTATCTTTATTTGGCATTTATATCCCTTAAGAAAACATGTCATAATTTGGATTTATACTGAGGCATATAGAGGCATAGTTATGTTTTTAGTAATCATAACATTTATATTTGGTACAAATGATGACTACAACATAAAATAGGTCATATCTTAGGCTGAATATAGGTTGAAATAGTAAAATAGGCACCAAGTTAATTTACAAGTCAATTAAAGATAAAATGGATAAAATAAGCATGATCAAGTATTCATGATTATATTTAGGTTACTACATTTTTGCTACATTTAGTATATAAATGAAATTTATAGATTAAAGGAAAGCCATACCTTAGTTTATAAGACACACTTTGTCTTTGAGTTGCATACTTCAATCATGTAAAACACCATATGGTTTGACAAACTTTGAAAAACACATTAAGTACTTATTTTGCTCCTTTGAAAAAGTTAAAATTTTATAAAAATTAATTTAAACATTTAAAACTTTTCTTGAACTTTGATAATTTGTAATTTTAAATTAACTTTGATAAATTAAAAATTTCTTATATTTGAGTAATTTGTAAATTGAAATAAAAGTATGGAATGAATACACCTATATACATTTCATCAATATTGATTTTGGTGACTTTGGTTGGTGATGATGCTTCATTAAAGCATTGTAGAATTGATGCCTCCCATGAATCACTTAGATAAGATATCTCCTTACTTAAACCATTGGATAAAATTGGGCATGATCAAACCCAAACTTGAATTTTATCTTTGAAATAAAAATAACACCCATTGAGGAGAACCTCAATTTAATTATGATAATCTTTATAACCCCAAGATATTAAACATATTACAATCCAAAATAGATTCACATATATAATTCTAGAGTGAAAAATGAACTCCAAGTCAAAAATTATGTGATTAAATTGAATAAACCATTATAATTATTTTGTAGATTCAATTTTAATATTCTAGTACATTTTGGTTTTTGAAAGAATGTTTACTAGAGAATGGAGTACACCCATGCTCCTACTATGTCCATAGTTAAAACAAAGTGGAATTAAATTGTATTATGCCCCCATTCTAATTTTAGAATTTAAAATTGTATGTGAATTCTCATTATAACTTCTATGTGAAACTATGTGAATTTTTTCTTTGAATCTAAAATATGAATGCATATGCCCCATAATATGTGTTGATAATTATTTTTTTCAACTTTTTAAATGTCTTATCTTATGCATGAAAGCCCATTGAAATATCCTCCTTTTGAGGTGAGGGATTTTTCTCTTTAAAATTTACTCATCTCAAAATAAAATTTAACTTTAAACATTCATATTAAAGATGTTATCATTGAAAAATGTAACATATGGAAAAATGTGTTAGCATAATAAGATTTGACTTTGTATATAACTTAAGAGACAAGGCCTATAAAATGTATCAATGAAGCTTATGGATTTATTATGTTAGTATGATAGGATGTTAGGAGTTCATGATATATATCATGACACTTATCAAAATCATCAAGCTCAACAAGCACACCCACACAACAAACACGAATGATAAAATTTTGACATAGATAGGCCAATGACTAAGAGTAATGTCATAAATAATGGATATACTCAAAATTTTCACACACATAGTATCAAGGGCCAAATAAAATATTTTAAAATGTTTCACACATATTAAACCAAGATCCAAAGCAAATACATGTTCAAATTTGGTACACAGATAAGGTCAAGAGAAAAATCAAGGCCATGTTCAAATGTCACAAATAACACACAAGATATTATAGAGATGCATCAATCAAATCCTCTCACATAAGGGATAAGGTCCAACATAATTTAAATAATTTTTTTAATATATCATGTAGAAGTAAACAACATAAGTGGAACATAGAATTAAAAAGGTAGTTTAAGATATAAATATATCATGCAATCATATCCTAGAAAATAACATGTTCATGTACACTATGCAGATAAAAATTCTATGAAGACATTTTTAGTTAATATGAAATCTCAAAACTATATGGGTTGCATACTGATAATACCTACATACTATTACATGCAAATAAGATGCCTCCAACTTAAGAAGGCCAATGGGTAGAGGAGTGTTCAACATCTTAATATATAAAATAATACTTGTATAACCTGCATGACACTTCATAGATACCCATAAAATAAATCTATTATATAGAAAGAATACGTTATCTATTAATCATGAAATAAATGACATATTACAAAGATATAAACTAGATTGCTAATCATACACAGGTCTTGATTTTTAATTTTTGATAATATTTGATAATTTTTTCATTTATGAGAATATATGATTTTTTATATTTTTACTATACAAAAAACAATAATAACATATAATTAAATCAAATAAATGTGTCAAAAATAGAAGAAAAGAGACAAATATAAAGAGTTCATAATAAGTGTCAATGAAAGAGATGCATTAGAAAATATTTTAATGGACAAATATAAGAACTTTCTCCCTATAGAATATGAATTATAACTTGTAGACACATAAATTTCACCATTTAGTTTCAAAATTCACTCTAACACACTAATTCTTCACCATATCTAATTCAAATTCATATTAATATCATTTGACTCTAAATTTAGAATAATTGTTTAATTTATAATTAATTAATTAAATCATGCACACCTATTTTCTTTGAAAACTAATTAAAATATAGATTATCCACCTCATCTAGACATCTTCCACATTTGTTTCAATAAAATGTTGGCTCATACAACTATATTTATCAGTGTCCTCAACCACCTCATAAAACATCTTAGAAAATTTCAACCAACTTATGAGTTATCCCTTGAATTTTCAACTATCTTGACCCATTTATGTTGAGTCACTCAACTAACAACTCTCCTGTTTCTTATCAACACATAAAAAATAGACATGTAATCCATCACGTTCGATCATCCATAGTCAAACTAATGAAATGTTATTGAATTGCCAATGCGAATAAAAGTGAATCAAAATGAATCAAAGCTATTAAAATAATTTTTCACCCTAAAATACTATCCAATTATTTTTGCATTGGAAAGGAGTTGAGCACCTACATTTAACATTCAAGAGTAAATCTCTATTTGATCACAATGGAGAAGGTGACAAACACTTTCAAAATTATACGTATTTGTTATTTATTGTTTTCCTTCATTTACTACTCTATCTTTGAAGTTAAGTTTAGTTTAGATTATATTTCATTATTATATTTATTATCTTTTCATACATTCTAAAATTTTCACTTATAAATTCTAGCACACCTAGTGGGACCATGTCCCTCATCTTTCACATCATAGGTGTATTTAAGAAATTATTTCAATTATTTTTTATTCTTGTTATTGTATATAGATGTTTAAAGCTTATCTTAAATTTTTCTTTCTGTTGTTACAAGTAAATTTTTTGAGTTTATGAGATTGATATCTATAAACCTGTAAAATAGTGACTTTGTTTTGCATAACAACAAATTTTTTATAACAAATAGAGAATTCATACTTTATTATTTTTACTCATATTTTTATGGTTTTTAAATTTTCTAATAGTTTCTGTGTGTTTGGTTTGTTTAACCCTTTTTTATTATAGTTATAATTTCTATTTTTGTTTTAAATTCTTACAAAATAGTGAAATCATCTTGAACTTCAGTTAATTCATCAGAAATATCAACAAAATCATTCTAAAATTTAGTGAATTCATAAAAAATATCAGTGAAATCATCTTAAACATTAAAAAAATCATCAAAAATATTAGTGAAATTGTCTTAAATATCAGAAAAATCATCCCAAATTTTAGTAAATTCATCAAAAACATCAATAAAATTGTTACATATATTAGTGAAATCATTATAAACAATGAGATTGTTCAATAAGTATCTATTTTTCTATTTTCTATTCTCTATTTTTTATAGTTCTAACCTGCTAATGAATTTGTTATTTTCTATGATTGTGTAACAACAAAATCATTATAGAGGCTAACATTTCTTATTTTCTTTCATCTTTTTTATTTTCAACTAAATTTTATAGGTTTCCTTGATTCTTTATCCATACAAAATATTTAATAGTTTTATTACATGTTAGTCCAAGATGAAATAAAATAACAAGAAACATAAAAAGATTTTGAGTTATTCAAGTCTATTAGCCTAGTTTTTATCTCTTTTTATACAATGTATGTGTGTTTAGAGTAGGATTTTTTTGTTTTCTCCCTTGTGAAATACCACATGTTGAAATCATTTGATTAAAACTAAAGATATTTTGAGTATCCAAAACCTATAAATCAAGAAAAGTCTAAAGTTAAAAACTCAAAAAATTGTCAATTATATTACTTTCTCATCTTCATCTTTCATCTTTTATTTTTGAGTCAATCATTAAGCAAATGTCTCCCATCATAATACAAATGGACTTATTGAAAAATATTAATTTGAGAGAGTAGCCTTTTGGTAATTCCCCTTTTCACTTTAGAAATCAAGAAAATTATATTGATATCAAGGATAATGTTTAAGATAAGGAACATAAACTTAAAATCATTTTTCCCCTTCTCAAATCACATTGCATATTCTAGCCAACAATAATGAGGTATTGTTAGGAGCCTTGTATATAGGAGCTAAAATTCATGTTTATTTTGAAACTCAAACTATTCTAAATCAACATCAACCTAACTAGTAACCCTCTTATCTAAAATCAACCAAGTCTCACATCTAGTAGTTATAGCCTCGAGTCCAACATCCATCATCACACTAACAAAGAAAACCCAATTCTAGCACACTTACTATTTAGTACCACTCCACCCCCAAAACCATAAAAAATACAAAACTCTCAACTTATTAAGAAAATTATCATGCTTATTAAGTAAAAATGCACACCTTTGGGGAAACCTTATGATGTATTCTTTTGAAACTTGGTCACTGTAAGCTTAGTCATATTTCCCAACACCAAATAATTTGATGAAAATGTCCCAAAACCTAAGTGATATAGAGCTAACAAATATTATGACTACCATAAAATCAAACATCATTCCAAAAATAGTTGTGCATGACTAAAAAATATATCTAAGATTTTATTGATAAAGGGTACATTAAGGTAGAGCCAATTGTATCCACATTTTAAAATCATAGCTTTGGGATATGTCAAAATGTCTTTCTTTAGCCTAATCAAGCTACTCTTCTTTTGAGTCAAGGTTATAATATTTTGTCCATTTTTGAAAAAAATCCATGTGATCCACCCATTTTCAACCAATCCATATTTGACAACCATGGTCTACTGTCCATTTTTGATGAACCTATCTTTGACTAAGTGCTTATCTTCAACTAAAAACCTATCTTTAACCCAAAACCTATCTTTGACCAAAAACTTACCTTTGAAAAAGATCCCATCTTAGACCAATATTAATTGTAGACACCTAAATTTAACCATTTAGTGTCAAAATTGACCTTGACATGCTCATCCTTCTTCCACAATTTGAATTCAAAGTAACAACATTTCTCTCCAAAATTCAAATAATTGATTAATTCTTAATTAATTAATTAATTATTTTCATGCACACTTATTTTCATCTAAAACTAATTAATAAATCTAGATTTTATACCTCAACCAAAAATATTCCTTATCTCAACCATGTGTTGACTCATCCAACTTCTTCCTCAATTTTTTCAACTATCTGATGAGTCATCTTAGATAGTTTAACTTTTAAGCTGACTCAACCAACTAACTTGACCCATTCTTTCTAACCCACTCAACTAACTCATATTTATTCTCAACCCATGGAATTAGTTATCATTCTCATGGATGAGGACTAATTCATCACCATTTATTATTTTAATAATTCAACAAATATAAATAATCCTCAACCGTCTAATTAGCCTCCTATAAGCCTAAAAATTGACATGTAATCTATCACTTTCAATCATCCACCTTCAAGTTAAATAAGTGCTATCAAATTTTCAATCGAATCCAAGAAAATCCAATAAAATTAAAGCCATCAAAATATTCTCACATACTAAAATTCTGCCTAATTCTCTTTGCATTGAAAAGGAGTTGAAAAACTACATTAACATCCAAGAGCAAATCTACTATTGATCACACAATAGAGAAGGTGATGTAATTGCATCTCATTTTGTAAGTTTTATTTTTATTTTTTTCTATTATTTTTTACTATTATATATTTAAATTTAAGTTAAGTCTAGTTTAGATTATAATATTTATAGATATTTTCTTAGCTAGCTTGCACTTTAAATTTTATGCACATTCTAACACACTCGATGGGACCTTTCCCAAATATTTTGTTTTAATCTTATATAAGTATATTTTTAATTTTTTTGTTTTGAAAATTTAATTAACTTATTTTTTTTTACTATGAAATTTTTAGGTTAATTTGGATTAAATTCACTTGATTTTTATTTATTGATTTTTTATTTGTGATTTTTAAATTTCCTAAATTTATTTTCTTTTTAAAAACATGACTATTAAAATAATTATAACTTTTAATTTAAAATTTAGTTTTTCATATTTTTTTATAAGTTGATTCAAATTTAGACTAACTTCAACCTATTAAAATTTCATGTACATATGATTTTTAGTTTAAGATATATCTTAAAATTCATGACTACTTTTTATTTAGTTAATTTTTTAGGTAAAAATATCATTATTGTTAAAATGGTAATAGTTTTTTTTGAAATATTAGTTTTTAATGAATTTTTATGGTGTTGTTTAAATTTATAATAAACATACTATGTCAAAATTTTGTTTGAATTTAGATTTTATTTTAAGAGATATAATTAAAATAATGATTGTTATTTTGATTTTATTTTCTAGTTTTTTTCTTTTGTTTTAATTTTAAATTTATATGTTTTTTTGTCTTAATATTTTTAGCTAACTTGAAGGTTACCTATCTCTTCAGAAATATTTTAATATTTTTTATGTAAGATGCTTGTTAAAGAAATAAAAAAAATCAAAATTAAAAGAAAAAATATTTTTACTTGTTTATCTATTGGTTGTTAACTTTGTTTATTTCTAAGTTTTTCATTTTTTTTACAAATTAATAATTATGTTACATTTTAATTTAGTGTAAAAATCTTTGTTTCTATCACAAAGTTGTGTTTACTCTTTCCTTGGTGTCACATTAATGATTATATTCATAAATTAAAAATAATTTCGTGACTTTAATGTTTAAGTTGCGTTTGTGTGTATGCTCTTCCCTTGATGTCACATTAGTGATAAAACCTGAGAATCAGATATAGGTATTAACTTTTTTTTTTTTATGTACTTTATCAACCATGGATTTCATCACCACATGGTAAGACAAATCATGTGTATTAGTGGGTATATAAATTAAGCTAGAGTGATTATTATTGATTAAGCGATGTTGTGTTTTAACACACCTAAAGTAAGAGGCTTTCATCCTTCAATACCTAGGCCCTAGACAACATGACTCATAATTTAAATTTTATAATGCCAACACATTGAGATCTTATGGTTGTGTTGGTCACATTAGGACTATACCCATTTGTGTGCATCTATAAAATTAACTTCTTCCATAGTTTTGGACCTCATCGTACTAAAAAGTATATAGATGACTCCCCTAGATAAACTTGTTTAAACTTTAAACCTAGAAAATTTATTCTTACCTTTTAATTTTTAGTGCATCGGTTAGTGATTAAAATTGAGAATCTAATTTTCATGTACCCTCAAAACCAAGCTTAGTGGGCCATGGGAATGACATGATCCTCCATGGACAATGTCTGAAAATATTAGGTCATAGTTAATATAATAGACAAACAACCAACATAGAAAACCTACGAGTTATTCAAGTCCATTTACCTAGTTTCTATCCTTTTTTGGTGAAATGCATGTGTGTTTAGAATGGGACTTGTTTGTTTCCTTGTGAAATACTACTTTCTGAAATCTTTGATTGAAACTAAAAATATTTTGAGAATTAAAATCAATAAATAAGTTATAATCTAAAAATATTTAAAAATCACAGGTTTAGTCTCAAAAATCAAAACTTAAAATTATCTTATTATCAATCATATTTTATTCATTTCTATCTTTCACTTTATTAGAGTCAAGTTTTTATCTTTTTAATTTTATGAGTTAAAACTTTTCCCTTAACAGTGTCGCCTATCATAAAACACATGGCTATGTTGAATAATAATAGGTTGAGGGATGGGCCTTTTGTCTATGACCCCTTTTAATTTGGTAATCAAGAAAGCCAACATTACCATGTTGAGATACATGAAATCCACAACCATGAAGAAGAAGAGGGACCTTATCAAGATAAGGGTAGCCCTAAGGCCATTTTGCCTCCTCCTCCATTTAGTCAATACATTATCTATAATAAGAATGAAGTTTTACTCTAATATTTTATCTTGGGGGCAAAACTTCCATTTGATTTTGATGTCTAAAATCTACACCACTTAATTTCTAAGAGAGAGTCTTCATCACCCATTCAAGACCAATCCCTATCACTAGACTCTCTATAGGCTAACAAGGCTGTCATGGGTTCCTTTAATTCCAATCTCCAAGTCTTCCAAGATAAAGGGAAATCCATCCTCAACGAGGAATTGTCCCAACCAAGCCTTGCATTTTTTATGGAATCCCATACCTGTCAAATAAACTAAGAGATTGCAAATCTCCATGTTAATAAAGTAAACAATCTTTTGGTTGAGAAAAGTTTCAACCCTAATTTAAGTTTGAGTTTAAACCTAGATTCACCCTCATTCATCAACCCATCCAATCTAAACTTGAATACTCATTCCAGCTTACCAATCATTAATCAATCTAATCTGAACTTGAATACTCATTCATGTTTTTTAATCATCAACCAATTTAATCTAAACTTGAATACTCATTCCAGTTTATCAATCATCAACCAATCCAATTCAAATTTGAATACTTGTTCAATTTTACCAATCAATAATCAATCCAATCCAAACTTGAATATTTATCTAAGTTTACTAATCAACATATAATCCAATCCAAACTTGAGTACTCATTCAAGTTTACCAACCAAAAATCAATCAATTCCAAACTTGAATATTTATTCAAGTTTTCCAATAAATCAAAATATGAAATTATATAGTTTATTAATTAATCATACAAATTTAAATCAAAGTATAAAAATGAATACTCATTCTAGTTCCCTTATCAATCAATCAAATTCAAATCCAAACTTGAATTCTTAAACAAGTTTACCCATCAATCAAAATTTTTCTTTAAGAATTATACTAAATCTATTTTTAAGTCCAAGTTATTTTTTAGGGTTAGTTCTATTACACTCAAATCAAACATCCACTCATCCACACTAATGCAACCTTAAATCAAAATCAACTATTTATCCCCAAAACTCATTCAAATCAAATTTTTACTTCACATAATTTTCCAAATCCAAACTTGAACCAAACCAACCCAAATCCATCCTCACATCAAACCAATCTAAATTAATTTACCTTCACAAACCAAACAAATCCCAACTTCACCACAAATCCAAATTAAAAAAATCATAACTTGACCAAAAATATAAAATAAACAAACCCTAACTTCTCCACTAATCCAACAAACCCAAACACCTTTACACAATCAGAATAAATTAATACCTCTTTCAACACACTCCTAACTAATTCATTAACAATGCACCACCTAACCAATATTCATTTTCCCAAGACAACACCAATTCAAACCCATTTTTGGGTTAAACTTATCACATTTTTACCTCTTCAAGCCAAAGTAATCAACTCTCACAAGACTTCATTTAAGAGTGACAAAACATGAAAGATAAGATCCAAGGCTTTAAATATGTACTTTTTGAAGACAAAAACAATAGAAGTTTGAGGAAAATTTTCCCTATCCATACGATGTAAACAATATGATAACACCCTTTTCAAAATGTTTCAAACTCCCTAAATTTAACAAGTACAAATGTAAGGGTGATCTAAGGTAATATCTTAAAGACTTATATATGGCATGTGTTGATGTTGTTTATAGTAATGAATATACATTAAAAATCTTTCCATGTTGTCTAGGTGGTCAAGCCCTATAATTATTCTCACATTTACCCAAAGGATCAATCTCCACCTTTGAAGACCTATCTGAAAAGTTTGTTCATAATTTCTTATATAATGTCAAAAATTAATTGACCATGCTCTAACTATATAACGCTAAATAATGAAATGGTTAAACCTTTCCTTCTATTTTACAAATATGGTGGTCATTGGTAAGATGTTTTTCATGATTTTTTCTCAAAAAATAACTCATTACTATATTCATGAACAACCTTAACTTGGAGTTGGGTCATCACTTTCAAATTATTTGTCTAAACTCATTTGATGAAATCATTGAAAAAGGAGTTCAAATCAAATGAACTTTAATTACTAAGGGTGTTATCAAAATTCTCAAATATGACAACAATTACTCAAACCAAATATAAAAGCCCAAGTTTTTCACCAAGAATAAAAAAGTTTTGGGTGATGGTGTGATCAATGTCAAGAAAGTTTAAAATACATAATATATCAAAAACATTACAATACTTGATGGGCAACAAGAATAAGAAAACCATAAGTGTAATTTCACCCAATTGGGAGACTCTTATGAATTGGTTTTTCAAAGGTTGGCCCAAGCAAACATTATAATTTGGCCCAACACTAAACCGTTCAAAGAAAATGTTCCTAAATCTGATTGGTATTATGACAAAGAATATTTTGAAACCTTAAAATTAAGGGAAATTAAACCAATCATTGTATGAGGATTAAACATTATGTCCAATATCTTATAGATCATGGGCACATAACCATTGAAAGTCAACCATCCACATCATTCAATTAACAAAATTTGGGCATATATAAAGATATATTTCCTAAACATGAGCAAGGACATGATAAAAAAAACAAGAACCTCAAGAAAGTAATGTTAATCACACCAATAACCCTTTTGACTCTATATCAAATTGTGTTGATTATACAAGCCATCATGTTTCTACCATTACCTTAAAAGTCTAAGATTGTGCCATTACAACAGGTGCACCAATATTACCATCCCAAGTGATTCCTTGTCCATTATTGAGAGTAACTACAATATCATAGACCACCTTGAGAAGATACCAACTCACATATCCATTTTATAAATTTTAAAAACCTCCCATGTATATAAATATATCTTGTATAAAGTCCTTCAAGAGTCAAGAGTCCCTTAAGACATCAATGCATCAAATTTTCAAGAGTTAGTTGAAAACTTATCCATTAACAATCAAGTTACATATAATCATTCTAATGTCTCTCGTATGGTATCTGTACATAATTTACCTTTGTATATAGAATTCATAATCTTTAGACATAATGTAAAAAGGGTGTTTATAAACAATGGCTCAACTTTGAACTTGTGTACATTAAGATTAATAAAAAATTTAGGGTATATTACAATATCACTAGAGTGAAATATTTGTACCATTAAGGCCTATAACAATAATGAGCATGAGTCCATGGGTACCATATATATTTATTTGATTATGAGTCCTATCATTAAGGAGACATTAACTCATATGATTCACTTAGATTTACATTACAATTTACTTCTTGGATGTCCATGGATCTATTTTATGAATGTTCTACCTTCCACATTACACTAGTGTTTGAAATTTTCTCATAATGGCATGGAGATAACCATGCCTAGTGATCCTCAACTCGTCTAATATTAAAAATTATTGGAATGACATTATCAAATATCCAATTATCTCCCTTTTATTGAAGACACATATATTCCAATTTAGGAATCACAAAATATTAACAACTACATCCACCCTGATACATTATTTCAAACACCTCCCCTTGGTGGTTGGTTTAATATGCCATCCACATCCACTTCCATAGATAATCCATCTATAAGTCAAACATATAATCAATATTACACTTCAAAAACCATGCCATCTCCTCTATCCCAATTTAAAATTGTTGACAAAGGCATGGTCAAGTATGAAATCTAAGATGCTAATTACCTAGGTAAAATTCACATGTCTCCAAACAATCATGGAATGCCCCATTGAAAGGACACTTAAGTGGTTTGTAACTTTGGAAAAACCTCATTTTTAAAAGGTGGTTATTTTTTTGATGAGTAAACTAAAGATTCAAATTCTTCATGGCTTCGTTCCATTGAACAAGATACTGTATTCCTTAACAGCCAATATCCCATATCTAAATCCATCATGTGTAATATTATGAATTATAAATCCAAGGACCTTGGCCTCCATGAATAAGGACTAATAGAAAAAATCATGTTTGAATAAATTTAAGCTTTCCATGGTATAGGATTTAACCCATTTAATGTGTGCATAACACTTTTCCAAAGTGATTCTCCTAGTGAGTCTAAGGACAATTATTTGGAAACTAAAACAAGTTCTAGCTATAGCCAATTTGAATATATATATATATATATGTGTGTGTGTGTGTGTGTGTGTGTGTGTGTATATATATATATATACATATATATAAATAAATATATATATATATATATTTATATATATGTATATATTTATTTATATATATGTGTGTGTATATATATATATATTGCCAAATTATTACATGAAATTTCTATTTTAACACTTGACCTAACATATCCAAACCTAATCTAGTGAGACCAAAAATCAACATTTATACTTGATCACTTTCAAAATGATGAAGCAATATTTAAATTCTTGAGCACGAGAAACTACATTTCATAAAATGATCATAATAAGGATTTTTCCATCCAATTAGATGATTATATATATTTTGGGGAATTATTATCACATCATCAAATCAATAACATAACAACATCATAACAAGAAAACCTTGAGGAGGAAATTTATCTTCTTCCACCACCCATAAAATATCAAGAATAATCTACTCTCCTAGTTGAAGACACCATCACAATTTACATTGGGACAAAGGAAAATCCAAATATAGTCAAGCTCACTACATATTTAACTTAAGAAGAACATGGCACCTTCACTTTTTACTTAAATAATTCTTAGATGTGTTTTCTTAGTCTTATGCAAACATGGCAAGGCTTGATCCTTCACTTGTTGTGTATCATCTTGTGGTTCATCTAGATGTAAAACTTATAAAGTAGAAACTTATAAAAATTCATCCCAAATTTGAAATGTTAGTGAAGAGGAATTTAAAAAATCAATTAGAGGTTGGCTTCATCTGTTTCATAGATTACTCAATTAGATATATAATGTTGTTTTAATATTAAAGAAACCAACTAGAATCAGGGTATGTACATATTTCAAATATATAAATAAGGCATGTCCCAAAGATGAATTTCCATTACCAAACATATATATGATTTTGGACTCTACCACTAGTCATGAGATGTTATCTTTAATTGAGGATTTCTTAGATTATACTAAAAAAATAGCTTCCAAGGACCAACACAAGACAACATTTACAATGCCTTGGGGCACCTTTTGCTATCAAGTAATGCCCTTTGGTCTCCATAATGTTGGATCCATATACTAGAGATTAATGAAAATTATATTCTAGGATATGCTTTATGACATCATATAAGATTATGTTGATGACATTCATGCTAAATCCCAAACTAGATCAGATTATCCTGAGACACTTCACATAATTTTTGATAAAATTAGAGACTACAAGATCTGTTTAAATCCAAATAAGTGTGTCTTTAGGGTAACATCAATATAGTTGTTAGGATTAATATTTTTACACCATGGCATAGAGTTTGACCCTTTCAAAGTTTAAACTATCATGAATGCCTCCACCTAAATATATGAAGTAACTCCATAGTTTACAAGGTAAAATTTAGGTAATTTGATGGTTCATATCATATCTTATAAAAATTTATCATGCATTCACATTATTTTTTATGAAAGACACTCTGTTTAATTGGAATGGATATTTTAACAACACATTTAAAAATATTAAATAATATCTTTCTAATCCACCAATCTTGATGACACCTATTATAGGATTTTTTCTTTTTATATATACGCTGCATAGTATATATTGGGGGAATTGTTGGCACAACATGATGACATTGGATCATAATGAGTAGTTTATTACCTAAGCATAACTTTGGTGTCATATGAGTTTAATATCTCCCATGGAAAAATCATGTATTATAGTTGTTTTTATTTCCCAAAAACTTCACCACTACATGCTTAATAATCAAACAAAAGTCATTGCCAAAATTGACCCTCTTAAATATCTCTTATCCACAACAACTTTGAAATTTAGAATAAGTGGGTCATGCTTCTTAGTGATTTTGATCTTGACTATGTAAATAAAAAATCAATCAAGGGATAGGTACTAACAAATGCATTAGTATAGGCCCCTCTAAAATATCACACACCTTTCATCACAAACTTTTTGGATGAAGGAATTATGTCAATTGATGAATCCCTAGTCTAAAAATTATATTTTGATGCTTATTTTAGCAATCATGGTTTAGGGGAAAGCATTTTACTCATTAATCCTAATTGGGAATTAATTCCATAATCATTATGGATTGAATTTCCTTGTACAAACAACATAGCAGAATATGAAGCCCTTATAGCTAGTCTTAAAATTATAAGATGATGTGTATCCAAAATATTTTTGTCTTTGGTGATTAAAATCTCATCATAAATCAAGTCACTGATGAATTCTGAGCTCATGATGACAAACTAATCCCATAAAAAAGATGGTGGATAGCCTCAAGTTGTGATTTACATCTATACAATTTGAACAAGTGATAAGGTATTACAATAGAGAAAATAATACCATGGCCATAATTGGTTCATTATTGGACCTCTAAACTAAGCACAATCAATTTCTTGTAGAATATTTGACAATACAACCATATGATTCTCCAAATTCTAAGATGACTTGTGAGGTGGTTGGTCTCACTTCTCCTTGGTACAAAACATTTATGAGTGATTCCATAGTAACACTATTCTATCCAACTTAAATCATAACCAACACAAGTCTTTTATCTAAAAAACATCATGCTATACTATCCTTGGTCAAACTATCATGCCCATTTTTTTCCTAAAGACATGCACGGCACACAAATTCCATAAATAAAACACCAATGAACATGGATAAATACCAGAATTCATTAAATCATGCATAATAAAATATAAATCCTATAACTATCATTAAGACTCATACATGTGTAAGCCACTAATTTAAATCCCATAGTCTTGATTCATTCATCCCACCACTCATAAGTTTCTTCATGGGCTCATGTTAAATGATAATTGTGCTTATGATGTTAAGATAGCCATCAAAATTGATCTTGACCACTGCTAATGTAGTCAATATCCACGTGGTCACTTTGTTAGGCTAAATATCCATTCCAACTTCTCTTTTGGTTCCATGGGCCATGCTTACCACATGTCACTTTATAGGCAACTTTGAGAAAACTCCACATGGATATGAAACTACTTATTATTAAAGATATGTATGCCACACAAATTTCATGAACAAAAAACCAACAAGCATAGATAGATACCATAATATATTCAATCACACATAATAAAATACAAATCCTACAATTGTCATTAAGACTCATATAGATGTAAGCCATTAATTTGAAAGTCCACATTTTTAATTCATTCACCCCAAGACTCATATATTCCTTCATGGGCTCATACCAAATGATAACTATGATTATGACATTGATATAACTATCAAATTTGACCTCAACCACTACTGATGTAGTTGGTCTCTATGTGGTTGCTTTGGTAGGCTAAATGGCCACACCAACTTCTCTTTGGGTTCCTAGGGCCACTCTTTCCACTTGTCACTTCCTAGGCAACTTTAGAAAAATTACATGTGGTGATAAAATTGTAAATCTACTACACTGACCTTTGTAAGGCTAACATAGCTTCCCCAAGATTATAGAACAACAAAATTATGCCACATGGTATCATACTACGAACTCATTGGCTCATAGGATTTACACTTGATACAAACATCTTTAAAACTACAGAGCAGTGGGATAGTGACACATGGTAGCATCCTACTTGCCTACTTGCCAATGTATTTTTATCCTAGTACAGACACCTCCAAAATAGTGGAGTAGTAGGATTTTACCATATTTTAGAATCCTACTCACCCACTTACCCATATGATTTACACCTAGTATGGACATCCCTGAGATTACAAATCAATGAGATTATGTCATGTGGAAACATCTTAGTCATCCATTATCCCATAAGATTTATGATCTATATGGTCCTCTCTAGGATTGTAGGTTATCAAGATTATGCCACATGGTAACATCCTTCTATCTCACTAGCTCAGAGGCAGTGATCACTGTACAATCATATCCAGGATCATGGGTCATTAGGATGATATCATGTAGCAACAACCTACTATCCTACTAACCCAGAATCAATTATAACATAGGCTAAGCTAATTTCACTCTTGGGTTAGTAAGATGATGCATGTGGTTTAATTTTAACCACTCATAAAAAATCATAAAATTGACTAAGTCAAAAAGGTTGCAAAAAGACCCAACTGAGAGGTTTCTAAGGCAAAATCCAAGTGGACAAATTTAGTTGACAAGGCAAATCTAATTAAGGTAAAAATCAAAACTCAACTAAGTTAAAGTTTATGATTAGTTCAAAAAGTGACTAAGGTAAACAAAAGTTGATTGAGCCACTCATCTATGTGAGATAATTTGACAAGGCTAAAATTGAATGCCTAAGTTAAATGCAGAAAATATCTAAGGAAAAAATACAAAGTTGATCAAACCAACAAGCAAGTTTATGTCTAAATTGATAAGTCAAAACTAATCCAATATTATAATTGGTTTAAGCAAACATCAAAGACAAAGCAGAGTTATAAGAATAAGCACAACAATAATGACAATCACTCAGCAATAAAAAAACTAAACTCCTCATAGGTTGAGTAAACAAGAAAGTGTTGAGGCTTAATTTGATCTCTCAATGCTAAACCAATATTATCATTAGTTTATTCAACTAATGGAATATCTAAAGGTAACTTAATCTATCCAAAGTGCCATTTAAGATATTGCTCAATCTATGAGCTAGCTGGTTTAATCAACAAAAGATAAAATTTCAAAGATTAATGTATAGACCAAATCCAATAATCCAAGCTAAGAGGTCAATAAAAAGTTTAAAATAAGAGTATAAACACAAATTTAATGAAAGTTATTAAAATCTTCCTCTAACATTGATTAAATTTTTTCAAGGATTTATTCAGTTAATCCACTTGATTACCTTGCAATAATAAAATCTTAGACCAAAATCCATGCTCTATTGAAATTATCCTTTTTATACAAGAGAGTCTTGATGAAAAAAAAATCTATGGAATAAATATTACTCAATGATCTAATTTAGAACCCTTCCATAAGGCATTTATTTATCATAATACTCAAATCAAGCTAAATTGTTATTTCTAATGACAACCAACACCACTTAAGATCTTAAGTTTTTCACACACATGGATAGACTTAATTATCAAAGATAGACATACATAATATAGGGAAAGGATTCCATTTTACTATCCATAAAAAGGTTGATTATCCCTAAAATTAAACCAAGCAAGGCATACTTATCATTTTATAAAAAGAGCCATAAAGACCTAGGAGTTACTCCTTATTTGGCAGATTCCTTCTAGGAAGATTCATGGTCAAAACCCGTTGACATTCTCCTTAACATAACTCAAGAATTATTTAAGATTTTATAATACTTAGATTATGCCTTATCATGAAAGGGTTTGTCATAACTATCTTCATACACTTAGATCACAATATTATCTTTAATATAATTGACATAGACATTCTAAATAACTTTCCTTTCTACTTAGATATGTCTTTTGCATTAAGATGGTCGAAATATAAATATATTACAAGTAGCTCAAGATGAAATACACAAAGCACTCATAGGATATTCAACTGAATATAAATGTATATATAATAAGGCCCTTAATCTGTCCAAGCTCAAGCATGAATATACAACATTCATAAGGAATTCCCTTTAAGACGTTGAGTATATCTCAAGGATATCTAGAATCATATATAAACAAGAAGACTATTCAACGGTTCTCTAAAGTAATAACCAAGACGTTCATTGGTAAAATTCATTATTATAGTGGCTCAAAACTTATCCCACAATAAATTATTAACATATAAATATAATAGGTTTAGTTAACAATAAATAATCCTTGGATTATAGCCAGTTATAGAAAGTAGCAAAGCATGAGTAGACCACATCTAATGATGATATCCTAATTACTCCAAGTGCAACTTTAACCAAAAAAAGGTGGGTTCACCTCCTAACCATTTTTCATCATCAAGTAATTACTCTAGGCACCCCAAAGAAAGACTCCTAGATCCAGGCATGTTCATATCATGGTGTAAGGTAAGTAAAGAAAAAATTAGTCATGATGTCTTGGGGTTAAAGAGATAGCTGCTCACAAGGTGACAATCTAAGCATATTTAAGTCAAGAGGATTACCAACCTCAAGTCTATTTTTAGTAAGTAAAATACACAAAATAGAAAACATAAGGATCACAAGGATAGGACCCATTAGTTATACAACCTCTAAGATATATTCTATAATCAGTCATGAGAGGACTTAAGCAACCTACCATCATGTCCAACATGAGAGACCTACCCCTTCCTCCATCATGAAGAGTGTGACCTTTTAATGCATCAATTGTCTTACATGATGAAACCATAATATATAGGTAAGCATAAATATAATAGTTAGAACTATCATGGATGAACATCTCAAATTTGAACTCCCACACAAGGGGTTATAATAGTATGGGAAACCCAAACATAACCATAATAAAATAACGAAGAGAAAAAGTAAGCCAATTGCCTTAATTTTCTTGAATACAATAACTTAATCAAAAATCACACAAACTTTATTTAGTCAAACATTAGAATATTCAATTCAATAAGATACCTATTAATCAATAATTAATAATCTAGGCCCTTCCATGGATCTTTTTTGAAGGTTTATACTAGCTGAAGCTCTCCCTCTCTAAGATCTCTTCTTATTTTTCCTTCTTATTTTAATTCGGTCCAAAATTTATTAAATTCAAAGTCCAGAGAACATAACCTTTTTCTAAGAGTCCTGACTTCTTCAAATAGGCATTCTCTCCTTCTTGAAACCCAATCAGAACATGACATGTGCCTATTCTTTTCTTAGATCGACCAACCACTCTACTTGCAACCCATTCCTTCATAAATGAATAACTCTTTTCCAGTCCATAATGGTGCATGGTAAATCTAGTAGAGTCATATGGTTAATTATAAGACAATCCACCTCCTTACACAGGGCTCAAGGTAAAGGTAATTAATGGACAATTCTATAATTTTAATATAAAGGATTCTATATGTTGGTTTACTTTGTCCTCGTGCATTAAAGACAACCAGCCAAAGGTGTTTGACCAACCTAATAGTTATTACAATACATTTATATATGTTAAGAGTAAATAAAGGCTTGAATGGAATACAAGGCATTCAATTAGGACTATTCAAGGTTTAATGAAATATTTGGGTTAGAGGTGGGATCACACATGATGCAATAATGCCTAGCATAATACTTTTTCCTTTATTGTCAATGACCTATTCCTGCACACTTATTATTCCCATGAAATCTATTATCCTAATGGATGAAGCTTGTAAATATAACATGCTAAATAATTTAATTAAATTTATATAATTAGCTTACTAAGTAAATCACAAGGTCATGAAGTGATATTCTTATATCACCGTAATGCATATGTAATTTTAATTTCAGCCTAAGGTAATAATTTAAGCATTGCTAAACCATCAAGGAAACCAAATTCCTAAGTAATAGCACACCACTCCTTCCAAGAGTGAGTAGTGGAGTCCCAAAAGTCATACTAGAAAAAGATGCCCTTATAAATATTCAAGATTTAAAGTGAGGCAAATCCAAAACACAAGAACCTTGATCTCTCCAACTCCATATAGGATGGTATGCTAAATCCCATCCTACTCTACTACCATCCCAATGCCAATGAATAAAACTAATAAAATTTTTATAGGCTGACCAAATTCTCCTAAAAATGAGGGAAATTGACATCTAAAATAGATTTGGAAAATAAATAATATCACATAAACCAAAGTCTCCCTAGACTTACCAACATGATGGATAGTGATCAACTGATGTTGAAACAATATCTACCAAGATGCATAACCCTCAAGACATTGCACAACTAACTTGGCTAAAAGGATGTTATCCTAGGTGTCAACATCAATCAACCCCAATCCCCCTTTGTCCTTAGGCATGGTGAAAACATCCCACAAAACTAAAGGGAGAATCCTCTCCCCATCGAAATTAGACCACAAATATGTCCTCAAAATCTGCTCAAGATGTTTGAACTAGGTCTTGGTGGGAAACCAATAAGAGACATAGTAAATATCAGAGGCATAAAGAATATAGCTAGCAATAAATAGTTTTCTAGTAAATGGAAGGAATTTATGATGCCAAACATGTATCTTACTTTGAATCCTATAAAGAGACCAATCCCACATTAATATATGGGACAAGTCAACATCAAAGGGAGTACCCAAGTAACACATAATAACCTTGTGGCAGATATAAGACTAGGCTTTAGGCATCCATTCTAGAAGAACATCCAATAAAACAAACCAAAAGTACATTTTTTGAGCACTCACCACAACCCCAAAGGAAGAGCAAAAAGTGTCCAAATAAGCTAAAGATCCATCAATTGAAACCCACTCTACCCTAATCAAGAGAAGGGAGTAAAAAACAAAGTGATTATTAACCATATTTTAATATCATAGATCTTCCCCTCAATATTAGCAACCTATAATAAGTAACTTAGAGTATCTAATATCAAAACATAAAGGGCCAAGGGACACCCCTAGCGAATGAAATGATGAAAGAGGACTCATGGAGATAAAATATTATTAATTGAAATAAATGCTAAAGCATGTGTAAAGAGAGTGGCCACCATGAAAACACAATAATGCTTAAAAATAAAACAAGTCAACATCTCTAAGATAAAGGACTCATTAATCTAATCATAAGCCTTATCAAAATCAATTTTTAGGGCAAGGGACTATTGGCTAGTCTCCCTACCCCACTTCATAGCTTCCTAGGAAGAAACCATAGTGCCAAGTATAAACCTCGCTTGCACAATCTAGTCTATTCTTGATGAACCACATATCGATAATCTAAATAAATCCTTAAATACAAGACCTTAGATATAATTTTATAGGTAATGGTAAGAAGAGAAACAAGTTTTCAATCCCTAATAAATTCCCTAGAAGATTTATTAGGGATGTGCTTGACCAATCCTTGACTGAGAAACTAAAAAAGATGTCCTAAATTGAACACCTTAGAGGCCAAAGAATAAAAATTATCACCAATGGTATCCTACATAACCTTGTATAATTGAAATTAAGAACGTATGAACTTATAGACTTACCATTCTGCATGGAAAGTAATGCAGAGTGAAGTTACTCCTTCAAAAACTCCTTATCCCTAATTGAGACCTTATAGGGAACTTACTTGCATTAAATGTCTCTAGCAACTACCATGCCATCTTTTTGAGCATAGGGAACAAAAATATTTTGAAAATTCACCCTAAACATACTTGTGATTTCTAAAGTATTTTCAAAAAAATAGCCATTACTCATCATAATCCAAGCACCCTCTTTGCATCTACCTTCCTCTTAAGGAAGTCAAAATAGAACTTGTAACCTCATGTCCCTCTTGAACCCATTGAAGGTGGGAAAAAATACATGCACCCTTTGTAATATAGTCCTCACCTTGGTGAATAATTGATCCTAGATTTACAACCTCTTCCTAAAGAGACACATTATGAAGATCTTCTTTGAGAACAATGCAAACCTCCTTGAGACTTTATCAAGCCTCTCATAATGTTATGTCCCCATTTCTAAATATTTAATTATGGAAATAATTTAATAAAGATATTTCAAAGTCACCCTAAATTTAGTTTATTTTATAACATATAAAAAAGACACTTATGAATTATTATTATAAAGAAGGCCAAAAAGTAATATTCATTAAATGAGCCAAAAAGTAATATTTATCTATAAGACTTTTGAATGCTTTTAGGGTTAGGGAAAATGGAAAAAGGAAAATCATAAAAGAAGAGTTTGGCTCAAAAGGATTATTCATTATTCATCCTTCATCATTTTTATCAAACCCTATAATAGAGATTGAACATTTCTTGTTCAATTTATTCTCATAGAATGAAAACCCTCTTGGTTTCCATTATTAGATTAGAGGATGAAAACCCTCTTGTCCATGTGAGATGATTCCATCTGGGAATCACATTTGTGCCAAATATTTTGATCATTCATAGTTTTAATTGGTTAAAGGTTTGAATCAATTTTATAATTGGGTGAAGGTTCAAATTATTCATTATTTTTCATCATTTAAGGTCCTACCATACACCATCGTAAGCCTATTGGGAATATTCATAAGATATTACCTATTGCTATCGTGGCATGTATTACATTCCACCATTATTTGAGAAGTGTAGAGACTCATGTGTATAATACAGTCATCACCCAGTAGTAGATCAAATCCATTGGATATTATTGTTTCATCTTCTAAGATAGTCATAATATATTATAACCTGACATGACCTACTACACATTAGATTCAACCACCATGGGAGATTTTTTACTATTGTACATGGTCATTAGATTGGGGGATCAATGAGTAAGAGGTTGTTATCACACCATTATTACTCCATTTATAATCTCATTAGTTTATATCTATATTTAGTATATTTAAATAAAATAAATCAACTACAATTTGTTATTGTTATAAGTGTTATAAAGTTCCTTAATATGACTAATTTAGTAGGGTTTTAAATAATAATATTTTTTGTTGTTGCCTAGTATGTTTGCTAATTATTTGTGAAATTATTTAGTCATAAGAACAGTAAAGGGTTATATATGCCAAATTTTTGTAGAATTGTCAACGCATGGTTCATGTTTTCCACTTGTTTGTGAATATGTCAATGATTACTTGTGAAAGTTACAACTGTTCCTAAGTGCAAAAATTATAAAATTGCATAGGTTATTAGTTTATTTTAAAAGAGACATTACAGTGGTATCAAAGTTTTGATCTTGCCATCTTGTGAATTAGAGGGGAAATCATGGGAGATAAAAAATAAAATACCTATATAAGAAATTAATTCATTTCATGAATTCATTTATCAAAGTCAAAGAGTTTTGGCAAGGACCATCCACATGATAGTGAAAAAATGCATGACAAAGATGATACAAGCTTTTTAGAATATAAATCAAAATAAGGACACCCAAAGGAGTCCTTAAATAATTAAACAACCCATGTTTCTTAAAGAAAAGTTCCTATAAAGGGAAGAAAATATAGATACTATTCAAGAGGTGTTGATTAAAATACAAAAGGACAAGGGAAAGTACAAATGTGAGGCCACCAAAATCCTTGACCAATATAAAAGGATACTTGATAGTTTTAAATCTCAAGTTTATTTTGATGATTACTTGGAGTTACTTGAAGTGAGGTATCCAAATAAAGGAGGTATGTATGAATAAATAATAAGGTTGCAAAATAAATAAGAAAAACTGGAACTAAAAACTCAAAAGATTGCTCAGAAGGAGATCAAGGAGTAAGAACCGAAGAATGCATCCCTGAAGAAACAAGAAAAGTTAGGACTAGAACTACAAGAAAATGAATAAACCAATGATCAAGAACATAAAGAATTCACCATGAAAGTTGAAGGTGAAAATTCCTCAATAGAAAAAGTTATGACTTTTGATAAATAAAACATTTATATTAATGAAGTCAAGAAGAAGCAGACATTACATATTGAATGTAAAATGTCCATAATTGAAAATAATATTTCAAAGAGTGAGCCACTACCACATAAGATTGAATTTTAGAATAATCATGTTGATAGACATGCAATTAAAGAAAATGTTTTAGTTGATTCTAATGCTAAAATAAATATCTCAAAATTTCATACTTCAGCTTAAGAGGTTAAACACTCTTATAGTTATAACTCAAGATATGGGAATGATAATACATATCTATTTCAGTTTTTCCATAAAACTAAGAAGGGTAAAAGACTGAATATAGATATTTTGGATCAAAAATGTTTGGGCATAATGGTGTGGGATCTAGGTGATATTTTGAGATCTATAAAAGGTAGAGTTTCTAATTTTAACATCATTATTGATGATAATTTCATCATCCCATTCAAATGGATAAGAAAAATATCCAAAATGACATTTAAATGAGCATAAGGAAAATATAATGAATGATAATAGGATTTAGTGGTTGGAGCATATGGGCCAAATGCAAGCAACCAAGGCATGTCACCTCACATCTTATAGTTCTCTCAAGGCAAGTAGTAATGGAATAATTCATAACCCTAGTAAATAAATTTATATAATTTTACTTGGACTCATATCTAATATCCAATATTAATTGCATTGGAAAATGGATATGACATGGTGATTGGAGATAAGTTTGCAAATGGCTATCATCTGTACAAGGCCATGGGATGCTAGATAAGGTAGTAGTAGTTTTTTCTTCTTATATTAGTTTTGATTCAGTTGTTAGTTTACCATTCAACATTGACATGATATCCTCCATATATAATGACTTTTATTTGTGTGGAAGTAATATCACATTAAGGAAAGGACTACTTAACATCGAAGGGAGAAGAAGGTAATGGTAACTTGTTGTGTTTACATCCTCATGATCCACCATTTATGGTCAAGGGTCAAGAAGATAATTAACTAAATAAATTAACATATAATGTTTCACATGCTTGGGGCCATCATGGGAAACATGTTGATATAATCAGGAACATATATATTTTTACCCAAAGCTACCTACACATTATAATATGGGAACCAAGAGATATTTCTAAGACATAAGCAGGGTAAAAATTATGCTAAGTTCAAAATCATTATTATTGAGTATGTTATGAATGCTACCTAGGTTATGGAAGTTTAGTGGTTTCAATTCATGAAAATTTCATCACCAGATCTTCATCCATGGAGGTGAACCTTACATTTGAAGGATGGGTTGTGATGCCTAAAAATTAGTTATAATTAAGGAAATTTCTCATGAGGCATGAATTGCCTAGGAAACAAAATACTCGATATTGAGGGACATTCATACCCTCACTTTATGAGCAAGGTAAATATCATGTTTTTATTCAATTTTTTCTAAATAAGTGTATTGTGGTGTTTAGTCATTTACTCCCAAAATCACAAAAAGACATAGAAAATAATCACATCACACATTTAGAATCAAGTTCCAAGCATGTTCACCTTCCTAGGATACACAAAGGAGAATTTCAAGAAGTTGAAAATTACATAAATGGGAATCTCATGGCTTATTTGATTGTGAATAAATCAGAAGTCATTAAATAAATCATTGCACACACTTAGGAGAAGATCAAATATGTAGATCTAGAGAAAAGGTTTGATGAAAGATCCCTTATACACATAATATTTTCAAACATTATCAATTACTGATGATTTCTCTCTTGAAGGAACCCATTAAGCCTCAATTTCTCTAAGTGCATGCCTTAAAGGGTGCACTAGGAAAGGGTTAGGCAGAACATTAATGCTTCATGAGATTTTTATCCCCTATACCACCACTTACAATATACACAACCATATTTCTATACACTTACCTAAGATTTGACTCATCCTTTACACACTCCTCCAAATAATTCACTACCTTATTCATCCCCTACCTAAGCCAAAAACACTTTTTGACATTTACTGAAAAAAGTTAGCATGAGCTGACCCTATAATTGAATTATATTTGTATGTTTTAGGACTCTATTGGCCTTGGTTGACCTGGTCTAGGACCTAGTTTACTTTTATGAATTAATAATATGGGTTGATTTGTCTAACTTTGTCAGCTAAACTTTCATAAATGTTTAGGGTTAGATTTAGCTATATATCACATTTATTTATACCATTTCTTAGGAAGAGAAGAAGAATAACATCATATATTGCATATGCTTATCCACTATTCCACTTGAGGAACATTACATAGAGTTCCAATACTACACTTGGAGATATGGATATTATCTTGTAGAGAAGTCTTTTGGATGCATAAATAATATGTGTAGCCTAGAGCTGACTTATCCATGTTATCCTTACATACCACAACCTATTATGAAGCACTTTGGCTAAGGGAGAGATTTAATCTTAGTAGGTTCCTCTTTAGAGGTAAATATTTCTAACTTTGTTCCTCCTTTGTTAAATTAGACAGATTTACATTTGTACTTCTCTCCCATGTACTATAATTTCCTATACATTGGCTTAATTATCGATCTTCTATGCATGTTTAATTTTTATGTTTATTACCCCTATTTTATGCCACAAGATTTGGTAAGCACTAGATTAGATTTTAATTTTATTTGCATATACTTAGTGAATATAGAAACCATATGACCTAGCTAGGGTTATTGCATGGTATTTCTTGACTAGAGGCTTTGGAACCCTCTTTAGTGATGATATTGTGGTAAGAGACCCCTTGGTTAAGTTTAATAGATATATCTTGATCATGATCTCAATTATTTAAATATACCAAAAAGAAAAAGTGGAAATGTGATTTATCCTCTCTAAGTTAGGATTGATTTGTAGATCAACTATATTTTCTCTTGTATACATTCTAGTGAACCTGACGTGAATCTAACCTTTGTAGGTTTTATTTCATGCATTTATTTTATTATCATATTATATATTTTTATTTTTATAGTACTATATCAAACCTATTGATATAGTCTAACATTATATGTGTATATTTAACACACAATTACTCCAAATTGACTCTATTTTCTCTGTATATGTATTATTCAAATATAGGTGTTAGGATTGACTGACTAGACTCTATTCTCATATTCAATCACAAGATTGTAGACTTCATCAACCCAATCAACTTTGTTCATAGTTGTCCTTTTCATCATATAAAATTTTAGACTTAGTCAAACTATTTGACTCTATTCGTAGATTATTTTTAGCTCATAGGTTTTGCAGACTATGTCAACCTAATCGACTCTATTTGTAGAATATAAAAATAATAATTTGAGGAACACAACATAAAATTTAAAAACTAAACATCTTCAAAATTACCAAGGTTCATTCTTACCTTCTCTATCATTTTTTACTTCATTTATAATCTTAATTTTCATAGTTTGTAGTCTATAAAACTACAACCCTACAATGAACTAGGTCACATAACTAGACACACTTTTATAACATGTATTCTTTTTAGAAGGCTCAATCAACCTGTTCAACTATGTTCTTCTAGATCTTACTTCTGAAGAATAGTAACAACCTTGTCAAATCTATTCTATATTATTTGCATATAGTGTCTCCTGAATTGACTCTGTACTCTTTATAGTCAAATAAATTTATCTATTTTACTAGTAATTAATTCACTTTTTATTTCTATTGCTTACATGCTTAGAGTAATAAATATAGATTAATTAGGTGGTTTTCAATTTATCAATATAATCACATTGTTTTTATTTTTTGCATACACTTCCAAGTCACTTAACACTAAAAAACATTAATCATTTTTTCCCAAGGTCTACCTACTTGGATTTTATCACCAAGGGGGAAGCTAACTTGGTTTTTTGGACAAGTATAAACACATGGTTGATGACATATATTGTAAAAACACCTAACACCTTATCAGTATGAAATCATGAAGTAAGGGGCTTGGCCCCAATAACAAAGCAATACCATTTCCAATATAGATCCCTTTTAGCCTAAACTACCTAAAAATATCGATAGATTGCTTTTTAGTTACTTATTATATCCATATATCTATCACATTAAATTCAAAATTTATTATAACTTACAAATATTTAGATGTAGTAATTGATCTTGAGGAGATGGAGAAGGATAATGATGACGAACAAAATACTCAAAAGTAGATGGACAGGCTTAATGTAGTAGAACATAATGAAAAAATCAATACTCCCTTATCTAGAAATAAGGAAGGCATAAATTAGAATGTTATAGGTAACAAAGGGAAGGATGACTATGTAAGAGTACAAATAGAGGAAACTCTTTCTAAAATTCAGGCAGACTTTGATTTGAACTCCTTTAAGGATATTGTTTAAAATCAAAACAAATTAGAGATTCTAGAGGATGAGGTAAACCTTAATAAAGCCTTTATATGTTGGTTTATGAAGGATCATTCACTATTGAAATAGGAGGTAAATAACTTCAACAAAAAAGATGGACTATATTACACATGGTAAAGGGGAGTGGAAATGGCTTCTCAGATTGAGATTAGACTAACAAAATTAATATGATGGATCAAGAGAATAGAGAAATCATAGATAAAATTAATATTATATTTAAATTCAATAAATTTAAGATGAATAATGCAATACAGAGCATGTAAGGGTTATCTATATTTTTAACAATGCTAATATGAGTGAGAATGACCCCAAGCCTAGGAAAAATCTTAAAGGAGTGACTACTATGATTGGAAAGGAGAAAATGCTAGGTGGTTTGGAGAATAAATTCAAAATAATGGAGTGGACTATAGTTTAATAATAATGGAAGAAAATTCATATCTAATTATTTTTACTATGCAATGTAAGCTGTGTATCAACTATTTTTGTGTTATGTCTTTATTGTGTCTCTCAAGTGAACTAGTGTTTTCTTCCTATATTTTTTAATATTTTGGTCTATGTTACTGGCCACTAAGGTGGTTATTTTTTATGGGTAGGATCCCTCTAAAACCCACTTTAACCTATAATAAAAAAAAATTAGGAACGATCGATTAGCTTACTATTTACATTTAAGTTTTGTTGCTTGCTCGTTTATCATCATATTTTATATCACAAAACTTATACTATCCAACTTTAGTATAAGTTTTGTGTTGTGTGATATAATTAGATCAAATACATTGGTTTGATTTATTGTGTGCTTAATTATATTTGTTTAGTTATTATCTTGCAAAAAAAAATTGTTTAAAAAAAAATTTGTTTTTAGAACACAATCATCCCTATCAACACAATCTTTTATAGACTGTTAGTTTTGCTGACCTTGAGTACACAGTGAAACTATCTGATTGTGTATATTTTCATCTTGTTTATTTTATCCCTATGGATTATGCAATCAAACTATAAAACTATGTATCTTTTCATCCTATGGAAGGGTTATCTATATTTTTAACAATGCTAATATGAGTGAGAATGACCCCAAGCCTAGGACAAATCTTAAAGGAGTGATTACTATGATTGGAAAGGAGAAAATGGTAGGTGGTTTGGAGAATAAATTCAAAATAATGATGAAGGAGTGGATTATAGTTTAGGAGGAATGGAAGAAAAATCATATCTAATTTTTTTACTATGCAATGTAAGTTGTGTATCAGTTGTTTTTGTGTTATGTCGTTACTGTGTCTCTCAAGTGAACTAGTGTTTTCTTCTTATATTTTTTAATATTTTGGTCTATTACTGGCCATTGGGGTAGTTATTTTTTATGGGTAGGGTCCCTCTAAAACCCACTTCTACCTATAATTAAAAAAAATTAGGAACGACTGATTATCTTAGTATTTACATTCAAGTTTTGTTGCTTGCTCTTTGATCATTATATTTTATATCACAAAACTTGTACTATCTAGCTTTAGTATAAGGTTTATGTTATGTGATACAATTAGATCAAATACATTTGTCTAATTTCTTATGTGCTTCATTATATTTGTTAAGTTATTATCTTTCAAAAACTTTCTTTGTTTTTAGAACACAATCATCCCTATAAACATAGTATTTTATAGGCTGTTAGTTTTGCTTACCTTTAGTACACAATCAAACTATCTAATTGTGTATATTTTCATCTTGTTTATTTTATCCCTATGCATTACAAAATCAACCTATAAAACTATGTGTCTTTTCATCCTATGGAAGGGTTATCTGTATTTTTAACAATGCTAATATCAATGAGAATGACCCCAAGCCTAGGAAAAATCTTAAAGGAGTGACTACTATGATTGGAAAGGAGAAAATGGTAGGTGGTTTGGAGAATAAATTAAAAATCATGATGAAGTGGACTATATTTTATGAGGAATGGAAGAAAATTCATAACTAATTTTCTTTACTATGCAATGTAAGTTGTGTATCAGTTGTTTTTGTGTTATGTATTTACTGTGTCTCTCAAGTGAACTAGTGTTTTCTTCCCATATTTTTTAATATTTTGTTCTATGTTACTAGCCACTGAAGTGGTTATTTTTTATGGGTAGGGTCCCTCTAAAACTCACTTTTACCTATGGTAAATTTTTTTAGGAATGATCGACTAGCTTAGTATTTACATTCAAGTTTTGTTGTTTGCTCTTTGCTCTTTATATTTTATATCACAAAAATTATACTATCCAGCTTTAGTATAAGTTTTGTGATGTGTGATAAAATTAGATCAAATACATTAGTATGATTGCTTGTGTGCTTTATTATATTTTTTTATTTATTATCTTGCAAAAAAATTATTTGTGTTTAGAACACAATCATCCCTATCAACAAAGTATTTTATAGACTACTAGTTTTGCTTACCTTCATTACACAGTCAAACTATGTGATTCTATATATTTTCATCTTGTTTAGTTTCTCCCTATGGATTAAAAAATATACCTATAAAACTATCTATCTTTTCATCCTATGGAAGGGTTATTTGTATTTTTAACAATGCTAATATGAGTGAGAATGACCCCAAGCCTAGGAAAAATATTAAAAGAGTGACTACTATGGTTGGAAAGGAGAAAATGGTAGGTGGTTTAGAGAATAAATTCAAAATCATGATGAAGGAGTGGACTATAGTTTAGGAGGAATGGAAGAAAAGTCATATCTAAGTTTTTTACTATGAAATGTAAGCTATGTATCAGCTATTTTTGTGTTATGCCTTTACCGTGTCTCTTAAGTGAACTAGTGTTTTCTTCCTATATTTTTATATATTTTGGTCTATGTTACTGGCCACTAAGGTGGTTATTTTTTATGTGTAGGGTCCCTCTAAAACCCACTTTTACCTATAATAAAAAAAAATTTAGGAATGACTGATTAGCTTAGTATTTACATTCGAGTTTTGTTTCTTACTCTGTGATCATTATATTTTATATCACAAAACTTGTACTATCCATTTTTATTATAAGGTTTGTGTTGTGTGATACAATTAGATCAAATATATTGGTCTGATTACTTGTGTGCTTCATTATACTTGTTTAGTTATTATCTTGTAAAAAAATTCTTTATTTTTAGAACAGAATCATCCTTATTGACACAATCTTTTATATATTATTAGTTTTGTTTACCTTCAGTACATAGTCAAACTATCTGATTATGCATATTTTCATCTTTTTTAGTTTCTCCCTATGGATTACACAATCAACCTGTAAAACTATGTATCTTTTCATCCTATTCAATTTCTCCCTCTGGAGTACATAATCAACCTATATGACTATGTTATTTATTCCCTATTTTGTTTTTGATCTTATAAAACACTGTTGATTGGCTCAATTCTATATCTTACCAATTGATACTTCTTTCCATCAAATTTTTAGCCTCTTTTCTTCATCATAAATTTACTTTTTGAGGATAATATAGAGTTAAATCAGACAAACATGATGAGTTTTACCTATCATAATAGGTTTCCTAAGATAGCTTGTGGTACCCACCATGGATGAAAGTAATGTCCATGTTTCCACTCATACTACCAATTATAAGAATCTTGATTCGTACTATATTCCCAATCCTTTGTTCTCACTAGGTTATGAACATGATTTAGACTACATAATTAAAATGTTCTTTTTCATCAATGAATTCCCTCAACATAGAGATAAAGACCCTTCAACCATTTATAATCTCATGATAGTCCTCATATAGAAGAACCTTTTTTGCACTCCCCTACCTTCTCTCATGGATTTGGGGGAACCACTTTATTTGAATCTCAATATTTCCCTTCTAATATATCTCTTTCACACACCATGACATCTTCTATGACTTATTCAACCTTCATGCCAAGTATTTCTACTAACATGGTAGGTTCAATTTCTAGTGAGCCTCTTTAAAAGACCCATCCCATTAACCATGTTACTAGTGTATATTTTGTTACCAATACTTCTCATGCCACTAGTTATTCCTTTTATGCAAATTCTACTCATGACACTAGTGTGGTACATGCTACTACTCACAGTGCAACTCAAGTAGTTAATACTAACACTAATGCATCGTATGCTACACACACTAGTCAAAATGTTGCCCAAACTAACCAATTTATACTACATACACTTAATCAAATACATACATTCCAAACCAATAATGAAAATTAGATGGTGTAGATGCAAAACCATCACAATAATCTTTAAAATCAACCTCAACAAGTTTCATGTGGAGCACAAAATTTGAATGCTCCCCCACCCCCCAGGTATTCCCATAGTAACCATTTCCCATAAATAACCCTCATTAATAAAAAATTGAACATCTAAAAAATGAACCTCTTGTACCTCAAATTTCTAATAGTAACATAAGATGTATCACACCCACCATCACCTATAATGGATCCACTGACCCCACATTGCATTTTAAAACATTTGGTAACCTTTGTAAATATTGGGTCAAACTTAACACTTTATTGCTACCAAAATATTATATAAAAAACTCTAAGGAGATGATTTAGATTGGTACCAATAATTAAAATCCCATTCCATCACTAGCCTTGAAGACTTGGTTAACTCACTAGTCCAAGAATTTCAAACTAGTGATCTTCTCTAGAATAACTTAGCCCACTTTATAAATGAAAAACAACTTGAAATTAAAATGACACAAACCTTCATCAAATAATGGAAGAACTTATCTAACAAATGTAAGCATAATATGGTGTATGAAAACCTATTCCACCTATTCACTAATTCTCTACACCCCAAATTACAATATCAGGTTAGAACTCTCTCTCCATGAACCTTGGAAGAAGCCTTTGACTAAGCTAATTGATAAGACTTCCTCATGCATCAATTCAAACCATCTCAACCTAAAATAGGCACTTGTATGTTCATTAAAAACAAAAACCATCATATAATTAATGATGGTGTTATTGATACCTATGACACTATTCATAACATTCAATCAATTGCTCCAAACAACACTATGGAGTATGCTCACACTATAACTAACACTCCTACTTCTACATTTTCTCAACCCAACCACACTAATGTGTACAAAAAATTATCCTTAGAATATCTTCAAAAACATATTACAAGACCTATACCATGAGATATTGACCCCACTTGTCATATGAAATCATGGTATGATCCAAACAAATTTTGTTGGTTTCATGCAAGTTGGGGCCACTTTCATGAGACTTGTAGAAAATTATGCAATATTACTATGGATTTTATTTTTGGTCCAAACTTTGATCATGAAACCCTTATTTTAAATCATCAACAAGCATATAACATAACTTTTAAATCCCACAAAATGAAAAATAAAAACTAAACTTTAAACCAAGCTAATGTTCATCTTGCTACCTATAAAGATCCTCTTCTCAACCACCAAGATAACATCGACAAGCCTACTCCTTCTACAAATTTTTTTGAAAGTATTATAGACCTTAGTACTAATGAATAAAACATTATTAATATGACTAACATGAGAAGAGTAATTGATTTTATTAACTCAAATCCCATAACTACACATCACACCTCTCAATAGTTCTGCATCATTCAAGACACTTCCCCATCCCACCTAATGGAATTGGGGAAAGAGGAAATTATAAAAATTCAAGTAACACTCTCAAAAACACAACTTGATTATACCTCTCACATTATATGTACCCTTCCCCTGACATCTACACAACAATATGACATCCCCAAAACTTCCAATAGTATTTCTTCAACCCAACCATAAGAAATACCTCAAGAAACCATCCCATCACCTAAAGTAAATCAACCCAACCCACCTATAACTTATCAACATAAGCTCAATTTCACTCCCAACCCTCCTTTCCTAGGATCTCTTGCAACATGATGTGTCTATATCTAAAAATCATCCCATGGGTTATGATGAATAGTATCCCATTGTCAAACTTTCTCATCTCCCATCTCAAATACCTCTCCTTAAACTAATGTGAACTTCTTCCCACCATCAAAAATATCTAATGTAATTTTTGTTTAAAATGAATATCCCTCATCCTCCTCTAGTAGGATGTGAATCTATCTTATCTAGATCCAAATATAGTATACTTAAACAATATGAATAGATGGCCATACATGATGAAACAATAGACAGTTCTCTTTCACTTAATTTCCCTATCACTTCCATGATTCTTGATGAGATAATGATTCATGTATATGATCCTCCACTATTCATTAGAATCCAAGTCGGTGATATCCAAGTTAAGATCACATTAATTGATGAAGGTTTAGTACTTATGTTACCTCTCTTGACTTCATTACAACATTTGGATATTCTGAATGCAACCTAAAATCTACACTTAACACATGTCAAAGATATGATATAAGGCAAATGCCTCCTTTAGGTTGAATTTGGATTCTCATTACTATTCCTCCTATCACTATCTACATGAAATTTATGAATCTTAACTTTATTCTTTATTACAACATCTTACTTTGTCAACATTGGACTGATTATATGAGATTGGTCACCTCATTCGTATGCCAATGCATTGAGTTCCCCCATAATGGATCTATTTAAAAATTCAAGGAGATACAAACCCTTAGAATTTAAAAGAATTTAAATAATGTGGTGTCCTTTAAATTCTTATAGAATTATAACTCTTCAACTATCTAGTCAATTCCACTTGAGGTTATAATGGTCACCCTAAATTAATTGAGAACATTCCACCTAAGCTCTTAGGTTATGATGATGATGAGCCAGATGAGATTAGACTCAATATCAAAACCTACAATGTATTCCCTCATATTATCACCCAAATTCCTCCTTTACAATCTTGATCCCATCAACTACCTACTGATGATATACCTATTGTCTTAAAAAAGACTAGACATTCTATTCATCATACATCCTCTGATGATAAAGTCAATCTTACATGTACCATTGACTTGCTTAAACATGACTATGATTATGGTTATGCTTTATATGACCCATTTTTATCCATATTTGTCCAAGCTATAAATTCTAAAATTATTTGATATCACTCTTCTTTATTTTAGTCTTTTCATTTATATTTTAGCATTCCTTCTTTTATAATACCTAATACTAATCTTCTTACTATTTATCATAGGGTATAGTTGAAACACTCATATGGTACATCTCTAGTTATAATATATCTCCTTAGGATTATGCTCATGGATCATTCCATGATAGGCCCTTATTGCTTTTCTAGATACCAAGATCCTCATAGTTTGCTTCCTCTAGAGATTATAGCTACCATTTTTAAACTTGTTGTATAACCAACCTCACCCTCAGATGAGCCTAGTCCGGTTTATGCTCTAGATTCACCTTCAAATAAATTTAGTCTAGTTTCCATTCCATCCCCACCTTTACATGATAATGGATTTATTTATTTACCATAAATTGATCCCATGCATGCCCAATGGCCTGATCAGCCTTATTGTGATATCCAAAAAGTTGCTAGTTATTGGACCAAAAATTTCTAATTATATTAGTCACCCCTATCTTTTCCTTCCACCTCTTCTAATAGTTATCCCACAAAACATGTTAACAAGCATATTTTTTTTATTTCATGGGATAGATAACCACTCTTCCACTCATTGACAAAAACTTAGGCAATATATCGACACATTGCATTCAATTACTGATCAACCCAAAGATAAAGCCACACCTCCTCTTAAGCTATTACCAAATTATATCTTAAATATGAGGAAGTATACTATCTTTATAAATAGTTTGGTACACATCATACTGATCATTGATGCATTTAATATAATCAACTTTTTTATTTCCCATAGTCGAAACTCACATCAGTCATTCCTCCTTTCAAAATTATACATGAAAAAGGTTCCTTTTCTATAGGTTGCACCTCCTTCTCACCCACTGATACTATTCCCATTTAGGCATTTATTCCTCTCCTTGAGTATCTTATGCACAAGATACTTTATGAGCATAACTCTTCATCAATTACACTTACAGTTTTAGTTGAGGAGATACATAAGGAATTATTTTCATAACTTTTTGTGAAGATCGATAAGACTCTGGCTGCAATCAGAATATAGCTCATAGATATGTTTTGAACATCATGGATAATATTAATGAACATGGCATGGTGTTATTTCACATCATTCTATATTATTATTTAGATTGGAATTGTGATCAATTTTTTTAATATATCTTATACACTTGACTATGTGTTAAATTTGATTTCACTTATCTATTTTACATGGATATTTATATTATGCTTTATGTATTTTATATGGTTTTAATTAGTTTCATATTTTTATGGATTCTTATCATTATTTTCATGAATGCGCACTTATGTTTATGATATTTACTTCTTTCATGGATTCTTTTTATTTTGAAATGATCATTTGTTATCTTATATCACTAAAAAATCAAATAATTATTATTGTGACTTGGTTATACAAACCTTGATTCCCTTAGTAATCTCTTTTTACCATATGATCAGTTAGTAAACAAGACTTTTCATTTTATTACTACCATATAAATATCTATCTTGAGATCTCTTTTATTCCTTTATTTTCCTTTCACATACTAAGCATATATACAGTTGAAACTTGAGATTACATACTAGGTCATATATAAGCCTAAGTGTGTAATCAATCATATATTTTGATACTTAGCCTCATTTAAACCAAAGTCTATATCTCATTCATGTGTATCATTTCTATCACTCACATTGGTTATTTTAAATCCATATGGAAGAGGAATCATAAAATCCATAAAAAAGTTAAAAGCCAAATCATTTAAACAAAAGATAATGATTCAAAAAGGCAACATAAAAATTCAAAAGTCTAATCACATAAAAAGATGTGATTCATAGCACATCTCCTATTCCTAATCAAAGTTCAAAATACATAATTATCCTCATGATAGAGCTGAGGTATGTTGTGATGCAATAGTCTAATAGATTGTGATAAGAGAATTCAAAAAATCTATAGTGCTACCTAATTTCTCACACAAGTACCCAATCTTCATAGTAGGCTGATGGCTTTGTAAGAGCTCTCGAGGAACAGGGAACATGTTGTGGGAAGGTAGATCCATTTTAATTATTATTTTCATATAACCATCATGAGTCAATCTTAGTATCTCACCTATTTGCTTATATAACTTTATGCTTATTATGAGTGGGTATCTTTTGTATTTTTATGGTCACCAGACTCTTAGTGTCTCTTATTTGTACCTAGTATGCCTAATGTTTCCTAAGGTCTTCTATTAGATGCCTATGTCATGTTTTTTATATCCCCTCTTTCATTAAAACATTCTTAATATTTCCCCTTGATAAATATTATATTGTTAACTGATCATTCCCCTAGGGTTTCCCTTTGTGAGTTATAGTGTAAGACCATGGATAAGATCAGGCTCTCCAAACAAATTACCATAATAGAATATTTACTTATTACCATTCACCTCATTGGTGTTCCATTTGTGAGTTGAAGTGTAAATACATGGATAGGACTAGGCCCTCCTTACAAATTATCATATTAAAAACATCTTTTAAATCATTCCCATAGTTGATTTGACCTCATTGGTGTTCCCTTTATGAGTTCTAATGTAATGCCATGGATAAGACCAGGCCCTCCAAAAAATATTCCAATACACGGTTCATACTATAACTAAGTCACAATGAAATTACATTCTTCAAATTTGAGATTATTTGTGTTATATTATGATTTACACGTCATTGACATACTTACCATCTTGATTTAGTATGTTTTATGATTAATTCATAAACACCTCACTTTTATCTTCTCATTTTCTAATTACGTATATGTTTACAACCATTTTATTAAATTCCTCTCACTTCATATCTTGAATTAGTATGATTAATTTGATTTCAACTTACATTTTTTTTTCCATACTTCTCATCTTGATTTAAAATGAATGATTGAATTTATTATTTTTTTGTTTTTATCCTATTGGTCTTCATGTGACTTCCATTTTATTACAACTTTTCATACTTCCCAACATGATATAGTATGATTTTTATTTTGTTTTAATTTGGTGCAAATCTTTACATGGTTTGAAAAAAAAATTACCATTTACTTTATCACTTTGGCTTAATATACTTATTCATCTTTTTTATTTTACACATTTCTCATCATGATATAGTGTGTATTACATTTGTTTTGACTAATTATACTTTTGAAAATTATTTATACCTTTTTATTTTTAACCATGCATACATAATGCTAGAAAAGAAAACATACATCACATATTTCCCATATAATATGTAATAATAGTAAAATATATGTGATAAAAAAGAAATATATCCATGCATCTACATACAAATCTAAGTATAACACACAAGATCAATGAATTCCAACACACACACACACACACACATACATATAATGTGTTTTATTTAATACATGTGAAAAATAAAATAGCTATAGCTCTAAGGATGTGCTCTATCCTATCTATCTTATGGCCTAGCCATGGTATCCATTGATGCCTATGATGAACCCCTATGAATGTTGTATTATAAAAAGGTAGTCTAGGATCTCAAGCTAGAAACCTATCCTTATAAGTTATCCACTTAGGCCTCTACCTATCTAAGCTAGATAGTAGTTTTCATATGCATAGCTTGCTCCTATGTTAAGGCTTACTAAGATTGAGCCTCTCCATTTCCTACCCTTATCAGTGGTTGTAAACCATCACCTTGCACCTGTAACTATCGCATAGCCTCTCCCACTTGTCTAAACCACCTTGCCTAATTTGGTGCAAATGGAACCACAAGATCAACCAAAGTAATAGGGTCATGCAAAAACAACACCCCATCTAGAATATCATTATGCACAACCATAATTATGGATCCCCATATGATATCCTTAGTAGTAATATATATAAAACTAAAAACCAAATATACATCAGATTTCATGTATACACACATACACATACACATACACATACACATACACATACACATACACATACACATACACATACACATACACATACACATACACATACACATACACATACACATACACATACACATACACATAAACATACACATACACATACACTGATATATATCCAATCATTTATCTATAATAAACAATGATGTAACTAGTATTTTATATTAAAAATTTAACACAAATTTAAAACATGTCTCAGTAGTGTTGGTATTGCCACCCATAGTCTCGCTATCTACTTACCCATCGAGCACCTCCTCTATCGGATACCTCCACACCAATAAAAAACTTAGAGTCACCACACAATCCTATCATGGTCCCCTCCTTAGTGGCCTATCTATAGACTAACTATGTCCTACCACCACTGTAGGATCCCTTTTGTGATAGACAGTGTGTGTGTCTCCTAACTTGATGGTGTCTTTATGTATGATGAACTTGTGATGGTTTTTGTCACCTCTACTGTGGTATTTGATGTGATCCCACATCTCTTGCATCCACGTCCATGGTGTCATCTCCTCCAGGCCTTGTTACCTCTTACTATCATGCCCAAACAACCCATGGTCTAGCTCATTAAGGCCTAATCATTGGTATCTCAATAGGTACCCTCTTTACCTCCTCTCCCTATTAGATATTTAGCATGCCATGCCTAATAAATAATCATTACTAGAGGGTACATTGGTCATGAAAAATACATGTGCCAAACCTATAGCAATAATATCCCAAATCAGCCATATAGTAGCTATGTGAGTGTAAGGTTGTCATATAATTTCCCTTTGTATGATAGTCTACAAATATGGAATATGGAGCATGACCCATGCTACATGGTCTTGCCTCCATCAAACCACCTAAGATAAACTATCATCAACTACATGGGGTAACCCAACTAACTGATATATAGGGAATCTCTAATAGATCCATGCACTTACCAAAATAATAGGGCCTATCATCTTCTACCCTAGGTCAACATCCCATACATGTTATGCATGAGATGGACCCAAATGATAGAACCAATATCATATAAATCTCCTTCATCCACAATAAACTAGTACAATGCTATCATGTATAATGATACGTTTCCATCCAACTTGTGATACAACACTCACGTTATCATAAGTCCTATCATAACCTTTCAGATATCTAGAATGGCTATGATATAAACATTAAATAAACTAACATGTAACCTATGATAGATCTTATACAAGCATGTTTCCCACTATGTTAAGGCTCATCTCTCATCCTTTGACTCTGGTATATTACAAATCATTGACATCTTATCTATAAGAAGTCCAAGAAACACATGGACATCTTCTAAGGTTATCACCACCTCTATAGTATCCCCTTCCACTTCCCATTAGTAAGTGTTAGTAAATCATTCCCATTATTTGAGGAACATGACAATGAGATCAACACTCAATGGTATATGTCTCATCTATATAATGCCTCCAAATATTAAAGTAACTTATCAGTCCCTATCCACATTAGACAACTACTCGAATAAATCTAGTAGCTAAGATGCATCCACTAGGTGCCAAAATCTCTGACGTCTTTAAAAAATATAAAATAATAGAGAATGTATTAAATCTTGATTTCATAATAATAAAATACATTCTTAAACATTTACACAAAAACTACAAATTAATTACTTCATTAGCTTGTTTGATTTAGTTTTCTTATTTTCCCCCTTTCTTACACAATCAGCCTATTTAATATTGAATCAGCCTTATCATGCTCTTGTTTTACTACATCGGCCTTCTAATATGTAGTTAGCCTATTATTCAAGACACTATCAACCTATTTGATACTAATTCAGCCCTTTTCTAGCTCTAGCATACTAAATTGGCCCTCTAGTACATGGTCAGCCTCATTTAGAAAATAATATTGACCACATAATATGAACTACCTTGGCTAGAAAGTACTATGTCATCCATATACCTAATTCCAACTATATTGGCCCACTACTATGCATTTAGCCATCTCCAATGATATTATATCAACCCATTACTACATAGTCACCCCCTAGTTTTTACTCACCTTACAAACTAAGTCGATAGGGCTGACTTTGTTTTTAGTTTATGGTGAATTTTTGATCATTTACCATAAATGCCTTAGGCATTTATTGGTTAGATATTTTCCTACCCATTACCATGTTCTACCCTTAGTCTACCTAAAAATTTCTTCATTTTAGTTTTAGTGGGTAGATTTTGCCTACCATCCAATTTTCTATATTTCACTTAATTTCAATTAAAATTTCTCAAAAATTTGAAATTAATGCTTCCCTTACCTGTGTTGTACTCACTATGGCCACTATACATCCTCCATGATGTAGCAGTCGTCTCTTCACCATGGTATCTCTCTAGGCTCAAACTGGATCTCTTAGAGTAATATTTTCTTAGAATACTAAAATAACAAATGAATTGATTTTTCACCCTATTTATATTTACTATTCAAAATTATTTACCTATCAAATATTTACAACTAGATTTTATTTTTTACCATATATTTATTTCTAATAACTTTTTTTTAGAACCACACGATGTTTTGGAATCCTAACATTGTAGAGAATCTTCTCATATTTTACATGTTTATTTTGCAAAAAAAATCAAATTTTCATTAATTTCTACAAGTTCACCTAATATTCCCTACATCAGAAACCTTCACATTTATTTCACTTCATTCATTTAATATAGCACTAAGATAATTAAGGTATGTATTTTTCAATTTTATCCTTTCATTTATCTTATTCGCTTCTTATTGTAATTTATTTAGCTTCATCATTGTGTGTTGTTATGTTCTTTTCATGCAGCACCATCCCATGTTGCACTTATGTGACACATGATGAGCTTTAAGTGGGGAATATGTATACACATAATATTTTCAAATTTTAACAATAACTAATACTTTATCTCTTGTAGTAACCCATTGAGTCTCAATCTCTCTAAGTGCATGCCTTAAAGGGTGCACTAAGGAAGGGGTGGGCAGACCATTAGTGTTTCATAAGATTGGTGTCCTCTATACCACAAATTATAATGTACAAAACCATCTCCTATACACTTCCCTAAGATTTGCCTCCTAATTTACACACTCCTCCAAGCAATTCACCACCTTATTTATCCCCTACCTAATCTTAAAACTCTTTTTGACTTTTACTAAACAAAGTTATCCTAGGCTAACCCTGTAATTAAATTATATTTACACATTATAGGATTATATCACCTTGGCCAGCCTAGTCCAAGACATAGATTGCTTTTATGAATTAATGATATAGGGTCGATTAGGCTGACTCTATCAGCTAAACTTTCAAAAAAGTTTAGGGTTAGATTCAACTATATATACACATCTATTTATTCCATTTCCTATGAAGAGAAAAAGAAGAACATCATATTGTGCATCTGATTATCCACCATTACACTAGAATATCATTGCTTAGGGTTCTAATACTACACTTGCATATATGGATATTGTCTTGTGGATAAGTCTTTTGGATGCATAGAGAAGTTGTGGAGAGATTGAGGTTTGGTGGGTTCATATTCAAAGGTAAGCATTCCTAATTTTTTTCATCATTTGTTAAAGTAGATAAATTTGATTTTGTACTTCTCTCCCATGCATTATGATTTCCTATACATTGGCTTAAATATAGATCTTCTATGCATGTTTAATTTTTATGTTTATTACCCCCATTTTGTGCTACAATATTTGGTGAGCACTAGATTATATTTTACTTTGATTTGTATATACTTAGTGAATATAGAAACCATAGGACCTAGCTAAGGTTATTGCATGGTGTTGTTTGACTAGAGGATTTATAACCCTCTCTAGTGATGTTGTTATGGTAAGAGACCCCTTGGTTAGGTCTATAAAATCCATCTTGGCCATGACCTCGATTGTCTAAATGTACCAAGAAGTGAAATTATAAATGTGATTTATCTTCTCTAAGTTAGGATTAATTTGTAGATGTACTACATTTTCCCTTGTATATAGGTACCATTTCTCATATCAATTCACAATAGACATCCTTGTAATAAATAAAACTAATTTTATTATTACCAGCATATATCAAAAAATTATGAGAAGTATAGATGTTATTATGAAATGTGGAAGCTATGTAGATTTAAAAATTCTTATAAAATACAATAGATTTTATTGATTTGACATCAATAATGGGATTAATATCAAGAATGCTACTACAACTGATCAGTTTTAGCAAAAGATAGGAAAAAATACATTGTAAAGTTCAAAGGTGTCTTTCTTATTGATTAATAATCTATGATACTCAAGAAAAGAAGATCCTAAAAAGGTGGGGAATAAGTAAACTAACAAGGAGAGAACAACTTGCACAAGAGTTTTAAGATTTAGTATGAATGATAAATTTGGGTGTTTACTAATAAGTACATATCAAGTCTATATTTTTGATGCACTCTACTCTATGGTAAATATTATTAAATAACTAGAGATCCAAATTGAAGAAGTTTCTTTTGGTGTAGAATTTGTGGATCAACAAACAAATCAATTTGAAAATGAGAAAGGCAAAATATATGCACCACACAGAGAGATGGAGAAGGATTCAAGGGAACTACATAAATATGCCTTAGCCAAAGCTATGTAGTTAAATGAACATATTGCATCATATGAGGTATTAAAAACATGGAATTTTAAATTACCAAGGATGAATTAGGATCTTTGTATTATAGGGATGGTTATTTAAGGAGAGTTAGAGGAGTTGATATTGTCATTGCTTGAGGAAAAGCAATTTTGGGAAGGGAAAAGTGACATGTCCCCATTTATAAATATTTAATTAAAAAAATAATTTAATAATAATATTTTTAAGTCATCCTAAATTTATTTTATTTTATAACATGGATAAAGGACACTTATGATTTATTATTATAAAGGGGTCCAAAATGTAATATTCATTAAGTGTGCCAAAAATTAGTATTTATCTAAAAGAATTTTAAATTATTTTAGGGTTAGGGAAACTATAAAAAGGGAAATTATAAAAGAAAATTTAGGCTCAAAAGGATTATTCATTATTCATCCCTTATAGTTTGTTATGAAACCTTATTTAAGAGCTTGAGCATTTCTTGATCAATTTCTTCTTCAAGGATGAAAACCCTTAGAGTGTGGAGATTTGGAGGATGAAAACCCTCTTATTTTCCATTGTTGGATTGGATGATGAAGACCCTCTTGTCCATATGAGGTGATTCCATCTTGGAATCACATTTGTGCAAAACATTGTGATCATTTCTTGTTTTAATTGGTTATAGGTTTGAATCAGTTTCATAATTAGGTGAAGGTTCAAAGTATTCAACACTTTGCATCATTTAAGGGCTTGTTGTACACCATCATAAACCTATTGATAATATTCATACAACATTGTTTATTTATGTCCTAGCATGTATTGCATTCCACCATGATTTGAGAAGTGTGAAGACTCACATCTATGCTACAATCATCACCCAATGGTATATCAAGCCCCTTGGATATTATTATTTCATCTTCTAAGCTAGTCATAATACATTATAGATTGACATAACCTGTTACACATCAGATGTATCCACCATGAGATATTTTTGAATTTTTTACATGGTTATTGGACTGGGGGTTCAATGCGTAAGAAATTATTGTCACACCATCATTACTCCATTTATAATCTCATCAGTTTATATGTGTATTCAATTTATTGAAATAAAAGAAATCAGTTGGGATTTGGTATTGTTATAAGTGTTATATATCTCCTTAATATGAATGATTTTAGTAGGGTTTAGAATAATAATATTGTATGTTGTTGCCTAGTATGTTTGCCAAATTTTTATGAAATTATCTAGTGGTAAGAACAATAGGGGTTATTTATACCAACTATTTATAGAATTTCCTATGAATGATTCATATTTTCTAATTATTTTTGAATGTTCCAATGATTACTTATGAAATTTATAGTTGTTCCTAAGTGCAGAATCAAAAAATTGCATAGGTTATTGGTTTATCTTAAAAGGGGCATTACACATAACTCCTTTATTTGTCTCTAAGCTATCATCCTACCCCAAAATTTGATAAAGTTGATATGTGGTAGACAATGATCTCCCACAAAAGGATCCACCCTTGATGACCAACTAGTTAGCAGGAAAGGTTTTAAATTATCTAAACAAGGGCATGAAAATCCTCTAACTCCAAATGAGAGACATTTAATTTGAACAAGGGAGGATTCAAAATAATTGAGTGACCAAAGGTAATCACCATATGAATTATACAATGATATGATCATGTTACATCTATAAGCACCTCAATAAAATGTTATTTGCCTATGAAATTCAAGTCTTCAAGAGGTCCATAGAAGTGATCCATATAAGCATGAACCCTATGATTACCTTGATGATAATTAGACTAGGTAAACCTATTACCATATTCAAGCCCCTTTTTTTTCAATTGGGGTAAAAAAATTAGAGTCTCCTTACATTGAAACCAAGCCTAATTCTCTGAGCTATTGATTACAACACCTGAACCGCCACATCCATTTTCATTCCATTCCACCATATTAAAATCCCCACCCACAATCTAATTTTCAACATGTAGAGAAAAATCCATCCAATCCCAAAGTTTTTAATGATATAAACTAAGATTAGGATCATAAAAAATACATAACCCAAGCACATGATCCTAAATTAAAAGAGTGATCCAAACACATCGATCATCAGGGTCTGAACTAATTGACTTAAATTCTTATAAGAAAACCACATCTATTCTAAAATATTGCAATATGCCTCACAAACTACTTACAACTTGGAATTGTCATGCCATGAGCATTCCAAGACACAAAGGAGAGCTTCATTCCAAATAAGGAAGAATACCTAAACTATTATAGTAGTTATCCATCTCAAATCCATTTAGACTTAGGACATAATGCTCAAAGAAGTGAATAATCATGTCCTAGCAGGAATTTATTCACTACCTTTGGAAAATATCCCCTTAAAACCTATTAACATAAATGGTTGAGGAAATAAACTTATGCTTGTTTCTCTTAAATTACCATTTAGATTCAATCTCCATGAAATTAGGTCTAGAAGAGGTGAGACCATACCCCATGTTTTGAGGAATTTGAGGGGGTCCCATCTCTAAGGTAGAGGCATAAACCAAAGTTTTATCCATGGGTCCACTAGGGGTATCGAATAAATTAGGGTTACCATAATATGGGCCATCTATAGATATTGAGCCACCAAAGCTTGCATCCACACTATTAATCCTATAAAAAATTATGACACTATGGCCCCTAGTAGAAGACCCTTCATGTCCCCCAATACTAGAACTTGGGGCTATAGAGGTGACATGAAAGCCTAGATATTAGGAGGAAGAGGGAGCTAATAACTTACTCTCACTCTCCACCTCACCTAGATTGGGTTTGTGATGAGGAAACTATCTAATCAAGTGATCTTAGGCTTGATAAGTAAAACAATCATTCAAAATATTGAGATAATGAACCTTCAATTATCATATACCATCTATAGTGTAAATATAGATGAACATAGGGAGCTTTTATTTTTAATCCACCTCCATGCATACTCGAGGATTTAGCCAAAAATAATTTTGATAGTCATTAGAGATAATGGGTTTGCTAAACTAATGAGAAAAGGGTCAAAAAAAGGGTGCAAGTCAATAAACAAAGCTAAGAATTCTAACAAGAGTGGGAAATGAGCCTACCCAAGCTCCTTAGGGTTGAAATACACCCACCATAAGTGGATATAATAAATACTACCAATGATGTTCCATTTTATAAATTGCAACACATGATGGTCTTTAGTGTTTAAAGTAAACAAAAGGAAGACATATTTAGAACCCAATCCCTAGTAGGAGTTTAGTGATATCCCTTTTACTTTCTATCTTAGCAATCACCATTGGTTAAAATCCTCTTCATCAAACATCTTACAAAAAAAATATAGAATCAACCCTTAGTTTTCAACATCCCTTAAAATATTCCTTGTTATTTACAAGAAAGAAGTTAAAAACCCCCTGATTCAAAGAAGGCTCAGTGATATAATAAGTTGGAATTTCAGGTTCCTAATATCCCTTAGTTTGAGTATCTATAATAGTCTACTCATAATATCCAATGGCTCATTCATGTCCTTTCCCTACTCTAATATCACATTTTTTAGCCCCAAGACTAGAGTCTTAAGTGGTGAAGCATGCCTAAGATCGAGAAAGAGGGCCACACCTTCAATCCTCAATTGTTCATCCACATGCATAAAATTTAACACTTCCTTAGAAATATATATATATATATATATATATATATATATATATATATATATATATATATATATATATATATACATTTTCACCATTTATTTTTTTATATCGACCACATTCCTTAGGGATGATAGGGGTTTACAATCCTATAAGGTCCTAGGCATGTTGTAGGATGGGTTACTAATAAATTTAACTCCATTGATACATTTCCTAGTGCCCATAGTCTAAAAAAAATGGGATCTATGGAGGTCTCTTTAGGACTAGGGAAAACACATCTGAGCCTCAAGGACAAACCTGAAGAGCTTCATCAATTAGTCCCTTATGAGGAGACAAAGGTAACTCCTTTGAGACTCCTTCGATGTCAGGGTGATTCATTTGATATTTTGATTATTTGTGTTACCCTTAGGGATGCCCTTGTCCTATTCTATAGGAGAAAGAATGGTTCTAAGGAAATTCAAGATAAAAATCACCTAGATGCCATATATATAAAGTTTAGATTCAAGATAGAGTTTAGAGTTTAATTTTCATGGTATATAACCTTTTCAAACCTTTATTTCAACATAATATGTGATTTTTATTTTATATGATCATATTTTAGTGGGAGGAATTCCAAAGGGGAACAATCCCTAGATTGATTTTGCTATGTGTAGATACTCATCAGAATTGTGAGACTTCATTTTGCCTCGATTTGTAGTCATTCTAGTCCAAGACGGGGATTTATTATGACTACATCTAAGGTATTAAGTTTGGCCATGGATGAAATCCTTGCCTTTAAATGCTAAAAATGTCATTTTTCACTTGTTTTCAATATTATTTCCTAAGTTATCATTCTCTTGATGATTTTTGTTTCTTTATTTTCCATTTTGACATTTAGATGACAATTTTTTTAGAAGGATATGAACAATATAAAAATATAATATTAAGTGATTTTATTTGGAATTTGAAATGTCAAGTGATAATAAATCCCAAAAGAAAATAAAAAGTTTTCTTGTGACTCAAAACTCATTAAAATGTAAAACTTTGATTTTTTTGAAAATTTTGGTATTTATACACTTTAGTAATTTTTTATTTTGTAGATATTTGGAGTGGATTTTGTAGGCCAAAATATGTTGTATGAAGCCCCAAACATATTTACCATGATGTATAAATTTTAATCTTTCCAATGCATTTATAATGGAGTCATTTTGATCTATGATCAAGAAGTTATGACCCAAGCAAGGTGGTGTACTAGTTTTTTAGAAATTTGTTGAAAGATAGTCATGAATTTCCCCTTGGATCATTCACCCTTATTTGGAAGGAAATGGACTTAATTGCTCCTAGTTTTGATTTCTAATGAAAATAAAAAAATTTTAATGCATAAATGGTTGTCTTTCACTTAAGTGGGGTGGCCCATCTGAAATTCATCTTTACCAATTGTGAAAATTTTAAAGGGGTTGTTCACCTAACATGTGCCCATGACGAATTGAGAAGACTATATAGTGTACCCAAGACCAAAATTATTGGGCCTTATCTTTGTATTAATAGGTTATATAATTCCTTGTCCATATTAGCCATGACCTTGATTAGTATATCTCATTTTATTTAAAAATTTAAAATCAATCCTTTGGTGTGTTTTTCAAAACTGCCAACTGAATCTAAATGAGTAAAAAAGTGCTATAAATTAGAAGGGTACCATATACTTAACTATTTTTTTGGGAATGTTTTATTGAGGTCTTATTTTCTTTCAAATCTTTGCATTCTATTTGAAAATAAATCAACATTTCTTTCTTAGAAACCCATGTCTCATGAAGCCTTTACATAACTCAGCTGCACCTTTCTTATGCTTGAGGTAATCCCTCAACAAAAGGGCTTCCAAAGTGTGAAATATTATTCTATAATATTATAACCTCCTCCATGACAAGACTAAGGGTTACTTATCCATTGGTTTTCATTACATGTTAGTTTGTGATTTTCTTATAGAAGAAACTTGTGCTCATTTTGGGATGCAAAAATCACATTCACATCTTGGTGGTGGTTAAAGATTACAAGTTTCTTTATAGAGATCAAATATATTTTTGTAGGAATAACCTTTGGAATTGTGCAAGACTAACTGCTCATGGTTGTAGTGACATAATAATATCTATATTGATAGACACCATATCATTGCCACATAAAAGGTTTCTCAATCATAACATCACACACTTTTAGAGGTGCCATGTCACATAACACTTCATTTTAGAACACCTGATTGCATATATAAGCAAAAATTATTATTTGACGTGTATATCTCTAATGTGGTTCACCTAAATTATTGTTTATGGTTGAGGGTGATGTGTTGTTTATATATTAAACCTTTTTAAAACATATTTTGAAATAAAAACTCTTATAACTACTAGTGCCCATGATAAAATGCAAATATGTTCCCTTCACCCATAGTTGGGAGTTGAGGAGATGCTTTGCCTCCTCTGGCTTGGAAGATGACACTCTTATGGTCGAAATAATGTAGTAAGGGTTAGCCTATATGATCTTCTTTCCCTTATCTGATAGAGGAGGTGCTTATGATGGTCCCTAATTTTAATTAGCTTAAGAATTTAGTGGTAGGCTTTGTAATTTAGCTAATAGCCCTTTTCTAGCATGGTGTTGTTCATTTAACACCACTTAATTGTGTTATTTGATTATATTTTATTTAGGAAATCATTATTTGATTTAGGGTTTTATTGAGGGTATGGCCTTGACTATTAATAATAATATTCACTATTGGGTTTAGTTTCCTTCCTCCACTTCTATTTGTATTTTTCTTTGATCTTGACTACATAGTAATAGGTCTGTCCTAATGTTTTGATGTCTAAAAACTCCATGTTTTCTTAGATGTAGAGTTGAAATCCACTATAATGTTTGATAAGTTAGTCCCACTTACTATCATGTATGACAATGTTTTCCAATAATGCATGAAATGCATTGGTATAACCTACATGATTTGGTCTCACCCTTGGTGTAATTATTGTAACTTTTTGTTCTAATGGTCATCATAATTATTTATCAGGTAGTATTCCTCTCTTGGCCTCTTCAAAAATCATCCCACTTTTTGTTTGCAACAACCTTTAGAAATATATTTCCATCATCTTCTTAATGAATATTATTATTCCCACCTTTTTTTAATAAGGATTGAAAATTTTAAGAGTGCATATTTTATATTTTCATTGTCAACTAATTTTTTTATAGAAAAACATGATTCCAATTGGTCAATCCATTTGTCAACTATGTTGGCATGAATTTTGCCTTAAAAAATAGGAATTTCAAACTTCACTATCATATTAAAGTGTGCTATTTCAATGAAGGGTTTGTTTGATGATGAAATGGGCACTGTAGATGTGATCTATGAAATAATATTGGAGAGTTTTGTAATCATATCCTACCTTTGATTTTCAAGGGATTCATCAAGAAATAATTGGAAAATATCTCTTATTCCCTTGTTTTGCATATAATATATTTTGGAGCAATATGGAAGATAATTTGAAGGGTTTTGAGACTATGCTACATATACTTTAACCTCATTTGATGGGATATACAAGAATGAAATGAATTACTTTGATACCACTGATGTAGATTTTAATTAAACTCTAGTGGATAACACACTAATTTGTATAAATGTAAAGTGCTATTAGAATTATGAATCAAATCAAAGAATTTGTCACAATAATAACATAATATTGTATTGTAAACAAATTAGGGCGACAATCTCTAAGAAGAGATGTGAAGCTATGAGACTCTTTTTCTTTATTTTTTACATTCAAAGGAAATTTATTTTATAACTATTTTTAGGTCTGTATTAAAATCTATGGGTACTTGGCCCAAATTCACTACGAAATGGCATTTTTCTAGCTACGTAACCAACTATTGTATTATAAAAATATTGGCATGTAATTACACACAATTTTTGGCGAGTAATTACATGAGGTTACTCACCAAAAATCATGAGTAATTTCCCATTGGTCATATTTTATAAATTCCACATTAAAAAAACATAATTTTACTCATTCCATTACAATTTTATAGGGTTTTTTAGTATGGTTTCATGATTTTCTAGGTTTTTTGATAAGATTTTGTGATTTTCTTGGGTTTTTGTCTCTGATTTCATGATTTGGTAATTTTTTTGCTTTGATTTCACAAATTTCTAAGGTTTTTTGTTTTGATTTCATTATTTGCTATGTTTTTTGCTTTGATTTCATTATTTCTCTAGTTTTTTCCTTGATTGCATAATTTGATAGGGTTTTTACTCTGATTTCCTAATATTTTGGAGGGGGGTTGCTTCCATTTCACAAATTTCTAGGGGTTTTTACTCCAATTTTATAATTTAGGACTATTACATGAGGATAAAGTAGCATTTTAGTTTATTTTATGTATTTTTAAAAGTAGTGATGAAGTTTTTAAGTAATTATCAGGCCCCAAGTATGGGTTAGAGTTTTGGACTATAGAGTAATTATCAAGAATGAGTTTTTAAACTATGATATTTAATAGGAAATGAACAATCTAAAAATTTAATATAAATTGATTTAACTTGAAATGTGAAAATTCATGTGAAAAGTGTTCCCCTAAGAAATTATGAGGTTTTTATGACTTGAAACTCATAAAAATGTTGATTTTTGGTTTTTCAAAGAAAAAATTTATTATTTTCATTTTAGTAATTTATAATTTTGGAGCTTGTTGGAATGAATTTTGGGAGTCAAACTATGCCAAATGGAGTTACACATGTTTTTACCATGTGGTGCACATTCTAAGCTTTCTAACACAATTTGAACTTAGTCGATTCTATCCATGGTCAAGGAATTTTGAGCTCTACAAGTTGGCATACTTGTTTTCTAGTGTTTTGTCAAAATATTATCCCAAACTGCTACCTTGATAAAATTCCCTCATTCATTCCTTTGATATAAATATCTAAACACTTATATGGATCCAAATTCTTGATTCTAGTTAAATACTTAAATGTTGAGAGTTATATTTATCTACCAAAATTATTTGCTTCAATTCTAAAAGCTATAAAACAACCCCCTATTCTATGTATTCTGATAGTGAAATATAATCTCCTTCACAAACTCTTTCCAAGTGGTGTCCTTGATATTTCACTCCAAGTCTAATCATACCATTGATAGGGATTCAAATATAATTAGAACTAAGTGATGCCTACCCTTATATTTGTATGTGTGTTATTGTGCTTGAAGTGTTGTTCTATAAGGTTTAACCATGAATAAATATGTTGTCCATCAAAATTATGAGGTGTTGAGTTGGGAAAGTGAATTCTTTATGCATGGCGTGGTCTTCCATATCCCTATTTTGGGGGAATTTGTCCATAAACATAGGGTACTACCATTACAAGTCCATTGTTGTTTACAGTAGATCCCATACTCATTATTGAAGTTATTATGGATATCATGGCTTGATATGGTACATAACTAGGTACAATGCAATATCTACTACCATTGTCATTCAACCATATGATTTCATATCCATGATGCATGTTGGATCCTATACTAACAGTGTAAGTATATGGAGATTTATTATATAATAGTTACATTACCAGAGAAGCCGCTATAAACTCCTAGTATGAATATGGTACATCATATGATATAGGTACGATAGGGATATATTGTGGATGTTCCCAAGGTATGCCTTTGGGCTAACAGATATGGGTGGATATATATTAGGACATATCCAGGTATATCTTTAGGCCCAGGGATGTACCCTAGGAGTATTCATGGTGTATCTGGGCCAAAAGCATTTTTTATTTTTTTTCAATTTCACCCAACGAAAAGTAAAACATGGACTTCATAATATAATTAAAAATAAACTACAGTGGATTTCAAACCCTAAAATCAGCTTTCTTACTCATTTTATCAAAATTATACAACACATTTATCTTTCATGACAGATTTACCTCTCATTTCACATTTGTTCTCTCATCTTCATTTTTAAAATACCTCTACCCATATTTATTTAACTTATTTTGTTTCCTCTATGTATATTATGTGGTTAATTTTGCTTATATATATAATATTTTTGTATGACCATATCCAAAACATATCTAAACCATCCTAAAAAAACCCTTGTATTCACTTATCTAATTCTCATACCCGTATCTATATCGATAACATGGTATAATAGTGGATCATCCACAAAACCATCATATGATGCACTATCAAAAAATGAAGTGTATGAAAAATTTAAAGGGTACAAGGAAAAAGTATTCCATTTTGAAGAAATTAGTTTTGATATTATAATTACATTTTGAAAACAACTAGCAAACCTCTACTAATGTTTTGAGTGACAACAAGAGTTGTGTCTTATTTACATTTGCATTCATGAAGATAATAAGGAGCATTTTCAAAAATTGTGTACATATGTTGGGTAACATGCTAGTGACTACTTCTCATCCTAAGTTGGTTGTTATAATATTATTTTGCATGTCTTGTGATACCATGTCCTCTTCCAAGATTATCTCTATGGATACCATTGCTAAGTACTCCATCTAAGTTGTTCATATTCGTGTGCTCACATTATTACTATTTGATTGTTTTGTCATTACTTTAGACAAATTTTGAATTTATGCCTTGATTTCTTCTATTCCTGGCTTGAGTTCACACTTCATAGGTGGAAATACATCTTCTATGATGTCTTATAGATTATAAGTAATGACTACCTAGCCACAATTATAAGGGATTTATGGCAACTGGTGTTATTATTTCTCAAGGTTTTGACATGATTTTTACTTTTATTTGCCTTTTGGTCTTTTGAGATTTGAAGACTAGATGGTACATTTTTATATGCATAATGATGCAGGAACATCAGTGTAACTACATAAATTTTACTTATGTAGGTTGGTATAGGGTTTTAAGAGTCTTATCAAGCAATAAATGCCTTATTCAAGGGAAAAGAAGTCAGTTTATAAGCTAGGTAGAGCCTTTTACAAGTTTTCCACCAAAAGGTTAATTCAAAAAAATAAAATTCCATACTTGTATATATATGAATTTTGATGTGTAAATAGGAGCCTTGGTGAAGGTGTATAGGTTAGATATAGGATAATCAATTTGGGTGGAGGCTTAGTAATCATTATCATATGTCAAGGTCATATATAAATACCAAGTAACTAAATAATTTGGAAGAAAACTCATTTTCCAAGTTGAGAGCAAGGTGGTTGAGGTGGTTTCAAGGCAAAGCTAGTAATTCTAAGCATGGATTTATATTCAAAAACTTGATGACCTTAAAACCTAAAATGGAGTAGATAAATACCTCAATAAGTATATAAATGTCATAGTAATTCAAGTTTGACATAAAGAGTTTACACTTTTCCTGGAGATGATAGTTAGTCCAAGGGTTTGCAAAGAAAGTTTGATTTTTATGATGAATAAAAGTGATGTACTTATTTGAATCATTAATTTTATATTTTTATTATTTGTATGAGTAAATATTAAATTCAAATTGAATTTATATTATATTCACTTTGAAGTTTTGTTGTTTAACCCTTCTCAAACCCCTATTTTCCATACTCAGTCATACATATAGTGGTTCTGTTTCACATAAAAATCCTTGTATGAGCCAAATTTTGTGATTGGAAAGTTTAATGATTTTTTTTTAGGTCCTAATATAAGTGTTATTTTTATTCATAAGCTTGTATATTTTATGAATGATCAAATTGTAGTGCTTGGCCTCTAAATACACAATCAAACCCAAATATAGACAAAAGGCTTGTAACTTGAGATTTAACCAACCAAATCCATTAAAAATTTGAGAGAAGTTATTAGAAAGGTTTTATAAGGTAATACAATTTATTTAAATAAAAAAACTCCTCTTATAATTCATGTTCTAGATGATTGTGTTTCCTCAACCTGTAGGTGTTAACTATGTAGAACCCATTAAGAAGAGTAATTATTAGTTTGTCTTGGTTTTGATTCAGGATATCACAAGGAAGTTTTGTTATAATTATATAACCATTTAAATATACTAGATTAAAGTGTTTTTAGTCATCTAATGTTTGAATTAATTCAAAATTCATCAAGAAGTTGAATTAGGCTTATACAAACCTAGAGTCGCAGGGTCATTACTGAGGTTAACTCCTTAAAGAAAAAATAAATAAAACTGGTTTCTCATTCCTATAAATAGTATACAAACATATTTAGAACATATTAAATCATTTATTGAATATATTTAATAATAACAATAACTATTCCAAGGCTAAATAGACCTTATTAAGTACTATAGTAGTTCATACATAAGTGAGATTTTCTTGGTATTATAAACTTAATAAATATTTTTGGACTTGTATGGATACCTAAGAAAGGTCAATTATCAATTTATTGGTGCATGTAAACCATTATTAAACAAACTATTCCTTGAATCTTCTATGAAAGATGGCTGTATGCAGGACTCTTCTTGAGATAATTATAGGTGCTCATCAAGCTAAGACATGGTAAGAAGATTTAGGTTTGTGGTTTTTGAGTTTGGAGTATTTAAATTGATCATTACCTAAGGATATAAAGTAATTTGATTCAAATCATTGATAACTTTGAGTATTTGAGTGTTTTAGGAGATCAGTGAAGGATCTTGTTTCAAGTAGATCATTGTAAGAAGATAGTGCCCTATTTTGCATCAAAGTGAAAGTGTCCTTTGTCAAGTCAAGACATTCAAGTATTTGAGTCATTCAATTATTCAGAGTATATTATTGGTCTTTAAACACAAATATATATATATATATATATATATATATATATATATATATATATATATATATATATATATATATATATATATATAAGGATCTTCTTATGCAAAAGATAAGAGATTGTTAAGTCTTATAAAAGGTCTAGTTTTTAGGCAAAGTATAGAGAAAAGAGTAAGTGGTCCACTTACTAAGAAATCAAGTGGTATCAGAGATTAGAAGACCTAAGATAAATATTTGATTGTAATTATAGTGGAGGTGACCCAAGGAAGATAGCAAGCTACTGAATACAAGCTTGTGGATATGGCACTTAGGATTAAGGTTACAACAAGGGTAAGAGAAGTCAATTAGCAGATGAAGACATGATGAGGGAGCTAAGAAACATAAAATAATGCTTAAAAATAATGGAAAGCACATAGATAAAATATACTATATGAGGCTATATCACTAATGATGATGTACAACCACAAGAATATACATTAGCAACAAAGAAGTAAGAAGGTGTAGAAGAAATAGTTATAAAGGTGATTGAGAAAGTAAGAAATAAACCTCAATTTGAAGTTCCCATGTATGATGGTAATCTTAATGAAGAAGAGTTGATAGATTGGATAAATACTCTAGATAAGTACTTTGATTATTAAAGGGGGGATAAATATAAATGAGTGAAGTTTGTTGTGACGAGGCTAAGCAGACATGCATCATTATGGTTGGATGCAGTACAGAATGATAGTGTAAATAAATATAACCAAAATATTACCTCATGGGACATCATGGTGGCTAAAATCAAGGGTAAGTTTATACCTATAGATTATCAGATTGATCTTTTTAGGAAACTTTAAAATTGGAAACAAAGTGATATGACAATTAAAGAATATACTGAAGAATTTTATAGACTAACCATAAGAGTGGGTCATATTTAATAGGACATGGAGAAAGTATCCACGTATGTCAATGGTTTAAATTTTTTAATTCAGGATGAAATTGCTTTATTGTTTCCTATAATAGTGGAAGAAGCCTATTAGCTTTTACTTAACGCAATAGAAAAGATGAGCAGGGTTCCAAAATATAAGAGTAGTTACTTTAGAGAGAATAGATAGCATGGTGAGAGCATCCATCTTTATGAAGAAAAAGAGATCACACCTTCAAGTCAATCTCAAAGCTCAATACGATATCATCTATACAAAAGCAAAATCTTCTATCTAGAAGGTAAGAAAGGTTTATTTTGGGGTAGATGTTATAAGAGTCATGAATTTGGTTATAGACCTCATGAAACTCCAAATTATGATCAAAGAAATCATGCTAATCACATATTGCAAGCTAAAAATGAAGAAAGTACAGGGCCAACTAAAGAACCTAAAAGGAGAATATTCTTACTGAAGGATAAGATTCTTTCCAAGCTAAAGGAAAAAAATGTAGAACCAATACAAAGACAAAGCATATTCAGGACCATATTCAAAGTGTAAGGTAAATGATGTCAAGTCATTATTGATAGTGGAAGTATTGACAATTTGGTATGTGATAAGATGGTTAATAAATTGAATTTGGAGAAGATAGATCATCCTACTCCTTACAAAATCCTGGCTACCAAATGGACATGATTTTTTTAAAATGAATAGTGTAGAGTAGAATTTTAGATTAGAATCTATAGAGATGTGGTATTGTGTGATGTGGTACAAATAGATGATTTTAATATTATTTTAGGCATGCCATGGTAGTATGACATGAAGGCTCTCCATGATGGATAGAGAAACACCTATACTTTTGAAATATGAGGGGATGAGCATATAATCCTTCCACTAATAGAATAAGGAACAACAAAAAAGGGTAATGATAATGGGTTGGTAATAAATAACAAGATTTTTCTACCATAAATAGAAGAAACATAGGTAAATGACATTATTCAAGATTTTTTACAATAGGTAAAAGAAGATGAAGAGGAGGATACAATAGTTGATGCAATTAAAGAGGTATTTGATTTACCTTTAGAACATTAGGATTCATTTGATGAACATATGAATGTGGATAATAATGAGATTGATAATGATTTTTTGTTAATGAGAAACACAACTCCTCCAAGAGAATATATTGTAAAAGTAACATTGTTAAAAGAGGTTGCCATGGAAGGCATTTGTAAAGAAAAAGTGCTTAGTAAGTAATACGAGGAGGAGGAGAAATAGAAGATTATTTTAAGCAACAATAGGAATATTTCATGTGAAAACCCTTTGTTAGGTTGTGGAGCTAAAAACTTCAATTGTTTGCAGACATGGAGGAGGTTGCTAAGTTCCAGGGATACCAGCGTTAGCAACGCAACTAACGTTGGTCATATTCAGTGTAAAGGGCAACCGACATCAGCAGGAGTCAGCCGATGTTGGTCACATCCAGTCAGACAGTGACAGACGTCGATCGCCTATGCGGTTATATAACTATTCATTGCATGAACAGTTAGTTTGTTGAACTACTTATTTGCATGTAAAAGGCTATTTTGAGTCTTGAGCTGCGTGTCTAATTATTTTAAATTAAAATTCTAAGTTATTGTTTAGCATGGGATCTATTTATAGACCCATTGGCATGTATTGTAATTAAGAGCAATAGAGGAAGGCAAGGTAGATCCTTCCAATTGTAAGAACAGGGTGATCTGCAGGTTGTTGCAAGATTAGGGAGAAGTTCTACATGGTAAGTAAGATCATTTGAGTTGCAGGTTGTTGCAAGTTCATGGGAGATCTACTTGAAGTACTTTGAATACTTGTGTACTGGCAGTGTTATTACTAACTGGTTGGAGGTGAACAACTCTATGTTTGAGTTATGTGTTGGGACCATTTTTGGTAGGAGAGTGAACTCTTGAGGGAAAGAGATCTATACATTTGAGAGGTGTGGAAGATTGTGGCATCTTCATTTTATTTCCTTCTAGCATGAGTATTAATACAAGATTGTGTATTGTCTCTCATATTCTGTGTTATTTGTGAATTCTAGTTACTTGTTAATTCTGGTATAATTCTGTGTTTAGTTGCTTATACAAGGTAATCATATTGTACTCTTATTGAGGATTTAGATCCTGACAAGTGGTATCAGAGCATTTATGTTTTAGGTGCCTTACACCCTTTAATTGAGGTTATAAATAGATATGATTAGGTTTTATATGAAATAAACAACCCATATGAAGGAGGAAAGGAAGGATAAAGGACCAAAAAGAAGATCTTCCTTCAAATTATTTTGACTACCATCTATTTGGTAGCCATCATGGTGATAGAAAATAGGTCTCAAGGACCTAATAAACAATTGTGTTTCTATAATATGTTTGTTTTATGTGCAGGAGTAGGTACAAGGAAAGATAGAGAAAGATTGGAGATAAGAACTACAAGAATGAATGAATAAGATAATTTGATTTTGCAAACAATATAACCATATGGAATAAAAAAGAAACAAATGAAAAAGATGATATGTTGCATGAAAGAACTAGGAGAAGTTCAATCTTTTCAAAAAGATCTAAACTTCATGTTTTAAGGAAAATGCATCAAAGTCAAAATGAAAAAATGTATCTTCAAGCTCAAAACTAGTCTAAACCAACAAGATAAGCTTTGATATCTAGGAGGAGAATTGAAATAAATTATAAAAATGACCAAAGTGAATAAGGACATCAAAAATAAGAAGAAAAAGAAGATAAACAAGCATGGAGTAGTATAAAGCATTCATGAACATGAGTTCATGAAGGGTTATTTTATACACTGGTAGTTTAATGCAGGAGCATCAGTGTAAAAATGTAAATTTTACTTGTCTAGATTGGTATAGAGTTTTAAGAGCCTTGTCAAGAAATAAATACATTGTTTGAGGGCAAATAAGTCAGTGTATAGGCTAGGTAGAGACTTTGACAAGTTTCCAACGAAAAGGCTAATTCAAAAAAATAAAATTCCATAATTGTAGATATATGAATTCACATGTGTAAATATGAGTCTTGGTGAATTTGTATAGGTTAGATATAGGATAATCGATGTGTATATATTCCTATTAATCATTATCCTATGACAAGGTCATCTAGAAAGATCAAGTAACTAAAGAATTTGCAAGAAAAGTCATTTTCCAAGTTGAGAGCAAGGTAGTTGAGGTGGTTTCAAGGCAAAGATAAAAAATCTAAGATTGGATTTACCTTAAACAACCCAATGACCTTCAAATATATAATGGAGGAGTAGATAAATACCTCAACAAGTATATAAAAGTCATAATAATTCAAGTTTGAGATAGAGAGTTTATAGTCTGCCTATATATGACAGTCAGTCTAGGGGTTTAAAAAGAAAGTGTGATTGTTATGATGAATAAAAGTGATGTACTTGTTTGAATCATTGTTTTTATTTTTTGATTATATGTATGACTAAGGATTCAATGAAAATTTAAGTGATATTGTATTCACTTTAAAGTTTTGTTGCTTAACCCTTCTCAAATCCCTATTTTTCATACTCAGTCATACTTACATTGGTTTTGTTGCATGTAAAAATCCTTTTATGAGATAAATTTTGTGATTTTAAGAGTTCAAGGAATTTTTAAGGTCCTAATATAATTTTTAGTTTGATTCAAGATCTCATAGCTTTTATGAATGATCAAATTGTATCTCTCAGCCTCTAAATACACAGTCAAACCCTTATAGAGACAAAAAGGCCTATAACCCAAGATTTAACTGACCAAATACATTAAAAACTTGAGATAATTTTTTATAAAGGTTTTATAAAGTAATAAAATTTATTTAAATACAAAACTCATCTTATAATTCATATTCTATATGACTATGTTTCCTCAACCTGTAGGTGTTAACTGTGTAGAACTAATCAAGAGGAGTAATGGTTATTTTGTCTTGGTTCTAAGTCAGAATCTCAAAAGGAAGTTTTTTTATCATTACATAACCATTTTAATATACTAGAGTAAAGTTTTTTTAGTCATCCAATGTTTTAAGTGAGTCAAAATTCATCAAGAAGTTGAAGTAGGATTGTACAGACCTAAAGTAGTAGGGTCACTACTGAGGTTAACTCCTTAAAGAAACAATAAATAAAATTGGTTTATCATTATTATAAATAACCTAAAAACATATTTATAACATCTTTAATAATTTATTTAAGATATTCAAGAAGAAAAATAACTCTTCCAAGGCTAAATAAACTTGATTAAGTACTGTAGTAGTTCAGTCATAAGAGAGATTTTATAGGTGTTGGCGACTTAATATTTTTAGACTTGTATGGATATATAATAAGGTCCATTATAAATTTATTTTACATGTTAACTATTATTAAACCAACTATTCATTGAATATTTTGTGAAAGATGATTATATGTAGGACTCTTTTTGAGACAGTTGTAGGTGCTCATTAGGCTAAGATAGGGTAAGGAGATTAAGGTATGTGTTTCTTGAGTTTGGAGCTTTAAAATTGCTAATGACCTAAGGATATAAAGTAATTTGAGTAAAATAATTGATAATTCTAAGTATTTGAGTGGTTTAGGAGATCATTAAAGGATCTTGTTTCAAGTAGATCATTGTAACAATATAGTGCCCTATTTTGCATCAAAGTGAGTATCTTTTGTCAAGTTTAGACATTCAAGTGTTTGAGTCATTCAAGCATGAGAGTAGATTATTGGTATTTAAATACCAATATAGATAAGGATATTCTTATGTAAAAGATAAGAGATTTTCAAGTCTTATAAAAGGTCTAGTTTGCAAGCAGAGTATAGAAAAAAGAGTAAGTGGGCCACTTACGAAGACATCAAGTAGTAAGGATAATAAAAGTTCAAGTTTTCATGGTGATTTCAGGCCTTACCAATAACTTGATAGTTGAGACTAAAATGAAGAGTCATATCCTAAAATGAAGGATTCATACAAGCATTGATCAAGACCAATTTAGTAGGGGAGGGGAGTGGGGAAAATTATTGATTGCAAGAGACCTATATGGATGTGAACAACTCCACAAGGCAAATCTAATTATTTCTATGCACAATAACTCCCCTGCATATTTTGTTTCATTATCTCCTAGTTGACACATACCATTAATTCTTATTGATTTGGTGGATAGTTTATGATTGAGATAGGTTTTGAGCTAGCTAGACTAAGATCTAAAATAATCTTTCCTAAACTCCCACTCAAATTATAAATATAATGGATCTACTATGTAAAAAAAAAAATTTGAGAGATTTTTATTTAAAAATTTGTTAAATATGAAGTTTTTTTTTCCCTTTATCCTATCGTTATCTACTTCTCTAAATAGCATAATTCATTACTTGAATTATTATTTTGATACAACTTATTATGATATTGGTATTTTACTGTGTTTAAAAATAAAAATATAGAACATATAACAATAATAATAAACTCCAATACAATCTAATATTATGAATAGTGCAACAACATTCCATTCTAATGCAAATAGATATTCAACACAATGTAGATCCATTATGTAGATGATGTAGGAAAGTAGAGTGACTTCAAGGGAGTAACCTCCAAGAAGTGGAATTCCAAATACAAAAAAAAAATATGCCTTAAAATATAATAATTAGTACCTATTTATATCTAAAGTGTATTAAACTAAATGCATACAAATAATCAAACCCATAAAGTCTCTAGCAATAGATATTTTTTTATATTATTTTCATGAAACACATATATGCAAATTGAAAGAAACTAAACTAATAAAACTCACTGGGAAAATTCAAATCTTAAGTATCCTTATCACACATGTAGCCATGTAATTGTTTTCGTAATGATCCTCAAGTCTCTGCACAAATATTAAATGTTTTACACCATATATTCCCTTGAAGGTTATCATTCCCAAGAGGATCAAGTTCACATATGAAGGGTTTCATCCTCAAGCACTAAGAAAGTTGATATAGTAACATCACCTTCTGGTAGTTAAAGTTGAGTTTTGTTAATAATCAAAAGCATATTTTTTTCTACCTTATGCATTGTTTTATATCCTAGCTTCTAGTGACCCTAAATAATAGGAAATCAATCGATAAAGGGTGGAAGATAATAGATAGTTGATTTCCTCAAATTTAGGTAACAAAATAATAATTAAATTCTAAAAAATAGGAAGCTAAGTGATAATTAACTTCCTCAAACATAGGAAACTATTTGAACATCTCCCTGCAATTGTGGTGCTAAATGACTGAGACAAACAATTTCTCTTTGTCTTATTTTATAGAGTAATCTCCCAACTAATTTTATTATAAATGTAGATAAACTAATATGATTTATTATGATTGAAAGACTTAATATTTTATACTAACTTTAGAAAAATCAAACACTTAGTGTTATGGGTTAAAGGGGACATTACAAATTCATCCTCCTCAAAATTTCTTGCCCAAAATCAATGCAACAATGAATATTCAAAGATCTTTGGCCCCTCTCAAGTAGCATCTCAGTGGATAGGTTCTTCTAATGGACCAATTACTCTATGACAATCATGCCCCTTAATTTCTTCTCATGTATGTCAATTATGGCCTTTAGAACTAGTATGAGTTCCCCTCATCATCTAAGGGTGGAAAATCAACTGATGGTGCAACATGTTGGCCAAGTGCCTTTTTAAGGCAAGATACATTGAAAATATTATGAATTTGGCTGCTAGCTAGAAACTCAAACTCATAGACCACTTCACCAACTCTCTTCAAGACTCTGAATGATCCATAGAAGAGGGTTTTGAGATTTTTAGCCCCACTTATATTAATGTAAGTTTGACTGTAAGGATGCAATCATATAAATATCATATCTCCAACTTCAAAGGATCTCTTGGTGCGATTTCTATTTGCATAATGATTCTATAAATTTTGGTTTTATTGCACATGATATTTAAGTGACCTTAAAATTTCCTATCTATGTTCCACCAAGTCATCAGCTATCGATACTTTGCTATCAGCGAACACCACATCAATGAAAGTTGGTGCATCATATCCATATAGTGCCATAAATGATGTCATGTCAGTGTACATATGGTAAGTGGTATTATAAAAATATTATCTAAGATTCAACCACTCAATCTATATTGTTTATTGATCTATAACATAGTTCCTCAAGTACCCTTTTACCCACTTATTTACTATCTCAGTCTATTCTTCAATCTGGGGGTGATAATTCATACTAGGAGTGAGATTGGTACCCATAAAACAAAATAACTCCTGTTAAAAGGAACTAAGAAATCTATTTTCCCTATCGATGGAAATAATCTTATTGAAACCATGATCAAAATACCTCTCTAAAAAATAAGTCAACTACTTGTTATGCTCTAAAATTAGTAGGGATGGCAAAAAAATGTGCATATTTAGTTAACTTATCCACTACAACAAAAATGCAGTCCTTACCATTGACCTTAGGAAAACATGTGATGAAATCCATGGATTTAATTTCCTATTTTTGGTTGGGAATGGGAAAACACTGTAGTAAACCTTCTATAAAAGTATCCACTACCTTATTATTTTGGCAAGTAGTACACTCTCTAGTATGCCTAAGAGCATCTTCTTTGAGGCCCTTCCAGGTAAATCTCTCCCTTAGTAGACTATAAGTCTTGTATAAACCTAGGGACCAACCATAGGTGCATCATGAAAAGTCATCATAATTTTATCCTTCATATTAGACTTGGGTACAAGGAAATTTTTGTTCTTATACAAGATAAGACCTTATGTCACTATATACCTATCATCCTTCACACTTCCATTTGAAATATTAGTATCAAAAGTGTTTTTAACATATTTTTCCATGATAGAAACCTTCCAATAAGCAACAATAAAACATAAGGAGTAGAAAATAGGCATTTGGGAAAGAGCATCAACAACCATATTCTTTTTACCCTTCACATATTCTATGTCAAAATCATAGGCTTGAAGCTTATTCACCCACTTTTATTGTCGATCATTCAAATTATGTTAGCCAAGGAAGAATTTTAGAATTTTGTGATCTATTCTTACCAAAAAATTTCTACATACTAAGTATTAATTGAACTTAGCCAAAATATGCATGATAACAAGCATTTCCTTGTCATAAATAGAAAATACCCTTTATGAAGTTTTCAATTTTCTGATTTTGAATACTATGGGATGCCCCTTTTGCATTAGCACAACTCTAATCCCTACACTTGAATCATCATACTCAACAAAAAATATTTGTAATTCTCCCTTCTGGTTGAAACCAAATTATGGGATTTATTAGCAAACCCTTTTTAAGAATAAAAATATGAGATTCTAAATAAACCCTAAATTTTTAAAATTAAGGATAAATCCATTTTAACTTGAAATTTTATATAAATAATTAAAGTCATCGAATGCCCATAAAAAACAATTTTTTTTTTTTGAAATCATATTGAAATGCAAAGTACAAAACAAAATATATTGGTTGAAACCCTAGCCAAAATTATGCATGAAAAATTTAGAATTTTAACCCTAAATTATTATGCCCACTTGGCATGTATAAATGAAAACCCTAAGGGTAGAATATATGATTGTACAATTAATAGTATAGATGAAATGGTTGGTTGTAAATGGTATCCAAGCTAGATGATGATGACATCATAAGCTAAAAATGACCAAATGAGAGTTATGGCTAGTTGGAGATGATGTATAGATGGCAGAAGAGTGATGCCCTAATTACCAACAATGTTTAAAAGTTTCAAATGATAGTTTTGAAACCCTATTATGATTGTAACATGATTGTATCAATCTTATTTAGGGTTTATATCACTATAACAAGTTGATTTAGGGCTGAAAATGATGATGTCATCAATGGAGGGATGTATAATTGCTACCCTAGCTAGTACAGTTGATAAAAAACCCTATGATGAACCTTAGAAGGAGTTTTAAATATGATAAATCTTATTGATTATTGTATTAATGATAAATTCTAATAGTATCCTGATTTGAAAGCAAAATTATACTTCCCAAATGGAACCACCTCACAAGACATAAGGGTTTTTATCCTCAAGTCTCCTTAACCACCTAGAATTTCACTCAAATTAAAACTATTATGGCTTTCATTTTTATTCCATTAAACTGAGTCCTTTTTCCTACATCATTTAGTGATCATACCACCTTACATGTGCAAATTTGAATCTATTCATGACTCATAATAATAACTCATGACATGAAATTATCAAAATCAGTAACATGACATTGGCACAATAACTACAAAACTATATATCCACTTGTATGAGTGTAACTAAAATAATGTGGTGGATGATAATGCTAATGACAATAAAATTAATGGTGACAATTTTTTTCATAGCTTCCCTAAGTATATTTACTCTATCACTTGATGGTAGTATCCCATAACCACACAATGTCATGTTGGTGATCTTTTGTGCATATATATAGCTTTTGGAGTTACTTCACCATGTTTATACAATGTTATTATGGTATTCATGTGAACATCCCCTTGAGATCTTATTGTGGTGTTTATAACTTCCTCAATAAGAAGGATATATCCAACACAATTACTCAACTCTTGATGGTAATATTTACTTAAGGGAAATCTCAGAAGTGCAAAATCAAACACCATGTAAAGCTCATCCAAAATAGACCAAATACCATCATGAGAAGATATATCACCTAAACCCATGTCATAAGATTCATTGCACACCTTGTGCCTACCTCAAGTTATAACAAGTTTTTATGCCTTAATGATGAAAGGAATGGTGAAGCCATCTTGTAGTATCTCATCTTTCATTAATTCTCTATCACACATCCAAGGGTGGTAAACCTATATTTAGCTTGATTCCAAAAACACCACACCATGATTAGTCATAAAACATTAAACATAAAAATGACACCCATTTTGCTTACCATAAGCTAACATCAAGCATCCCATTTTGATTATCCCCATCAGGGCATCATTTATAACCTTGTCTTCAAGTGTAGAACATAGGTCCAAGGAGTGATCTATGAATCGTGAGCATTGATACTCCACAACTTTGTAATAATGCACAACATACTCTATATGATTCCTTGTGAAATTCCTTTCTATTCAAATTTATGGGATGAAGAATTAACTAGAAATAATAATATTGATCTCATCAAATCCTTTGTCATTCTTATATCTCAAAATATCACCCAGATCTCATACGTAAAATTAATTTGAACTTAAATCAAAAAATATATATGCCCTATGTTGCAAGTTGTATCCTTGACCCTATCATCATTTAAAAATGCTTTCCATGATGACAAGAAAATTTGAATGGCATATTATGAAGTAATAAATCTTAAATATGACCATCCTTTACATACCTTGGGATGTAATCAAAATGTTCACCTTCCTTTGCCAAATTAGAAATTATTGATATATCATCAACATATCCATCCTTATGACTCAAAATTTCTAAGTCAGGATCAACACTATCCTTAATTGCATGCTTATCAACATGGGTATCCTGAAATTCAATCATTTATGACATCGACTCACCTTTGGAAGATTGTTGGATAGCTCATGGATTAAAACATCTATTTCCATCTTTTATTTTTTTTATTTATCTAGTTATGCATTTTCTTCCTTAGATTCATTGATAAACATGTAATCATTAGAAGTCAATAAAACATCTTATACTATCAAAGGATCTTTACCCCCACTCTTCATGTTGGATCCCTACTATTCTTACTCATTGATGTTTTGTGGCTCTAAATTTGACTACTCTTCTCACTTCTTAATTTATTCTTTAGCAATATTTTGTGTTTTGGACTTTCCCTCTTTCTTCTTCAGCCTTATACTTATATTTTATTCATATATCTACAATATTTATTCAAAGGTATTATAATATTTGTAGATGTCATAATTTTTATCATATGTAACAGAGGCAAGAAGTTGGACCTCATTTTTTTCACACTACTCTTCTAACCATGCCTCATGAATAGGAATTTTTTTCATGATCTTATAAATGAAGTTAGATATTCATAACTAATAATAAAATACTCCAATAACTGGTTCTTAAAATTTTGGCTCTTCATTCAGTCTAAGATATCCTCAATTGGATTTGTAGATCTTTCTCTTTGATTTCCCATTATGTTGCATTAAAAATTTGATCTAATCTTTTAAGTGGCAAGATCAATGCTCTGATACCACTATAATTTCCCCTTTTCATTGAAATTTTGAATTATGGTATTTTTAGCAAATCATTTTTAAGAATAAATATGAGATTCTAAATAAATCTTGAATTCTAAAAACCTTTTAACTTGGAATTTTATAGAAATATTTAAAGTGGTTAAACGTCCACAAAAAGCAAAAATTTTATTGAAATTAGATTACAATGCAAAGTACAAAACATAATATATTTGGTTAGGGTCAAAATTTAGAATTGTAACCCTATATTTTTATACCCACCTAACATTTACAAATAACAAACCCTAAGGGTAGAACCTGTACTTGTACAAGTAACTATATAGATAAATTAGCTGGCTAAAAATGGTGTCCCAACTTTTTGATGATGATGTCACAAGCTAAAAATGATTGAATGGGAGGTATGGCTAGCTAGATATGTTGTATGGATGGTTGAATAATGATGCCCTAGCTAGCAACAATGTCCAAAATTTTGAAATGATAAGACTAAAATTTTAGTATGGTTGTAGCATCACTATATCAATATTATTTAGGGATGATATCATTATAGTGAATTTATTTAGGGTTAAAAATGATGACATAAACAATAGAGGTATATATGGATTTTTCCCTAGCTAGTGTGGTTGGTAGAAACCCTAGTATAAACCTTGGAAGGAGATAGAAATATGATAAATCTACATGATGATTCTCCCAATGCTAAATTCTACTAGTATCCTAATATGAAAGTACAATTGTAGTTCTTGAATGGAACCACCTCATAATACTAGAGGGTTTTCATCCTTAAGTATCCTTATCTATCAGAAGCTTTTCATCCTCAAAGGCTAAAAGTTAAATCAGATGCTCAAACTTACAAAAGTGTAATTGATAATAGGTAAAATGTGATTTCTAAATGACCCCCTAATGCCTTTTTATTATTTCACTTGATACATTTTTGAAAGAAAAGCCCCAAAAGTGGTTTCCCATCTTCTAATTTGATATTAACTTGCTTTATTTAGAAATTCACACTTATTAAATTTTATTTATAATAATAAATTAATATTAAGTTGTCACTTTTTAATAAATATTAAGTCACTTGATGTATATATTATAATATACATATAAACTAAAAGGAGGGGGGAAATGAGTGAAAATCACAACTTTGAACCCTAATCGTTATGGAAATCCTTTGTGATAGTGATTGGTTTAATGATGATGTTTGGTTTAATGGTAAAAGTAGGGTCAATAATGGACATATCTAGTAGGTCATCAATGGATTTTTATATTGATGAGAATAAGACCCTAGATTTTAGATCAAGTGGAAATCAATGTTTTAAGTCTTAGGGGACCCTGCTTTCCATTTCATGGGAGACTATGTTCAATTATCTGAGTCCATCTGTACTGAAACCTTTTCCTCCTCTGCATCATGATCTTGATGTGGTGGTGGCATATGGTTCTCCTATGGATGAGGTAGGGGTACCTCTAAGGTCTATGAAACCTATTGGAAAAGAAGGCATTGATGTAATTGAGGACATAGTTGCAGTAGGGGAGACCTTAACCAAAGATGATTGGTATCCCACCTTTGTCGACATGGTTTCTAGAAAATTCTTGCATCAACCTTTAGCCCCTGCTAAAGGTTTTCCCACTCTTATCTTTGCAGAAGAGGAACTGGCAGCCATTGAGAATAAGGAAGAGCACTTGTTCACCCTAGGCATGATTTTTTAGTTCACAAGCTTTTGTCTGAACCTGCCTCAACTCCATAAATAGATTTTGAATGAATGGTAGGATTTGATTACAGTCCAAGGTTTTATTCAAGATGGAAAAATGCAGGTATCCAAGATTAAAAAATTTGTATCCATGGTGCTTCATGCCATAAAGTGTTAGAAAAAATGTTAGTGGATGGATAGGTTGATCTAATAATGATAGAAGATGATAGTAAAGTGTTTGAAAAAATGGTTGAATATAATAATCTAGAAATTGAGAAACTAAGGTACCAATTAATGGTGCATTCTCTTTATGGATTAACAAAATGTTTTTGGGTGAAAGGGATATATGTTATGTTTAATTTAAAATAGAGGTTGGAGGCCTCTTTAAATGTTTCAACTGAATTTTAGTGTTTAGTTTATCAAGGTAAGGAACTTAATTTACCATTATTTTAGTATAATCTACGAAAAGACTCGATCATTTCCATGGCTCCCATATTGTGGGGAGGGATGGATGGTTTAAAGCAAACATCTAATCTCAAACCTGCATCCTTAAAATATGTGGTTAGATATGTTGCTTCCAATTCAAATTTGGAAAAATATTTTCCTCCTCAAGTCTATATTGTTGATCAAGTGAAGGAAGTTCCTTTTGTGGAGATTTCAAATGGGGATGTCGATGATTATTTTTATTCTCTAGATGAGGATGCATTTATATTTAGATTTAATGGTTTATGGCCTTTTTCAACTGCTCTATACAATTGGGTTCATGAAACATGGTTGAATCAATGTGAAATTTCTCTGTTCTCTAAAGGTTTTTTTGTTATTCAATTCTACAATCAACAAGATTATTAAAAATGTCTTTTGGAAGGCCCTTGGTTTTGCGGCAATACAGGGTTTTTTATCGCTCCATAATTTATGGACTTTGACCCTCTCACTCTTTTAGTCACTACTATGCCATTTTGGGTTCATCTTCCTAATCTACCTTTGCATTTTTGGCATGCTTATAAGGAAATAACTAATGCTTTGAGGTCTTTTTTGAATAATTGTCATGAGAGAGCTATTTTAGGCTTGTGCACTTATTCTAGAATTTGTGTAGAGATTGACTTAAGCAAAGGGGTTTCAAAAAAAGTCATTTTAAAATATGGCAAAGTTCAGCATGTTCAAGTTTTAGATTATGAGAACACTACTTTTAAAGGCCATAAATACAAATTACGAGGGAATATTCATGCATCTTATCCTTAGGGGTACCCATAAATGGTTAAAAATAAGGGAAAAAAAGTTTAAAACAAATAAATGGAATGCACTAGATCCATCATTAGTCGCTGAAGACTATTTTATAGATTCAGAGACATGAGCAAATAGAGATTTGGGAGATAAGAGAGAAGAAAAAACTACTTCTACTAAAGAAGTAGTGCCCAATGAAGGAGTAACAAATGTTTTTTAGAATTCCCCTTTGAAGTAGTTAGTTAGGGGAGTGAATAGATAACATGAGTTTGAAAACTTGGAAATAGACAAAGAATTGTTTGAAAATAGAAATTTGGAAACATAAAATCTGGATAAACAATTAGTTGTGGTGAACTCCAAGAAAAAAATATGACAAAAGGTAAAAAAGGAAAGACAAATAATCATTTAGATTAATTTCCCACAAGCTAATGTTTGATACCTACTTTTGGGTGATAAATAAATATGTTGTTTGATTACTTCTTACCTTGTGGTTGTTTGGTGTAATTGGCTCTTTTGGGCCATGGTATTTTAGCCTAGTTTGTAGTGTAATCTCAGTATTAATATAGGGTATGGATCCCATAAAAACCAGTAATTATCCAAAAAAAATTAAGTCATTTGACAACTTAAAAATATCAACATTATTATTTTTCACTTTGTTTTAACAAGGGGTCATGATAATGGTTGTAAGAAATTGGGTATGAAAAGTACATGACATGAGCTCATTACCTTCTTGAGCTTCTCAAAACCTTCTTGAGTTGTATCATTCCATAATAAGTCTCTCTTATTGGTCATGTTATTCAAGGGTGATGTTAGCTATGAGAAACCCCTAATGAATCTTTGATAGTAATGCATAGGCCAAATAAGCCTCTTAAATGAGTTAATGTAAGAGGGGTTGGCTGATCTAGAATGTCTTAGATATTTTATTGATCCACCTAAATACCATGATCACTAATTATGTGACCCAAGTATATAATCTCTGTAACTCTAAAATCAAACTTAGATTCTTTTGTAATAAAGACCCATTGCTGCAATATCCCAAGGATTGTATCCAAGTGTCTCAAGTTATCATCACAATTTTTAATATATACCAATATATCATCAAAGAATACCAAAAAACAAATTCTCAACTAAGCATTGAATACTTGAATCATAGCTAACTAATTGAAAAATGGTTAGAGCATTTTTTTAGCCCAAATAACATGGCCACAAACTCGTAGTGTCCATAATGGCACTTAAAATCTATCTTGTGTACACCCTCATCATGCATATAAGTATGATGGTAGTTGGATCTCAATTTAATTTTTGAAAAGTAGATAGTTTCATGTAATTCATAAATAAGCTCATCGATATTAGGAATATGATATCTATTTTCTATTATCTTATTTTTAGGGTGGACCCACTATCAATAATCATGATAATCCATTATTTAGATATCTCCCCAAAAATTTGGAATAGGTGATACCATGGTGATCCCAAAAGAGCTGTAAGTGTCCCTTCTCTATTTTCAATATTATCCCCTACCAACCTCAAGCTCATACTTTACAATTGATTATTTTGTTGCATGTTGTTGTTCTAATTTATCTATCTCATAACCAATATCTTCTTCATAAAAAATTATTTAAATTTAGTGTACTTGGATCTTGGCCACACATCTATGACTAGGCTCCTAAGGCTCTTTGCACAAAAAACACTTCTTTATTCTAAGCTCATTTCTAGTTTGCTCATCAATATTTTTTGTTTTAATGGGTTGAGGTGTAGCTCTTTGAGGGTATGAGTTAAATCCTTTTATTTGAAAATTATCCTTTTGTTATCCTGTAGTAGTTGCTTTAAGCTGATTTGAAAATTTTCTACTTAGTACAAATGGCTCAATTGTCAAAGCCCTCTAAATAGCCTTTTGTAGTGATAGGAGTGCAAAGGCATTAACTATAACTTTAATGGGCTCAAATAAACCTTCAAAAAAGAGAAAAGTGATTTTCTTTTTTGATACATCAAGTACCATAAATATGACTTGATGAAATTCAACAACATAAAAATTTATTAAGGTTTGTTGTTTGATTCTGGTAAGATCCCTAAATTACTCTTCCTCATCCTTTCGCTCAAAGCAGTCCAACAATCTTTGACTAAAATAATCAAATTTATCTACATAACTACACCCTTGTGTGACCAAACCATGGTGTCACTAGTCATAGGCAACACCCTCCAAATTCAATGTGGTGAATTGAATGGCATATTCCTCCACCATAGGGTTGAGTGTAAAGTAGGTCTACAGTTTTTGTAACCATGCTTAAGGAATGATTTTATTGATACATGATTCAAACTTTTAAGGTTTTACACATGTAATTCCTATGTTTGGTTAAAGGGATAAAATGCCTAAATCAGTTAAATAAATTATGATAATTAATCTACTAATTTTTTATGATTTTGACCTTATTTTACTTTATATAAATAGCAACAAATAGGGATAAATAGAGACTTGGCTAAAAATTGACTATCATAGGTGATCTAGGTTCTAAGTTTTGAGATCTAAGTTATTGTCAATATCATTAATAAGATTATCATATTCATCTATTCACTGGATGATAGCATGTAGTTTGGATAATATCTCCATCTATGTGTAGTGTCCTCAATGTGGCACTAATTTACCCTATGTGGGATTGTTCTTCACATGCACCTATGCCTGTATGTTTTATTCTTACATGCCTAAAACTTGTAGTTATGTATTATACCTATTATCACCAAATATTTTACCCTAGAAGAGGGTGTTCAAGCCTCTTATATATTTGGGAAACATGGGAACATTTCCAAGTATGTGGGTGTACCTATATTGGAAATGAGCCTCTAAATTTAAGGGCTAGATCTCTAAATGTATCTTGAAGTGATTTCACCTATGCTAATGCTTGTTGTTTCAAACTGTTTTTGCTTTTCTATATTCAAAGGAAGTAAGAAACTAAGATAAATGGTCAGGGATTTGTACGTACCCAGATGGAGTTTGTGCACCGTATCCAGACGACTGAAGGAGCTCCTCTTTGGCTATGGAGGATGACACCTATAGATAAGAGAGACTTAAACAAGAAAACTTTTAGATAGATAGGTGGTGGACTGCCAAGCAAAAGCTTGATCCTAGAAATGTAAAGACTTCTTGGAGGGGTGACAGTCCACTAGCTGATAAAGAGAAATTTGCTAAAAGAGAAATGGTGAAAGACTGAACAAAAGAAATAAAGATAATGCGTACCTATATTTAGAAATCTGTCTTCCACAGTCATCGACGTCGGTATGCCTGTTGGCGTCGATTGGTCAAGGTTGCCGGCGCCGATTAGTCTGTCGACATCATTAGGGCCAATGGGCCTAGAGGCTGGCGTCAGTCAGGGCAATGAGGCTTTGGATGAGTCTCAGGTCAGTCTGTGGTCGACAGAACAGTCTGGGATGTCTGTGGGAGTTTTAGTGGCTTGTGCTGGGTTTGTAGGGTAGAGAGTGTGGTCTGAAAGAGGGACCAGATGTAAGACAGGGGTGAGAGGGAGGTAAGGATGAGAGAAGACTTTTCAGCCTCTCTGGGAAGAATAGATTGGGTTATGTCCATAGTGCTTGGAAATGGATAGTGGGTTGATTTCTAATGGATTTAAAAGAGTACTAAAATATAAAAACCAGTTGAAATACTTAGCTGTGAGTGGAGAGGCAAAAGTGCAGGAGGTCTATTTTTGTTGTGGCTGATGCGAGAGATGTCGTACAATCTTCAATCCAGTTTGGAATGACTAGTATAGAACCTCTGAGCCTGGAGGGTGATGTTGAAATGTTTATACCTGTAAGGAGTCAAGAAGTGAGAGAGCTTGAAACCTAGAGCAAGAGAATTCACATTTGTAGGGGGGGAAAATAGTGGTCAGATTCTAGTTTTAAAGAAATCAACGTCAGCTAATTACTGACCAACGTCGGTGGCTGAAGAATGGGAAAAGAGGATAAAATTAGCCTTTTACCCATTCTTTCAACTGCCAGGTCTAATTGCCGTTGGAAAATGGTTGAAGGTGGATTAAATAAGCGCGAGAGGGTTGAAATAGGTCATAAATTGGTCATAGGGTGATGGGAGGCATCCAAGGGAAGGTATCCAAGGCGGGGTGAGGTGTCATGGGTGATGTGTCAAGGGAGGTGTTATTAATTTAAAATAAGTTATTATTTTAAATTAATAAGTGTGTGGGTTAGGAATGTGTTAGAAGTGGACCAAGGGGACCAAGGGGGAGTCGACCAAGGAGTAGACACAATTTTGGTGTCTACACTTGCTTATGGGAAAAGAGTTAGAATTTATATGAAATTAACCTAATCTAAGGGGGGTGATATACCAATATGTTTTACATATGACCATCATACTTTCTTGCACTAAGAAACAAGACATACAAACTAACTTTCAAGTCCTATAGATTCTAACATGAGTATTTCAATATGAAGGTGAGATGCATGAAAAATATCCAAGGTAAGTGAACCATAGGCTATTTGTAGACACTAGGGCTCATTATACACTTAAAAAATAGGCTCATACACTTTAAAACACTTCATATGACCTGTTAGAATATAAAATCTTGCACAAACATGAATGGATAAGGGAAGAAAGGATAGGGAATTATCCCTTTGCATCACCATAAATCACTTGCACACTTAGATAATTATTCCAAAACTCAAAATAAAATTTGTATTAATGTTCAAAGGTAAAATATGGCATCATTATAGTAGGGCTTCACCATACATGGAGTGGAACCTCCTACAAAGGCCAAAATGGCAGCTACTTATAACACTTGAAAGAGAAGTAAGAAAAGAGAAGTCCAAAGGGGAATCAAAATGATTCCAACCTCTTTTTAATTATAGTTACAATGGATTTTTCAAATAGGCTCATTCAAGCCTTCTGATTGATCTAGGTCATCTCAAGTAGTTACAACAATTCATTATTCCTTCACTGATGCTCCATGTGGTTGCAATGATGGGATGAAGTGGTTTTGAGCTAGGTTTTAACATTAATGCAGTTACAACAATAGGATTCATCTATTATAATTTTGTCTTATTTATAACTACTCCAAACTGGTTTGTCATGGCATGAAAAAGTGGAGAGAAGGGTCCCTTTCATGCAGTTTGGTCTTAGGGATGAAACCATTGGAGCCTACATGTATGCCTTAATGGAATCCTTTAGAATTATATCTCTTATTCTTATTGGATCATGTTCAAACTTGTCTCCATGCTCATAGGTCCACTATAGTTAGAAAAATAATCTCAAACTATTGGTTTTCCTATAGTCATTATGTCGGTGGGACCTACAGACCACATAGCTCCCTTCTTGATCCAAATAGGTTCAAAATAGACCCATTATGTCTTTGTCAGGATCAAGAATTCATATATGCATGGACCCTTATTTAAAGAAAGTGAACATGATCATAAAATGACACTACACCCTCAAATACTTCAACCAAAGGTCCATATTAAGCTTCAATGACATCCCTATATGTTATTGATCACCTGACTGCATCATTGTGTTCACTCCTTGGCATTTGATTGAGCTCTAATGGTGGCATGTGCCCTTTAAAAATCTTTCCCTGGTTCAACCTTGATCATGTGTTTGATATCCATGAAGTATCTTAGGTTTCCAACCTTTAATTTCATTGCTCATTGATATATAACTTAACTTGTTGACATATTGACCCATCTCACATTGTTGATCCTACCTACTATAAATGACTATGAGTCATTGATCTTGCCCTTGACTTGTCCACTCTGTCCAATTTTATGCCATATGGAAGCCCTACATTTGATTTTAGGATCTACTATTAGTCTATCAACTTTAGTGCTTATGCCACATGTCAATATCTCAATCTCCTTGACTATTTGACTCATCTTGCACCATTGGATCAAAATGTACAATGCAATACAGACCGTTAGATCTACTAAGACCCACTATTTGAAAACCAACAACTATTTGATGAGATTAAATTTGATGTCTATGCTCTTATCAAATCATGTTTTTATGATCATCATTTACATTCATGTGATCATAAAATTTAAGCTCAAAAGGATTTATTTTTCTTGAGTTTAAACTTGATGTTAGCATGGACGTCTTATGTTGTAGGTTCATCTTTAGAAGCTTATAACTTGAGCCAAAAATCTCATATGGACTTAAATATTTCAGAGCATGTTCCTAGCATGAATAACTACCTAGCAGTATAATCCTTTGGCTTTTAAGGGCTTATTGAGTGAAGATAAAAAATTCACAAAAGAGTTAGTTCATTTGTTTGTGGATGACATCCTGGATGGAGACTCGATAAGCTAAAATTGGGAGGCTTAGATATCGAGATAGAAGACTCATCAAGATATGAAATTTGTAGATCATGATATTGGTATGCATAACATTGATTGTACATGGTCTGATGGTCATGTGAGGCTTTTTTAGCATGTTTAAAATTTTCACAAGCAAGCTGCTCCATTTTGGTTTCCATGTGACATTTTGATGATGATCTGGCTTCACAAAGCTTTTTCTTGATCTATTACTTGATCTTTGAAAGCTCAGATGAATTACTTAAGGAATAAGCAAACCTTTTCCATGATCTAACTACATTAATCACCATGAAGACCTTCCACTTACATATATGAACCTAAAATGACCCTTAAGATATCAAATGGCACAAGGATTGAATCAAACCATGACCAAAACGAGAATGGCATATGAAATGACATCAAATGAGCTAAAACATACCCTATGTCATTATAAATCCCCTATAAAATATTTTTAATATAGGGGATTGACCCATTTTGGCATGAGGTAAAAATGGTTAACATTCTTGGTGATTTTCCAAGGGTGGCTTGCTTGTTATACCATGACCAGTTGTTTAATCCTGTACATTGGGATATGGAGACACATGTACAACAACTTTGACATATAAAATGCCTTTAAAAACACATAAAACATAAGGAAAGATAAATAATAAACAACACACAAGATAAAAACTAAGCAAAACATAATTGTGCTTCAAAATCACTTATGGAACACAAAAAAACAAGAAAGGGAACATACATCTAAACAAATTGACTCAAGTACTAACTAACCTAAGATGAAAACTTCCTCCAAGATCAAATGGGAAGTTTTCAAACTCTCTTGTTTTATGACATGAAGGTTTTAATGAGATATGTAGCCTTTTGATCCCTAGTATTGATGCCTCCATATTTTCCATGGTGTTTTCCAACTTCATTGGCATGATGTTTAATGAGAAACAAGTAGCTTCAAATAGGCTAGCTATGAAAATGAACTCTTATTGCATCCCAATAGCTCCAACTTTCTCATATGGCTCTTTAGCTATGACTTCCAATGGTGTTTGAACAAGGCTTTTCTTTTTGGTTCCTATAGTGTCCTTAATAATATTGGGTTTCTCTCCAACTGCAAGTTCTTCAAGCTCATCAAGGATCTCTGAATATTCCACCCAATCTTGTTCATTGTCCTCCATGGAAAACATTTTCTCCACCTTCTCAAGTAATTGGCCCTTAATATACAAGTCTAAAAATATGAGTCCTCTTAGCCTTTCTTTTCTCTTTGATAGATTGTACTTGATGTTTAGAAGCATCAAGCTCTTCTTCTTCATGATCCAATACCTTTGGGATATGGATCAATATCATGTGGGTCTCTTGACTATTATTGAGGTGTGATAACTTCCATCTTGCCCTCACTTTCCATGTCTATAATACCTTGGACATTAGAATCATTAGATTGATTTATGATAGTAGATTCTTGATCAATAGACTAACCTTTGTCTTTATCATTGATGTAATACTTGTCAACATGATCCTACTTATTAGACTCATCAACAAACTTGTCATTAGATATGCAATATTTTGGAGAAGGAAGAGACTTACCCAACTCATAAAACTCTTTGCATATAGCATTGGAATTTTTCCATAGTTCCTCTTCATTCACAAAATGAGACCTTTCTCCATGCTTATTGAGACAACCACCAACATGCTTGTTAGAAGAATTATTCAAATCAAATGTAAAATTCTTGGGAGGAAGAGTAACATTACCAAGCTAATCAAACTCATGACATATTAAATAATTTTTTTTCCACAAGTCATTTTCATTCACCTCATGAATGTCATCTTCAAGAGTTGTTTCATTTTTAACCTCTTCTTTGGAAAGTAGAGATGTTGGTACTCATTTTTCATGTATACAATGCACTCCTAAATTAGTTTCCTCCACAAAAGCATGGGGATCATGCTAATAAGTATTAGTGTCATATTCATCAAGAAACAAATTTGAAATACCCTAAATCTTGGAATAAGTGCCATAATCTATAATAGAGTCCTTTTCTTCATAGGCCACACAATTCAGATTGGAACTTGTCTCAATATAAGGCTTAATATGAAACCTTGCAAGTGTTTATGTCCTAATTATCACCTTTCTTGTTCTAAATTCCAATACATACTAGTCAACTGAGAGGCAGCCACCTATCTTGGTTGTGAATTCCCTTGATAGGCAAATTACAAAGTGGGCTGGGAGATCAACCACAACTATGTCTTGCAAGATAGGAAAACTAGGACAATTATGCAAAAAACCATCAAGCATTTTATCAATACCATTATTTTGGTAGGTGTACCATCTAATTGAAGGATCCCTTTACTATTTTTCTTATATTTTAGGCCTAACTTTTCAGCTACAACTTTGGGCATGATAACAGTAGAAGCTCCACTATCGACTATGTAATTGTGTACCAACTTGTCACCTATAATGAGGATGAGGTAAAATGGTGGAGGTTTCTCAACCCTCGTAGATGCTTCAATAATGGTAGTAGGATCATTTTAAATAGAAACATGGCCACTTTGATTTGAGGGTGAGACACTAATAGGGATAACAACTAACTACTTTTGTAGGAGCTCTTTTTTACCAGGCATATGAAGAACATCCAAAAGAGAAATGGATGTTTTAGTGTTGTTTAAAGAATATTCAATGTTTAAATAAGACACACCTAATTTATCTTGGGCTCTTGTAGGTAGAGAATTACTTGGAACCTGAGGAATAGGAGTAAACCTTACCATATTTTGACTTAATGGAGAAGTGAAAGTTTTTGGGACTATCACACTTGCAGCTTTGTCTTGTTATCTTAAAGGAGGATTGGACAAGCCTGTGGGCATGCTACTGCCACCTCTTATATCCTTCCTCTTGGCCCTTCTATTGTCTATGATAGAGAATCTTTAATCTATCACAAAAGTGTCTTCAACCAAAAAATTGGTGAAGATCTCTCCTTGAGTTTTCCAATCCTCATTAACTTGCATCATCACCTCTTCCTCATTTGATAGGAGGGGAGTAACTACTCCTTGGGCCACTAGATCTTTTTCTCTATTCTCATTAGCTTTTATAATTGTTTTTGCTATCAATCTTCTCCCTACACCAAATTTATATGAAAAGATGCCATCTCCCTTGCATTGGTGGTAGAGTTAGGACTATATACATTGGTAGGCCTATTGGGATTACGCTGCCATTGGCCTTTTCCTTTTCTATATTGTTGACCATGTTTTTTTTTATGGGGGTAAGGATTCTGATAGGCACCTTGTTGCATATTACCTCTTCTAATCCTAGCTTCCAACCATTAAATATATGCATCTTTGTCCCTCACATTATATGCCTTCTTAGGATAAAATTTAGGCTTGGTATTGGCATTAAGAGTTTGAGCCACATCTGGAGCATTGGAAAAATCATGAGACAATGGAGGAATAGAAACTTTAGGTGAAAATATTCTATCTTGGATGAGATTATTTTTAGCTTTGATGGTAATCGTATATGCTTTATGGAAGGTGAAACCCACCATGGATTGAAGCATGACAATAATTTCAGTCCCAATGGCTTTCAAGTAAGTAGGGAACACAAAGCTAGCATGAGGTCTCATGGGAGGAGGAAATTTATGCCAAGTCTTCTAAAACTTTTCATTTAAGTCATGGATTGTTTATTTGGATCCCCTTTTTATCATGTTGAGCTGATGTATGAGAAAAACATGGTCACTTTCATTCCCAAATTTGGAAGTCGAAAACACTCCAATCTCATCCCATGTTGTGATGCATCCACCTTCTAGAGTCCTGTACCAATAAAGATCCTTCCCTTTAAGGGGCATATTAAGGAGTCTAATGGCAATATTCTCCTAAATAATATTTTGGAAACTGTAAAAGTTAGAAATATCTCTAATGTTCTTACTAGGTGTGACATGACTCTCACCATTAAATATGGGCACACCTTTCATGATGTTAGGAGGAATGACATCATATGCATGAAGTTAGATTGGATTATCAGTATTGAAGGCAAGGAAAGCATAATATCTATCCATGTTTTCTTCTTCAATATATTCAACTTCTTCAACATTTTCAACCTCTTCTTCCCTAGTAAAATATACTCATTATTGAAAGGGCAGGTTAGGCAGTGGATACTGAATTGGAAGAGGAATTTTAGGCTGAATCGGTGGGTTAATAGGATTAGATGTTCTAGCAGAGGATGAGCTAGTGAGGACCATGAATTATGAAGGAAATTTTATAATAAAATAATGGCCTAAAACCATATTTACCTTGAAGGATTCACCAAGTTTTGAGCACACCAATTTATAGTTGATGTTTGTCAAGACTGGCATTCACCTTAAAACGTTATCTTGAAGACAATGGGTCCTACCAGGTGTGCCATAATATTGTCACCAAATATTGCACCCTAGAAGAGGGTGTTCAAGCCTCTTCCATATTTGGGCAACATGGGAACATTTTATAGGTATGTGGGTGTACCTATATTGGAAATGAGCCTCTAGATTTAAGGGTTAACTCCCTGAATGCATCTTAAAGTGCTTTCACCTATGATAATGCTTGCTTATGGAAAAAGAGTTAGAAGTTGTATGAAATGAAGCTAATATAATGGGGGAAATACACCAAGATGTTTTCCATATGACCATCATACTCTCCTTCACTAAGAAACAAGGCATACAAACTAAATTTCAAGTCCTATTATTCTAAAATGAGTATTTCAATATGAAGGTGAGATGCATGAAAGCTATCCAAAGTAAGTGAACCATAGTCTAGTTACTAAGGCTCATTTTACACTTAAAATATAGGCTCATACACTTGAAAACACTTCATATGACCTTTTAGAACAAGAAATCTTGCACAAACATGAAAGGATAAGGAAAGAAAGGATAAATAATTATCCTTTTGCATCACCATAAATCACTTGCACACTTAGACAATTGTTCCAAAACTCAAAATCAGATTTGCATTAATGTTCAAAGGTAAAATATGACATCATTCTATCAATGATTCACCATAAATGGAGTGGAACCTCCTACAAAGGCCAAAATGGTAGCTACTTATAATACATAAGATAGAAGTAGGAAAATAGAATTCTAAAGAGGAATTAAAATGAGTCCAATCTCATTTGAACTGTAGTTAAAACTTATTTTATGAATAAGATCATTCAAGCCTTCTAATTGATACAAGTTATCTCAAGTAGTTTCAATAGATCATTATTCCATAACTGATGCTCCATGTAGTTGAAATGATGGGATCAAGTGGTTCTGAGCTATGTTTCAGCATTAATGCAATTACAAAAATAGGATCCATCTATTATAATTTTATCTTGTTGTTAACTACTCTAAACTAGTTTGTCATGGCATGCAAAAGTGGAGAGAAGGGTCCATTTCATGTGGTTTGGTCTTGGGGATGAAACCATTGGAGCCTACGTGTATGCCTTCATGACATCCTTTGAAATGGTAGCTCTCATTCCAATTGGATCATGTTCGAGATCGTCCCCATGATCATAAGTCCACTATAGTCAAAAAACTAATCTCAGACTATTGGTTTTCCTATAGTCATTATGTCTATGGGACCTATAAATCATATAGCTCCCTTATTGATCCAAATAGGTCCAAAATAGACCCATTATTACTTTTGTCAGGATCAAGAATTCATATATGCATGGACCCTTCTTTAAAGAAAGTAAACATAGTCATAAAATAACACTTCACCCTTGAATATTTCAACTAAAGGTCCATATTAAGCTTTAATGACATCCCTATACGTTCTTGATCACTTGACTACATCATTGTGTCCATTCCTTAGCATTTGATCAAGCTCTGATGGTGTCATGTGCCCTTTGAAAAGTTTGGCTTGGTTTGACCTTGGTCATGTGTTTGATCTTCATGAAGTCTCTTAGATTTTTGACCTTTAATTTGATTGGTCATTGATATCTAACTCAACCTATTGACATATTGATCCATCTCACACCATTGATCCTGATCGATATGAATGACTATGAGCCATTGATCTTGCCCTTGACTTGTCAACTCTATCCAATTTTATACCACGTGGTATCCCTATATTTGATTTTAGGATCCATTATCTATCTGTTAACTTCAGTGCTTACACCATGTGTCAATCTCCCAATATCCTTAAATTTTTGACTCATCTCACACCATTGGATCAAGATGTATGATGCAACATGGACCATTAGATCTATTGGGACCCACTATTTGAAAACTAATGGCTATTTCATGAGCTTAAATTTGGCATCTGCACTCCTATAAAATTGTGTTCATGTGATCATCATTGATGTTCACATGACCATCAAATTTAATCTCAAAAGGATTTGTTTTGCTTGAGCTTAGACTTGATGTTAGCATTAACGTCTTATGTTGTAGGTCCATCTTTAAAAGCTTATAACTTGACCCAGAAAGCTCGCATGGACTTGAAAATTTTAAATCATGTTACCACCATGAATAACTACTTGGAATTACAATCCTTTAGCTTGTAAGGGCTTATTGATTGAAAATAAAAAATACACAAAACGACTAGTTCATTCATTCTTGGATGACATCTTGGATGGCCTAGCCCCTTAGACTCGTCAAGCTGAACTTGGAAGGCTTAGATCTTGAGATAGAAGACTCATCGAGATATGAAATTTGTAGAGCATGATATTGGTAGGTATAAAATTTATCATGCATGGTCTAATGGTCACACGAGGCTTTCTGAGCATGTTTAAAATTTCCACAAGCAAGCTACTCCATTTTGGTTTCCATGTGATATCCTGATGATGGTCTGGCTTCATAAAGCTTGTTCCTCAGCTACTGCTTAATATTTGAAAGCTCAAATAAATTCCTTGAGGCATAATCAAACTTGCTCTGTGCTCTAACTACATTGATCACCACGAATACCTGTTACATATATGACCCTAAAATGACCCCTAAGATATCAAATAGCACAAGGATTCATCAAACCATGACCAAGACTAGAATAACATAGGAAATGACATTAAATGAGCTAAAACATACCTTATATCATTATAAAAAGCCCCTATAAAATATTTTAACTATAGGGGGTTGACCCATTTTAGCCTAAGGTAAAAATGGTCAGCAGTATCTAGAAAGATTGATTTGATGTGCAAACCCTAGTTCTCTTTACAAGTATGATATGCAAAAGAATTGGGTGTGTGTTTGAAGGATGGATTATATATTATCAAAACCTCACTATGTAGAGATTTGCCTACATATGAATACTAAAAACAAGGATTAAGTTAAATTTAATTATTTCAACTAGTGCTTGATGGATGTGCAAGTGAATGCTAGAATGAGAGTGGCCTTGGATGCCTTGAATGTGATTGAACTTTAGAATGCTTGAAAACTAGGCTTAGGGATACTGTAGATGGTAGTATGTAGAAAGTAGGGAAGAATATGGATAAAGTACCCTAATTTTATATAACTTTATCTTTGATTTGAATAGATTTTCCATCTATTTTGCATTTAGTCAATAGAGGTGGATTAGACAAGTATTTATAGGGTTCTATTACTTATGTAGATAAGAAAATAAGCTTAGGCCGATCTTAAGAGGGGCACACATTTGAAAAACTATCCATCGGAAAGATATGGGGCTAAGGATAGTAACACCTAGTTGGGGACACTATCACTATGTGGTTGTAGTGTCCCAAATGTGGTGATAATGTCCTTTCTATAGACTACTAAGTAATTTGGATTAGAGTCAAGGATTATAGTTCTAGGACTGTATCTTGACTTGTTATATGTGACTGTGGTCTAATGAATGACTGGAAATGTAAGTCTAAGGCTATAAAATAAGTTATGGATAGCCTAGGGATAGGTTAACCCAAGTGATACTCTAAGCATCCAATTACCACTTTTAGGTGATTACATTTTCCCCCATTTATGCTAGTAATGAAACAAAGCAAAATGACTAGTATAAATGAAAAAAGAAGCGTATCTAGACTTACCTTGGAAGTGAAACCTATGTAATTAAATTTGAATATACTAATCTAGGTCTACATATGTGGAACATGATCCAAAGCAATGTCCTATAATTAAACATGCAAAAATCAATCCTTAAGAGACAATCAAAATCAAAAGACTATGCTAAAATGAAATAACTAAGTAAAGAGAGAGGAAATGAATGAATACACCTCATTGGGTATGTGAACCAATGTATGAAGCTGGTGAAAACCTATGTGTGTGAATGTGCATAGTGATCATATCATTGAATAAATTGAACTGATATGATGGCTTGCTCAATCCTCACATGGGTGGATCAAGAACTCAATCCAGTTTTGACTCCATCATTGCCCACCCCTATTTGGTGGATCCTGATCTCTATGAATAGCTTGGATAAGAATGTAAGTGTGTCAAACCCTCTCATATAGGTGTATCAAGAACTTAGGTAGGCTATGACTCCATCATTTCCCATGTGTAAATTAAATGCATCTATAATTGTATTGCACAAAGTGCTAAAATTATCTAATTGTGTATTCGGCTATATGGCCACTCAAGTATATTAGGTGGTTCTTGGCCACTCAGAATGCCAACCACTATATATGGAGTAAGGTATGAATCTAGCGACAACCTAGAATGTGATACCAAGTTTATACAGTGTAGAGAATGACATGGAGTTTTCTATTGCATCTTATCAACCTATCTGAAGCTGAGTATATCGAAACTATGTGTTGTGCACATGCCCCTAATCTAGTATTTGAGTATACTGAATATAAATCAAGTATGTAGTAGCTAAACCTATGTAACTAATCTAAATGTATGATTGATTTTCCATATATGATGCCCCCAAAATTTGAGCAACTAGTATGAATTTAAAATAAATAAATAAATATGAGCTAAATCTAAACATAACTACCAAACCTATCATTGTATCTATGTAAATATGTATTGTACCTGGTGTATTGGTCTAAATGATCTAGACTATCCTAAATTTGGGGCTACTAGAAAATAGTGTTGTGTAGTACATTAGCACCATATGGCACTAGTGTCCCAATCTGGGTACTAATAACTATCTAGTTTGCTTTTTGTGTGATCAAAACTGACTACTAAGTCTCTATTTTGTTCTATGTCTATGTTGAGTCTGATATCTAAAATTGAGCCTGTGTGCTGAAATATATCTATGAAAAGCAATGTAGGAGCCTGATCTCTATGACAACTCCTATAAATTTCCCCTCTTTTGAGGGGAGTTGTGAAATATGTGGAAGAATTGCCCTCTAAATAAGTATCTCTAAAAAATGTGATAGTCGGAGCATGTGCATGATATTCCAATATAATGTAAAACATAACATCAGAATGTAAATGTATCTAAGCATAAGTAGAAAGTGTAAGATGTATGTTGTAATATATCATTACACAAGGGTGTCAAGATAGATGTAAGTAATGTAGAACAACAACAAATCTTAGTAACTACCTAGGGGAATGGGGCATGATTTCCATCAAGGATCCCAAGTAGGAAGGGTAGATGCATGAGGTCCCTCATGGCATTGAAAATTGATGTGTGTATGTAACAAAAAAATATAAGTGTCATAGTGTATAAGCATACAAAGAAGCAAACATACAAACACATGAGGCATGCAAAAGGTAGGCCAAGGGGCCATAATACAAGGGACATGGACACATGTCACTAAATCTGAGAATGAAGACATAACATGACATGTTCAAATGTCCACATATGAAAATAAAAAGTAATTTGTCATAGATCTACAAAGAAGGACATGTTCAAATGTCCACATATATAAGCATGAAAGAGCACACACAAGAGACATGGGCAAATGTCCAAGGCATACAAATAGATAAGTGGCATAGAATCCAAAGAACAATGGCATATTCAAATTCCTTCAAATATTGAAGAAGTATAGGAGACACAATTAAGTCCAATTTATGAACTATAAATGAAAGCATGTATAACTGTGTAATACAAATCGATATAGATGTCAGGGTGCATGTATACTGAGTCTAACTAGTGATAGTTGGAAAAAAAATCTGAGTAATGAGGAGCAATGATCAATATCAAGATAAATCGATTCATATCAAGAATGTATAGTATGTAAAGATAAAACCTAGTTATAGTAACTATGTAGGAGATGCCCCTAAGTGGGCGAATGTATTAATGTATAAACTTAGATCGTTGTGCATGCCCCCAATGGGTAGATGATAGTTGGTCTGGATCAGTGTAGTGGACTGGATTCCTATCTAAAATCTACAAACAATCGAGAATAACAAGTGAAGCATATGTATATGATAAAACTGGCTATACTAGGATAGGTATCAATATGCAATATCTGGAAAGTAGTAGAAATGTAAACATATAAATGCATACAACCTGTAATTTGAAATATTTGAATGTTTTTTTATATTGACATATTATATTATTTTTATGTTTTCTAAGTATAAGCTATGTACAAGAAAACAAAATTAAAATATACACAAGGAATGAGAGAGAAAAAAAGTATGTAAAAGGGTAGGAACCATACTAACTAATGAGTCTCATGGGAGACTCACTATCACTGTGACATGTGTTGAATATAGGAATGACAATATCTCATGTAGTATGATTGTTATTCTATAGTTGAATGTTGTTACAGTATGAATTTGAGTATTGTTCCTCATCATAATCATATTATTGTTCCATATTATAATCATAATAACCTGGTGTGCTTGAGGGAACTGCCTGATACTATGGAGTTGACCTTTCTGAATTATGCTTTGGAACATTGATTGTGATTTTTCCCTTTAAAACTATACTTATCATAGACATATTGTGTTGTGGAGGCTCTTTTTCTAGAAAACCTTTTTTGAGAATGCTTGTTGGATGAGCATGATTTTGACTTTGCAATTAAAGCTCTTGATCCTTTTCTAATGTTTCCTGTGTATCTATATGTTTTGCATTGATAAAATGTATTTGTGACTAATGTGCCATAGGATATTCAATAAACCCCAAACCTTGTTGACCAATAATATCAACTATTAGAATAGAAGTGATGCCTTGGGCCTATTTGCCCAAACCGACCATGTTAATCATACTATTGTAGATACTTTTAACCATATTAAATGTTGAGCCTCCTTTTGGGGAGGTTGTTTTGCTTGATTTATTTGTGCTTGGTGTACTATTTCTTGATCTGATTGTGCTTTTGGAACTTTTTGTTGTTCTAAGTTATGCTTTGGTAACCATTTTTGTACTATTTTAGAATGTGACCCTTTTAAAATTGGTAGATGTGCCATTGTATGTTGTTTGGATGATGTGTCATTGTGTGAATCATTTGTATCCATTATCTGTTATATTTTCTTTTTCAATGTTAAACATGAATCTATGTGGTGCCCATGCATTCTATGATATGCATAAAAATATCTTGATTTAATTGAGTGTAGAGGAGGTAGGTTGATCAACTTAGCTTTAATCATTCCCCTTAGTGTTTCACTTGAAATCTTATTGACCTTTGAATGATTTTTGAATAACTAGTTCTACATGTACTTTGTAGTGATTTCGTGTTCTGATATGTGACATTGTTTGCTACAAGTTGACTATTTGAAGATGTATAAACATGATTTACACTATTGTGCCCTGGAGGAATTTGTCTTGTAAATAGAATTTCTAATGTTTTAGTCTTTTCATGTAATATTTGATTATGATCTTGTAAACCTATCATTATCTTTCTCATACTGATAAGTTGATCACATAGAGTCTCACAAGTGCAAACCCTAGTTATTTCTATTTGAACATGTAGGCACATCCCCTGTAGGGAAGAGGTGTGGATAGGCTGAGTATGGGGAATAAAAACATTGGTATAGGTTGATTAATATCATGGAGGAATGATATCATGGACCTGATTAGAGGGAAAGTAGCTATTACCCTCATGGAGATGAGGAGGAGAAGGAGATTCTTTCTTGTGCATAAGATATGACATTGAAACTTGGAACATAATCGTTAGCTTATGCACTAAATTCTATATGTGTGTATGGATTTGCTTGTTAATAGAATTCCACATAAGAGAAAGATAAAATGCTATGATATATGACATATATTGCAACTAATATAAAGCATCATTTACACATGTGTTTATGTCTTTCTTGAGTTCATTCCGAATTAAAGGGAATAAACAAGCGAATGAAAGTATTAAACTTTGAAATAAAAAGTGATTAGTTTAGTTTGTCATTATGATCATGATTGTATGAATTAGAGGATATATGGATATGGAATCTGAGTATGAATAGAAAAAAGATACAAACCCTAAGTGTGTCTAGGGTTAGGATTTTTTGAATCTAGGGTTTATTTACACCAATTTAAATTATATGTAAAATAAATTGAAACCCTAATATGAAATTGATTTAATTAGTTAGGTTGTCTAAAATAAAATAAGTATGTAGCCCTAAATTATTTCACAAAAATTTATATTAATGCAATCTAGGTTTTGAAGCAATATTCGAACTAAAATGGGTTCACCAAATGATTTAACTTTTTAGGGTTTTACAAATGCAATTACTTATGTTTGGTTAAATGGATGAGATGCTTAAATTAGTTAAATATATTTCAATAATTAAGATATTTATTAGTTATGATTTTGACCTTTTTTGACTCTATATAAATAACAACAAATAGGAATAAATAAAAACTTAGATAAAAAATGACTATCATGGATGATCTGGGTCCTAAATTTTGAGATCTAAGTAGTTTTTTGTCTTCAACATGATTTTGATATTTGTTTGTTCACTGGACAGTAGCACCTAGTTTGGAAATTAGGACCATCTATGTGTAGTGTCCTCAATATGCTGCTAATGTCCCCTTTACATAATTTTTCTTATTTTTGAGGATCACCTATGCTTGTGTTTGTATGTTTTGTTCCTACGTGACCAAAACCTGTAGCTGTGTATTATACCTGAAAAGCTTAATTTGATGTGCAAACCCTAGTTATCTTTTCAAGTATGATATGAATAAGAATTGAGTGTGTGTTAGTAGGATGGACTGAACATACTTAACACCCCATTGTATAGATATTTGCCTATATACCAATACTTCGAAGAGGGATCAAGTCTTGTGTAGTTCTCCAACCTAGTGCTTAATGTGTGTGTAAGTGAATGTTATAATGAGAGTGGCCTTGGATGCCTTGAATGTGCTTGAGATTTGGAATGATTAAAAATTAGACTTAGGGTTGTTTTAGATGGTAGTATGTAAAAATTAGGGCAGAATATGGATAAAGTACCTTGATTTTGCTGAACTTTGTCTTTAATTTGAATAGCTTTTGCATCTATTTTCCATCTAGTCAATAGAGGTGGATTATACTTATATTTATAGGGTTATGTTGATTGTGTGGATAAGAAAAGGATCTTAGGTCAATCTTAGAAGGGTCACACATTTGAAAAACTATCCATTGGGAAGAGATGGGGCTAAGAACAATAACGCCTAGTTGGGGACACTAGCGCCATGTGGTTGTAGTGTCCCAAATGTGGCACTAATTTCATTTCTACAGACTGCTAAGCAATTTGGATTGGAGTCAGGGATGATAGTTTTGGGATTGTGTATTGATTGGCTATACGTCACTAAGGTTTGTTGAATGATTGGAAATGTAAGTCTAAGGATATAGAATAGGTCTATGGCTAGTCTAGGGATAGGTTAACTAAAACAATACTCTTAGCATCCAATTACCACTTTTAGGTGATTACACTGCCATTAAAGGTAAGAGTATTTAATTTGTTAAGATTTTGTGGCAAGTCCCTCTTTTCATCATTCCATTTGCTACTATGATTTCTACCACCTTGAGCCTTTTTCTCGAGTATTTCCAAATAGTTAACAAAAGTTATTGTAGCCTTGAAATCTTCCAATTTCTATTGACACTCCATAAAAAGTGTGTCTAAACCCACAGGAATAATTGTCTTAAAATGTTTTTTTATTATTTTGTATAAACATGGGTTTAATAGGTTTTTGAAGGAGACTCATTTCACTAATTGCTAGACAGTCATGTGAAGCTGGACTTCCCTCTCTTTAAGATGCCTTAGTATGATCTAGATTTTGCATGCTAATTTAGAAGTGTAACATTTGTCCCATTAGTTGTGACATTCTTTCTTGTCCCTGCTTAATTCCTATCAGGGTATCTTGAAATAGATATGCCCCTTCATCTTTTGTACTCTTCCTCTCTCTACCCTCGTGTACCATTTTCTACTTCCTTTGTTCCCTCGGTTGATATGATGTTTCCCTTTCACTCTCTGATATGAATTACATATTAGATTTTTTTGTTTGTGTTTTCCATAAATTGGCAAGATCACAACTCTGATACCACAAAAATGTAATAAATTAAATTCATACAAATAATTAAACCCATAAGTCTAACAACAAAGAGTTTTTTTATATTATTTTCATGAAACACATATATGCAAATGGAAAGCAACTAAACTAATATATCTCACTAGAAAAATGTCTAACATACAGTTATGAACTCTAAAGTATCCTTAGCACACATATATCCATGTAATTGTTTTCCCTATTGATCCTTGAGTCTCTACAAAAATATGAAATGCCCTACACCATGTATTCTCCTGACAGTTGTCATCCCCAAGAGGATTAGGTTCATGCATAAAGGGTTTCATCCTCAAGCACCAAGGAAGTTGTTGTAGCAAAATTCCCTTTTTATAGCTAAATTTGAGCTTTGTTAATATTCAAAAAGATATTTTCTTTCTACCTTATGCACTGTTTTATAGCCCAACTCTCAGCAATCCTAAATCATAGGAACTTAGTCCATAAAGTGTGGCAACTAATTGATAATTAATTTCCCAAAACATAAGTAGGTAGATGAAAATTAATTTTCTCAAATGTGGGCAAGTCACTAATAATTAACTTCCTCAAACATAGGTAGCTAACTGATAATTAACTTCCTCAAAGTAGGCAACTAACTAAACAAAAACTCCCTTTAATTGTGATGCTAACTGACTGAGATAAACAGTGTCTCTCTGCCTTTTTTTTAGATCAATGCTAGATAATTAACGGGTCTCTGGATCTTATAACATATGATATTTAAAAAAAAACAAAAGAGTGTTCTGACTTTACATTAAAAAATGTCAAGGCCATTTGACCGAATCAAAACCAGATTGATTCATATTTCAGATTAACCAACAGTCACTATTCAACAGTTACAATTCAACCTTAAAAAAAATGCCTTTATACACTTTAACTATTACTAAAACTACATTCTGTCTTGAAGGATCCAAAAAAGACTAAACTAAACACAGTCATTCCAAAATTACTAAATCTCTCAGTTTCCCATTACTGGGCAGGAAGTCACCCAACTTGCTTGGATTACCAGTCTTTTTGAAGCTGACTGCATGACCTTCCTATGCTTTTACATTATAAGCAGCTCCAATCGATGCAACCACCTTCCCATATTCTATTCCACCAGCCTCCTTCACCTTGGAGAGGACCAGATGTCTCTGAGCACTTGTTGAGTCCTTTAGCAACAAAATTTTACCTCTCCACTAAGGGGGAGCCTTGAAATCCCCCCTCGCCACTTCCTTAGCCAACCATTTGATTGCCTTAACATGTTCTAGTTGCCTTCTTCTTACCCACCATTCTTCCAAGCCTGGAATGGGTTGCAACAAATCTTGGACTTCGGGCATCCATATACCCTTGTTCACTGTCTCTTTCTATCTATATGTACAAACCTCATCCACCTCTTGCATAAATTTATCAGAATCATAAACCTAGATTCTAAAGCACAAAAAATAGACAAGGAAATGAAACCCAACGTGCCGCTACCAAAGAATAGGAGAGTGGGAGACAAACCGAGATGGAGAGTTTCAATCTCAGATAGGAGACCCTATTTATATTCCGACCAAATGAAAAATTCCACTAACCTCTAGACCTGCTCTGTATCAGACATAATTAAACAAATATTATTTGTGAAGAGGGAAGCTAAGTCGAAATTGACTCTTACTTGATTTCTCACTGCCAACGTGGCTAACCCCAAAACCTACTCAATGGCTTTTGCCACCTCCACCATCAAAATCCAAAAGACATTGAAAAGGTGTGTCTGAGACACCGACCCTGCAAATCCCATTTCCCTATTCTTGGACTTGCCAAAAACCAATAGCCACCCTATTGATTCCACCCAGAATTGATCCATCTTGCAGAAAATAGCATGCAAAAATGACCCCCTACCAATTGCTCAACCCTAAAATAAAGCCACCTCACGATCATTGCATTCGTAAAGCAATCCCAAACAATCAATGCACACATTGAAAATCTTATAGAGACCATGATAACAAATTAAGGCAAGTCTTTTCACTTGATAATCAGGTTTCCTCCGTTGTTAAAGCCCAATGATACTCAAGCATGCAGACACATCATCAAAAGAATTGGATATCACCTTTCTAAAGAAATTTTAGGAAGTATCTAGTATTTATAAAAAAAATAAAAGTAAAGACTCCTAAAAGCTCCTGTCATACTTCATAGGTCAATTTGATCAATATTTTTACAATCTTCCTAACTAGTTCTGACGTTGTCCATTCTAACATCCATGGATTGGTCAATAGCAACATTAGCCACAAAATCAATGACAATATTGCTTTTCCTAAAGCAATGTGAACATGACCAAGCAACAAAATTTTCCATTTTGGGCCAGATAATTTCTAAAATATTAACAATTTTCCAAGATTTTTCCCTTTGATTAATTAGTGCTTGAATCACCACCTGAGAGTCACCTTAAATCTCTAGGGTGGTTATGCCACATTCTATCGCCATCTCTACTCCAACATCTAAACCCTAAGCCTCTACTTCATTATTAGTCCCGTTTAGAAGCTTCAAAGATAAGGCATTGATTAAAGAGCCACTGCAATCTTTTATCACACACCTAATACCTAACGCCCCTGGATTACCTCTGTAGGACCCATCGAAATTCAATTTAAACCAATTAGGTTTAGGTGGTTTCCAGATTGCCTCTTTTCTACTTATCTTTTCTTTCTTATTTACCATTGATCCCTAAACGGGATCTCTACCTTATTTTATGAAATAATCTCCCAACTAATTTTATTTAAACTACAAATAAACTAAGTTGCTTTATTTTGATTGAAAGACTCGATCTTTTATCATAATTGAAGACAAATCAAGCATTCAGTGTTGTTGGTTAAAAGGAGACATTACAATAACATTAGGGTGGGTATCCCCAAAGCTGTAATGAAGGCGAGTACATAGAAAATTGAAAATCTAGAATCTTCTACTTAACTAGTCAAAGGTTATTTTTTTTCCAAAGAAAAAATCATAACTTGGTTCATTTGGAAAAAGTTACATCACATATATGCAAGAAGCATTAAATACAAAAAGCCAAAAAGAAAACCCCAAAGGGAATAAACAAACAACTGAAAAAAAGGCAAACATGCTACATATATATAGACCCAAATTAGTAAATATTGGCCCAGATGACAAAATAAGGCCCATTCACGAAACCTTTCCCTAATTGTGAAGAAAAAAATCATGATTATAATGTTTAAAAGGTGATTGCCAATTTGTTCCTTGAACATGTGACCTCTATGATAATTGAGTCCTTAACAAGAAATAAATAAAAATTGTGTAAACCGTTAGGACAAGAAGTAAAAGTTTGTGAGCAATAAGTGTGATAACATTACGCCCATCATTGTCCAAACGCAGTCACATCTTTGAATCATGCCTCCAAAAGAAGCCTCAGAACCGGCTCAAGCACAACAGACTTTTATAGTAGCAAATGCAATTTCAATACAAGGATAACTTTTTAACAATGAGTAGAGTATAACAAGACCAACACCAGAGGTGGGAGAAGAAATAGAGTAAACTTGGAGAATGCCAATCATAGATTCCTTACATCTCAAAATCAACGTGTGAAGACACCTCTTCTCCATGATCCATGGAATAAGAGCCTAAAGATCATAAAAATTACCGAAGAAAGGAGGTTGAGAATTTCCATCCTTGGTCTCCATCTTCACACATTATCTTGACTCCAATATAATACCTTCTTTGCACAACGAGTCAGTAAAGGTATTCAATTCATGATAAACATGTTTGTAAGAAACATGGGTGAAAGCCCCAATTAGTTGATTGACCTATTCAAAAATTTAAGTCCAAGGAAAGGCTCTCCATTCTATTCACTTTCAACATCCAATTTATAACCACCTAAGAATCGCTCGTCACTTGTAGCCTCAGAAAATTACAGTCCCAAGCAATCTTGAGGAGTAACTTAAGAGAAAGTAATTCAGTAAAATTATTTGTTCCCATTCCTAAAACCACTTTGAACTAAAAAAATGATTATTGTTGATTTATTAAAAACCATCTGCACCACATTTTACCAGACTGCCTTGGCTTGACCCATCAAAGAACCCCCAAGGCATAGAAGAATCAATTACGACTGGAGAAATTGGTCTAGGAACCTTGGATTTCATAACTTTCTTTAGACATTCAAAAACATTTCATATATGAATATATGTCTGAAAAGGAGGAATAAAAGTGTTATTGAAAATATCTATGTTCCTAGCCAACCAAATTCTCCATGCCACCACAAAGGGTAAAGCTCTGTGGAGCTTTAAATCCTTTATGTTAAACTAGTTTTGCATACATGCTTCTAGTGATTCCCCATGCCAAGCTCCAGGTCTCTTGATCAAAGCACTCAATTCATTCCTCACATCTAGAGTGTAGGGAGAATCAATAAATATGTGATTTATGGTTTCAAAAGCAGCGTTACACAAGGTACATCTACTCGACCCTTTGCCAAACTCTTCGTAACAGAGTAGCCCATGCTAAAATTTTATTATTAAAAACCAACCACATGAAGATTCTATTTTTTAATGGAGAGTTGACCTTCTAAATGGGTTTCCACCACCATAGTTGATTATCGGGTCCATCATAAGAGAGCATAACTTTGTATACAAGTTTAGCAATGTATTCCCCCTTAATAGGATTTTTAATCCAAACAAGTTCATCTTCTACCCCTTCTCTAATTCGAACATGACTTCGAATCAAAGTACCAACATAATCATCCCAATATTTTCTATCTCTTCCCATGAGACCTAAATGGTGTGCCTTCAACCACCCTTGTTGCCAAATAGTAGTAGTAGTAGGATCAACAACTCGAGACAAAGTAACAAAACCAGAATTCCAAAGCTAATAAATAATATTATTAGGAAGTTTGTGAGCATTTCCACTCCTCACCCAAGGATCAACCCTGATCTTTACTTTTCCACCATTACCTTTGTTCCAAGCTAACCAATTGCCAACCAAAGGGAAACCCTGGACTAAAGCCTTTCAAATAATAGAGACATTAGTAGTGGATTTAGTAGGGTTCCTAATCCACTCCACAAGAGAAAGATGCTCCATATATTTATGCTTTGTGACCTTCTTCCACAAATTGTCCTAAGAAATAAGTCTCCAAATACTCCTAATTGCCAACACTTTGGCAAAAAATGAATATTTTTCAATCCCCAACCTCCTCCTTCCTTTGGCTTGGCAAGTATATCCCATTTAACAAGATCCATACCCACTTTAACTTTTTTACTGGTCCAAATAAATTTAAAAGATCTTTTTCTAATCTTGTCCAAAACACCAACCAAAATATGTGCTAATCCATGCCAATAAACAAGGACAACTTTTAAAATGGACTTCATAAGAGTTAACCTCCCTCCTAAAGAAAGACACTTGTTACACCATAGTTAATATACTTATCGATCTTGGCAACTAGCCACTCCCAATCTTGTTTCTCGTAAGCATTAGGCTTCAACAAAAAACCCAAATATTTGATTCTAAAGTAAAAATCAATCTTGGAAAACGGAAGAATTTATAATATGTCTCTCTTCAACTTCGGAAATAGCATAACATGACAAAGTAGACATATGCAAATTGACCTCCATCCCGATAGCTGCATTGTAGATCACCAAAATATTTTTAAATCTAGCCACATCACTATGTGAACCATTACAAAAAAGGACATCATCAAAAAATAAGAGGTGTGAGAAAAATAGAGCTACTCACTTTGATCCCTTTGAATGACCCTATCCTCTTAGCATCCTTGGTAGCTCTGCTTAAACCTTCAACAACCAAAAGGAAGAGAATCAAAGATAAATGATAGCGTTGATGAAGCCCTCTTTTGGATTTGAAGAATTTGGAGGCAAAACAATTAATGAGAACAACAAAGGTGACTGAAGAAATGCATCCCATAATCCAATTGACCTTGTAAGTTGAAACCAATATGAAGAAGCATTAATTGAAGATACAACCAGCTAACTCTGTTATAAGCTTTAGATAGATCCAATTTGATGACAAATGTAGGAAGTTTCTTGAGTTTGATAGAGTGTAGAACCTCTTGAGCAAGTCCCACTGCATCATGTATTTATCTCCCACTCAAAATACCAAATTGTTCCTTATAAATATAATCCAAAAAAAACTTTCTTTATTCTTATAGTAGTGACAATAACAATAATTTTATATAAATAGTTGTAAAGAGAGATAGCCCTGAAATCATTGAACGATTCAGGGCTATCTTTTTTGGGAATCAAAGCAATACAGGTTGAATTGATATGCATTGGGATTTTCCTATTAAGTTTAGTTTCATCAATCACCCTTAGCAAGTCCTCTGCGATCAACGCATAAAAACTAGAAAATAATTCCATAATCCAGCCATTAGGTCTTGGACTTTTGCTCTTCTAAAATGTAGAAATAATAGTTTTTAATTCACCCTTTGAAATCACTGCCATCATCATCTCATTGTTTTCAACAAAAGAAAAATTAAGAAATTAGGTAGTGAATTTCAAAAAATAGCAAGAATGGCCTTGTCATCCTCCTTAAACAGTTGCTTAAAATGATTAACACCTAATTCAACAAGTGTGGGAAAAGACCTAACTTTGGATCCATCCTCTTTGGACATCTCCCAGATAGTGTTAATATTTTTCCAATTATTAGCAAAATTATGATTTTTTTAATTATTTTCATCACAAACTTCCAACCAAATATCCCTACTTTTCATCCTCCAATCAGCGTCACGAGCTAATAATATGTCACCTTTAAGTTTCTCCAGTTCTCTAATCTTGACCTTATCTTCAGCATTAAATATCCCCCTAACCTAAGAAGCATAAAACTCCTCAATTTCATGCTTAGTTTGTATAAGTACCTGATCTTGTAGTCTAGATTTATTAAAGGCCCATTGTGAGACAACATATTTAACATTCCACATATTTTTGGTAAACTGATAGCAAACTTTGTCCACCCATTTACCGTCATACCCTCTCCAATAATCTTTGACAAGGGCCTTGAAATCCTCATCCTCCAACCAAGAAGGATTAAACTTGAAGGGACCATGTGGTTTGTTAACCTCAGAACTAATTTGCCTCAGGATAGGAAAGTGATTGAAGTCACCACCAGTTCCGATCCATGCCCTAATCTGATCACCCTGATCTATAATAACGTCCAATACTAAGAAATTGTCAAGTCTCTTTTCTATGAAATCATCTCCTATTCTGTTATTCCTCCAAGGAGGGATAATTTGTATAGGTTCAACATCAACCAACCCAACGTCCTCAAATTTATGAACAAAGAAATCAGCCAAATGGTCCATCTCCCTGAAGACCCCCAAACCTTGCATCTATTCAAAGTGAAGTTTAAATCACCTCCCAAGAAAAGCTTTTTTTCCTTAAATAAATCCATTTCCATCAGCATATCCCAAAATGGGATCTTATTTTCATAGGGCCCATAGATATTAACAACTACAAATTCAGACCCCTTTTCCATAGAATGTTGTTGTGCCCCTAAACTAGGAATCAAGAAAGAAAGAATTAATGTGTCTAAAATATCTCTTCTTCCATCTCAGAATAAGACCTCTAGCACGGTCCATCAAATCCAGAGAAATGAAAGCCAAGTCCTTCATAAAAGAAAGTAAACTACCTTCCGCTTTTATACTCTCTATCACAGTCTCTTGTAAAAGCAAAATATCAAGATTGTGAAGTTTGCATAACCTCCTCAAAGTATATTTTTTGGAGTCACTGCCCAACCATTGAGAATTAAGAGAGAGAACTAACATTATGCAACTTTCCCAGGGGTTTGACTCGCTCTCCGTGCCTCACCAATGGTTTATTGTTTCCCACTTTGAATATCCCTTAATGCTTTATCTTGAGCTAATTTTATATGAGACTTCCTCCCTATAACAGATTTGCATTTTGTCCTCACTAAATTAGGACTAAGACCACCCATAACATCAACACCTGCAGCACCAACAACCTTATTTTTGGATTTGAGATTATAACTATTACATCTAGTAATGAGAACCCCTTCCTCTGAGCTTTAAGAGGATTGATCATTGAACCTATTAAGAAAAGAATCTATACCCAAAGGTGTAGAAGACTCAATAGGATTCAATACAAAGTTTCGAGGAATAAAGTCCATAGGCTGACTATCTTTCACAGTGGAAATCTCAAGAGATCCATCTCCAACACCCCTTGACTGAGAAGGGAAATGATTAATATCTCCTAAGGTCGACCAATGATCAAGTGATAAAATTAGTGTACCAATGCTTTTTGTAAAGGGAAGAGGGGACGTAGAAGATTGCCCCTTATCCCAGGGAGTGGGATCCATTGAAAGAGATATGAAAGGTTTTTGAGAGCTAGAGTGATTAATATTCCAAATGCCAAGAGTCATAAGAAAAGAATCAGTTTCCTTCAACTCCACACGCTGACCTTCCCTATTTGCAAGCAATAAAACTTTCCTTGTCCCCTCTAAAGCCTCCATCAAAACTTTTGGATCAAGAATAACCATATTTCCTAGAGTAGTAACTACCTCCATGTCTTCATAGATATCCAAATTGTTTTGTGTGAGATCCACTGCTTCAAATAATCCCTGCCTAGATACCACTTGAACTTACTTCAAATGACACAAAAGTTCCTGCTGGCCATCATTGCTCTTCCTTTCAATTGAAAAATAGGATGCTTCTTCATTGACGACCAAAGAGAGGGAGAATCCAATCTCGTCTCCAAATCTGTCTAGTGAATTTCAGCAAGCATCAACTAGATGTCCATAAGCATGACATTGAGCACAACGAAAGGACACTTTTGTGGAATCAAGAATCTGAGCATACTTCCACTTGCCAATATCAATCTCGATGACCTTAGGGAGCCCTGCACTAAGATCCATTTCAACCAAAATCCTAGCCAAAAATCAAGAATTACCCTTTAAGCTTTCTTCATCCCAATCCAAAAAAGTTCCCAGCGAGTAACTGATATCTTGAAGAATTCTTGAAGACCACAGTTCCAAAGGTAGGTCTAGAAATTTAACCTAGATAGGCTGCACGACTTTGGGTTCCCTTCTTGGGTTGAAACATGGAGACCATTTCTTCAAGCCCAAAGAAGAAGAACCCCAAAACCATCTTCTCTGTAAAATCCTCGTAGAATCCTCTGCTGACTTAAAAGAAAAAACTAACCAACCCCTAGCCAAGAGAAAAAACTTAGGCATATACCCTAAGAAGGGACTCCACAAAATCAATCCAAGTCCTCAGAGACTTGGCCGAGCAAGGTCTTCCAAAGAATCTCTTAGTTAATGTCATAGCTTCCATCTCCAAAATTTGATGGATAAGGATGTCTTCCTCTAAGATCAAGTTTGCCCTTCCTTCTCTCAGCTTGACACATCTTTTCTTCTTCCTCTCAATTGGATCAAATCTCCCGTGAGAAGGAAATTCATCTAAGGTTTGACCAGAGCACTCTACTTGCTAAAGACTACCTTCGCCAACACCATCCACGTGAAACGCACTTTTGTACCTCAGCCATTCCAAATTAAAGGACAATTCGCGGGATCTAATCTCCATAAACCCTAAATCCCCATCATAAGAGCTACTACACGGAGAATGCTAAAAATTTTGCTCTAAGTCTGTAGGGGTAACCTCCAATCCGAAGCTAACAGAACAATGACCAACCAGATTATTGACCATTTGTGTCATATTGCGCTCCATTTGCAATTTAAAAAATCAGGTCTGCATCGCCGGGAATAATCCTCCTCCACCGAAAGGATCCTGAGAATATTGAATAGGATCATCTATGTCCATCTCTTGACATACACCAGTCAGCACCGGAATCTTAAAACTGTCAATGAAATCACTAGAACCCAGAACCTGTTAATCCGGTCCTTGAATGCCACAACCTAACCAAACATTATTACTATTGCATAATCTACCAAATGATGAGACAGAACCCTGAGCTAGTCCAAATAGACACCAACATCCACGCATGTAGGTTAGAAAATGTAGAGGAAATGTTTTGACATTTCGTCAAATGTTTTCCATGCATAGTGTCATCGATGAAGATAATCGACTGGCAAGAAATGTTGTCAAAATGCGGGCCCTCTTGATATCCTCCACCCAATGAGATAATAAATAGTTGTCGACCTCTCTGATCACTTAATCCATTAGAAACAGTTAAAACATAGATGCCAATCCAAGCTAGGTTTCTTGCGCATTTCATCAAACAGTTTGCAAGCAGCCTCTTATCATGCAAATAGTCAATAAATGATTGTCAAATCACTTTCCCGTATAGATAAGTACTTGCTCAGAGCACAAATGGATTCCTGATTTCACACTTTTCTTATTGTAGTAGCTGGTTGCAATAAGTTCAAATCCTTCTAGTTTTTATGAATGTCAAAATATTAGCGGAAACATGTACAAACTGAAGATACATTTGCCATCTCCAAAACGATTTTACTCAGGTGCGAAAAAAGATCACTCGCACAGAACGCCGCCTCCATCTTCCACCTGGTTATCTCATTTACCTCTACCCACTCAAGGGTGATCCACAGCTACAATTCAGAAATGGTCTTGCCATGTAATATGATTCAGTCAAAGGTTATTTACATACCATATGTTGGCTATTCCATACAATGACAAGTGAATGACTAGGGGGACCTTACAGATTATTCTAAAAAAATAAAAATCTGAAAGACAAAATATTTAAAATAATAAAACTTAGTAGGCTAGCTGTAAAATATTTTACATTTTCTTGCGGCAAAGATGTACTGTGAGCTCTTATAAACTTGCAGCTCTTGTTTGGATTTTGTCTCTGATCTTGTCCTTCGATGTCATCCTTTCTTTCTAGGTGTAGAGGCCTTGTAGAACTTCTTCACTAGCATCAAAAATAATGTTGCTTCAACTAGTATCCAATGGGTGTGTGTAATGGAGCATTACTTTCAAGACTGGCATTCTTGAGAAGGAAATTTGGTTTCAAGCTCGACTAAGTGACCACGAATGAGAGAGCTATCAACTAAGAACAAAGCTCTAAACTATTGATGTTAATAATGGACTTTGACTTTCAACAAGTTAGGTAATGATATGAACTGGGGAAGGGCAAGAGTAACATCTATTAAAAGTGTCTTGCCCAAAAATAAAAAAAATCTGATTCTTGAGATTATCTTTTTCAGAAAACTTACATGGACCACTTGATTCATTTGTTTTCATATGGATTCTCATAATTCATCCTACATTATTTGTGGTCTTTCCAAATAAATATGTGCTTTACCTTTAAAATTTATATCTAAAGTAATAGGTAGGAGGGTGTCAAATTTTATTTCTTTCAATGGAGTTGTATTTATAACAAAATATTTGATATTCTTTGTATAGTTTAATTTTTTCTTTATACGTATTTTGATTTTTTTTATTCTAATACTTCGTCTACATCATTGGAGATTTGTTTTTTTAAATTAAATGAGGGTTGAAATTAGGCCCCACACCTATTAAAAAACCATTCACAAGATGGTCTTGCAGAAATTCAAACATCATATTATCATATCCATAAGTACATATATGTGTAATCACTTAAAAGAGGTAATTAGATCTTAAGAGTGTTGCTTGAGATACTCTATCCCTAGACTAGCCATAGACCTATTCTAGAGTTTTGAACTTACATTTCAATAATTCAATAGACCATAATCACCTATAACTAGTCAAGACACAATCCCTAAATTGCCATCCCTAACCCCAATCCAAATTGGTTAGCAGTCTGTAAAGAGGACATTAGTGCCACATTCGGGACACTACAGCCACATGGCGCTAGTGTCCCCAACTAAGTACTACTAACTTTAGCCCCAACTCTTCCCAATGGATAGTTTTTCAAATGTGTGACCCTCCTAAGGTCAGTCTAAGCTCATTTTCTTATCCGCACAAGCAACCAAACCCTAGTAATACAAGTCTAATCCACCTCTATTCACTAGAGGGAAACTAATGTTAGAGGTACAATCACTGAGAAGAGGGAGGTGAATCAGTGAATCAAGATATTTCAAAACTTTAATCTAAATCCTTCAAACCCTTAGTCATACACCATAAGCAATCAATAAGTAAATAACCCACTCATAGCAATGAACATGAGAGATAAGCAAGATAACACAAGATCTATGCAGGTAACCCTCTTGGAGGAGAAAACCCACTCTCAAGCCTACAAACACATGAAATACTTGTCCTATAATATGATTACAAACATGAGCCTTTAGTGAAGCACCCACTTCACAAAGAACACCAACCCCTAAAGATGACAAGCATCAACTTGCCTAAGATGTTGAGCACCAACACAACATCTATTAAAAGAACAACTCCAGAACTCTAATTGCTTCTCAATCTGATGGAGAAACCCTACAAAACAACCTCCTTCAATCCTCTTTACTCACTCAAACCTTCACACACAAGCAAGGCATCCAAAACCACCTTTTGGATTAATCTACACACCTTCGCTTGTTCTTGTGCATCAAACCTATAAATTTAACATTAGAATGATGAGCACAAGGTCATACATGCAATCCACACTCTGATATACCTCTCAAGACATCCAAAAGGCTGTCATAGTTTTCACAAATATTTTGCTCATATTCTCACTTACTCAACTAGCACAATTAGTCCAATTAGACCTTGTACTTATACCACACTCTTTCTTTTAACCCATCTTGGTCTGCCAAGATTCTTTACATATTTAAACCACACTTAACATAGGTCCATACACACATTACATGTGAGAAACACACTCTAGGTTGATCATTACCTCATTATCCCCAAACCACCATTAGGTCTTGGTGAGACCTAAAATAATTAGGCCCACTCACCCATACATTACAACTTTAACTCCTTGGGCCACTTGTAGATTCTACCAAAAATTCAAACACATCAGACCTATATCCAATAGACTCTTTCTTACGCATTCATGGGTTCATGCCATATGGAACACCAAATCAACACTTGAACCTACCAATTAGGTCTCCTTACTCTTTAAGCCTTCATACACAGAAAACATAGTTTCAACTTTTGAAGCAAATATTTCACATATCCATATGATTATATCATATGGGTGAAACCTTTAGGACCTCTGCAATACCTCCATGTGATTTAGACATTCCAACATAGGCTCTAAGCACTCAAATCAACTCTCTCAAAATGACCACGTAGACTGGTCATATACAGTCAAGCTATTTTAACTTTCCTTATCTGATCAGGGGAAAACTATGAAAACCAATGATTTATCATAATCCTTAGAGACTTATATAATATTTTAATTCTCATTTGCTTCTTCAATTCTGCTCAAAACACCTTCAACTTACCTTTGCAAGATAGTCACCCAAACTGCCAATGTATTCAATAAACATAGTCAACTTCAAAGCCTTTGTTTATACTAAATATGGATTATTAAAACTTAAAAAATCCACATGGATGGTCCTCATTAATTTTAAAACACTCTCCAATAGTTAGTTCATCTTGAAACATCAAGACACTATCAAGAATAACTCAATTATCCTTCTTTGGTCACTTATAAAACATGGTCAAATACATAGTCAACTTTGGATCTCAATATATTTGACTGTATGAATATTCAAACTTTATAACTAGTGTCTTTAGATGCAACTTGGATTTTTTTACAATTTTTCCTTTTACACCACCATTAAATTTGTCCTAGATCAAAAGATATAGTTCAAAAACTACAAACTAGTTTTCCTTCATTAATTTGAATTTTTAAATTCCAATGATCACTAAGCAAATGCTAAACATCAGACACTTTATCATCATCTCATGTCCGTTGAAATTTTTTAACAAATATGCTCTATTGATCTCCTTAGAATTCTCCTGACTTTAACCTTGCATTAGTCACGGTTGATCTTAGATCTACACTCCCACACTCATGCCACTTGGCAGCTCCACATGCCTTCTAAACACATTGACTATTTGACTCGATCCTCACTGTCGATCTCCATCTGTATGAGCAACTTCTTGCCTTTTATATTTCATCAAAGCTTCTAAGATTGTGACATTTGTCACCAGTGTATGAAATCGTAGACTCATTTGACTAATTGACTTCACTCATGCCATTGATCTCTATCTGACAAGATCACACACTCTATTAGATCCTTATCTGATCAGATTAGATTCTTGATAAAGATCTATGATCCAATTAAATTCTCATCATATATCTTTGATAATGCAAATTTGGCTAAGTATGGAAACTTAGTGATATCTACATGAGAAGCCAACTTTTCACCTTAATTATTTTTGCTTCACTCAATATCCAGACCTAACATTTGAACCACATGATCACCTTTCATAGGGGAATGCATCCATGTATTAATCTAATCTTAAAACCTTCACACATGTGAAATATTATTTTACCAAACTATTTACTTAATCATATCTATCAAGATGACTACTTGAACTTAGACATTCATATGACTATTCTAATAAATTTTGTTCACTTCCATAATCACTCTAACCACTCATAACACCCTATAGGGTCTCTACAACATGTCTATAATGTCAAAAACATCCATCAATTACCTTACTAAGTCAACCACTGAATAACCATATAAGAACACTGAAGCACACTTTGTCATTATCATTTTATCACACAAGACACCTCATTAACATACTTGGTCACCTTGGAGACATCATTGACAAACTTAAAATAATCTCCCCCTTTGTCATCGATGTCAAACTCCAATACAAAGCTTATGATCAAAATCTATCTCTCTCTTCAAGTACTTTATCCCCCTTTGACACAATGACAAAGTGGGTTCAACTTCTGATCCTACAGACCTGAAAAGACTTCAAGGACCAATAATAGAAAAGGACCACCTCTGATAGATGATATAGACTTCCCCTAAAATTATGCATACCTCTTCTTACCTTGATCTTTTCAAACATGTTCCATGACTACACTCTTCTTTGACCATACATAGTTTCTATGAAGACAAAACATACATGAACATAAAAAATTAGATGAAATTACCTTGAAAACATTAAGAGGGACTCCCCCTAAGTCATTTAAGCTTAGGCACCTTTTTGAGCATCTTTAAACAATTTTCAACAATGAATAAACAACACAATTTCATTCATACCTTCTCTCTCAAATTCTACTACATAGTCCTCTGATCCTAGGACTTGATCATTTAAAAAGCTCCCTCTTTGTTTAAGCATGAGGATTCAATACATTATCAAAAACACATGACTTGATTTGATCAAGTCATCATACAACTATAATTGAAATCAAAACTATAGTAGACATCTTAATATCTCCACCATGACTGAGGCATCTCACATATGCTCCCCCTAACTCCATGCTCCACCTGGATCATGATATCTTCAAAAAGGCTTATCAAAGGACTAGATCTACCAGCAACTCTTCAATACTATCCACACTTAGTCAATATCCTTATGAAACTACCAATAGATCTCATATCTTCATTAGATCAACTTAAACAACTAAAACAAACATGAATAACTCTCATAAGGATCTCAAAATAATTTCCCTTTGTCATCTACAAGACATCGTGGTTTAGAACCTTTTCAAAGCACTCTCATGGAACTATCTCATTGCCAAAACACTGTGAACTCCATGATAGACACAACTTGTCATATACAGAACTCTAAAACTTTCTTCATGATATCAAAGATATGATAACACATTTTCCTCATCCTCTATATCAACCTTGTCTTCAGTCTTTCAAGATTTGATCAATCAATTTAAGCAACATAAATTGACAAGTTCTTATCTTCAGGACCAAAAACCCTAAACACACCTTAAACATAATAGAATAGGATCAACATACTTTTTTATGTAAATAGAAAATTTTGAAAACTCACCATCCTTGATTGGACACTTGGAGACTTCCATTCCTTGCTTGCAGACCTTGCACACATAGCTTCATTATTCACTATTTGACTAACTAGATCATCTTTTAGATAGCTAAGATTTTTGATATCTTTTCATAGTAGGCCAACACATTTTCTCATGACCTTTCTTGTCCTACAACAATAATAAAAAAACACAACTAACATCCACCATGATTCTTCTTACTGACAAGTGTCTCCGTGAAGCCTAGATAGAGACACCCCTAACCCACAATGTCCTAGGACAATGTGAAACCAGTGGTTACCCACAACTCCTCATATTATCTCTCCTTCTTGGAAAATTTAAATTGATTCTTATTCTTATTATTATTCTTTTATTTGAATAAATCAACTTGTTTATCTTCTTTATCACTTTCCTTTTCTTCTAGGATGGTATTAACAATACATGGAGAAAATAAAGATTCTTGGCACACCTTCTCACTTGAAGTATCAGTTTCACATTTCAAAGGATCAACACTTGACATTGTCAACTAATATTTTTTATAGCCAATAACATCAGGATGTTCACTTGTATCCTCTTTATTCCCAAAATGAGTAGACAATGAGATCTTCTAATTCTCTTCAACATTTGTAGCATTTTCTACCATGGCAAACAATCCACTTGGATTTGTAGACTGATCATGGTACATGTTTTCTACTTATGGTTTCCATAACCATGTGTGACCTCTTTCTTGCACACTAGGAGCTTCATATACCTTATTTTACATTGAGAACTCATTCAACCTATTCTTGCAATACCTAGTAATGTGAACGACTCTATGACATCTGTAGCAAACCATTCTTCTTGAAGTGAACTCATCTTGCCTTACTTGATTTGGAAAAAATATTGCAATGTGTCCTATGTCATAAAAAATGAAGCACTCAAATTTGCTCATGCTATTTGATTGATGATTCCATTGATTCTCAGCAGGTCTTCTACACTCTCTAGCCTTATGACCAAATTGATGATAAGTATAACAATAACCATTGAAATTTACATACTTCATGGCATTTGGTTTTCTAATTTGATTTGTCCTCATTCTTCCAACACATTCATTCCTTGACTGATGATTGATCTTCAAGGTCTAATTGTCTTTGTTCATATTGGTCTTTATCTTGTCTTGAGTTACATTCTTTTATTCTTCTTTGTAACCAAGTCTAGTTCTATCACTAACATGCTTTTGACTATTCAGAATGTTGTTTATATCACTTGAGCTCTTTTCAAACATCACATATGAATTTATATTACTGGATGTCTTTTCTAACTCATCTTTCAATGAATCATTTTCAATCACATACCTTGAACACTCATCTTCTTTATCTTTTAGGCTTGTAGACATGATTTCTAATTAACAACTAAGATGCTTGACTATATCTTCATGCTCCTTGGTGTCTTCATTTATTCTTGCCTCGAACACATTGAATTGCTCTTCATAGTCCTTTATTTGAGACTTTGAATTCTTGGTTTTCTTCTTCTCAATCTTTAGATATTTAAGGTAATTCATCAACTCAGTCTCATAGATTACCTTGTCTTCTTCATCATTTATATCACCTAAACCACCTCCAAACCATGTAGATTCTTCTTGATATGAGAAGCTACCTTCTTCAACTAGGTAGGACCATCATATTCATGATCATTCTTAGAATCACTGCCATCATTCTCATCAAATGAGATACAATATCCTTTGGTGTAGAGACTCTTATTGTCCTTGTAAAACTTATTTTGGCCATTATACCTTTTGAAATTGTTCTTGCTCTTATTAGACCTAGATTTTTTCTTGTTATTACCTTGATATTATTCATGTTCTTCATTATCATTTCCCTTATGCTTATGAGGACACTTTTTGGCAAAGTGATCTATCTCTCCATAATTTAAACATTTGAAGGGAAGTTTACCCTTAAACTTTCCTGAACTTGTTTTTAGTTTTCTTGTTAACAGAGCTATTAGTTCATCATCATCAATATCATAAATCTCATCATCCTTGACATTCTTACCTTAAAAATTATTCTTTGGATTATTTTCTATATTGAAATTTTCTTCTATCTTTGGTGGTTTCTCCTTATTAACTCTCATCTCATAGGCAAAAAGAATGCCATGCAATTCATCCATCTTCACTTTGGTGAGATCATGACTTTCTTCTATAGCAAAAACTTTTGAATCAAATTTTAAAGTGAGAGATATTAATACCTTTTTCACTATAGTGCCTTCTTCAATAACCTCTCCCATGCCTTTGATCATATTCACTACCTCATCAACTCTTAGAAGATAGGAAGCCATAGTGTCCTCTTCCTTCATTTTGAGATTTTCAAATTTCCTTCAATAGGTTTGTAATTTGGCTAACTTAAATTTTGAATATCCTTCATATATGAGCTAAAATTTATCCCAAATATCCTTGGTATATTTATAATGGATTACCTTGGTGAATTCAGCCTCAGAAAGACCATAAATGATAACATTCATAGCTTTAGAATTATTCTCACTCAACTTCTTGTCTAAAACACTAGTTAGAGGAGTAGGTGGCATGAAACAACAATCCCAAATAGATTTCCAAGTGTCAAACCCCAAGGATATGATTCATGTATTATTATTATACTCTAAAAATCATAATTAGAACCATTGAACAATGAATCTTGCTTAATAAAAAGACCTTGAGAACTTGTCATTGTACCTAAGATTACCATTAAATAGTTGAACTTGTATAGAATGTCCTTATTTGATACCAATTACTAGAGGTACAATCATTGAGAGGGAGGAGGTGAAACGATGAATCAAGATATTTCAAAACTTTAATCTAAATCCTTCAAACCCTTAGTCATACACTATAAGCAATCAAGAAGCAAATAACCCACTCATAGAAATGAACATGAAAGATATGCAAGATAACACAAGATCTATGTGGGAAACCTTCTTGGAGGAGAAAACCCACTCTCAATCCTAAAAAAACATGGAATAATTTTCCTATAGGATGATTACAAACATGAGACTTTAGTGAAACACCCACTTCACAAAGAGTACCAACCCCTAAAAATGACAAGCACCAGCTTGCCTAAGATGTTGAGCACCAACACAACATATATGAAAATAACAACTAAAAAACTATAATTAATTATCAATATGATGGATAAACATTTTAAAATAACCTCTTTCAATCCTCTTCACTCATTCAAACCTTCACACACAAGCAAGGCATCCAAAACCACCTTTTTGATCAATCTACACACCTTCGCTTGTTCTCATGCATCAAACATATAAATTCAACATTAAAATTATGAACACAAGGTCATACATGAAATACACACTCTGATATACCTCTCAATACATTCACAAGGCTCTCATAGTTTTCACAAATCTTTTTCTCATATTCACACTTGCTCAACTAGCACAATTAATCTAATTAGACTTTGTACTTATACCACACTCTTCCTTTAATTCATCTTGGTCAGCCAATATGATTTACATATTTGAACCAAAATTAACATAGGTACATACACATATTACATTTTATAAACACACTCTTCATAGTTTAGTCATTACCTCATTATCCCCAAATTACCATTAGGTCTTCGTGAGACCTAAAACAATTAGGCCTACTCATGCATACGTTATAACTTCAACTCTTTGGGGCACTTTAAAATTATACCAAAGATTAAAACACATTATACCTATCTCCCATAGACCCTTTCTTACTCCATCATGGGTCCATGCCACCTGTAACACTAACTCAACACTCAAACCTACTAATTAGTTCTCCTTGCTCTTTAGGCCTTCGTAGACAAAAAATAGTCTCAAACTTCTGAAGCAAATACTCAAATATTTCACATATCCATATGATTATATCACATGGGTGAAAAATTTATGACCTTTTCAATACCTCCATGTGCCTTAGACATTCCAACACAAGATATGAGTACTCAAATCAACTCTTTCAAAATGACCACTCAGACTAGTCATATACAGTCAAAATATAGTCAAGCTATTTTGACTCTCCATATCTGATCAGGGGAAAAATATGACAATAAATTCTTTCTCATAAGCCTTAGATACTTATATAACATTTGCATGCTTATTTTCTTCTTCAATTCTACTTAGAACACCTTTAACTTACCTTTGCTAGATGGTCACTCAAACTGCCAATGTATTCAATAAACATAGTCAAATTCAAATCCTTTGTTCATAATAAATATGGATTGGTCAAACTTCCAAAATACATAAAAATGGTCCTAATGGAGTCTAAAACACTCTCCAATAGTTATATCATCTTGAAATATCAAGACACTATCAAGAATAACTCAATTATCTTTCTCTAGTCACTTACAAAACATGGATAAATACATAGTCAAATTTGGAGCTCAATATATTTGAATATATGAACATTCAAACCTTAAACTAGTGTCTTTGGATGCACATTGGATTTATTTATAATTTTTCCTTTTACACAACCATGAAATTTGTCCTGGATCAAAATATATAGCTCAAAAACTATAGACTAGTTTTCCTTCATTAATTTGAATATTTGAATTCCAATGCTCACTGAGTAATTGCTAAACATCAGACAATTTGTCATCATCTCTTATACCATAAAAACTTTAAACAAATATAATTTGTTGATCTCCTTAAAATTCTCTTGACTTTAACCTTGCATTGCTCATTGTTGATCTTAGATCTGCACTCTTATGATCATGTCACTTGGTAGCTTTGCATGCCTTCTAAGCACATTGACTATTTGAATCGATTCACATTATCAATCTCCATCTGTATCAACACCATATTTCCATTGATCTTTTATCAAATATTTTTAGATTATGACACTTATCACCAGTGTATGAAATCTTAGACTCCTTTGACTAATTAACTTCACTCATGCCATTGATCTCTATCTGACAAGATCACATGCTCTTTTAGATATTTATTTGGTCGATTAAATTATCACCATTAGAACTATGATCTGATTAAATGCTCATTGTAGATCTTAGATAATGCAAATTTGGCCAAGTATGGGAACTTAGTGAACTCTACTTGAGAATCCAACTTTGCACCTTAATAACTTTTGCTACGCTCAATATCTAGACCTAAAATTTGAACCACATGATCAAATTTCATAGGGGAATCCATACATGTATCAATATACTCTTGAAACATTCACACGTGTGAAATATTTTTTCATCAAACTACTTACTCAGCCTTATTTATCAAGATGACTACTTAAGCTTAAATATTTAAATGACTATTCTGATGAATTCTGTTCACTTATATAAGCACTTTAAGTACTCATAACACCTTATAGGGTCTATAAAACATGTTCATACAATAAAAAACATCCATAAATTACCTTACTAAGTCAACCACTGAATAACTATGTAAGAACACTGAAGCACACTTAAATCACACTTTATCATTGTCATTCTAACACATAAGACACCTTATCAACATCCTTGGTCATCTTGGAGACATCATCACAAAAATTCTAACAAATATATGTAAAATTTATTCAAAATAAAGACAAATTTATGCAAAATCAATGTACATTATCCCTATTCTACCCTACTTTCTACATATTACCATGTACAATAGCCCTAAGTCTAGTTCTCAAGTATTTCAAAGCTCAAGCACATTCAAGGAATCCAAAGCCACTCTCATTCTATCATTCACTTGAACATACATCAAAAACTATGTGGGAGAACTATATTATACTTGATCCCTCTTCAGAGCATTGGTATGTAGGAAACACTCAACATAGTTGGGTGTTGAGGATGTCCAGTTCATCTTACTAACACACTCAATTATTGCTCATATTATAATTGAAAAGATAACTAGGATTTTTACATCAAATCAAGATTTATAGGTAAAATAAATAGGATTTATTCACACAAGAATATAACATACAAACACACTCATAGGTGCTCCCAAAAAATAGGAACAATACTGTAAAAGGAACATTATCACCTCATTGAGGGCATTACACATAGATGGCACTACTTTCTAAACTGGATGCCATTGTCTAGTGAATATATGAATATCAAAATCTTGTTGATGACATAGACTACTACTCAGATCTCAAATTTTAGATTCTAGATCATTTGTGATAGTCAATTTTTATCTAAGTCTCTATTTATCTCTATTTGTTACAATTTATAAAAATTCAAACAAGGCCAAAATCATAACAAATTAGCAGCTTAATTATTATAATTTATTTAACTAATTTAGGCATCTCATCCTCTTAAACAAAGATAAGGAATTAATTATGTAAAACCCTAAAATGTTAACTCATTTGGTGAACACATCTTACTTTGAACATTACATAAAACACTAGCTTACATTAATTCCTATTTTTGTAGAATAAATTTAGGGTTGTATACTTCTAATTTTATTTAGATAATCTAGATAAATAAAATCAATTTTACATTACAATTTCAATTTATTTTACATCTAATTTAAATTATTGCAAAGAATCCCTAGCTTCCAAAAACCCTAACCCTAGATACTCTTAGGGTTTGTATCTTTTTTCCTCCTATTTTCATTAGCTACTATTAATTATTTAGATTTCATATATTTTATTGTAGTAGATGTATTTAAATATATTTTCTATATGCCATATAGAAAAACTATCTCTCTTCCCTTAATAAGAAGTGCTAGACTAGGTGGTAATCCTATAGATCATATTCAGATTCAAGCTATCCAACCCTATAACAAGGACAAGGAACCAATTACAAATCTAGATATGAGTCCTTCACATCCTGATTATGTGGAATTCAATGAAAATGCATCTAAGGATGAGAAATATAATCAAGAAAAAGATTAGGTCCATATTGAGGATCCAGACATACTACCTCAACTTAATGATAATGATATAATTGTGAACAATAATGAGGTATTGAAGGGATTTAGATATATAATTCAGGAATAACCCCATGATCAAGTATAGATTTTATAGGCTATATTAGAAATCAAGAATACTAAAAATAATGGTCAATCTTCCACTCATCCAATTAATGATGTTGTTACACCTTCAGTGGGCCCACTCAATCAACTCAGATAACACAACCCAAGCTTGTTATTCAACCATCAGTGATAACTACTCCACTTGTGGCTAGTTCTTGTCCTCCCAATGTACAATCCCTTATGCATCAAGTTATTTTTCTATAATATAAGGTGTTACATCGTGAGCAAAGAGTAGCTAAGCCTTCACATGCTTTGGATTTCAACATTTTATTGCATACACTGTTATCACATCACATTGCATAAACTCCTTTACCATCTAGTTTTGTAGCACCTAAACTCACATTATATGATGTCAAGGGTGACCCAAATCATCAATTTATAGCCTTTCATGTAACATGCTTGGAATATGTGTCTAATGATTGGCTTTTTATGAAGCTATTTTCATGCAGTCTCAAGGATTATGCCCTATAATGGTTCTATGATTTTCCAAACCAATCTATCATAGCATTTAATCCTTTAACAGATATGTTCTTAGCACACTTGTCTATAAACATAAGTGATAAGATATAATATGCATAAGTGGCATAACTAAAGCAAAGATCAAATGAGCCAATAGTTGATTATGTCTTATGGTACAAGACAATCTTATCAAATTTGACTAGCCCCATGGTAGACAAAGAGCTTAAAGATATATTCAATCAAAGTTTATTACCAACACTTCACAAAGTAATCTTATTCAAAAAAATTTCCACATTTATAGATATGTGCCACATAATTAAGGAAAGAAAGGTTAAGCTCTTAGCAATGGGCAAACTCAAATACACAAATGAATCATATTCAACTATTAAGAATTCAAGTAAACATCCATATAAAGTTAGGCCCACAAAGAAAAAAATAGATACAAATACAACAGTCAACATAGGTTTAGAAACTTCTCCCAAATTGGTTTTATCAGTACCTCAATGCAAAGTCTTCACTAATCTACCAAAGTCACTAGCATGAGTTCTACAACAACTATTGGAATGCAATGTCATATTTATCCCTCCCATTAAAGAGCTTGATATGACACGACCTCTTCCAAAAAGTTATGATTCAAATGTATTTTGATAGTATATCATAGGACACCAGTCCATACCAAAAACATATGCATTAGCTTGATCCAAAACTTAGAAGCTTTGGTTGAAAGATAATTCAAGAACCAAGAACAACACAATTATAATAATATTATTTCTGAGAAGAGATGTTTTATTGATTAAATTTTTAGTTCCAAAGATATGCCTATCTCTAAGAAGAGATGTCTGATTTTTATTTTAGGTTACATCTTCATTTATACATATTTTGAAGGTAGGAGAAGGATGTGGAAGGTCATCAATCTCAAGAGAGATTAAGTGGTTCAACTTCCACGATTGAAAATACATAATTTGAGGAATTACTATTTTTAAAAACTTACTATTTTAGACTGCACTACTAAAATTTAAATTTGGGGTACTTTCATTTGTTTTTAAAGAGTCAAACCCCATTAAGAAAAGCTCTATGCCATCTCATGATGTTTTCCTTATTCTTAGCTTTCCAACGGTTCAAATGGGGAGTCAAATGGAGCTATGGTGCAAAAGTTATGGCTCACAGAAGTTATACCACCAATTGGGGTAGAACCATCACCCAAATTGTCACTTGAAATATTGCTCAGATCATTCCTCCCTCCTTGAGAAGTAATGGTCTTCATTACATCAAGATTTTTCATCAAATGTGGCAATTATGTTTTGATTTGATTTCCAATGCATAATTTGAATGGATTGTGCTTTGTGGAGCTATGCAGGGACTGATTGTTCACCATTTCTATCTAACCATTAATCTATGGATGGAAGGATATGAAATTATTTAGCTTGGTATCTATTTGATTATGTTGTTGTGTTATTTTTATAGTTAGGGCTGTAACATTGACCCTTTTGGATTCCTATGGCTTGACCACCATGATAATAAATTTATTAGCACTAATTAGGGAGATAGATGTAGAAGGTGGTACCTCTATTACCTTGTAGCATTGTGTTCCAAGAGTGAGGGTGATCCTTCAAGTTTTTGATTCATATATGCCATGTCGATCATACATGAATGGCTAACCAAAGAGTACATCAAAAACATCCAGATTGACCACATCACATAAGACCTTATCTCGGAAAGGTTTTATTACATATGAGAGAAGATATTGGTGGGTGACACAGAGGTTTCTCCCTAGACTCAACCATACAATAATGTATGGCTTTGGGTGAGGCTTCATGGATAAATTTAGTCTTTTTACAACATTAGTAGAGATTAAATTCTTTTGACTTCCACTATCAAGAATGAAATGCAGAGGCTTACCTTTCACCCATAACTTAGAGTGAAATAAACTTTCCTTATCATCTGGTCTCTCCTCATGGGTTTGTGATGAAGCAACGATGGCATCAGGCTCAGCATCTATAATCTATTCTTAATCCTCTTTAACTGTAGGGTGTGTATGAGGTAGAGCATTATATATTGAGGATTGAGACTCAGAAAGTAGGGACTTGATGGCTTGACATTTCTTTTAGAGTGCATTCTATATTTATGGTAATCACACCATTTCCTAGTCTTCCATTCCTTTTAATTCCAATTTTGGCCTCATGTTTGACCTTCTTTGTCACTTTTCTATTTTGTAGGTTGACTCTTCATATTCATTCTTCCATACTTCTACTCTTTCACTGTGAACTTGTGCATCTCATCGAGAGTTTCCAGATTGAAGAGTTATATCTCCCCCCATATATACCATTGTAGTCCACCAAGATATTTGAGAACCTTATGTTTCTCACTTTCCTAGATGCCTAATCTCATAGATAGAGAATAATTTTTTTTAGTGTAATATTGAACATGTTATTCCTTATCTTGGTGAAGTTATTGCCACTCTATATACAGATCATCATATGCTCCAATGGGGTAGTATTCTTTCTTTATAGCTTCTATGAAATCATCCTAGGTAGGTTCCACCTCAAGGCCAATATCATCCATACTGAATCTCTTCTTGTACACTTCCCGCCAATTTTTGATAGGCAATGATGCTTTCAAAAGAGAAAGAGTGATCTTCTCTTTATCAGTGAATTTATTTATAGAAAAATAGGAAAATAATTGATCTAACCAATTTTCTACTACATTAGCATTGATTTTGCCTTCAAATGTAGAGATATCAAAATTCACCTAAACCTTGAAGGGTGTTAGGACACTGAAAGGATGTGGGGGTACATATGAGGAGCCAAAATGTCCCATTGAGATTTATTAGAGAATTTTGGTGAATTTTTGTAGCATCTATGCTTACTATTATTGGAGGGCTTCATTCACTATTTCCTTGAAAGGATTAGATGTCTCGATGTTTTCTAATATTTGAAGTCATTTGAAATGAATAGGTCGATAGTATAGAAGCTCTATTGTTTTCCACCCAAGCTTTTTATAGCCTGACCTTGTCCTTGGGATCATACAATCTCAAGACAAACTAATTTGATACCATTGATCCAAAATTTAGAATCTTTGGTTGAAACATAATTTACGAAATAAGAACAACACAATTGTAATAATGCTATCTCTAAGAAGAGATGTTTTATTGATCAAATTTATAGATCCAAATATATGCCTATCTCTAAGAAGAGATGTCTAATTTCTATTTTGAGTTACATATTTATTTATACATATTTTGAAGGTAGGAAGATGTGGAAGGTCACCAATATCGAGGGTGATTAAGTGATTTGACTTCCATGATTTACAATAATATAGAATTTGAGGAATTACTATTTCTAAAAACTTACTATTTTTAGACTACACTACTAAAATTGAAATTCAGGGCACTTTTATTTGTTTTTCAAGGGTCAAAACCCATCAAGTAGAGCTCAGTGCTATTTCATGACATTTCCCTCATTCTTAGCTTTCCAACAGTTCAAATGAATCTATGGTGCAAAATTTATGGCTCCTAGAAGTTTTGCCACCAATTAGGGTAAAACCATCACCTAAAATATCACCTAAAATGTTGCTAAGATCATTCCTCCCTCCTTGAGAAGCAATGGTCTCCATTTCATCAAGATTTGTCATCAAGTGTCGTAGTTGTGTTTTTATTTTATTCTCGATGCATACTTGGAATGGACTAGGCTTTGTGGAGCTATGCAGGGCTTGATTATTCACCATTTCTATCTAACCATCAATATATGGATGGAAGGCTGTGAACTTCTTTAGCTTGGTATCTATTTTATTTTATTGTTGTGTTGTTTATGTAGTCAGGGCTATAACATCAACCCTTTTTGATTCCTGTGGCTTGACCACCATAAAAACAAATTTCTTGGCACTAATCAAGGAGATAGATGTAGAAGGTCATACCTCTGGTACCTTGTAGCACTATGTTTTAAGAGTGAGGTTGATCCTTTGAATTATTGATTCATAGATGCCATGTTGATCATACATGAATGACTGACCAAAGAGTACACCATAAACATCTAGATTGACCACATCACATAAGACCTCATCTTGGAAAGGTTTTATTGCATATGAGAAAAGACATTGGTAGATGACACGAAGGTTTATACCTGGACTCAACCATCAAATAATGTATGGATTTGGGTGAGGCTTCATGGAAACATTTAGGCTTTTCATAAAATTAGTAGATATTAAATTCTTTTAACTCCCACTATCAAGAATGAAATACAGAGGCTTACCTTTCACCCATAACTTACAGTGAAACAACCTTTCCTTATCTTCTAGCCTCTCCTCATGGGTCTATGATGAAGCAACAATGGTATCAGGCTCAACATCTATAATCTCTTCTTCATCCTCTTTGACTATAGGGTGTGTATGAGGTAGATCAGTAGATGTTGAGGATTTTCACTTAGAAAGCAAGGACTTAATGGCTTGATATTCTTCTTTGGAGTGTGTTCCAAATTTGTTGTAATCACACTATTTCTCAGTCTTCCCTTCCTTTTGCTTCAAATTTTGGCCTTGTATTTGACCTTCTTTGTCACTTTTCCATTTTATAGGCTGACTCTTCATATTCATTCTTTCATACTTCTACTCAATCTTTGACGTGAACTTGTATGCCTCATCGAGGGTTTCTAGATTGAAGAGTTCCATCTCCCCCCATATATACCATTGTAGTCCACCATGATTTTGAGAACCTTGTGTTTCTCAATTTATTAGATTCCCAATCTCATAGATAGAGAATGAAAAATGTCAGTGTAATCTTGAACAGACTATTCCTTGCATTGGCAAAGTTGTTGCCACTCCATATATAGATCATCATATGCTCTAATGGGGTAGTATTCTTCCTTTACAACTTCTATGAAATCATCCTAGGTAGGTTATGCCTCAAGGCCAATATCATCCATACTGAATCTCTTTTTATACACTTCCCACCAATTTTTGACAGGCAATGATGTTTTCAAAAGAGCAAAAGTGATCTTCTCTTTATCAGTGAATTTATTTATAGAAAAATAGGAAGATAATTGATCCAACCAATTTTTTATTGTATCAGCATTGATTTTGCCTTCAAATATAGGGATATCAAAATTCACCTAAACCTTGAAGGGTGTTGGGGCACTAAAAAGATGTAGAGGTGTAGATGAGGAGCTAGAATTTCCCATCAAGATTTATTGGAGAATTTAGGTGAATTGTTGTAGTATTTGTGCTTGATATTGTTGGAGGACTTTATTTACCATTTCCTTGAAAGGATCAGATATATTGATGTTGTTTGACATTTGAGGTCATTTAGAGCGAATGGGTGGATAGTTTGGAAGCTTTATTGTTTTTCACCCAAGCTTATTGTAGCCTGACCTTGTCTTTAGGATCATACACTCTCAAGATAAATTGCTCTGATACCACTGATCCAAAACTCAAAATCTTTTGTTGAAAGATAATTCAAGAAACAAGAATAACACAATTGTAATAATTCTTTCTCTGAGAAGAGATGTTTTATTGATCAAATTTATAGATCTAAACATTTGCTTATCTCTGAGAAGAGATGTCTAATTTCCATTTTTGGTTACATCTTTATTTATACATATTTTGAAGGTAGGAGGAGGATGTGGAAGGTCACCAATCTTGAGGGAGATTAAGTGGTTTGACTTCCATGATTTACAACAATATAGAATTTGAGGAATTACTATTTTTAGAAACTTACTAGTTTTAGACTACACTATTAAAATTGAAATTTGGGGCACTTCTATTTGTTTTTATAGAGTAAAAACCTACTAAGTAGATCTCTATGCCATATCATAATATTTCCCTCATTCTTAGATTTCCAATGGTTCAAATGGGGAGTCAAACAGAGCTATGTTGCAAAAGTTATGGTTCACAAAAGTTTTACCACCAATTGGGGTAAAAATGTTGCTTGAATTGTCACCTAAAATATTTCTTGGATCATACCTTGAAGAATAAGATACAAAATCTCATTGAGGCAAACATTATTTATGTGGCCACACCCACCGATGCACCAAAAGAAAAAATAGAGGGAAAAGACACTTAAGATATTTTCAGCTCCTTTCCTAAGCATACAATAAATGAGGTAGGGGGTACATTAGGTTTTCATTATACATACCAGGATTAGTCACCACCAACATTGTATCACATAGTTATAGAGGAGACACATCTATTACATAATAGTATTAGCATGTATCACACTATAGTGCCTACCACCTAAACCACTTATCACATTTTTAGAGTAGGAGATTGTGGACAATGAAACATATTTATATGCACTCTTCATACAAGTATATATAGACCACCATCCTATTCATAGTGTCATGGTTAATAATTGGTCAAACATAAACATGTGTACCATGACACTCTTATAACACTTGGGCTATACAGAGTGAGATATTTTACTTGTATATACAATTTTTAGTGGTTTAAATGGACACATTCATATATCCATCAAGGAGATAGTACTTCCATTATAGGTGGGACCAACACACATAGCCACTTAGTTTATATTATTACCTAGTGCGGGTGTATTTGACATATTATTAGGTAGGCCATGGTTATAGTAATTCAAATGCATCCCATCTATATACAATTATGCCTTAAGTATATACATGCTAACTAGGTGGTTAAGATTGAGAGTGTCTCATATGAGTATCCTCTTCCCATCCCACAAGCAGTTCTAACACATATTCCATTCACACTTCCAACACTAACACTAGCTATAGTTCTAGTACCACTACTAGATATTACATGGCTATCCATTTCATTAGAGACTACATCTCCTATGCATAGATCACAATGTTCAATAGAGTCCTTAGAGAAGGCTAGGTTTACTAGTATAGTTTCTACATGCACACACACTCTCCCTTGGAGACCATTACTAGAGATACCATTGCATTAGAGATATGTCATGGATTCTAGAGGACCTTCCTATACATAGTTTACACTAAGATCAATTATATTGGGGTCTAGGGGTTCTCAACATATGGCACCTACATCACCTACATCTTGTACATCTCCATATGGGTCCCTAAGACCCCTATAATTCATAGGGTATCACAATCTATGCCACACCATCATAACATCACTACTCAAGCAACTTTAGATTCAGATTATACAACACAATAGATCATGGGCTCACAATTTCCCTTTCACATTGCACACACAATCATGGTTCCACTCTTTGACATAGGTCATAGTGATGGTGAGTCTCCTATGAGACTCATAGGTTAGTATGGTTCCTACACTTGTACATAATTATTTCTCTCTCTCTTTCTCCTTGTACATAGTTTATTTTTATATGCTTGTACATAACTCATACTCAAAAAACACAAAAATAATATAATATTTCAAAATACTAAAACATTCAAATATGTTAAAAACACAATTTTTTTATAGATTGTATGCATTGCTATGTTTACATTTCTACTACTTTCTAGATATTGCATATTGCTAGATATCCCAGTATAGTTTGTTTTATCATACACATATGTTTCAATTGTTCTTGTCAAGTGCTTATAGATTCTAGATAAGACTTTAGTCCATGACACTGATCTAGGCCATCTATCATCTACCCATTAGGGGAATTTACACTGATCCAAGTTTATACATTGCTACATCTACCCACTTGTGGGCATCCCCTACATAATTGCTATAACTAGGTTTTATCTTTACATACTATACATTCTAGTTATGCATTGATTTATCTTGATATTGATCATTGCTCAATTTTTTTTGACTATCAGTAGTTAGAATCATTATATATGCACCTTAACATCTACATAGTTTTGTATTACACACTTATACATGCTTTTATTTCTAATTCCTAGATTATATTTGATTGTGTTCTTATGATTCTTACATCTTCAAGGGCATTTGACTATGCCATTGTTCCTTGGATTCTATGCCACTTCTCTATTTATATGCCTTAGACATCTACCCGTGTCCCTTGTGTGAGCTTTTTCATGCTTATATATGCAAACATTTGAACATGTCATTTTATGTGGCTCTACACCAAATTTTTTGTTACTCATGAATGTGGAAATTTGAAAATGTCCTTGTATGTCTTCATTCTTAGATTTAGTGACATGTGCCCATGTCCCTTGTATTATGGCCCCTTGGCCTACCTTTTGCATGCCTCATGTGTTTTTGTGTTTGCTTCTTTATATGCTTATACACCATGATACTTGTAATAAGCCACACACACACACACACACACACACACACACACACACACACACACACACACACACACACACACACACACACACACACACACACACACACACACAAGTTTTCGATGCCATGAGGGACCTCATGCATCTACCCTTCCTACTTAGAATCATTGATGGACATCATGTCCCATCCCCCTAGGTAGTTACTCATGTTTTACTACTATTATAAATTGCTTACATCTATCTTGACACCCTTGTGCAATGCTATATTACAATATACATCTTACATTTCCCACTATTGCTAAGATACATTTACATTTTAATGTTATGTTTGTATATTATATTAGAATATCTTGCACATGCTCTAGCTAAAACATTTCATATTGATAATTCTTTAGAGGGAAGTTATTACATAGGTTTCAAAACTACCCTCAAAATAGGGGGATTTCATAGAGGTTTGTCATAGAGATCAGGATCCTACATTGATTTTCATAGATACATTTTAGCACATAGGCTCAATTATAGAAATCAGACTCAAGGCAAACACAAAATAGAATAAATACTCAATATTTAGTTCAAACCACATATAGATTAGATTAGGTAGTAATTAGCACCTAGATTGGGACACTAGTGCCACAGGGTTCTACTATCCTCTACGGGGCACTACTATTTAGTAGCCCCAACTTTAGAACAATCTAGATCATTCAGACCAATACACTAGGTAGAGTATATATTTTCTCAGATATAGTTATAAGTTTGGTAGTTATGTTAAAATTTAACTAAGATTCAATCATTTCAATTCAAATTCATACTAGTTGATTAGATTTGGGGGCATCATGCATGACATGATCACTCATACATTTAGTTCAGTTATACAGATTCAGACATGCTATTTAGATGGAATGACAAACTCCATGTTAGTTTCTACACTATATACACTTATTATCACATTCCAAGTTATCACTAGTTTCATGCTTTACTCCATCTATAGTGGTTAGCATTCCTGAGTGGCCCAAGGTTGCTTAATATATCTGAGTAGCTGTGAAATTGAATACACAGTTAGATACTTTCAACACTTTGTGCAATAAAGTTATAGATGCATCTACTTTACATAGGGGCATTGATGGAGTCATGTCCTACTTGAGTTCTTGAGCCACCTACATAAGAGGGTTCAATATACTTAAATTCTTATCCAAGATATTCATAAAGATCATAATCAACCCATTAGGGATGGGTAATGATGGATTCAAAACTAGATTGAGTTATTGAGCCACTCATAGGAGGATTAAACAAGCCATCAACTTAGTTCAAATTATTCAATGATATGATCACTATGTACATTCACATTAAAAAGTTGTCACCAAGTTCATGCATTGCTTCACATACCTAATGAGGTGTATTCATTCCTTTTCTTTCTCTTTACTTAGTTATTGAATTTTATCATAGTATTTTACTTTTGATTATCTCATTAGTGAGGACTAATTTTTACATGTTTCATTGTAGGACATTGCTTTAGATCATGTTTTACATACTTAGACCTAGATTCACACATTCAAACTCAGCTACATGGGTTTCACTTCCAAGGTAAGTTCAGGTACACTTGTTTTTCATTTATATTAGTCATTTCACTTTACTACATTACTAGCATAAATGGGGGTAAATTTAATCACTAAGAGTGGTAATTAGATGCTAAGAGTGTCACTTGAGTTACCTTATCCCTAGCCTAGCCATATACCTATTATAAAGCCTTATACTTATAGTTACAATAATTGAATAGACCATAGTCACCTACAACTAGTTAAGACATAGTCCCTGAACTATCATCCCTAACCCCAATCCAAATTTCTTAGTAGTCTACAGAGAGGACATTAATGCTCCATTTAGGAGACTACAACTACATGGTGTTAGTGTCCCCAATTGGGCACTACTATTCTTAGCCCCAAATCTTCCCAACGAATAGTTTTTCAAATGTGTGACCCTCCTAAGGTTAGTCTAAGATCATTTTATTATCCGCATAAATAACAAAACCCTATAAATACAAATCTAATCCACCTCTTCTCATTAGAGGGAAAATAGATGCAAAATATATTTAAACCAAAGATAAAGTTATGCAAAATCAAGGTATATTATCCTTATTCTTCCTGTATTTATACATAATACCATCTACAACATCCCTAAGTCCAATTTTTAAGTATTTCAAAGCTCAATCACATTTAAGACATCCAAGGCCACTCTCATTCTAGAATTCACTTGCACATACATCAAGCACTAGGTGAGAGAACTACATTGGACTTGATCCATCTTCAGAGTAATGGTATGTAGGTAACTCTCTACAAAGTGGGGTGTTGAGGATGTCCAATACATCCTAATAACACACAATTCTTTATCATATCATACTTGCAAAGAGAACTAGGGTTTTCACATAAAATCAAGCTTTTCAGGTATAATACATAGTTACAAGCTTCAGTCACATAGGAACGAAATATATAGACATAGGTGTAGGTGCTCCCCAAAAATAGGAATAATCTTGTAAAGGGGATATTAGAATGATACTAAGGACACTACACATAGATGTTACTACTATCCAAATTGGGTGCTACTATCCAGTGAATAGATGAATATAAAAATCTTGTTGATGACATAGATTGCCACTCAGATCTCAAATTTCAAAACCCAGATCATCCATGATAACTAATTTTTAGCTAAGTTCTATTTATCCCTATTTGTTGCTATTTATAAAAATTCAAACTGGGTCTAAATCATAAAAAAATAGTATCTTAATTATTATAATTTATTTAAATTATTTAGGCATCTCAACCCTTTAACCAAAAATATGGAATTACTTGTGTAAAACCCTAAAAGGTTAAATCAATATGGTGATATTAATGTGCAAAAATCCCAAACCATTATAGGGAAAGAGTAACTAAAATATCAATTTACCATATCCTATGATAACACATCCAACATAAGCCAAAAGGGTCTATATTCAATACATATTTACTTACATTATGACAAAATGCCTGTATCTGAGAATAGGGTCGCCACTGAATAGAAAATGAATGCCAATAAATAAAAGGAAATAAGAGATACCATATTAGAGCCCATGAAAATCCATGATAAATAATGTAATAGGGCCCTTGAAAATACTTATCTCCCCTAATTATGTCTTTTTACAGCTCCTCCGACCATCAAGTCAAAATTATTTTTATTTGCTTCAATAACTGCTTGATCCTAATCATGCCAAATAGAATCCATTTATTTGGTAGGGTGACTGTATCCCCTCTTTTTAGGGAGGGAGATGGATTCAAATTGAAAAAGAGTTAAAATATAATAGGGAGTGGAGGTTGGTGGTCATGGGGGTCCTAAACATACTTTACCAATTCTATCAAAGTACACATCTAAATGTGATCTATAATCTAGGTAGATATTCCACACTAAGTTTTATCAACATGGATCCTATACTCCTAGCTCAACATATGATTGTTCTAGACTAATTCTAATGCTAAAAAAAAGATAAAAAAATGGTGGAAATGAAATGTACAACATAGTAAATATAAGAAGCAAACATAAGATAAGACAAAACATCAAATGAAGACACTATATGATCTAGAGATACTTGGTGTGGGAAAAACTCTAGTAGGTGAGGTAATTAATTTCCCTTTCCACTATGTAGTTCAAAATTAGACAAGTTATTTCCATACATGGACTTCATTTACAAATTTTTCATTACTATCCTATTTAAAGCTTACATACAAGACTGATTTGCACTTCTTACACTTTATAGTGATTCATCACAAATGGAATAACTATTCATAACTAGGAAAAAATGAGACAACATGAACAAGGACCCAAAATTGCAAACTACAATGTGAATCCAACTTCAAGACTTCTCATTGACTTCTATGATAATATATACCTTCAACAAATATTATATTTATGCCCTTCTATCTTAGAACCCACCAAAGACTTCAAATGAATTATTTCCAAGAAGAGGGAGTGTTTGTAACTGCTACTCTGCTTATGTTTTGTTCAATCGTGAAACTTTTGATTTACACAAACATATGGTTTTGAAACTACTATGGTAGTTTCACAACCAATGCTGATAAATACTTGTGGTTTTTTTATCTTTGATAAAACCCTTAGTTTCAAAGTTGCAAGTTGTTGATTTCATCAATACTGAATAGGTCATTTTTCATGAACAATCTTGAAGAAGTGTTTTACATACATGACTTGCATATAGTGGAAATAAACTAGAAAACAAGTCTAGTAAACTAGATCCATATTTTAGATCATGCCTACCAAATTTTAGGCTTTTAAGCCCCTAAAAGCTTTAATAAATTTATGAGGAAATATCTTCCCTAGATCTTCTTTGGAATACCATTTGGCCTTACGATATAACTGACCCTTTAACCCAACAACCAATACTCTTGCATTTCTATTCTTATTATCCTTTCCTCTTTCTTCAGCACACCATCCTCTAATTACCTCTAATTATGGTTGACTGTTAGGAGGGAGGTATTCAATTAAAGGTAATCATAACTCTTTATCTTCATTGGGCTTAAAGAAACATAAATTCTCAACATTGACAACAAAATAAATTTTCATGTAAGGAGGAAAATCAAGTTTAAATGCATTCTTATGCACTTGTTTCAAAATTTTAAATGGACCATACTTAAGAGGCTTAAGCCTCTTAGTTTTCCCTCGGAGCCTCTTTTTAGAGGAATCTTAGTTAAGTATGTACATTATTATAGTTTGTGATGAGTTGTAGTTTTTTGTATTTAGTGTGTTCTTTTAACAAAGCACTAATATAATAGTGAGTATTTTTTGGGATTATTAACTCATTAATAATGGGACTTCTCCCCACTACATATGTGTGTACAATTTTGTGAATAAATAACAAGGAAGAGTATTTTGTGTTAAGCTCTATGAATATCTATTTTGTGTTCATCCTCATGCTCACATCTCCACCATTTATTCCTAATCCACATTGGAAATATGAATAGTCATGTTTGTGGAAGTGTGAGTGGTTTGTTTTATAAGGCCAAATTGCTAAAATCTGAATGTATTAGTTTTTATTATTTATTTTTTATATGTAATGAGTCATTATTTTATAGTTTTATTATTGTTTATAAATTTGATTTTACATTGTATAGATTTATTTTCATAAATGGTTGAGTTTTTCTATGACAAGTGTTCTTATAAAAATGTCATAAAGTGTTATTTTTTATTTTTTATAGTTGTGTTTTACCAACTAAAGTTTATTCTGTAAGATGGATTATTTTTTAGGATATTTTCAATAACTTGTGGCTAATTTTTATATTTTTAGTCTTTAGTTCATTTTATAATATTAGGAAGTTGTATATAGTAGTATAGGTATAAATAAATTTCTCGATGTTTAAAACCTATACTCTATAAGTTTTCATGTAATAAAAGTCTTTTTATCACTCATGTTGTTTTAATGTCAATGTCAATAAAGAATGAATATCATCAAAGTAAATAAGTGTCAAAATTTTCCTCTTTGTATTGGATGCATTATCAAGTGAATTCGACATTCATTCTATAAGGGGGCATATGCCATGAAAAATGACACACACTTGTGCTTCAAGAGCCGTCAGATGCTAATAGTCGTGATAATTTTATTTAATAATTTATGTTTTAATAAGCCTACACTTTGAAGACATGAAGAGCTATAATGTAGATGAAGATCAACATGGATGGCTACTTAGATATCTCAAGAGTTTATGAATTCAGAAGTTTGGAGAGGTGGAATCAAGGAACTTTAGAACTCAACTTGGGAGATACACTTTTACAAAGGTTAAAAGATATCTTGATGGAGTTATAAATAGTCTAAAAATTGTTTTGAATAAGAATATTTTGCAATATATGTGTTTTTGATATTTTAGTTTCCTTTGGTTAGTATGCATTGTTTTTTGTAATCCTTAAAGGAGGTGTGTTAAAATAAAAGGCTTATTTATTATAATAAATTAGTATTAAGGTGTGGTTCTTCTCCACATTCTAAACTAGGGGAGGAAATGTTAGAATAATATTAGTTTAGTACATACGTTATTATAATTTGTGATGAGTTTTAGTTTGTTGTATTTAGTGCATTGTTTTAATAAAAAATAAATATAGTAGTGAGTATTTTATGGGATTATTGACTCCTTAATAATATAATTTATCCCCACTATATATGTGTGTTGAATTTTTTGAATAAATAACAAGAAATATTAGTTTGTGTTAATCTCTATGAATATATATTACCTCTCTCGACTCAAGAATAACCATACCTTGTCTCTAACAAGGAAACTATGCTCAGTCCTATGTTGATGATGCCTTGCTTTGTATTTGGTTTTTGAATTATTTAATCTCTCTTACACTTGGAGGTGAATTTGTTGAATCTTCTTAATTAACCTTTTAGCTTTGTGGAGATCTGATTCCACTTTCCATTTTATTTTGTTTGGTTGTCTCAAAAAAACATCAAATGAACTTGAATGTAAGTAATCAAAACAAGTCCTAAAAAATTTTCCTATTAGAAAAATGCATTACCTTATTATAATAATGTTTAATATACACCAAAATTTCATCATAAGTCTTAGGATTCTTCCTTTTGTACCCTCTCAAGAGTTGTGCCATTGTTTTTTCATAACTTCTATTTGCCCATTTATTTGTGGGTGAAAAGCAGTAACCCACTTCAACTTGATATCCATCTTCTCACATAATGTAGATTAAAAATTACCAATAAATATTGTGTCCCAATATGAAATAATATATATAGGAAAACCAAAATGAACCCACACATTACCAAATAAAAACTTAGCTGCATCACTACCTTCAAGGGTCCTCTTACAAGTAATAATAATACACATCTCAATAAACTAGTCCAAAACATAAAAATATAGTCATGCCCCTTCCTTGACATAGGCAACCCACATACAAAATCCATGAAAATATTTTACCATGGCCTATAAGGAACATGTAATGACATATATAAACCTAACTTCATGTTCTAGGTTTTCTTATACTACATAACACACATCCCCTTATGAACTTAACAACATCACACAACATATTAGGCCAATAAACATATCTCTATAAATGTGCAATAGTATTTGTAACACCAAAATATTCTACAAATTTTGATGAATTTATATATCTCATTAGCTAAACTCTTTCCTCAGGAAAATAAAGCTTACCCAAATTGTAGAGCAACCCATATTGAAGGTAATAATTCCATTTGGGCTCAAATCATGCAACTTGGGACCTCTTTACTTGAAGAAATGGTTCCTCAAAATATGCATCAAGCTCATATGTTTCTACATACGACTCATACATAAAATTCTCAAGAAGAGACATGGTGCTCAGTTGAAATCGAAGGAGGTCTAGATAACATATTATCTAGTTTTTAAATTACACCTTTCTCATATTTGATAATCAAATGAAATTATTGTAAAAACCCCACTCATTTATAGTGTCCATCTTGTTTAATTTTAGTTTGCCTACAAATTTTGGAGAGGTTGGTGATCCATTTAAATAATAGTTTCCTTATAATATATTATTTCCATTTCTTGACCTATTAAACAAGAACATATAATTATTTATCATATGTAAAATAATTTAGAATTTTAGCATGAAATAAATATGAATGGAAACATATGGGCTTACATCCTTGCAATAGGAAAACACCCATAACATAGTTACTAGTATTTGTTTCTACCTAAAAAGGTAACTACAAGTTAGTAAAAACTAATACCTTATCATGGATAACCTTGTTTTTGAACATACCCAATGCATATTGTTCCTTCTTACCTCAAATTATTATTTTCACTTATTTTAATGACATGAAAATGTGTGGCTATGGAAGATAAAGCCTTGATACAATTTCTCAAATACTGAACTACACCAAACAAACTCTTTGTTTCAATCACATTGGAAGTTTTGTCCAATTCATGATGGCCTCTATATTTTATGGATCAACCCTAAATTATCCATACCCAACCACATGCCCTAAGTAAATAATTGATTTTTTAGATAACTCACATTTCATCTCATTTAACACTAACTTGTTCTCCTTCAAAACTTTCAGAACTTGTTTTAAATGATCAATATACTCATCAAAAGTTTTGTTCAAAAAAATAATATCATATAAATACATAATGACAAAGGAATCACTAAATGACCTCATTTCCTCTTTCATCAACCTTTTAAAGATAGCCAATACATTGCATATCCCAAAAGGTAGAATGATCCATTCTTACAACCCTTACCTTGGCTTGAACTCTATCTTCAAAATGTCCTCTTCTTTAATCCTCACTTGGTGATATTTGGATTTCAAATCAAGCATAGTAAAATAATTGACATGGTGAAGTTGATCAAGAAGATCATCAATCTATGGAAGAGGTTACCTATTCTTGATGGTTATTTTGTTAAGTGATCTTTAATCAACACATTTTCTCCATGAACCATCTTTGTTAGGTACTAAAACCATGGGATAACCACATGGAGAAGTAATATAATGGATTAAACCTAAATTAATTAAAGATTGTAACTATTATTTTACCTTATTACAATTATTTAAAAAATACCTATATATACAACTCAAGATTTAGAAGCAGACTATCTAATAACAACTAAATTTCATGCTCAATAGGCCTCAATGGTGATAAATTTGTGGGATAATTAAAGACTTCAATTAACTATTTATATAATAAGTATTACATGCAACCAATTATTTTTATTGAATATATTTCAAAAGAAGTAAATAAAACTTCCCACTTGCATTAATAAGACTTTTAGCTTGAGGGCACTTACCAAGGAGATTTTAGAATCACCCTTATAGGCTAAAATTATGTAGCTCTTACTGGCATTTACTAAATAATATTGATTGGATATCCTTATGAATGTAACATACTAGATATACAAATAAGGGTTATTAAACACTACACCTCACACATTAAGAGGCACAACATCCACTATAACTTCATCAATAAAATGTGCATTAATACTAAACTTTTTACATTGCTTTGTCACCTCGATGTCTACACCTCTATTCACCCAACCCAAAGTGCATGTATTTGGAGGATTAAAAGTCTCTATCCCTAATATGTATACTAACTCTTTGCTTATCAAAATTTCTTTTGAACAAGTATAAAAAAGAACACCCACTTTTATTTTTTTCATTTGAATTTTAATATGGAAAATCTTAGAAAATTCACTCTCTTGATATATAATACTACCCAAACATATCTCTCTATTGATAGAGGTAAACATAAAAATTGCAACCAATGTATTCACCTTTGAGAGAGGGCATAAATTTCTTCTTGTTCATGTTATTCAATGGATGAAATTATGGATATAACTTCTAATAGTTTTCCTTGGAATGAATATCAACATCATAATGCCTGAAATGAATTTTAGTATCCTTATTAAAAACAAAAGTGACATTATACGTAACTTTTCCTTTACTCTTATGAATAAAACCACCTTGTTTCTTTGGAGTGCTTTGAGAGGTAGATGGATCCCTCTTATTTTTTCCATATATAATTAGTGAGCTTGAGAACAAGCCTCATTTACATGCGAGGCTTGGCCAAGAGAAAAAGACTCTTTAGATGGCTATGGAGTCCATCAATATATTTTATTAATATGTCACGATCCACTATATATTTAACCATTTAGACAATCTTATTGTGAAAATAATGTACTCTTGCATACTTTAACCTTGATTTTTTCTAAGATATTTCTAATACATATACCTCTCTTACTCATAAAAACAATATAAAATTGCTTATTGATTAACAACTTAAAATCATTATAGTAGGTAAAATTAGGAAAATTCTTAACAACCAAGGCATGAATATAACTTTCAAACAAAGTTAAAACATGATTAGTTAATTTTCACCTTGAAAATAAATTTGTCTCTCATTAATCTGATGCAAACTAAAATATTATTCTATTTGGGTTAGCCAATTGTATAGCCTCTCCAAATTCACATCTTAATTATATGGTTGAATTTATATCTTTGCCTTAGCCTTGAAAGGAGGCGGAGATTGGTTGGTATGGGTTTTTATTCTATCTTATCATGCTTAGGAACATCACCCTCTTTTAATTTTGGTGCCTCCATATAAATGCCAAGATTTTATATGAGAACCCACATGATGGATTGTTGAAATAAAAATGACTGGGTGGGGGGTGAATTATTCTTCAAAAAATTTCATATCAATTTATCTTAATCAATCATGAACCATTCAAGCAAACATATAGATCTAGTAAACAAAAGCACCTATCCACATAGGCACAAAAAACATGAACACATCACATATGTGGGAAACCATAAAGGGGAATAAAAACCATTAATATCTTAAAATATACTATAGTCCTATAATTAAAACACTAAATTTATTGAAGCACCAACTTCACATGGAACACCAACCCCAACTAGCTAAACACCAACTCAACTAGGCTTTAACAAGTACCAACTTACAAGGAGTCACCAAAAACCTAAATGAATCAACACTAAATTATCCAATTTATTTATTTTATTACCTTATAACACCTTATTTATCAACCAATTGATGATGACCACTTATTTATCTCTCCACCCTCTTATTCCTCTCAAACTACCTTCTAGGCTTCTTCGTTCAACTATCCCTCTTCTTGACTTAATTAGGTCATATGAACTTGATTTTGATACATATAATTTTTTTTTTAAATATTCATAATAATTTTTATATGCTCTTTATATGGCCTAAAATACCTCCTTATACTTACCAATACACTATTTCATTCCCTTGCTCTCTACTCTCTCTTACACACTCATTAGGCCTAAAACTACCTTGTATTTATACAAGCCTTTTGATCATATCCATTTTGGTCAGAAATACATAATTAAACAATTGGATTAAAATTTAAATATTTATTATAACAAATTTCATACATTAATAGATCATTACAATAGGTCATCCACAACTTGAAAGACCAAAACCTCTTTTAGGCTTTAAGGAGACCTAATTCAATTAGGCCTTCATTAACACACCTTACCATTTGATCTCCTTGGAACAATTTAATACTACAAACATGGTATGAAAAATTCATATGAAACTAAAATATACCCCTAATAATCTTATATTCTATCCATGACACCTTTTAATTCCAACAACCACTTGAAGAACTCTATTAGTAATGTACATAATTATGCATGTGAACCTACAAAAAGTCTATCTTGAATTACTAAGGTTTAAGAAAAAATTAGATAAACACCCATGAAAATAAATAATATAAATTAACTTAAAAATATCAAAATGTTATTTATACTTTACAACTTAAGGCAAAAGGGCTTAAACTTATCTCTACAAATAGGCCACTCAAAACTGCCAAAACACTCATAAATCCAATTATGAACAATTTGATATTTAAATGCTGAAAGAACAATTATAATGACCAATTATATTTAAAAAATATAATTTTAAATATATATACCAATATAAAGTATAAAATTCACAAGGTCTAATGTCAAATATTGGTCTTGTAGACCAATCTTTTGACCTCAGTACACAGTCAAACAAGAAACAAATAAGCCATTTTGGATTCAATATTTAAACCAATTTAAATAAATTAAAAGCTTTAAAAAAGCATTATAACTAAATTAAATTCACAAAAAACAGCATAATTTTAATTATATATTTCAACTTAGGGCATAGAGCCTCAAATCTATCACTACAATTTGTTTACCCAAAATTGCTAGTTTACCTAAAAGCACAGTCATGGTGATAATGACCTTTAACACCTATATGAACACTTATAAAGAGTTAATATAAAATTAAATGATACTATAAATTATATATACAATACTTAATTAGATTAATCATATGGTCTAGTGGCAACATTGGTCTTGCAAACCAATCTCATAACTTTACTGTACATAGACCTTACTGAACCAGATAAGTCAACTTGTGAGTAAATTTTTCACTATAACCACTAATATCCAAAACTTATAAAAATAATTAGAATGTATTTAAAGTATATAAAAACACATCCATTCCATTTTTTCCATCACTATTCCATGTTAACACACCCCTAATCATCTTCTCACTGTTACCTAAGTTTCTCACTATTTCCACCATTAGGACTGTTAGCAATTGGCTAAATTGGATGACCAGTTTATAATAAATAAGGGATAGAACCTATAAAAAAACAAAAATTGACATTAAATAAAATTATAAAACTTATTAATACAATTATTTTAATAATTTTACTTGTTCAAATCTAATTGCTACAATAAATCTATGAGAAACTAGCACTTTCTTATAGGGTCTACACACAAACCTGACAACTCAATCACACTTGGAGGTGACTGGGAGAGTTTAATACAATATATAATAGTGTTTATAGTCATTTGGGACCATTTTTGTCTATTTTTAACAAGATATTTTACATCATGTCATTGTTAGGATTTTAGAGAGGGTTAACACTATTTTTAGTGTTAACGATTATTCATAAAATATTGCCCCTTAAATATAAAACCAATGCTTATAGTTATTATATATAACCATTATCCATATATAATTAATATACCATGTTACCATTCATAGGTTTCACATGCCAATAAACACCTAAAAGTCCTTCTGGGGTTTGCATGCCTTCATTCTGTGTACTCGAGAGACCTCAAAGCCACTTTTCATGCTTTTTCTTGTAAACCATGACCTCAAACTTTGTGAAAATGTTTGAAAAAATATATTATACCTATGAAAACACTAAAATATCCATAATTAACTTAGTAACTGAACCTTATACCCCATTAAGCTTACATTCTCTCTACACCATAGTCTTCATACCTTACTAGGGTTTGAACTGTCCTTCATGCCTTCTTCCATGATTTCAACACCTCAATGTCATGATAAAAACCTCAATATAATTCCATAAAACCTATATAATTATTAAAAATATCCAAACATCCTTCATATGTCTTGATAATAGTTCATGATGCCTCATTAGGTCAGGAATGGTCTAGAGGTGGTTTTGGTACAGATTAGGTCTAAAGGTCCTACCCCTATAGGCTTACCTTGAGACTCTAATAATTGATATAATAAATCACATACATGTTCAAAAAATCCAATAAAGCCTATTATACCTATGTACATCTATATCACTAAGACAACATGCTCAAACCTTCTCACTAGGACTTTACAATCTATGACTAGTGCTATGACTAGGCTTCTCAAGCACTTTAAACTTGACAACTGACCTTGAAATACTATTTGATGCTTATAAAACTCAATAATATTAATTACATGATCCTAAAATAATGTCATACCTATACACATACCACTTCATGCTCACCATGCACAAGCTCATGATATGACTATGCTTGTTATGACTAGGCTTCTCAAGACACTTTGTACTCAAGGACTAGTACTCAAACATGCTTACCTCAATGATGATATAAAAAAAGAACACTCATTAGAAAAAACTCACACACCTTTGAAAAAACCTTGAAAATAAACAATATAAGAATAATTAGGTTGCCTTCAAATTCTCTCTCAACAGAAGAGACATTAGTTACCTTCAAATTCTCTTTTATTACATGGCTTCCTTGTCACATCAATAAAATAAATTCATACCTAAAATACCACTCAACATGCATCATCATCCCTAGGGATCTATGATATGGAATAAAATGCTAAAAAGCAGAAGCCTTCTTAAGCAAGGAATTAGATGGAAACTAGGAAATGGCTAGCATATTAAATTTTGGGATGACATTTGGTTAAAGGACAAGGCTCTCATCACCCAAGGAAACTATGGAGAGATTGTTGACATTGCTACTCATTTTTTTGGAGATAGAGTCAGTGATTACATGGATAATAACAATGGCATGAGGAGCTAGAAAAATCTATCAGATTGCTGTGTTCATCGGCCTGAGCTCTTCCCTAGAGTTCTAGAGATTCAACAGTTGATTCAGGGGATCAAAATCCCTCTCTTCCCCCATGAAGATGAATAGTACTGGTGGCTAGATAAGAATGGATGGTTCTCTATCAAGTCTGCTTATCAATTGTTGATTCCTGAGGCTCAGAATAAAGAGTTATGGAAAAAGGTATGGAATTATAAACTTATACCAAAAATTAACATGTTTTGGTGGGCTACTGCTCATAACAAAATCTTAACTCAAGACAACCTTCAAAAGAGAGGGTTTACCCTGGTCAATAGATGCTATTTGTGTGGTTCAAAAGAGGAAATAATTTCTCACCTTTTCATTCACTATGATTTTGCTTGGGAACTATGGGGCATAATCCTAAATAACTTTGGTATTGAATGGGTCTGTAACTCTGACCTTAAGGAAGTTATCATCAACTGGAATCCTACCTTTACCCATCCTTGGATCATGGAATTATGGAATCAAACTCTACCCTGTTTGAGTTGGATTTTATGGAAAGAGCACAACCATAGAATTTTTAGGGACACTACTAGAAATGCCTCTCAGGTGTCTCATTTTGTTATTAAGACTCTTATGGAAAGTGTCACCACTGCCCATATTCATTCTATAGAGAAACCCCTAACTCAAGTAGAAAATCAAATTACAGCTAAATGGAAGGTTCTAAACCATATTCCTGCTTATAATAATTCCAAAATTTTATAGAGACTTAATACTAAATGGATTCCTCCAAAGCCTAATGAGATGAAACTTAACTTTGATGGGGCCTCCAAGTCTGATGGTAAAGCCAATGGAGGAGGGATTATAAGAAATGACAAAGGATGGTTGATTGCTATCTATGTTGGTGGAATAGGCTTCCAGAGCAATAGCTATGCTCAAGCAATGGCTCTCCTATGGGGTTTAAAATTGGCTATATCCCTAGGTATAAAGAACTTGAGTATACAAGGGGACTCTAAAATGGTCATTGATGTAGTTGATAAAGCTTCAAATGTGGGAATTAAGCTAAAAGATATCATTAGGGATATCCAATTTCTTTTGCAGAAGTTTTCCAGAGTGGATATTTCACATATTTATAGAGAGGGAAATAGTGTTGCTGATGTCTATGCCAATCTCGGCCAACAATTTTCAAATTGGTGATGTTGGCACCAAGTAGTTCATAATCCTTTAAACATTAGGGATATTATTCAAAAGGAAATGACTTGTCAAGGATGAGTTGAATTTATGAGAAGGATAGCTCTTTTAGACATTCTATATGGAGGGTGCTGACATGGATCTCAGAGCTTGATACATATTGTACTCTTTTGATAATCATTCATGATTTATTGTATCAAGGTGTTAAGGTGCGTGAACTTCATTATGGAGATTACCAAGAAATGATTTTTAAGCATGGGAGGAGTAAACATCATCTCTACATGATATTCTAAATTATGTGCTATCACATTAACATTATGCATATTCATGAGCAAGGGTTTGTAACCACTTCAACTACGAAGGTTAAAATTGGGAACTCTATGGGTCTGGTCTATAAATCCAAAATGGGGGGAGACAAAATTCAAATGGAACTAGTCTCCTACTGTGAGTTCAAAGATAATCCATTGGTTTGACACTACTACAAAGAGGGGGAGATTAGCCCATACCTGGAGAGGCTCAATGGGTTTGACGAAAACCTATTTGAGCAATTCGTGAGATCTTGGTTAAATAGGTGAGTCATTATTGGAGGAATTAGCTTTGAGATTTCTAAAAAGGTGATTGCTATGGCCACAAGCATGTCCATGCATGGGATAAAGTTATAAAGGAAAACAAAAATCATGGACCTCTCAAGCCATAAACTATTCTGGGAGAAGGTGAATAATTTATTCCTTATCAAGGAGGATTTGAGCGAGCTAAATTACCTAAGCCATGGGATGGAGTGTGCTTCATCCTCATGAAGTATTTCATGCTTGATGGATGATTCAACAAGTTCTATAATTACCATCTTCCCCTTTTAAATCACTTCAGGCATAATGCTCTCATAAGTTTTCCCTTTTATCTGCTCTCCTCCCTAGAACATTTTGTCCTTAGGGTGAGAGCAAAAATGGAAAAAAAACTTGATATGAATCCTATCCCCCTCCATCAGGGCCTCGTTTTCTATTTGTATAATTTCCACCGTGCCCTTGAACCATCCAAGACTATCAGAATTGATAGTGGGGATTTTTCTTCTAATCCTTTGGCTGGTGATACTGTCGATGAGCCCTGTCTTTCCCTTGTTTTTACCAAAACTAAAGAAGTCTCCTTCTCTACTCTAGAGGAGACCCCTGTTGACACCCCTGGCTCCTTTGTGAGCATGAAGGGCAAGAAGAGGAAGTTTTATGTTGGGGAAGAGAATATTGGAGGGACCACTATGGGGACCCATAAAAATCTTGGTAGGACCATTGGGGGTTAAGGTGGTAAATCCTATATGTCTACTAAGGTTAGTAAGGAGGGCTTCTCCTCTAGAGTTTGACGGTCGGGGCGGATTGCTGGCAAACCTGTTCTTAAGGCTAGGCTTATTGACTATTCAAAGAGCACCTCAAAGGAAGCCACCTAGGAGGAGAAGTCTAAGGAATTGGATGTTTAAGAAATCTCTGAGGATACTAAAGGTAAGCAGGAGACAAGGGTATTTGAGGCTACTATAAAGGATGGTGCTAACATTGCAAAAAATGTTGACTATGAGGGAAAAATGTATGTGGAGGAAGCTGATGAGGAAAATGAGAATGAGATTGGTTTGAAATCTAAAATTACTGCCTTAAAGGATTACATTCCAAAGTTGGAGCATAACTTCACCACTAGGATCTAGAATTCAATTCTCTTGAACATGTCTATGCTAAAGGAATTGGGTAATATTGCGCCTGCTGTCAATACAGAGAATACTGAGAAACTAAATGACCTTCTCAAATCATATTATGTAAGGAGAGATCTCTCTAACTCTCATCTTTTTGTTTCTTATTTTATTTTGTTTGTTGTGTCTATTGGTACTTTGATCATGCTATCTCTTTTTAGAAGGCATTTTTTGTTTGATTGCCTTCTTATTTTCTCTGCTCTGTAAGGGTTCAAACCTTGGTCTGCTGCCTTACTTTATCAAAAACATGCATCATCACTAGATGCACCTTGAAATTAATGACATCAACCTTGACATCAATGACATCACTTTAAAAAAAAACTCCCCCTTTGTCATTGCTGTCAAAATATTCTTCAATCTAATCACTCTCATCTTCCTTGAACTGGTCAAACTCCATTCTTGAACTTTCTCCCCCTTTGAAATTAATAACAAAGGGTATTATATAAACTACCATCTAGAATCACACCTTATTAAAATAGAATATCAACATATAGAATATGAAACATTAATGGAACATGTTCCCCCTTACTTCATGTATACCACCTTGAAATGAACTCATATCTCAAGACCACTCACCTTGTCCTTAACATGACTGATAGGACACAAATCTTTGATCACACACTAGGCCACCATATTATTGTCATTAACTAAGCTTGGAGCTTATGAAAAACCTAAATATCTCCCCCTTAATTCAAGAACCCACCATTCTTCTGCTAACAAAATAGTGTCTCCATGAATCCTAATGGAGTCACTTCTTTCACAGGGCTCTAAAATAACACAAACTTAGGAGATTCCCAGATCTTCATGATCACAAGACTAAACATATTTTAAGATTTTAATTAGGCTTGATTTTTACCTTGGGCCTAACCTTTTTATCATTTGTGTGATAAAAAATATGAGATGATAATGAAAATTCCTAAATTGATTTCTCATTTGAAGTATGTTATACCACAATAAACAATCCACTTGAGCTTTTACATTGATCATGACTCACCTTTACTATATTTGGTTTTCATACATTCATTTGCCTTCTCTCTTGTACTCTAGGAGCTTCAAATATCTTGTTTTGAATTTATTTCCTTTTACCTATATTAGGACAAAATATTGCAATGTGTCGCATATTATGATAGTTGTAGCAAACAACCTAATACATACCTCTTGACTAATGATTTATTTCATAATCCCATGTATATTAATTTTTAGAGAGTCTTCTACACTCTCTTACTCTATGACCAAATTGATTACATGTATAATAGTAACCATTAAATGAATTATCATAACTTATAACATTACATTGTCTGATTGGTATTTTAATGCTTACCTTCTTATCTTCCTTATATTTATCCTTGATTGAGATACCTCCTTTTAGTATTCATTGAAACCAAGACATGTTTTATGACTTTGAGAATTCTAAATATTCAAGATGTTATCTAGAGAATTAATACTCTTTTAAAACTTCTCAAAGGTATTCAACTTACTATATACTTGATTTAAATCAACTTTCAAGGATTCCATTTTAGTTCTATACGTAGTGCATTCTTCCTCTTTTGTCTTTAGGCTCGTAGTGACTATCTCCATTTGTGCTTCAATCTAATTGATGATATTATCATAATCCTTAGATGTGTTACTCAATATCTCCTCAAACAAACCAATATGCTCTTCATAGTCCTTAACTAATTATCTTAGTTTATGATTCTTATTTATTTGGAACTTTAACTCCTTTAGAGCACTCACTAATTCTGCCTCAAGGTTCACTTTAGATTCTTCTTCATCTAATTCTTCATCAACCATAAGGCCTTTCCCATTTGAGAAATCCTCATTGTCTATTTATATGGCCATGGATAAGGTTACTTTATTATCATGTTTAATTCTATTACTTCCATTATCACTATCAGATGTACTTGTGTCACTTACATCAAATGAGTTATTATCTTATTTGGTTTAGAAACTTCTCTTGTTCTTGAATGACCCTTTCCTACCTTCATACTTCCTAAAATATTTCTTATTCTTTTTAGGCTTATAGACCTTCCCATCATCTCCATGATGTTCTTCATCATGCTCACTTTTATCCTTGTTAAGACACTTGAATGCAAAGTGACCAATCTTATCACAGTTGAAACATTTTAAAGGCAACTTACCCTTGTACTTATTAGATCTAAATCTCAATTTCTTTATAAACTTGGATATTAGTTGATCATCATCAAAATCTGAGCATTCCTAATCCTTGACCTTTTTCGCTTTTGACTTCTTCTTAGCCTTGAATGTTGCTTCTTTCTTGAGATGCCTTCCTTCATTTGTTCTAATCTCATAGGTGGTTAGGATGCCATGAAGTCCATCCATTTTTAGTTTGTCAAAATCTTGCATCTCTTCTATTTCAGACACCTTAGAATCAAACTTAAGAGTTAGTGATCTCAATACCTTCTGGAAAACTATAGAATCTTTAAATTCTTCTCTCAATCCTCTAATGACATTGACAACTTCATCTACCTTTAATAGGTAATATGTAATGGTTTCATATTTATTTATATTCAGACTTTCAAACTATATCCTATAGGTATGTAACCTGGCCATATTCACCTTAGTTTATCCTTCATATATGGTATTTAATTTTTCCCATATCACCATGGCTGACTCATAATGTATCATCTTCACAAACTCTACCTTTGATAGGCCACATAGAATGACATTCATTGCCTTAGAATTACTCACTTTCCTTTTTGCCTGTTGCATTAGTTGGTGGTGTAGGAGGTGGAGTGTATCCATAAAAAAATGATTTCCATATGTCATGGCCCATTGACATTATATATGTCCTCATTCTGATGATCTAAAAGGCATAATTAGTTCCATTGAATAATGTATCCTTACTAGTAGAGAAACCACCATGAGCCTAATGACTAGACATCCTCACTTCTAGGATCTCCTTTAGGCTATTATGCCTGATTCAAAGTACCTTATCTAATACCAAATGTTGGAATCAAAATGATTGAGAGTGGGGGTGAATTAGTCTTCAAAAAATCTCTTATCAATTTCTCTTAAGCAATCATGAACCATTCAAGTAAGCATATAGATCTAGAAAGCATAAGCACCTATCCATATAAGCATGAAAAAAATGAACACATCACATATGTGGTAAAACATAAAGAGAAGAAAAACCACTGATATCTGAAAATGGAATATATTATTATAAGATAAACATAAAATTTAGTGAAGCACTAACTTCACATAGAGCACCAACTCAACTAGGCTTTAACAAACACAAATTTACAAGGAAGCACCAAATCCTTAGATGACTCAGAACCAACTCATCCACATAATTTATTTGATAAAATTTAGATTTTTTTTTTCTAAACCAAATTATGATGACCACCTCTTTATCTCTTCACCCTCTTATTCCTCTCAAATTGCCTTCTAGGCTTCTTTGCTCAACTAGCTCTCTTCTTGACTTGATTAGGTCATACAAACCTGATTTTAATACATATAATCTATATAAAATATTAATAATAGTTTATATATGATATTAATATTTTATATAAGACCTCATTTTGATTACTAATATAATATTTAATTCACTTTCTCTCTACTCTCTCTTACACACTCATTAGGCCTAAAACAACCTTGTATTTATACAAGCCTTTTGCTCATATCCCTCTTGGTAATAAATAGATAATTTCACACTTATATTAAAAATTTAATAGGTCTTATAAAACATTTTATACATGAATAAATCATTAAAATAGGTCATCCACAACTTGAAATACCAAAACCTCTTTTAGGCCTTAAGGAAACCTAATTCAATTAGGCCTTCATTAGAACACATTACCCTTTGATCTCATAATAATTTCATGATCCACACATAGAAATAACAATTTATATTCCACTAAAATAGACCCATAGTAATATTATCTTAGGTCCATGACACCTTTTATCTCCAACCACCACTTGAAGCACACTATTAGTACTATTTACAATTAGGCCTATGAACCTACAAAAAATCTATCTTGAACTAATGAGGTTTAAGAAAAAAATAGCTAAACACCAATGGAAATTAATCATATATAAAAAATATAAATTAAATTAAAAACATAACCATGTGATTTATACTTCACAAATTAAGGTGAAAGGGCTTGAACTCATCTCTGCAAATAGCCCACTCAGAACTACCAAAACACTCCAAAACCCAGTCATGAATAATTTGATCTTTAACACCTAAAAAAACACTTATCATGAATAATGATAATTTAAAAATATAATTTGAAATATATATATATATATATATATATATATATATATATAATACAAGATTCACAAGGTCTAATGTCAAATATTGGTCTTGTAGACCAATCTTTTGACCTCAATACACACAATCAAACCAGAACTAGATAAGCCATTTTGGCTTCAACATTTTAAGAACATCCATTGAATTAAAAGCTTTCCAAAATCATGATAAATAATTTAAATTCCAAAAAAAACACCATTTTCACTATATATTTTAAGGTAAAGCATAGAGATTCAAACCCATCACTGTAACTTGTTTACCCAAAACTGCTAGTTTACCCCAAAGCACAATCATGGTGATAATGACCTTTAACACCTGTATGACCACTTATAAATAATTATTATGAAATTATATGATAATATTAAATATATATATACCATAATAAATTATATTCATAATATTTTATAGTGGTAACATTAGTCTTGTAAACTAATCTCATAACCTTACTATACACATACCTTATTGATCTAAACAAGTCAACTTGTGAGCAAAATTTTCACTATAACCATTGATATCCAAAAATTATACCAAAAATTATCATGTATTACAAGTCCTAAAAAATTCCTCCATGCAATTGGTTCCATCACTATTCTATGTTAACACATCCTTAATCATATTCTCACTATTGCCTAAGTTTTTCACTATTTCCACCATTAGGCCTATTAGCGACTGGCTAACTTGGATGATAAATTTATCACACCTAAATGATATAGCATATCCAAAAAAAACCATGGGAATAAAATAATATTTTAAAAATTCTCCATCCAATTATTTTAATACCTTTACTTGGTCAACTCTGATTGTTACAACAAATCTCTAAGAAACTAGTACTTTCTTGTGGGGTCTACTCATATCCCTGACAACTCAATCATACCTGAAGGTGCATGGAAGAGTTGGATATAAGATAAAATAGTTTTTATATTAATTTTGGACCATTATGGTCTATTTTTAATAAGATATTTCACATCAAGTCATTTTTAGGGTTTTAGAGAGGGTTAAAACTATTTATAGTGTTAATGATTGTTCATAAATTATTTACCTTTAAATCCAAAATGAATTATTTTAGTTATTATATATGACCATTATCCATCTCTCCATAATATATAAATTTACAATGTATAGTTTACATGTGCTAATGAACACTTGAAATTCCTTCTAGGGTTTGCATGCCTTTATTCTATGTACTTAAGAGACCTTAAAACCACTTTTCATGATTTTTATTGCAAACCATGAATTAAAAATTTGTGAAATTATTTTAAAAAATATATAATACTTATAAAAACACTCAAATATCCATAATTTCCTTGTAAATATAACCTTATATCCCATTAGGCTTACATTCTCTCTTTATACCATAGTCTTCATACTTTACTAGGCCTTGAACTATCCTTCATGCCTTCTTCCATGATATCAACACCTAAATTTAATGATAAAAACCTAAATATAATGAAATAAAACCTATATAATTCTTAAAAATAACCAAACATCCTTCATATGTCTTGACAATAACTCATGATGCCTCATTAGGTGAGGCAGGGTCTAGAGGTGGTTTAGGTACAAATTAGGTCTGAAGGTCCTACCCATATAGGCTTACCTTGGGACTCTCATAAGTTATAAAATGAATAAAATACATGTTAAAATAACCTTATACAAATTTTTTTTCATCTATGAATTAGTGTCACCAAGCCACCATGCTCAAACCTTATCACTCGGACTTTATATGCCATGACTAGGCTTCTCAAGCACTTAAAACTTGAAAACTAACATTGAAACACTACTTGATGATTATACACATTTATCACATGCCTTAAATTCTCATAAAATTATTTCATACCTTTACACATACCTCTTCATCCTCACCATGCACGTGCTTATGATATGCCTATGCTTATTATGACTAAGCTTCTCAGAACACCTTATACTCAAAGACAAGTACTCAAACATGCTTACCTCAATGATGATATAAAAAAAGAACATTCATAAAAAAAACACTAAAACACCATTTAAACAACCTTGAAAATAAAAAATATAATAATAATTAGGTTTCCTTCAAATTATTTATCAACAAAAGAGACATTAGGTTGCCTTCAAATTCTCTCTTATCACATGGCTTCCTTGTCACATCAAGCACACAAGATCATAATTAAAATAACACTCACCATTAATTATCACCAAATTAACCTTGAAATCAATTACATAAACCTTAACATCAATGAAAACACTTATCAACATGGACTCCAACCTATCAAGCTTGCAGATATAAAGAGAGAAGCTAGCGATTCTTCCTTCAAGATTATGAAATATCTCTTCTACTATATATGCATATTTTTGATTAGCATGAACCAAAATAATTATCACTTGATTCCACTTTCTTATGGAAATTTATTCTTCAAATGGAACTAAGATACCTTGAACATTAACATTGCTTGTTCTAGTGATAGGCATATACTACAATGTAGTCACAAACACACAAAAACACACTTAAAGGACTAAAAATGATACTAAAACATATTTTATACCAATTTGATCCACAATATAGGTGGATATTATACCCTAAGTTTTATTATCATAGATATTATAATCCTATCTTAAATATGATTGATAAATGACTTTTCTAAACTACTTCTAATGTTAAAACATATAAATAAGTGTTGGAAGTGAAATGTGCAATATATCAAACATAATAAAGAAGCATAAGATAATTCAAAACATCAAATTAACACATTATATGACCTAGAGAAACTCAACATGGGAAAAATTCCAATGGGTGAGGTAATTTTTCTCCCCTTCTAATATGTAATTCAATAGTTGTATAAGTTATTGTCAAACATGGTCTTCATGGATAGAATTTTCATTACTACACTATCTAAAGATACATGTGGGATTGATTTTAACTTATTATAAATTTCATAGTGAACCAACATAGCTAGGACAACCATTAAAAACTAAGAAATAATGAGACAACATGAGCAAGAACCCAAACTTACAAATTACAATGTAAATCCAATTTCAAGATTTCTCACTCTCTTCTCTGAGGATATTTGCCCTCAACAAAGATTATATTTATGCCCTTCCACCTTGGAACCCACCAATGAATTCAAATGAACAATCACCAAGAATATTAAGCATATAAAACCACTCCTTTACCCATGTTTTTTTAATGGTGTAACCACTGCTTTGAACAAATTGGTGATTTCACAACCATTGCCTACAAATACCCATAGTTTCACAATTACTTCTTGAAAATATTGATGGTTTCATCATCTTTGATGAAACCCTAAATTTAAAAGGTTATAATTTGTTGAGTTCTTTAATATAATAAATTCCCAAACCATTCCATCATCTATTCTACCACTGCAACTTAACTAAGTAGTTATTTTTTAAGAACAAACTTAAAGAAGTGTCTTACATATTATTTTACATACATGACTTACATATAGTGGAAATTAACTAGACAACATGGATAGTAAATTAGATCCATATTTTGGATCAAAACAACCATTTAAAAATCCAAGGTTATAATTTTAAACTTAAGAAGAGTTAGAATGTGTAAGAGATCAGGGCTTAAAAATCCATCATCTGGATTGTAGTCATAAGATAAAAGGTGACACAACAACTTGAATGCTGTGAGATATTTAATACAATGAGTTAGATTATAATTCAAGATTTCATATGGGTCCTACATGGAGTGTTTTAAGTTAAAAATATCTCCTCCAAGAATAGGTTGGATGAATCACAACACATGGGCATCAAAACATTGAATGTAGTTCTAAATTTAGACACTAAAACTCTTGATACTTCGACCATTCTTCTTCCTTACTTTCTCTAATTCTTGTAGTAGAGTTTCCAAAGATTTAAAATGGAAATGAATGAGGGTGCATAGGATATGGAAAATATATATATAGAATTTATTTATTACTTGTGAGATATACATGATTACATCATCATCATAAATAGGATTTATATACCCCTACAAAGATTTGTGCGTAGAGTAAGGTCAAACATGTAGGCAACAAGACTAAATTTAGTAGTGTGTATGGAAAATAAATTTTATGATGGAAGAAAAAGATTAAGATTTAATTTGAGGCTCAATCCTCACTTAATAGTAAGGCATGAAATCCTTCACACTTTAAAATATTAGGACCCACCATAATACTAAGGGAGTGTGTTGCATGGTTATTGAAGTAGTGAGATGCCTTATTGTTTTCATAGAAACAATGTTTCCATTAAATTAAATGAAAGGAAGAAACCTAAGAAAAAGCTTCACAAAGGATATTTTGTGACCAACACATCCATTTTCATAGAAGAAAAGGGGACCTATGTATTGTGAAAATAAAAAAAATCAGTTGTATGCCATGTTAAGGAACCTCTTGCAGCTCTTTTGTGTGTAAGTAATAATTATCCCATTTAAAATTTAAAAGGTTTTCATATTAAGCTATCTTTTTGGGTGATAAATATATTTTTACAAAAATATCCTTCACATAGGTTTTTTCCTAGAGACTCAATCACAGAGTCTGATTTATCATTCTATTGGAAGCCTTTCGATTGATAGGTAAGCATATCTTTTATTACAGGGTAATTTTATGAATTATAATTTTTTATAAGTTTTTATAGTGCCTTAGTGTCATATCGCATGAACCTAAAATAATGAGGAAGTGTCACATGTTTCCTACTAGTCTCATAGTGTCAGAGCTATGAGAGCCTTAAGAGCCTAAGCTAATGATGAAGTACCATGTGTTTCCTACCAATATTAAGATGGTAGAGATATCAAAACCTAAAATCTTGAGCTAATGAGGAAGTGACATGTGTTTCCTACTAGTCCCATAGTGTTAGAGATATTAGACCTTGAACCATTAAGTGCCATGTGTTTCATTCTAGTCTCATTACCTTAGAGATATCAAATCTTAAGAGCCCAATCCAATGAGGAAGTGCCACATGTTTCCTACTAGTACTACAATGTTATATCTCAAGCCAATGAGGAAGTAGCAGGTATTTATTTTTAGTCCCATGGAATTAGAGTTATTATATCCTAGGAGATTGAGCCAATGAGGAAGTGATATGTGTTTCCTTCCAATCTCATGGCATCAGAACTTTGGGAGCCCAAAGACAATGTGGAAGTGCCATGTATTTCCTACTAGTCCCATGGTGTTAGAGTTGTTAGAGCCTCAGGAGCGCAAGTGAGTATAAAGAATCCATGTGTACATCCATACAGTCAAGGGGTAGAAGGTCTTAGAATATTTTGAGAAACTTAGAATAGAGTATGAATCAAGAATCTTGATCTAATGATAAAATGGCATGTGTAAATAGTGCATCTAGATGGCTAGTCGGGCATGCAGAGCTATCAAGACACAGTGCTCCCTACTATGTTTAGTCAACATAATAATAATAAATCCCATCAATATTATAATTGACATATGGACATCCCTAAAATCATTCAAAATTGCATAGGGACTAAATAGGCATGTGATCCTCATGCTCATTTCATTTATTAACTTAGCCAAGGGAAGATCATTATCTGATAGCTCAAGGAATCCCATCACCATCAACCAAAACTAAATGGTTTTGGTTTATAAAATATTGAATTAATACTAAATTGGGAAATGGATAACCTAGATTCACACCATCAACTAAGAGCTTAATTCACATGACTTGAGCCCAAAAAAACCATTACTATAGAATATACCTCAAAGATTTATAAGGTTTCATCAAGATTGAATTTACCATTATCTATTATCTACATACTCAAATAATTTCAATCCCTTTGCATTAAATTCACTCTAGAGCCCATAAAATACCTTGCACTTAAGAATTCTACACATTAGCTCATAGAATCTAATAATCCTTACTTCATCCTTAAACCCTAGACCATAACTAGAGTTTTGAGATACTAATTACATGCAAGGCATCACTAAATTAAATCTCTACAATGAGATATTTAAGACAATCAAGGATGTTCAAAAAATGGACACATATGAAGAGGTTAAAGATGATGATATCAAATATGTAGATGAACTCATCACTATTAGAGCATTAGGACTACACACCATTGTGGCTAGGATTGAATTTTTCTCTCATGTGGACCTATTGACATATTTATTTCCTTGGGCTCAAAATAATTGACCCTTTATCAAAAAACTTGATAGTATCCTTGGTCATCTTCATGGGTACTTGAGATGTCATGAAAATATAATAGAGGTTTAGTTATCCTTAGGATTAGAGGCAACATGTTCATGTAGTGAGTCATGTCAAAAAGTATCATGGTGGTCACCATCTCACATTATTTGATTTTGTGTCAAGGCATCACTTTATGATAATTTTGTGTAAGAGTCTATAACAAGACCTAAGGTGGTCCTTATGATCTAAAACCATGCATGATAGGGTGATCTATGACACATTAACCCATAGCTAGTCATATGGACATTTGGGTATGCCAATAAACTTCATAAATGGGGGAATAATTTAGGATATTAGGGGATAATATGAGAAAGGATGGTGATGTCAGGATACGTGAACACCAGAAGCACACAATTGATTACCAAACCAAGCAACTTAATATGCAGAAATTAACCAGAATCACAAGTAACTAGAATTCAGAATAACACATGATATGAGAGACAATACACAACTTGTATTAATACTCATACAGAAAAGAACACAATAAAGAAGATGCCACTTCTTCTCCACCACCTCTTCAGAGGCTTCCCACACCTCAAGTGAACAGTAATTCTCTCCTCAAAGCTCTCTCTCTCAGGTCCCAACACACAACTCAAACACAGAGTTGGTGTTCACCTCCCATGCTCCACGCACACCACAAGTGCTCCATGCACTCCACAAGTACTCAAGGTACTTCAAGTAGATCTCCCATGAACCTGTAACAACCTGCAATTCAACAGACCATACTTATGGAAGGAACTCCCTTGCCTTCCTCTCTGCTCTATCCGAGTACACACCTGTACTCCAAGTAGATCCTGCATGATTCTGCTCCCTATTGTGTTGTTGTCCTATCTGATCTTGCACACCTACAAATCAACCTGGTTCTGCACACCTGTGAACCTTGACCTTGCACGCACATACACCTGTAGATCAACGATCTTACTTACCATGTAGATCTCCTATATAGGCCATGCACACCTGCTGACCAAGATCCTACACCCCTGAAGAATCTTGCTGACTCTCCAAAACCAGCACCCACCTTGGTACTGCTATGGAACTAGGAGGAACACCCTTGCTCACCTCACACACAGAAGGAGCTAACTTTGCTCAACTCAAACTAGAATGAGTTTCCAATACAACCATGAGTCTATTATATAGATCTCATCCAAACAATAATTAGACATCTAATTACAATAATTAGATCCACAGCTCTCAGTCTAAAAATAGCTCTAATCATGCAAACACTTGGTTCGTTAGCTAATTGCCCGTAATAAACTCGCAATCAAACCACACAGGCAACTGACATCGGTCCTTGTCTGCCTGGGGGTGACCGACATCAGCCGATCCTTGACCGACGTTGGTTGCTTCTCTTCACTATCCTACCGACGTCGGCTGATCAGACCGACGCCGGTTGCTCTGACACTCAGCAACCTTCAGCAACCCCTCCAATGGCCTTCTCCATGTCTGCATCAGTGAAGCTTTTAGCTCCACAACCTAACAATCTCCCACTTGGAGATAAACAGCTGCACTGTACCTGTACCTATACTCTATCTAATCTATTTCCTAGTTTGTATCCCTCTTTAAGCTCAATCCTGAAGACAACCCACCACACATCCCGTGGTGTATCACCTGTCATCCAAGTACCCTGCCACATCCGAACCTATAAACACATGTAGTGAAGTCCTGACCCTGCATGTATACCTGCTGTTGGTCCCTCTCAAGTACCTGAGAACCCACTTCCCTGAATTGGCTCCTAACTCTCTGACAACTCCCACTGCATGGGAATACTCAAGTCTATACCAGACCTCATGTGATTTCAGACACTGTACCTATCCAGCCCTTAGTGTGCTTTGGCTCTGCATCCTGAACCTTGCCAACACCTGATTCACATCAGCTCCCACTAGAGACAAAATCAACCTGTGATCTCCATGTCTCCCATGTCAAAGAATTCCACTACTCCAAACTCCTCATGACATGCCACTGAACTAACCTTACCCTTAGCTCAGCAAAACCTTGTATGTACAATCCTGATAGCAAAACATACCATCCACATACAGCAATAGAATGATGTTGCGACTCATCATCCACCTGGTAAGAAAAACCACAGTAGTTACCCTGACATTGACTGAAGCCATGCTTCATCCTCCACCTGTCAAAACCTGTACCACTGTCTTGCAGCTCCTCAAGACCATATACCTAGGTCTTTTGTCTCACGTATCCATTCTCTCTATTCTTCAACTAAGGTATCCATTCATCTCTGTGCTTTTGTACCAGTTGGCAACCCTATCAAAACTCTCATTTGGTTCTGCATCAGATCCCTGCCATGCTCCCACCTGTTTCCTGGATCCTTCCTGCTCTACAATCAATAACGAGTATAAAGAAGAGGAACAACGAATTTGAGGGCCTACTTACGTCTTCAGTCCTCTATATGGGTGTTTGAGACTCCTTGATAGCATGCTGTCCACCCAAAATCTGTTACAGTGACCGACCTCGATCACTCCACAGTCTGCATCCGATCGACGTCGATTCCCATGCGTCTGTCCCTGACTACCGACCCTGCCGACGTCGGTGTCCCTACTGCCGATGTCGGTCCTCCTGACCGACATCGGTCTTACCTACAACTGATGTTAGTTTTCCTACCGATGCCAGTACCTGTGTTTTCCTGTGAGTGATGACTTTTTACCCGTGAGCTCCTTTGAATCAATCCCCATGTCCGAACTGCCTTGCTCAGAAGTATCCAGCCACATCCACTGGTCTCTATCCGCCATCTCCTCCAAGTACACCAAGGCTTTCCAGTTCTTAAGCCTGTCAAATATATCTATCTTACACTTAAGAACATGCATCTCCTTCCTGCTCATGTGACCAAGCCTACGAAGCCATGTCTCTGCAACAAAAGAAGAATCAGTAATATAAACAAGTAGATAAAGAGTACCTATTTTCTTACCACCAGCTAATTCAAGTGCATCCACTGTGAGAGTTCTTATGCATCTCTCATCACCCAATCTTTCTAAAGAAATTAGCCATATCTCCAAACTTGGGACCTGCATGACCTTCATCAACACTTGTGTGTTGGCCGCCTGCAATTTCAGCTTCACTTCCCCTTTGCGAATTCTTTGGCAAGGCTCACCAACTCCTCTACCTGGGGCTGCATGGAAAGAGGCAACCAAATCTTTTATCCAAGATTCAAATTTATCCAAGAAACTTCCTAGAGCATCCTGTGCAACAACACCTGCTACATCTGCTTCTTTAGTTTCTTCATGCTGATCTTCAACCAACCAACAATGTTCTTTTACCTGCTCTTTCTTTCCATGGGACCGTAAGTGACCATCTGTGCTTTTCAACTCCTCCATTCTTAGCTTACTTTCATCTGCCATTGCTCTACTCCCACTCAATCAAAAACCCCTGAGAGTGACCTATAACCAAACACAAAACCTACTTCCTGTAACCTTAGCTCTGATACCACTTGTCAGGATACGTGAACACCGGAAGCACACAATTGATTACCAAACCAAGCAACTTAATATGTGGAAATTCACCAAAATCACAAGTAACTAGAATTCAGAATAACACATGATATGAGAGACAATACACAACTTGTATTAATACTCATACATAAAAGAACACAATAAAGAAGATGCCACTTCTTCTCCACCACCTCTTCAGAGGCTTCCCACACCTCAAGTGAACAGTAATTCTCTCCTCAAAGATCTCTCTCTCAGGTCCCAACACACAACTCAAACACAGAGTTGGTGTTCACCTCCCGTGCTCCACGCACACCACAAGTGCTCCATGCACTCCACAAGTACTCAAGGTACTTCAAGTAGATCTCCCATGAACCTATAATAACTTGCAATTCAATAGACCATACTTATGGAAGGAACTCCCTTGCCTTCCTCTCTACTCTATCTGAGTACACACCTGTACTCCAAGTAGATCCTGCCTGATTCTGCTCCCTATTATGTTGCTGTCCTATTTAATCTTGCACACCTGCAAATCAACCTGGTTCTGCACACCTGTGAACCTTGACCTTGCACACACATACACCTGCAGATCAACAATCTTACTTACCATGTAGATCTCCTATATAGGCCATGCACACCTGCTGACCAAGATCCTACTCCCCTGAAGAATCTTGCTGACTCTCCAAAACCAGCACCCACCTTGTTACTACTGTGGAACTAGGAGGAACACCCTTGCTCACCTCACACATAGAAGGAGCTAACTTTGCTCAACTCAAACTAGAATGAGTTTCCAATACAACCATGAGTCTATTATATAGATCTCATCCAAACAATAATTAGACATCTAATTACAATAATTAGATCCACAGCTCTCAGTCTAAAAATAGCTCTAATCATGCAAACACTTGGTTCATTAACTAACTACCCATAATAAACTCGTAGTCAAACCACACAGGCGATCGACGTCGGTCCCTGTCTGCCTAGAGGTGACCGACATCGGCCAATCCCTGACCGACGTCGGTTGCTTCTCTTCACTATCCTGCCGACGTCGGCTGATCAGACCGACGCTGGTTGCTCTGACACTCAGCAACCTTCAGCAACCCCTCCAATGGCCTTTTCCATGTCTGCATCAGTGAAGATTTTAGCTCCACAACCTAACAGGTGACCCTTATTTAAGGCCTTATCATAGGTCCTTTATTAGATGTTAGGTATTTTTTCAATAGATGTTTCATTTGAAATCATGTATATTTTGCGTTCTAGGGGTGTCTAAACCATGTGAATAGTATTTTTATGATCCCAAAGACATCATTTAGTCATTATAAAAGGATAAACATATACAAATGGGTCTTATTTCCATCATATATCATTTTAAGGTAGTTTTATACAAGTAAAGAGGTATTTTTAGGAGTCAAATGCCTTCCATTCACAAAAAAGGGGACCCACACTTGTGAAAAATGACCTTTAAACTTACATCCATCAATAATATCCATTTTTAAAACATATTTGACCCATAATTTCCCTCCTCTTTCCCTCTAATTGCCTTTCAAGATCTCAAACCTTAGAAAATGTAGGAAAATGATGTTTTGCAAGTGTTTCTAGGACTTGTATAGATTTATACAGATAGGTCAGAGTTAGAGGAGGTCATAAATATAATTTGGGATCCCTTATAGGTATCATGGGAAATAATACATGTCTCAAATGTGTATAAAAAGGAATAAAATGCAATGAAATCCCCATCGAGCTCTTGGCAAGCTCAAAAGGGCTAGTTTGAGTTGGATGGTATGATCTGCACAAGGGGAGTAAAAACCCAAGATCTTAGCCACAAGTAGGGTTCCTAGTGGGCTTGTAATTTGTGTAATTGGTTTATAGACAAGGAAAATTAACTTTATAAATAATTACTAAGACCCTAAGGTGGTCTTAAGCCCTTTATAAACCCCATAAGCTCAAGTATAGGTAGAATTATCAAAATATTGAGCTTGTTGTGATAGATTGAGCATAGATAAAGGTATCTAAAGGCCTATTAAGTGTATTATACCCATATAATTATGTTCTAATGGCACTTGTAAAATTAGATCAATGTAAATTCTCCCTTATATGTAGGTTACAATCATGTGCAAGGTTCATGTGTTTTCATGAAGGAACAAGGCATATAAATGATTATTTTAAGTTTATATTTATCCCTCCAGGTTCCTCACTTACTTCACCTAGTCACCATTTATTTATAATAGATATAATTCAAGCTATTCAATGATCATAACGTGAAGGAAGGAGAAAATCTCCAAACATGACCTAGTTTCTCTCATGGAAACCCATATCCAAGTTAAAAGCATATGAATGGTGTCTTGTTTAGGTTGTAGGGGTGGTTTAAGATTATGGAGGATCTCATTTTTTAGAGAAGATCAAGTTTACATATGGATCTCAAGACTAACACATACAATCTAGCCCCAAAATTATTGATTGGACTTTTAGTAGGGTTTAAGGTTTATTAGAATTATTTAAGTTTTTATAGACTCTTAGGTTTCAATTTCTCCCTCAAGATGTATAATTCATCAGATCCAAATGCATTACCTTATTGAGTATCTAGATAGGGATGTTTAAGGTCTCAATAGGTAGTCTTAGGTGGAGATTAGTAGTCTACATGAGGTCTACCAAAGGCATCTACCATATAATGACTTCATCAAGCCATTTTCACCTCATTATGGGTTTTGGATTTCAAGTTTAGTACTTCAAAAGGACTATGTAATGCACCTATAGGTTTAAGTCCTCATGCATAATATTATGAGAAAAAGAGAGGCAAAATTTTTATATAATTCCATGAAAGGCTAATGAAACTATGAGAGAAGAATCTTAACCAAGTTTGGACACTATTAAGAGGATAATGACATAGTTTATAAGGTTAAATTCAAGATCATATTATAAAGAGTTCCCCAAAATCACCACCTACAATTGAGTCTAGTTAGATACAAGAGATAGATATATGCTTGTGAAGATGACTACCTTGAGGCAGGTTATTAAGTTTCAAAAGAGGCCAACTAGGTTCCCTGTATGGCCTAGAGAACCTTTAGCTTGCTCATTGACTTGTAGGAAGGATCCAACTATAGTTAAGTGCTCCCAATCACCACTTACAAGACTATAGAATGTTGTCTCCAAATTTGGGAATGAAATACCATATATGCATTGAGGTTGGGGCTTAGACAAGGGAGAAAAGTATAAAGTTTATTAGAAGAAAAAATAATATGAAAGATAGCTAAAAAAAACTAACTCAGAACTCCCTACCTCTGCATACATAGTTGTCTCAATGCATATAGGTCTATCTAGTTAGTTGGAGTGCCTAGATGGTATGAATGATGAAGTCACTAAACTATGTGAGAGTGATCCATTTGTACTGTATGGCATCCATATAGTTTTAAAAACCTTTAAAGGTAGATTCAAGTTTGAGAGAGTTGCCTATGCCTAATTGAGCATTCATGACACACATGCTTGTGTGTATGTCTATAAAGTGGGTTTGATGGTAGAATATGAGGGAGAAACTATTTTTATAAGTGTTTAAAAAACCTAAGAGAACACTCCATAAGGGATCCAAATCCCTCAATAATAAGGAAAGTAGATATATAGACCACTTAGGTCTCAAGTATCAATTAGTATAAGCACTCAGACTGGGCCAAGAATGGTCATGGTAGACCTAGAAGAGAAGAATTATAGAGGTAGGGGTATGAATAGTTGTGAGGTTGTGAAAAAATTTGAAATTGAATAGAAAAAGTGCTAAGAAGACCTTGAAGTCACTAAAACACCTATAGGTGGTCTAAGGTATTGAGGCTTAGTTTAGGCCTACAAGGCCTAAAACCCTACTTAAGTCCTTAGATCCCCAACTCCATTAATTTAAATTGACAAAATTAGAAAGTGTATATAAGGGACTAAAAGGATGTAGGATGGTGGTATAGGTTTTTAGAGAGGTGTTATAGGAAGGAAAAGATAAGGGAAGTGGCAATTTTGCTTAACAACCCTGTCAAGCTCCATCACCCTAGTCTACCAGTTTGAGTTTCTAGTTTAAGTGCTCATATCTTACATGACAAGATGAATGTGGCCCAATTATATTATTTTAAGTTTATGACCCTTATAAAATTTCCATCCATGGTGGAGAGAGTTTGTTTAAGGAGGGAATCTCTATAAACAATCCTTAACACCATAAGTATACCCTGAATGCCTAGTGAAGACCTGAAAGCTACCAAAATTTACTTAGATTTTACCATAAAAGGTGCATGGTATGAGGAGATATTATGAATTTTTTAGGGGTTCTATTCACTCAACATTAATTTCCTTAAGTTTTCAATCCAAGGCATGTGCTTTATGAACCATCGTTAAGATTGTAGGCCACTCTAAACCCCCCAAACCCTCATGAAGGACTTGATGGATAAGAGAATATTCATAATGATTCCAATGATTAGGAGACACCATGAAAACATCATGAAGATATATATAGGTCTTTTATGATCTCTATAAACCAAAAACATGGCACATGTGAGGTAAAATATGTAGGAAAACTAGCTTTTGAGGTCTAATTTTGAGTATGTTTTCATTATTCCAAGCATGTTACAGGTCTTAAGTGAGTAGAAAGGAATATTAGGCCTATAAATATGTGGAATGATCCCTAAAAAACCACTCTTAAACTCCCATAATAGTTCATATAATCATAATAAGTAGACTTGAAATTAATTGAGTAGATAACCTTCATTTACATCAAGAAAGAAGTGTTACATGCCTATTAACATAGTGATGAGACTCTCAAAGGTAGGAAAATTATTATACCAACCTATTCAAGTCATTATAAAACTCATAACTCACCTAAAAGCCTCTAAGTCCTAGGATTCTCACCCATTATGAGAATAATGCATTGAATGGGATAAGAATGGCATGGAAGGTGGCAACTAAGCAAGTAATGGATAGGTTCAAATAATTAAATGACTCTCATAATGGGTGCGTGACCTCTCTTTGCATGTCAATGAGTGATGGAGTAGTTTCAAGGTCCATGGCATATTCATGGGGTAAAATATGACCAAAAAATAAGTTATCCACTACACTTCTATGCCCAAGGGCTCATTTAAGGCCATGATGCAACCAAGATAGTGCATGGGAGGAGTTATGGAATTGTTACTAATAATTATTCATGTTTGTAACTAATTATTGAGTGAATGATGGTAATCATGGTCTCTCATCCATAATTATATGCACATTATCCTTCTCTCCCCTTCTCATGTTCTATAAATTGGGCTTTAAGAACCATTGTATTAATCCCTCTACTAGGTATGTGAAACTGCTACCCATTTATATCTGCAACCTTGAGATAATAGAAGATTGATTTAGATTATTTTATGCTAGTGCTTTAGTGTGTTAATTCTATTATATTTGTACAAGTATTGATTATTCTCCCTTTACAGGTCTTTATCTTCACCTACATACTAGTGGATTGTCTTACACAAGTCACATGGTGTGTGAAATTGTTAGTGACTATACTCATAGTGAAAATTGACTGATAGTGCCTTGAATTAGGCCTCTCATTCACCATACTTAGGTCATGGTCATATAACATAACCTCCATGTGAAATGTTGATGTGTAGGAGCAATTTAGAGAGTGTGTATTATAAATTAGTCTTGTTCTATCTATAAGTGTTATTAAATGTCAAGTAGAGAAGACAAACATATCAATGCATCAACTCCCATAACTTAGGTTTGTTTCATGCATATTTATATCCCTTTTCATTAACAAGAAAGTAGGTTTAGGAATTAAACCTAGATGATGTATCATGGGAGCTAACCATGAAATAAAGGTTCATCTCACTCAAGAGGCTACCCATACCTAGAGATGATCCCATTATATCAGATGGATGAGGTAGGTCTAAAACACCTTTGTATCAAGGGTGAAATCTAGACTAATAATGGTTTTTTGCATGCCCAATGGGACTAGAATTCAATCAAGTTGGAGTAACTACTAGTAGCATTTGGTCATCTCAATGAGTTTTAAACACTCTAGTGGCAGATTTGCATCTAAATTCTATACCAAAGGTAGTCACAAGGTCTTCATCAAAAGGTAAGGAAGCTGAGTTTGTTGAATTATATTATGATTTTTATAAGAGGAAGAGGCACCCTAACTATAATACCTATCCTACACTCCCAAATTATCTTAATACTACTCAACAAATTACTATTATAACTCCTACACCCATAATGGCTAGGGCTAGAAACTAAGCCTTTATGCCCTTGAATGGTGGTAAATATCTAAATTTAAACTGATTTAATGATATACCTACTAATAAAATTAATAGAATTCTATACTCCATAGGAGAAAACTCTACCACTCCTATTGAACACATTATAGACATAGCCAACCTCTACTCAGTACAAAATGTGACTCAAGAAAATGTAACAATGAGGGTACTAACTACTTCATTGAGGGGTAAGGCACTTAAATGGTATAAAAGTATAGAACATATATATATCAATATTTGGGATGAGTTTTGAGAGCACCTATACAATCATTTTAAAGATAGAAGTGATCACTTATCCATAGTGGAGCAATTAACCACAATCAAAAGGGATCTTTAAGATTTTATGGTGGATATTAACTATAAGTTTAAAAAAACATGGGATAGGATCCAAAAATTAGTTAAAACCACTCTTAATTATGACTTTTTATACTATTTGAGAGCCTTAAACTCTAATTTAATAGTCATGATACAGTCCATGGGTGGGAACATGCTACTTGATGCTTATGAAGTGGTAATAAGGGCATAAAACTATCTCATTTAAGAAAATAAACTTACACCAAGGCCCCTTATGCCTTTATTCCTAAATATACAACCTTTTGTGCCTACCATTTCCACCATACAAATGCCAACCAACCATGAGCAAGCAGATGTTAGTCAGGTAGATAGATTGGTTAAACTTGAAGGGTGCTAAAGGCATAAAACAACAAGATAGTAGCCTTGGAGAGGCAGAAAATTGCACCCCATATACGATACCAAGCCCCTTATCAATCTCCCTATCAGCCTTATTAGTTCAACATACCTCCATATCAATCTAATTATCAAGGTCAAGGGTAGATCAATCAAGCAATGCTCTATAATAGTGTCAATCCTAATTCTACCAACACTTCTAGAGCATTAGTTCTTATTCAAAATAACTATGCTCAAGAAGGCCAATGGTATACACAATGGGTGAAATATCATGAGCAATAAATCAAAATAAGTGAAGGTTTTTATCAAACTTATATTATGCATAATAATCAAGCTCCTCCCATGAAAAACAATTAGCCTTCCAGACAACACATAGAATCCCCTCCTTTCCTGACTCAATATAGAGTACCAAATCAACAATGAGTGAGTGGGGGTCAGGCACAATCATAGGCTACCTATGTCAACTTCCAATAAGGATAAAATTCTTTTGAATAATATTCAATCAATTAATTCAATGGTACAACCAAGGTGGATGGTCCTATTGTAGCCAATACAAGGGTTAAAAGAAGGGTAGTGAGTGGTGAATATGAGGTTGGGAGAGCATCTCCTTCATCTTATCAACCACCTTAGGAGACTAATGAGAAATATTTAGCCCCAAAAATTCCACCAGTTCAAAAATTTCAAAATGAGAAGGGGAAAAATAACAAGGGTCCATTCATACTTCAGTTCACTCAAGCTTCAAGTAGTAATGTTACTCCTAAATTACAATCAAAGGTTGCTAGCCCTCACATCAGTATTGTGGACCAGATGAAGAAGGATCATATCACCATACCAATGGGACACATTTCTTATTCTAGGTAAAGAGGATCTCCTCCAAGAAGAGCTATCCAAAATTCACATCTTAGATAACGAGATAGAAAAAGTAAGTGTAGTCCTAACCAATACTAGTTATCCTAATGAGCCCCAACCAACCAAGGTAAACAAACCCCCTCTTTTCTATATTTTTATCATAATAGGAGACACCTTAGTACATAATTTTATGATATATAGAGGGGTTAGTACATATATCATGCCTAAATCTATATCAGACAAGTTGGGGTCAAGGTATGAGCCTAATTCTAAAGGAGTCTTACAACTAGATGGGTCTCCTACTAAGACTATTGGTGTGCTTAAATATATGAAACTTATCCTAGTTTCTTGTCCTAATTATACCATATCCTAAGATATGGTAGTGGTTGACCTTACCCCTTATTTTGGCTTATGTTTGTCTAGGGATTTCACTACCAAGATAAGAGGCTACCTATATTATGATTGGTCTTATGGTCTTTAGAACTAGGTATGAACCTATCTCTAGGTTCCATTTAGAGCCCTACATGCCTAAGTTATCTAGTGTCAACTATACTATTATTGATCAATATGATCACCCCAATGATCAAGATCCAGTTGATCCACTTAAGGGTATATCAGACCTACTACTTGATGAGTGGGGTATAAATAACGATGGTTATGATCCATAGAGGAGCATTAAATAAACAAGATTGGGGATATACTATATAAATGAAGAGGAGGATACCATACTGGCCCTTACCAATCCATTTTAAGATAATGATGGAGTATGGAGTTTATTTTTTGATGGTTTTAGGTGAAATAACAGAAGTGGATCAGGTGTCATGCTTGTCTCTCCTTATAAACAAATATTTTTTTTTGCCATAATATTCTAATTCAATTGGACATGTAACTCAATAAAATATGAGGTCCTCATTCATGGGCTAGAATAGGCAAGGAGAAGAGGTATCAAGCTACTATAAGCCATGGGAGATAGTTAATTAGTAGTACATTAGGTGAGATGGACACATTTAGTGAAAAATTCACTCTTAAAGGAATATAAGCACATGGTTTAGGACCTCATAGAATACATTAAGGCCTTTGACATCTGTTCAATCCCAAGAGAATCCAATCAACATGCAGACATGTTGGTAGTTGTAGGGGCATATTATGACATCTCAAGTGAATTCAAGAACATGAAGTACCAATCAAAAGTCAAGGTAGTTTGTATACACTTATTGACTAATAATGAATTCAGTTGGTAGGTCTTTGACAATGATAGGCAAATTACATGTTTCTTACAATAAGAGGGAGAATTATGCTTAAGGAACCAAGGTAGAATTCAATAATAGTATGGTGACCAGATTGCTCAATTGAGGACAAACAAACTCCCCAAGGGATTAGTGACTCTTGAAAACATGTTCAATGAGGATGATTAGTTGAGGAGAGATAAATTTATTATGTCAACCAAAGAAGTACACTATGAGAAGGTCACCATATTTAAGGATAAGCTGCTCAAACTAGGCAAAATGAACACAAGGGAAGAAATGAAAACCTTCATAGAGTTGTGTAAAGAATTTGCAAACATATTTACTTGGGAATATAATGATTTGAAGGGGTTTGATCCTAATTTATCTCAACATACTATAGAATTAGAGGTAAGTGCTAAACCTATGAGGTAGAAATAAAGACCAATCAACCCCAAGATTAAATTCCTCATGAAGAAAGAGCTGACTAAAATGATTGACTCCAACATCATCTTCCACATCAAACACTCTTTATGGGTGGCTAACCTTGTGCTTAAAAGGAAGAATAATGGGGAGATAAGTTTATGTGTAGACTTCAGGTATCTCAACAAGGTGTCATTGAGAGACCACTACCATTTTCAATCTATGGATCAAATTATTTGAAAGGTTGTAAGTTCACAACTTTTCTCCTTGCTTGATGGATACTCAGGGTATAATCAGGTGTTGGTGAAGGAAGAGGATTGAAACAAGACTATCTTCATAATGAAGTGGGACACTTATGCTTAAAATAAGATGATCTTTGGGATATATAATATAGGGGCCACCTTCCAAAGGGAAATGGATGTAGCCTACCAAGGAATCATCAATGAAATGGTGCTCATATACCTTGATGACATCATAGTCTTTTAAAAAGATTCTAAAGACCACTTGACACACCTAAGGCTGATATTTGATAGGTTTAGATAGTATGTGGTCTCTTTGAATCCCCAAAAATGTATTTTTGTAGTCCATGAGGGAAGATTTTTAGTCCAAATTAAGTCTAAAGAAGGACTCTCCATAGACCCTAAGAGGATAAGTGAAATTCTTGCTCTATCACTACCCAATCACAAGAATGGATTATAGAGATTTTTAGGTAAGATTAATTTCATTAGGAGATCTATCCCTAAGTTTTTTGAGTTCGTAAGACCTATAAATTCCATGATAAAGAAGAATAAGGACTTCACATAGAATAGGGAAGGAAAGATAAGTTTTGAAGCCATTACAAATACCATTGCACAAGCACCCATTCTCTTTAACCCTAATTTCTTAAGAGACTTATTTTTATATACCTTCTTAACCAATGACACCATTTCTACCATGATGATGAAACAAAATAGTGAGGGCCTTGAGCAGCCCATAGATTTATTTAGTCAATCATTAGAGGGATATGAAGAGAGGTATACCTATGATTAAAATATTGTGATTGTAGTTGTGATAGGCCTTAAAAAATTTATACACATGGTGTCTAACAACAAGATATATGTCATGGTGGCTCAACCTAGCATCAAAGACTTTTTTCTTAATTGGGATTTGAGTGAAAAAAGAGCAGGTTGGGTGACTAGATGAATGGAGTAGGACATAGAAGTTAAGGTCACCATGTTAGTAAGGGGTAGAGGAATATGTGAGAACTTAGAAATAGATGTTAAGGAAGACAAAGAAGTGGTTTTAGAAATGCATAATGATAACCAAGTAGTTGTACCTATGCCCTCTTTCAATTAGACTCAAGACTTGGTAAGATTTATTAAAATAGGAGAATGTCCTATAGGCCTAGATAAGATAAGAAGAAGGTATTATATTCTATAATCAATTATTTATATATTGGTAGATGGAGTTATATTTAAGAAAAATATTTATGTCATACTCTTAAGATGTGTGGAGACTAACCAAGTTTAAAAACTTATAGATTAGTTTCATGATGGGTCTATAGGAGGACACTTTGCATCTAGGACTACAACAACAAAGATAATAAATGAAAGATAATTTTGGCCAAGCTTGTTAAAGGAATCCCATTAGTGGTTTAGGAGATGATATAAGTGTGACATATTCACTGGGAAACAAAGACTAGTTGTCTTGCCTCTCAAACCCATCTAAGTGGAGCAACCTTTCATGCATTGGGGACTATATTTTGTAGGAATGATACACCCTCCATCTAGTGTAGGACACAAGTGGGTCTTGATTTATATAGACTAATTTACTAGGTGGGTGGAATTAGTACCCATTAAGGAGGCAAATGAAAACTTAGTCTTGGAGTTCTATGATAGTCTAGTGACTAGATTTGGGGTCCCCTCCACCATCATATCAGACAATGCACTAGCTTTCAATGGTGTAAGGGTTAATGAATGGGCTATTAATTATGGAATTTACCTCAAAACTTCATAAAAATACTATCCTCAAGGTAATAGACTTGTAGACTCCACCAACAAGAACCTAATCAGAATCATAATGAGAATTATGGAAGCCAACCAAAAGGAGTGGCATACCAAACTTAGAACAACCTTGTGGGCAGATAAGATCACCCCTAAGAGAGAAAATAGTGATTATACATACCTTATTATCTATGAAAAATAGGTAAGGTTACCCATATCACTTGAGATACCATTATTGGAACTCATACATCAGCTTGAGCTAATGGAGAATGATGCCATGGAAGTAAGCATGAATAAGTTGAGGGAGATAAAAGATATAAGAGATGATGTTATGGATGACATGTGTCCCATAAAGATAATTTTAAGAGGTCATTTGAAAATATATATCCTTCAATGACCTTCTAATAAGGTGACATTATGATTAAGTGGGATAAAGTCCAAGCTAAATAAGGTAAGCAATCAAAGTTTGATAGCCTATGGAGTGGACCTTACACAATCACCAACTACAAAGAGCACAATGCATTCCAATAATCAAGATTGAATGGTGAGGAACTCCATATAACTATAAATGGGGTGTTATAAAACTACTAATATTGAAAATCACATACTATCCTTATATATAGTAGTTTAGGTTTTTTTTCTTCCAATTGCTATGACATATGTGCTCTGTTAGTTTCTTGTTTTGTTATCTTGTTGCTTTCTTTGATGTTTACGTATTGTGATAATTTGTGTATTTTTTGTATTTATTATGAGGATGTTTTAGTCCTTAAGGTTTTAAATATGTTAGGATTGACTATCAGCCCAGTCAGAGAGGTCTCTTAGTTGAGTCATGGCTGTCATGTAGGAAATTCTAGGTTCTCTTCACCAACAAGTAGGTCAACCTATTAGAGTCACCAATTATGTTGACATATTTATCTCCCTGGGATCATAATAATTAACCCTTGCTCAAAAAACTTGATATTATCCTTGGTCATCTTCATGGGTCCTTGAGATGTCATGATAATCTAAGAGAGGTTCAGTTTCCCTTAGGATTATAGGCAACATGTTTAAGTAGTGAGTCATGTCAAAAAGTGACATGGTGGTCCCCATATCACATTGTTTGATTTTGTGTCAAGGAAAAATTTTGTGATAATTATGTGTAAGAGTATATAAAAATGCCTAAGGTTGTCCTTATGATTTAAAACCATGCATGATAGGGTAATCTATGACACTGTATCCCATATCTAGTCATATGCACATTTGAGCATGCCAAGAACCTGCATAAATGGGGATAGAATTCAAGAGATTAGGGATTAATATGAGGAAGTATGGTTATTATTGTTTAAGGACTTATAATAATTGAAGGTCCTTTAGCAAAAGTCAAGGAATTTTCTTCAATAGATGTTTCATTTGAAATCATGTATATTTTGCCTTCTAGGGGTATCTAAACCATGTGAATGTAGTATTTTTATGATACCTAAGACATCATAAAGTCATTATCAAAGGTTAAAAATCTCCAAATTGGTCTAATTTCCCTCATATATAATTATAGGTAAATTTAATACAAGTAAAGAGGGCTTTCTAGGAGTCAAACATCTTACGTTCACCAAAAAGTGGCCCACACATGTGAAAAATGACTTTTCAACTTCCCTCCATCTGTAATCTCTATTTTAAATGAATATTTGACCCCTAATTTCAATCCTCTTTCCATAAAATATACTTTCAAGATCTTATACTTGAAAAAATATAGTAAAATGATGTTTTTTAGGTGTTTCCAAGACTTGTACAAATTTGTATGGTTAGGTTAGAGTTAGAGGAGGTTAGAAATCTAAGTTGGGATCCCTTATAGGTATTAAGGAAAATAATACATATCTCAAATGTGTATAAAAATAAATAAAATTAAGTGGAACCCCCATCAATCTCTTGGAAAGCTCATAAGGGCCAATTTGATTTGGATGGTATGATCTATACAAGGGAAGTCAAAGCCCAAGATCTTAGCTAGAGGTAAGGTCCCTAGCGGGATTTAAACTAGTGGAATTGGATTATAGATCAAGGGAATGGGATTTATTAATAATAACTAAGACCCTAAGGTGGTATTAAGACCTTTTAAAAACCCATAAGCTCAACTACAGGCAAACTTATCAAAATTTTGAGCTCATTATGATAGCTTAAACATGGATAAAGGTATTGTTGACCAATTTTGACTTTTAAGTCAAAATAGGGCACCCCAAGAAAAAATTTAATTTTTAGGCCTATGCGGGGGTATAATATCTTGTTAAGGTGTTTCATAGGTAAATTAATTTCAATTGATGTTATAATAACTTTGGTCATTAGTTCTCTAGGTCTAGTTATCATTTCAAGTCATTTTAAGGGGTCAAAACAATGTATTTAATGCTTTGTACACGTTTCTTGGGAAATGTGAAAGTAAAAAATGATCATTTAATTTGAAATTTATCATAGTAAGTCTTCAGTGATTGTTACTAACTAAATATTATAGGTTGTACACAAGAAAATATATGTTTATAGTGAAAATAGAAGATTTGGGCACTTGTATGACCTCTTTGGCAAGTGTGCCATGTGGGAAAGGGTCAAGGGATGTATTTTAATATTCCTTAGCTCAAATAAACGTTTATAATGATCTTAAATTTCTATTTTCAAGCAAAAAACATTCAACTCCCTTCTTGCTCTTCTTGGCAAACTCAAGTGACACTCATGTTTTTGCTTAGTACGAGTAGAAAAAGGGGTTTTAGGAAAAATGATCCTAGGGTAATATTATAAAATAATATTAATTAAAATTAATATAATAATTTTGATAAATTTTTTTCCATGCTTTATGAACCATTTATTTGAAGTTTAGCTTCTAAAACTGCCTATCAATCTGTGCACCCTTCAGGTTTTGGTCTTGTTTGGAGAAATCCGTATAAACTAGTTATTAAGGTTTCTTCTAGAGATTGGTGGCTTACTAATATAATGATTCACAAACTTGGTTTCATGTTTCAAGTGGTTTTTATATGTTAACCAACTCAATTTTTAGGAGGATACACCATTTTGCATTGTAAAGAGTTTTCACCAATTTACAAGAGTTTTGTGCTTTGTTATGGTTTTAGGGGTTTATGTTAGTGTATTAAAAATGTTTTTAGAGTCATATTTATCTCCTATTTACATTTAAATTTTATACTTCAATGAATTCTCATGAATTTCAAGATCACATGCCACATTAACAATCACTTGTAAACCCTGTTTACTTTATATCAGGTGTTTGCAAGAAGCTTTTCACTATGATTAGATGGTTTAAAGTTGGTTTAGGATACTCATTAGTTTATACACATATTTAAATAATTTTTATAATGTATAGGTATCCCAATTGGGTTAAAACATGCATCATTATTCATTTCTTCTCTCTTTCTATCTATATGCACAAAATCCTTACCTTCGATAGCTTGATAGAGAGATAAACACCCTTTCCAAGTGTTGAAATGAGTGATTTAACTAGTGTCTAAGTCATTTAATAGTGAAGAGATCATAAAAAACCTATAAAAGGTGATAGTATAGTATGAAACCATGAGGAAACCTTCCAAGGTAAGGTCTATAGGTTTTAGGGATCATTTCCCTAAAAACATAGAACATAACACCCTAGTTTTCTATTGCGATCTCATGATAGAGTTTAAAGAGGATTTGAGGCACATAAATGGAAAAACCTCATATATTATACATGGTATAAGAGCTTGAAAAATTTATTAAGGTGACTTAATCATTGGTTTTCTTGTTAAGAGGATTCAAACTTGCATTCTTTACCATTGATTTCCTGCATTGAAATCTACAGGCTTGAAAATCCAAAGTGACCCTTCCCCAAGATGATGGTTTGAGACCTTGAATCAATTATTAAAAATTTATATATGATGAAGGTAAAATTATGATTCAAATGGGCCATCAAGAGAGGTTAATCCATGACTATTTGTAGTCAATGGTCAACCAGAGTCCATACATAGGCTTAAAAGGTACACCTATATTTGGGAGTGATAATTATGACCAAAAATGGAGTTTTGAGAGTTTTTTAATCATTAAAAAGTTAATGGAGGAAAAATAAAACACTAAGTGATTTTGGAATTACAAATAAAACTCTATAAATAAAGAACAAGACCTGATAGGGCTCTAATGCAACCTACAACCAGGTCAAAAATGGATATGGGCAACAATGACCTGAGCATAAAAGGAGTAGCATTGAGATATGATTTTGAATAAGGTCCATAAAATAGTGATATTAGGTAAAAATAATAAAAATTATCAAATATCTGTGAAGATAAGTGTCCCTTTGTGATCCATGACTATCTACAGGTGCTCATTATACATATAATTCATACCTACAACAAGGTATAACAAATAGTGACCTAATCATGATGTTTTGATGATATTTTAGTGTATTTAAGATAAATATAAACATAAAAAAGTGATGTTTTACCTTCAAGGATTAGAAAAGGGTTAATCACCTTGACCAAGCCTAGTAGGAGCTAAATAACCTATAGTTAGTTGACTGTGATTGAGACAGCGAATAGATAGTGAGCAAAACAATACTATTTTAGTGTATGAGTGGTATAAACATGATCTAAAAAGTAAAAATATTAATTTAAAGTGAAACCAATTGAATTATATGAGGTTTTTAATCCCATTTTGAAGCTATAATATACAAATAATACCTACAGGTTTAGTCTAAGGTAGGGTACAGTCAGGGTTATCTCATGCTCAGTCTAGGTTATACAAGGGTTCAAGGGAAGTATGAAGAATATGTGGAAAGTAAAAAATAGTAAAAAGGATTGAAAAAAATAATATTAATCATCATGACCTACATATTCCCTCAAAATTATCCATTAGGCAAAGGGAAAGCACCTATAAGGTAGATCACAGTCAATGGAAGCAAGAATTTACGTATAGGCCAGTCAATGTAAAGCATAGACAATGCAAATTTAAAAGAGGCCTGATGTTTAAATGATAAAAATTTACTATACAATGTCTTCACTAGTCTATTTTTGAAGTTTTGGTTAGTTAAGGGGCCTATGCTTGGATTAAAGGGATAATTTTTTTTTTATATTACCATTTTGAAATGAATAAAACCATAAGATATTCACTTTGGTTTGGGAAGACAAATGAGTTCCCTCTATTTTGTCTTAGACATAGGGTACTCCCTTGTACATGAGACTGATAGTTTAGAAGATTAGGGAATGAGAGTGAACCATATGTCAAGGATATATATCAAGAAGGATTGAGAGGATATATGAAAATAATTAAAATCAAATAAATAACCATATATTAATTAAACCAAATATAATAGCTTAAAGCCTCAGATGAGTAGTCAAACCTAAAAGCAAGATTGAGGCCTAATGCCCAAACAAGAAGTCATCCATCATTTCTAACATGAATTAAGATTATAAATTAATTTAATAATGTTTAAAGGTAATTATATAAGTTTTTTAGATAATAATATGAAATTTAACCTATAAAAATCACCTTGAGCTTCAAAATCAAAATAGGCTATTAGGCATGGTGAAACCTAGTGCCCAAGTGGGGAGTCCATCACACTTATAGCACAAGGTGAGAATTAAAATCCATTAGATCATGTTTATAGGGTAAATTAATATGTGTTAAATATTTTTATAGTCAAGGAAATAATTAGGAGATCCATTTTTGGTCCAAAACCAACTCATACTGGTATAAAATGGTGAAAATAAGCATGAGAAGCTAAATTCTAATACTCGTATCTTTCATGGAGATATGTATGGGAGATAGATGAGTTAGAGGATATTAGAAGGGGTATTATAGGCCATTTTAGTTAATTTTTTTAAAAAAAAATGGATGTTCCAAATTTATAAACAATCATTAAGACCAAAAACATGCCTAAAACCCTACTAAACCCTTGCTAAGGACCGATATTAAAAAATGGAGTTGGATAGCTACCAAAATGGAATAGTTTGTATATAATGATTATTTTAGATTGTAAAGGACTCCCCAAAGATACTCAAAACCATGATGAGTTATATGGAATTATATAGTTGGGGGTATAAATAGGATTTTTCTAACTATTTTGTGTGTTGTGAAAGATAAAGGAAGAGTTAAGAGATGAAACTGAGTTTGGGAGAAATATTGAAACTTATAATAACTTTTAATATTAATTTCATGCCATGAAAAAACTTATAAGTTCTCCAACCAAGTGTTTCAAATTAGCCAGTCAACTCTAGCATATTGGGCCATCTAGAGAGAAGGGAGGAAATTTTCAAGTAAAGTGATTTTAAGGTTAACCTTATGCTTCCAAGGAAATTTAGGGTATTTAAACATGTCAAAATTTTAATTTTATAGACTTTCATTAATAAATAAATCCAAACTTGAATAAAAGTGTGCAAAGTGCATGAGAAAGAGGTTTCCTCAAGTGTAGGTGATGATGGATCTCTTCCAAGTGATTTAAAAATACCAGACATGAAACTAATGAATGGAGAGGCATGTATGATATCATAAAATTTAATTCCAATCATTAGAACTTCCATATATCAGTTAAAAGTCACTTAAATAGGCCTAATAATGAAGGTAGTTTTCTATGCAAGAAAAGGAGTTTTAAGCCACTTTGCATAACTTTGATGATTGGATTGACATGTGTAGCTATTTTACTTTCATGGTTAGAACCACATCCTCTTCCAATGTATGTGTAACTGAAATTATTAGCTTGATAATTGTCCTTGTGACCCTTGGACTTCTCTTCTTCTCTCTCTCTCAAACTCTATAAGAGTTGGTCATTTTGGCATTGTATTGGATGCTCCACCTAAGTATGGTGAATATATGCTCATTTGCATACATTTTTATTAATAAAATTACTAAGTTTTACCTCTTCATGAATTTTCACAAATTTTTTCCAATTTAATGATTAATATTTTTTAGTGAAGACTATAGATTCCTGCCATGTGGTCTCATTCTTTCACCTTGTTTGCAGTTGGAAAACTTCTTCTTACAGGGCATGTGAAGTTTTTTAGGGGATGTTAAATTTTGAGTGAGTTATTATTTTCATTATTTACATTAAATTCCTCTTGTATAGTCCTTTTAGCTTTGCACATTCATTCATGACCTCATAATGTAGCATTGATGTGAGAGGATGAAGATTGAAGGAGTGTATTTTTAGTTTGTTTCTTGGTCTCAATTATAAAATGCAATTTTATGGAAGTCATAAAATTTATTTGGTATATCACCCCCTTAGTTTATATTTAATTTTAGTTATCTCTCTCTCTCTCTCTCTCTCTCTCTCTCTCTCTCTCTCTTCAGCCCCCAAAGTTAGTTTTAGGTTCAATCTTAAGTGGTTTATCAAGGGAGCTAGCCCTATCTAGAGACTCACCTCAAACCTAAGGCTACCCACAAGCCTATAGGTGATTCCATTGTGCCACTTAGATGAGGAGATATTTTCATCTTATTAAATGGTAATCATCCAAGTGACAATAGTTTTTGGCATGCCTAGTAGGATTCTTGTTCCAATAGTTGGAGGATTGTTGGTGTTATCCTTCAACACATCAGCCTTTGGAGGCATCTTTTTGACCATCAATGGAGACTTTGAAGATACTTCAACTGGTTAAGCTACCCAAGTATTATATTTGAATATTATTGATAACCTTTTCTTATTTTCCTACTTCCCAAAGAAGATTCATGGCTGACCTTAGATTTGATTTTTATTCTCTATAAGTTGGTGAAACTTATCCATCTTGTCCCATTCCATATCAATATAAACAAGTTATTATTCAATCTTTTTATGTTCATTATCAATCCCAATATGACCATATTAATACCTATCATGAGTTATATCTGTATTCTAATTAGCCTTCTCAATGTTTTACCCCTCCTAGTCAACCTAGTCCTTTCTCTAATCAGTGTATTTCTACCTTCAAACAAACACATTTTGGGTATAAAAGGTATATGTTGGATCTTGATACTCGAAGGGTATATGGTCAAAGTATTGATAATAATTCCATTAATCAAGTGAGAAATGGATTATAGTTATTCAAGAAAGAGTGGGCACCTATTGAGAGAACCAATTGGCAAAGGCTCACAAGTGAGATTCTTGATGTGAGTGGTTTAATCTTTTCCTTAGAGGATAGGCTAGAAGTTCATGAAAGGAAATCTTACCAAATGTATCAGACTTTGTACCCACTTCCCCAAGTTTCATATCAGCCATATATGACCCATACTCATGAGCCAAACCAAGCCTATCAAGGTCATCTTATTCCTAAATAGTTGGAGGAGAGTATTGAAATAAAAAGTCTTATGTTTGAGGCCAATATTGATAGGAATATTGAGTTAGCAAACATGAATATGCAGTAGTTTATGTTGGAAGCAAAGGAAGTGGAGTTAAAGCCTACTTTGCCTTCTCACATTGCATCCCCACCACCTCAAAATGAGACTCATAATCCCAATGTCCTAAGTTGGATAAAAATGTGGAATAATGGGGAGAAAAGTCTTAACCAAGAGTGTGAAATTAAGAATACATCTAATCCTAACATCCTAAGTTGGAGCAAGATAATAGAGTCATGGGGTAAGAAAGAAGATAAAAGCATTGTAAAATAGTTTGAAGTGGATAATGGAGTTTATAATTTACAAGTCCCTCATACCATTCCTCAATAAGCTTCCTCTATTCCATGAAAACATTTAAGCAATCCTTATTCCCATGATGATTCATATCAACTTCAAGAGAAGATTTCCAAGAGAACCTAGCCAAGAAAATAGAGGAATTAGAAGCAAAGATGAGATTGGTACATCAAAGTGAGGTAGAAGGTTTAGACCCAAAAGAATATCCTATGCCTAAACACACTCCATCTCCCCTTCCTCAAGAGCTTCCAAAAGAGTACCTTACCTTGCATTCCCAATATGACCTTGAGCTCTATATTCCACCTCCACCAACTAGTTCATCTTGTCCTTACCCCATCACTCTTTTCCCTGATAGACTTGTGGTTTGGGAAACAAATAAGGATCATCTGGTTGATAAATAAAGAGACCTCTTTCTTGAAGAAAACCTACCTCCTTGGTAGCCTCATTGGGATAAATCACATGATTTCAAGATGCCTAGTCTTGGCATCACCATGAAGGAGGTTGAAGATATTTTAGCCCTTGACCAAAGAGATCAGATTATGATATCTGAAGTTCATTTTGAAATCCCTCAAGAGGTCTTAAGTGATGAAGAGAATTAAGTCCTTGTGTTGAATCTCTTTGTTTGGTTGATGATGAAGAATGTTTTCTTTGTGTTGAAGAACCTATGTTGAGAGAGGCAAATGAAGAGGAACATGCTCAATTCATGGTTGATAAAGAAGACCTCATGAGTGTTTATGAGGAATAAATCACCATAGGGACTCCTTTTAGTGAACAAAAGGATAATTCACAAGATTTTGCATCCATATTTGATGAGGAAGGATGTCTTCTTTTTTCTAATGAGGAAGAAATGATCATTGATTCTTTTCTTACTTTGAAAGATACCATGGAGGAACATGGACAAGTTATTAATCAACCTTTGGATGACTTATTTAAATTCATTAGAGTAGGATATACTCCTCTTCAAAGAGGTTATGATCTAGTCAAAGATAGAGAAGGAAACATTGGTACATAAGTAAGTATACAAAAGAAAAGAATTATTTCAAATATATCCTTTAGAGGAGCATATGAATCTGATGATGACATGTTTGAATTCATAAACATGGGATATCATCCTCTCAATCAATTGGGAGAAACATATCTGATCTTAAAAGATGGAGCAAGCTCTTATTGGCCTCAATCTTTCAAGGAACATGAAACCAATCCTCTTAGAGACATGCCTACTAAGGAGATACAAGTTGACAATGGGTAGAAATATGAAGTATGTGAACATGTTCAAGATGAATATGTATTCATTATGTCAGGAATCTAGAACAACAAACATGCTCTGATACCACTCATTAGGATCTTGCTCCTCAGAAAGAGCACAGTATGATTACCAAATATGAGCAATTGAATATGCGGAAGTAACCAGAAACACAAGTAACTAGAATTCACCAATAGCACAGAATATGAGAGACAATACACTATCTTGTATTAACACTATATAGAAAAGAATACATCAAAGAGCCGCCACACTCTTTCACCTTACAGAGATTCGCCACACCTCAAGTGTACAGTAATTCTTCTCACACACACTATCCTACACAAAAAACGGTCCCAACAACCAACTCACACACAGAATTGGTGTTCACCTCACCAACCAGTCAGTAATAACCCTGCCGGTATACCAAGCACTCTATAGCACTTCAAGCTGATCTCTCATGAACCTGCAACCTGCAATTCAAAGACTAAACTTACATGTAGATCCCCAATGAGCTTGCAACACCCTGCAACTCACAGATCTTAAAACTAGAAGGAACTCTTCCTTTCTATCTCATGCCTTAAACAATACATGCCAATGGGTCTATAAATAGATCCCTAACTCAAACAATAACTTAGACTCTTAATTTAGACAATTATCCTCGCAGCCCAAGACTTTGGCTGGTCTTAACATGCAAACTCGTCGTTCACTTAACTAACTGTCCGTGAAACGAACACTTTGGGAACACACAGGCGACCGACGCCGGTCCCTGCTAGTCTGGTTCTGCCAATGTCGGCCGACTTCCTGCCGTCGCCAGTGGCATTCTGCACTGGACTCTGCCGACGTCGGTCCTGCTACCGACGCCGGTTCCTGTAGAACTCAGCAACCATTTGTTCCTCAGTTTGCAAAGGTTGAAGCTTTTAGCTCCACAACCTAACAATCTCCCAATTGGAGATAAACAGCTGCAACCTGTACCTGTACCTATACTTGTACACCATCTAGTTTGTTTCCTTGGCTTTGTATCCCTCCTCAACATCACTCTTGAAGACCAACCACCACAAAATCCGTGGTGCAAAATCTGTCATCCAAATTACCTGCCACATCCGCATCTACAACCATGTAGAAAAAGAACTTGACCCTGCATAGCATGTGCACCTGCTGCTGGTCCCACTGAACTGCCCTTCAGTATTACTCTCCCGGATTGACTCCAAACTTGTGACAACTCCCACTGCTTGGGAAAACTCAGGTTTAGTACATACCATGCACTCAACCTCATTATGTGAATCAAGACACCTGTTCAATGAACTGTCTAACCATCAGCGTGCTAACCGGTTTCACACAATCATCCTGAAACAAAGTCAACAAGACCTCCATGTCTCTAGATCACACTCATGCCAAAGAATCTTGCTGCTCCCAGATTCTCCATGACAAACACCTGAACTAACTTTACCTTTAGTTCAGCAATACCTGTATATGTAACCCTGCAACAAGCACATCATACAGAAAATAGGATAATGTAGCTAATATTATCCAACCTGGTAAAGAGAAACACAATGATCAAACCTCCATTGCCCTGCAGCTAATACAAGATCATATACCCTGATCTTCCATCTCACATATCCATTTCCGCTCTCCTTCATCCTCAACATCCATTCGTCTCTCAGTGCTTACTTCCAGTTGGCAACACTACCCAAAACACCTGTTTGGTTCTCCTCCAAGGAATCACATCCTCATCCATGCCAAGCTCCCACTGTTTCCTGGATCTACCTGTTCTGCTTCTTCAACAACTTCCTGGTCCTATGCCATAAGTGAGCAACAAGTAGTGTAAAGAAGGGAAATGACGAATTTAAGAACTTACACCTTCAGTCTTCCATATGGGCGCTTGAGACTCCATGACAACTCGCTGTCCACCCAAAATTCATCTCAGTAACCGATGCCGGTCACATCTCAGTCTACAGCCGACCGATGTCAGTTCCCTGCGACTGCCTCCTTGCCGACGTCGGTTTCCCCTGGCCGATGTCGATCTCTTTTTTTGCCCTGAGTCACCGACGTCGGGCTGCACATAGCCAACATCGGTCCCTGTCTGGACACCGACGCTGGTTTTCCTGCCGACGTCGGTCTCTGTGTTTTTCTTGTGAGACCTGACTTTTTCTCGCGAGCTCTTTTTGGATCAAAACCTTGTCCAAATCACCCTTGCTCTGCTCAGAATTCCTCTGCACCTTATGCTGAACTCTGTCCGTCACTTTCTCCTTGAAAACCAAGGCTTTCTCGTTCTTGTCACTAACATTGGATTCCTCAAGAAACCTCACCTTCTTCTTCTGCATACAAAAACCACGATCCATGCCTTCCAAATCCGAAAGCATACTCTTTGACTCAAGAACTAGCATCTCCTTCTTATCTATGTGACCAAGCCTATTAAGCCACATCTCCGAATCTACAACTAAAGTAGATAACCCAGAAAGAGAATCAGTAAAACAAGTAGATAGATAAAGCGTACCTACTTTCTTACCTCTAGCTATAACAAGTGTACCCTTGGTAACCTTCCAAGAGTCCGCTATGAGAGTTACTGTGCAACCCTCTTCACCCAAACTTCTAACAGAAATCAGATTCTGCTTCAGAATTGGGACATGCATGACCTCCTTTAACACCCATGTGTCACCTGTCTACAATTTCAGCTTCACTTTGCCTTTGCCAACAATCTGAGAAGACTTACCATTCGCTACACAAATTTCTCCGAAGTCTCCCTGGACATACTCATGAAAAAATTCCCTATGTGGGGATGCATGAAAAGAGGCACCTGAATCTAATACCCAAGATTCTACTTTATCCAAAGAACATACCAGAGCATCCTGTGCAACGTAACCTGCAACATCTGCTTCTTCTCCATGTTCTTCATGATGATCTTCACCCGATCTGCAATCTCTCTTTAAGTGCCCTTGCTTTCCACATTTCCAGCAGGTTATTCTGCCATACCTGGACTTGGATCTTTTGCCCATCTTCGACCTTGATCTCCCACGCTCTATCTTCTCTCTTGGCCTTCCTCTTCCTTCAACACTCAAAGCATCTCCAGATAATTCACCTGTGCTTTTCCTGCGTATCTCTTCATTCAAGATCACACTCACAACATCATCCACTTTTAAGACTTTTGAAGGAGACACAGTATTAGAAACTGCCATTACCAAACCTTCCCAACTTTCAGGTAATGAACACAAGATTAAGAGAGCTCTAAGTTCATCATCAAATACAATATTCACTGAACTTAACTGGTTTACCAAACCATGGAAATCACTAAGATGGCTATGAACAGATCCACCTTCCAACATTTGCAAATTAAATAAACGCTTCATAAGAAATACCTTATTTGAAGCCGAGGGTTTTTCATACAAATTTGCCAAAGATTTCATCAACTCCACCGTTGTCTTACACTGTGATAAGCTGGAAATCACAGATGAATCAAGACTCAATCTAACAGATCCCAGAGCCTTCCGATCAAGAACCTCCCATTCTTCATCTTTCATATCCAAGGGTTTGCTAGCAACCCCACCCAACGGTAAGTACAAATCTTTCTGATACAGATAGTCCTCAATCTGCATCCTCCATAATTGGTAGTTCTTGCCATTAAACTTTTCCATTCGTAGTTGACTGTTTTCTGCCATTGCTCAACTCCCACTCAAACAGAAACCCTGTGAGTAACCTGTAATCAAAACACACTACCCAGATCTACACCAATCTGTTAGTATCCCAACCAAAAGCTCTGATACCACTTGTCAGGAATCTAGAACAACAAACATGCTCTGATACCACTCGTTAGGATCTTGCTCCTCAGAAAGAGCACAGTATGATTACCAAATATGAACAATTGAATATGCAGAAGTAACCAGAAACATAAGTAACTAGAATTCACCAATAGCACAGAATATGAGAGACAATACACTATCTTGTATTAACACTATACAGAAAAGAATACATCAAAGAGCCGCCACACTCTTTCACCTTACAGAGATTCGCCACACCTCAAGTGTACAGTAATTCTTCTCACACACACTCTCCTACACAAAAATGGTCCCAACAACCAACTCACACATAGAATTGGTGTTCACCTCACCAACCAGTCAGTAATAACCCTGCCGGTATACCAAGCACTCCATAGCACTTCAAGCTAATCTCTCATGAACCTGCAACCTGCAATTCAAAGACCAAACTTACATGTAGATCCCCAATGAGCTTGTAACACCCTGCAACTCACAAATCTTACAACTAGAAGGAACTCTTCCTTTCTATCTCATGCCTTAAACAATACATGCCAATGGGTCTATAAATAGATCCCTAACTCAAACAATAACTTAGACTCTTAATTTAGATAATTATCCTCACAGCCCAAGACTCTGGCTGGTCTTAACATGCAAACTCGTCGTTCACTTAACTAACTGTCCGTGAAACGAACACTTCGGGAACACACAGGCGACTGACGCCGGTCCCTGCTAGTCTGGTTCTGCCGACGTCGGCTGACTTCCTGCCATCGCCGGTGGCATTCTGCACTGGACTCTGCCGACGTCGGTCCTGCTGCCGACGCCGGTTCCTGTAGAACTCAGCAACCATCTGTTCCTCAGTTTGCAAAGGTTGAAGCTTTTAGCTCCACAACCTAACACATTAGAGATATGTTAAAGGATGATCTACTTGAGATTAGATCAAATGAAGTGCCAAGAAAGAGGTCTGATCCACAAAGAATTCAATTCAAAGAGAAGCATGATTGGCACTTTATTTCATTTCACCATGAGGATGATTCAAGAAGTTTTCCTTTTGATCTTGGAAAGGAGGTATATTTAGTTTCTATTTGTGAATAATAGTTTGTTCCCTTATTCCCCTAATTACTTATGCACAAGTGTGTGTCCTTTTCTTTTGTGTGGTTGAAGTGGTCTTAGTTGTCTTGTATTGATCAAATTTGAGTAAATGGTAAAAGTATATTATTTGTATCAGTCCTTATATGACTCAATAAGCCCAATGGACTAAGAAGTCTACTAGTCTAGTTAGTATAACAGGTATATTACCCTTATGAGTCACTAATTTGTTGACTAATTTTGACTTTTAGGTCAAAACAGGGCATCCCTAGTAAAAAATTCATTTTTAGGGGGGGTATAATATATCATTATAAGGTGTTTCATAGGTTAATTAATGTCAATTGATGTTATAATAACTTTGGTCATTAGTTCTCTAGGTCTATTTATCATTTTAAGGGGTCAAAACGATGTATTTAATGATTTGTACGGGTTTATTAGGAAACATGTAAGTTAAAAATTCTGATGTATCATGACATATGTCCTAATAAGTCTTTAATGACTTTTACTAACTAAATATTGTAGGTTGTGTAGAAAAAAGGATAGTTTTATAGTGAGAAGGGAAGATTTGGGCACTTGTACAACCTCCTTGAGAAGTGTGCCACATGGTAAAGGGTCAGAGGATGTATTTTCATCTTCCTCAAATCAAATCCATGTTTAGAATTATCTAAAATTTCCATTTTCAAGCAAAAACCATTCAACTCCCTTCTTACTCTTCTTGGTAGACTCAGGTGACACTTAGGGTTTTGCTTGGTATGAGTAGTAAAAGGGGTTTCAAGAAAAATGATCTTGGGGGAATATTATAAAATTAGATACCTTAAAATTAATATAATAATTTTTATAAATGGTGGCCCATTCTTTATGAACCATCTATTTGAAGTTTAGCTTCCAAAATTGCCTATCAATCTGTGCACCCTTCAGGTTTTGGTCTTGTTTGCAGAGGTTCATAGAAATTAGTTATTGAGGTTGCTTAAAAATATTTTTGGATTAATAATATAATGATTCAAACACTTGGTTTCATTTTTCAAGTGGTTTTTATATGCTAACCAACTCAATTTGTATGAGGGTACACCATTTTGCATTGTGAAGAGTTTTCACCAATTTGAAGGAGTTTTGTGCTTTGTTATGGATTTAAGGGTTTGTGTTAGTGTCTTAAACATGTTTTTAGAGTCATATTTATCTATTATTACCTTTAAATTTTAAACTCCAATCTATTCTCATGACTTTCAAGATCACATGCCACATCAATAATCACTTGTAACCCCTGTTTGCTTTATATCAGGTGTTTGCAAGAATCTTTTCACTATTATTCGATTGTTTTAAGTTTTTTTAAGATCCTCATGAGTTTATACACCAATTTAAATAATTTTCATAAGGTCTAGGTATGAAAATTGGGTTAAAACATGCATCATTATTCATTTCTTCTCTCTTGCTATCTATATGCACATAATATTTACCTTCAAACAACTTAAAAGAGAGCTAGACACCCTTTCCAAGTGTTGAAATGAGTGATTTAATTAGTGTATAAGGAATTTAATAGTGAATAGATCATAAAAAACCTTTAAAAGGTGATAGGATAATATTAAACCATAGGGAAACCTTCCAAGGTAAGGTTTACAGGTTTTAGGGATCATTTCCCTAAAAACACTAGAATAGAGCACCCTAGTTTTCTATTAAGATTTCATGATAGAGTTTCAAGAGGTTTTGAGGCACATAAATAGACAAAATGTCATGTCCCCTTTTTTGTGGACATTGACAGGCTTGATGATTAGCCTATTATGTGACCTTCGTAGGTTGATTGGATGGATAGAGGGTCATGATGGAGATTGGCTTAGCTTTGATTTACAGAATTCCTATAGTTGGCTCTCATTCAGGTTATTTCAAACACATTGGACTGAGCTCCTATTATTTATGGATATTTGACATACAATGGAGCACCCTTGTTTTGATATGGTCATGTGCAGAATCACTCCCTAGTTCACCAGCTTCAGACGGTTCGAGGATCCGACATGTATTGAGGGAGATATTAATATTTGATTGATTTAATCAAATATTAATTATTTGGTCTAATTTTAAATTAGATATTAATTAATTATTTGGTCTAATTTTAAATTAGATATTAATTAATTATTAATTAATTGGTCTAATTTTAAGACCCAAGTTCTAATTTGAGGAATTCTAATTTTAGAACCCCAAGTTCTAATTTGAGGAAATCTAATTTTAGCAAGCACACCTTTGGAAGGGTATAAGAGTTTCTCATGGGAGAGAGTTGGAATTATGCATAGATTATTGATTATTGAAAATTGAAGAAATTCTTCTGTGAAGACTAAGCCAAGGGTTCCAGGATTCCATTGCAGTGGAGAACGTCAACTCTTCATTGTGTGCGATTTAGAGGCTGTGAAATATCAGCTGATTTATTGCCAAATTGAGAGATAGCTTCATCCAGAAGTTATCACAGAGGTACAAATTTGAGAGATAGCTTCATCCAGAAGTTATCACAGAATTTCAGGGTTGAGAGATAACTTCACACAGAAGTTATTACAGATATTTCAGGTATTTATCTTTATTTAGTTTTGATCCAATAAATTATATAGATAGAGATATTCTGTATTAGAATAGTATATCTTCAAATCAGGCTGTTCAGCAATCAGGGGTTAAGAACAGATAGGTTGGCGGCTGTACTAAGTCCATACAAGTCTGTACAGAACCGCTCAGGCACCGACCTCGGCAGACAGAGAGCTTCTAGTGACCGACATCGGTCGACTGAAGACCGATGTTGGCAAAAATCCGACCGACAGTGACCGACGTCGGCAAGATATCGACCGACGATGGCGTCTGTGTGTCGACACAGAAAAGCCGAGACCTTCCAGAATTCAGGTTTCACTACCAGATTTGCAAGCCAGGGTTTTCAAGACTGTATTTCATATTTTATATGCATAAGAGAGGACTATAATTGTAATAGTTTAGAAGGACATCTATTGTAATCATCTGGATGAATGATAAGATCTGTGATTTGTTTATGCATATTTGAATCTATTCTGCAAATTGTATCTTGTTCAGAGCTTTATGTGTTTCTATATTCCCTGATTGAAGGGGATATTACAGTTGTTCAGAGCTTTTGTAAGAAGAAAAAAGAGCCCCTAAGTAAGGGACATCACAGTGGTATCAGAGCCAAATTCCTGCCATCCTGTTGGGCACATCAGAGCCAATGTCTTGCCATCCTGTTGGGTAGTTTGGGTAGCTTGAATCAGCAAAGTATCCATGATGACTCCCGGTACTCAGAGTCAGTGGGACTATGATATGAGGAAGTTCAAACTAAGTTTGAAGAGGTTGAATGAATCTCTCTCATATCTTACATCCAAAGACAAACCCTCACGGTATATGATAGCGAAGGATGAGTGGGAATTATTAACTCCACAAGCTCAGGGGAGGTTGTCTTTTGATCGCTTTGTTAAGCTAAGGAGAGAGCACTACAGATCACTTAGACAAGAGAGCAGCATGTCCCATGATTATTATGATTATTATGAGATAGGAGATAGTGAAGATGAGGATGAGTTAGATGCTTGCACTCAGAGTGTAGAGGTGTGCTCAGATGTTAGTGCACTGAGGGTTGATGATCTCTCAGCTATGGCAGAGATTGTAGAAGAGTCCCAAGATCTAATTATTGCAGATGACACCCAGGAGAATGCAGTGGACAGTTTTGAGGACTTAGTTTCACCGGCAGTTTCTTTCGGTATGGAAGAGTTAAACAGTGATGCTACAGTTGTTGATACTCTGTATGTTGATATGAGCTTTGGAGTTGATTCACAGAGTATGGATGGTAGTATTACAGCGGTCAGTGATTCTGAGTCTATTCTTTTGGACCATGCATTAGAGGAGGAGTGTGGGAGACAATCTAGCTAGTGCCATCATGTGTCTAATCAGCTGAGAGTTAGTGAGCGAGACATTGCTACCGCTTGCAAGCATTTCGATGATGCTCATCAATTGTTAGTAGTTTATGGATGGGGTTCTCCTACTAGCATCGAGCAGGGAGGCAGTTATTTATCCTTGACAGAGATCCACTCTTTATGGGAGGCTATCCAAATTTTGAGACAAGACTATATGCAGTTGGTCACTGACAGAGATTATCTTATAGAGTGGGGCAGCACAGCGTATGATGCATTATTGGCCAAGGAAGATAAGGTGAGTGAGCTTACTCAATAGCTTGAGGTGACTTCTGAGATTCTTGAGAGTACGCAGTTGGCATATGAGGAGTCACAATTTCATTTGGCTGAGATGACCATAGAGTTAGAGCATTTGTGATCTTCACCAGTCCCAGACCCAGTTCATTTGTATATTGAGGCGGTTGGTGGTGAGTACATTCCTGTAGTTGTTGCTGAGGAGCATGTTGTTGATGTTGACATGCATGTTTAGGATTTGGGAGTATGTGATTCTAATGAGTTTGAGATACCAGTGGAGTCAAGTCTCTAGATTGATTCTTCTCATGCATATGACAGTGTGGTACTGTTCGTTGTGCCACCTTTACAGAGGGATCAGTTATGGGATGGATTGGCACCATCTTTCGTAGATGGAATTGGCAGTTGGAGTTGTCCATTCTACTTGGGTTATCATACTTCGAGAGTTTGCTTCTCATGCATTCTTGACTATGGTATTTGTGATCTTAGAGATTGGTTGAGTTACATCCGTCAGTTTGATTTCAGATTCTTATTTATTCTACTTATGAGGATATTGCAGGTGTTTGCATTGACTAACAACGATGCAGCTCATAACTACATTTGGGATCCAGGTGGATCGAGTGGTTCATTGTTCCGAGATTGCTTGGGGACAAGCAATTTTTGGAGGGGCAGATTGTCATGTCCCCTTTTTCATGGACATTGACAGGCTTGATGATTAGCCTATTATGCGACCTTCATAGGCTGATTGGATGGATAGAGGGTCATGATGGAGATTGGCTTGGCTTTGATTTATAGAATTCCTATAGTTGACTCTCATTCAAGTTATTTCAGACACATTGGATTGAGCTCCTATTATTTAGGGATATTTGACATACAACAGAGCACCCTTGTTTTGATATGGTCATGTGCAGAATCACTCCCTGGTTCACCAACTTCAGACGGTTCGAGGATCCGACATGTATTGAGGGAGATATTAATATTTGATTGATTTAATCAAATATTAATTATTTGGTCTAATTTTAAATTAGATATTAATTAATTATTTGGTCTAATTTTAAATTAGATATTAATTAATTATTAATTATTAATTAATTGGTCTAATTTTAAGACCCAAGTTCTAATTTGAGGAATTCTAATTTTAGAACCCCAAGTTCTAATTTGAGGAAATCTAATTTTAGCAAGCACACCTTTGGAAGGGTATAAGAGTTTCTCATGGGAGAGAGTTGGAATTATGCATAGATTATTGATTATTGAAAATTGAAGAAATTCTTCTGTGAAGACTGAGCCAAGGGTTTCAGGATTCCATTGCAGTGGAGAACATCAACTCTTCATTGTGTGTGATTTAGAGGCTGTGAAATATCAGCTGATTTATTGCCAAATTGAGAGATAGCTTCATCTAGAAGTTATCACAGAGGTACAGATTTGAGAGATAGCTTCATCCAGAAGTTATCACAAAATTTTAGGGTTGAGAGATAACTTCACACAGAAGTTATTACAAATATTTCAGGTATTTATCTTTATTTAGTTTTGATCCAATAAATTATACAGATAGAGATATTCTGTATTAGAATAGTATATCTTCAGATTAGGCTGTTCAGCAATCAGGGGTTAAGAACAGACAGGTTGGTGGCCGTACTAAGTCTGTATAGGTCCGTACAAAACTGCTCAGGCACTGACCTCGGCAGACAGAGAGCTTCTAGTGACCGACATCGGTCGACTGAAGACCGACGTCAGCAGAAATCCGACTGACAGTGACCGATGTCGGCGAGATATCGACCGACGACGGCGTCTGTGTGTCGACACAAAAAAGCTGAGACCTTCCAGAATTTAGGTTTCACTACCAAATTTGCAAGCCAGGGTTTTCAAGACTATATTTCATATTTTATATGCATAAGAGAGGACTATAATTGTAATAGTTTAGGACATCTATTGTAATCATCTGGATGAATGATAAGATCGGTGATTTGTTTATGCATATTTGAATCTATTCTGCAAATTGTATCTTGTTCAGAGCTTTATGTGTTTCTATATTCCCTGATTGAAGAGGATATTACAGTTGTTCAGAGCTTTTGTAGGAAGAAAAAAGAGCCCCTAAGTAAGGGACATCACACAAAACTTGTAGATTATACATGGGAGAAGAGTTTTCAAAAAGGAGGAAGGTGACTTAATCATTGGTTTTCTTGTTAGGAGGATTCAAACTTGCATCCTTTACCACTAATTTCCTACATCTAATGCTCGTATCTTTAATGGAGCTATGCATGGGAGAAATATGAGTTAGGGGATGTTATCAGGGGTCTCATATGACATTTTATTGAATTTTTTTCTCAATTTGGATGTCCCAACTTTATGAACAATCATTAAGACCAAAAATAGGCCTAAAACCCTACTAAACCCTTGCTAAGGACTAGTCTTGGAAAATGGAGTTGGATAGTGACAAAAATGGAATAGGTTTTCTATAGTGATGATTGGAGGTTGTATAGAACTCCACCAAGCTAATTCAAACTATTATGAGTTATATATAATTGTATGGATGGGGGTAGAAATAGGTTTTTTCTCACTATTTTATGTGTTGTGCAGGCTACAAGAGGAGTTAAGAGATGAAACCAATTTTGGGAGAAATTTTGACATTTATAATAACTACTCATATTAATTTAATTCCATGAAATATATTATAAGTTCCCCAACTAGGTGTTTTAACTCAACCATTCAAATCTAGCATATTGGGCAAGTTAGAGAGAAGGGAGGAAATCTTCAAGTATAGTGATATTAAGGTACCCTTGATGCTTCCAAGTTCATGGAGGGTCTTGAAACATGTCAAAAACTGAATGTTATGGAATTTAATGAAAAATTTAATCTAAATTTGAAGACAAGTGTGCAAGGTGCATGAGAAAGAATTTTTTTAGAGTGCAAGTGATGATGGATCTCTTCTAAGTGATTATAAAAGACTAGACATGAAACAAACACATGGAGAGGCATGACTGGTAGCCTCTCCTTCCATTAAAATAATTGGACCTAATCTAGATCAGTTAAAATTCACTCACATTAGCCTAATCATGAAGGTATTTTTTTGTGTAAGAAAAGGAGTTTTAAGCCACTTTGCATAACTTTGATGACTTGGATTGACATGTGTAGCTATTATCCTTGCATGCTTCAACCCATGTCCTCTTCCAATGCATGTATAACTTAAATTATTAGCTTGAAAAGTTTCCTCATGACCCTTGGACTTCTTTTATTCTCTCTATCTCTCAAACTCTATAAGAGTTGGCCATTTTAGAATTGTATTAGATGCTCCACTTGAGTATGTCAAAGTCTTGACCATTTGTATATATTTTTATCAATAAAATGACCAAGTGTTACATCTTCATGACTATTCAAAAGTGTGTTCCACTTAAATGATGAATCTTGTTTAGTGAAGACTATGGATTCCTAGCATGTGGTCTCATTCTTTCACCTTGTTTGCAATTGGAAAACTTCTTCATGCAAGGCATGTGAAGTATTTTAGGGGATGTGAAATATTGAGTGAGTTAGAATTTAATTATTTCCATTCAAGGCCTCTTGTATAGTCCTCATATATTTTCACATTCATCCATGAACTCACAATGTAGTATTTATGTGAGAAGATGAAGATTGAAGGAGTGTATTTTAAGTTTGTTTCTTGGTCTCAAGTGTAGAATGCAATTGGTTTGAAGTCATCAAATTGATTTGGTGTATCACCCCCTTAGTTTATATTTGATTTCAATTATCTCTCTCTCTTTTCACCCCCCAAATTTAGTTTTATGTTCAATCATAAGTGGTACATCAATTGAGATAGCCCTATGTAGAGACTCACCTCATTCTTTAGGTTGCCCACAAGCCTAGAGGTGATTCCATTGTGTCACTTAGATGAGGAGAGATTTTATCTCCTCAAAGAGTGAAAATAAAATTTACAATAGGTATATAAAGGCCCAGTAAGTGTATTAGACTCCTCTAAGAATGTTCTCATGGCACTTGCAGAGTTAGATCAACACAAAGTGTCCCTTATAGGTAGGTTATAGTCATGTGCAAGGTTCCTATGTTTTCATGAAGGAGTAGGGCATAAGGATGATTAGTGAAAATTTCCATTTCTCCCTTTAGGTTACTCACTTAATTTACTTGGTCACAATTTAGTCATAACTTATCTCCTTCAAGCTCTTAATTGCTTATAATGTAAATGAAGGAGAAAATCTCCAAACATGACCTAGTTGATCTCATAGAAACCCATATCCAAGATGAGAGAATATGAATGGTGTCTTATTTAGGTCGTAGGGGTGGTTTAATATTGTGGAGGAGATCATTTTTTAAATTGGAATAAGTTTCCATATGGCCCTTAATACCAACACATACAATTTATCTCCAAAAGAATTCATTGAACTTTTATCATGGTTTAAGGTTTATTAACATTGTTTAAGGTTTTTATGGACTCTTAAGTTTCAATTTCTACCTCAAGATGCCTAATTCATCAACTATAAATGCATAATAATATTGAGTATATATACAGGGATGTTCAAGGTCTCAATAGGTAGTCTTTGGTGGGGAGTATCAGTCCACATGACTTCTGCCAAAGACATCTATCATATAATTACTTCATCAAGCCATTTTCACCTCATATTGGGTTTTGGATTTTAATATTAGAACTTCAAAAGGACTGTATAATGCACCTACAAGTTTAAGTCATCATGCACAATCATATGAGTAAAAATGAGGCCAAAATTATGTATAATTACATGGAAGGCCAATAAAACTATGAGAGAATAAGATCAACCAAGTTTGGACACTATTAGGAGGCCAATGACATATTTTAGAAGGTCACTTTTAGGCCCAAATTTCAAAGAGTTCCCAAAAATCACCACTTATAGTTGAGTCTATGTAGATACAAGAGAGGGATATATAATTGTGAAGATGATAATCTTGAGGGAGACTATTGAGTTTTAAAAGGAGGCAAACTAGGTTCCCTGTATGGGCTAGATAACCTTTCTCTTACTCATTGACCCATGGGAAGGTTCCAACTAAAATTAAGTGCTTCCAATCACCACCTACATGACTACATGTAGGTTGTCACCAACATTGGGAGTGACATGCCACATATTAATTAATTTTGGGGATGAAAAAAAGGATTAGAGTACAGAGGTTTTTAGAAGATAAAATAATATGAAAGGATATCTAAAATAAGCTAACTCAAAACTTCCTAACTTTGCATACACAATTAGCTCAATGCACATAGGTCTACCTATTTAGTTGGAGTGTATAGTTGGTATGAATGATGAAGGCACCAAACTAGTGATAATGATCATTTAGTAGTGTATGGAATTCTTAAAGTCTTCAAAACCTTTAAAGGTAAAGTCAAGTCTAAGAGAGTTACCTAGGATAGATTAAGCATTCATGACACATAGGCCTGTGTGTATGGATATAGTGTGGGTTTGTTGGTAGAATATGAGGGAGAACCTATTTTAAGAAGTGTTGAAAAAAAATTATAACACATTCTATGAGGGATCCAACTCCCTAATCAATGATGAAAATATAAATAAAGACCAATTATGTCTGGTATCAACTGGTCTAAGCATTCAGACTGGGATAAGGATGGTCATGGAAGACCTAAAAGGGAAGAATGAGAAAGTTAGGGTTTGAATAGCTGTGATATTGTGAAAAAAATTGAAATTAAATAGAAAAAGGTGATAAAATGACCATGAAGTCATTAAAACACATACATGTGGTATAAGGTATTGAGGCTCAGTTTAGGCCTACAAGGCCTAAATCCCTACTTAAGTCCTTAGATCCCTAGCTCCATTATTTTGACATGAAAACTCCTTAATAATATATAAGTCCATAAAATGATGTATGATGGTGGTACAGGTATTGAGAGAGGTGTTTTAGGTAGGAAAAGATATGGGAAGTGGCAATTTGGCTTAATAGTCCTCTTCAAGTTCCATCACCCTAGTCTGTTAGTTCAAGATGCTCGTTTAAGTGCGCATATCTTACATGAAAATATGAATGGGGACCAGTGATATTAGGTGAAGTTTAGTACCCATATATAATATCCATCCATGGTGGAGAGATTTGGTTTTAGGAGGGCATCTCCATGAACAAACTTTAATATTATAAACATTCCTAGAATGCCTAATGAAGACTCGAATGCTACCAAATTTTATTCAAAACTCATTGTACAAAGATAATGGGACTAGGATATGTGAGGGAAATTTTAGGGGGTATATATAATCAACATTAATGTACTTAAGTTGTTATTCTAAGGTTTGTGCCTTAGGAACCATCGTTAAGATGCTAAGCCACTCTAAACCCTCCCAAACCCTCATGGAAGACCCGATGGACAAGAGACTCTTATTAATGATTCAAATTATTAGGAGACACCAAAAAAACATCATGAAGACACATATAGGTCATAAATTCCATTTTAATACCAAAAACATGGCACATGTGAGGCAAAATATGTAGGAAATTGGCTTTTGAGGTCTAGTTTTGGGTCTATTTTCATAATTCCAAGAATGTTGAGGGTCTTAAGTGAGTATAAAGGACTCTTAGGCTTTTAAAAAAGTGGAATGATCCAATAAAAACCACTCTTAAAGTCATAAAGTAGTTAAAACAATCCTAATAAGTAGACTTCAACTTAATTGAGGAGATAACCTTCATTTGCATCAAGAAAGGAGTGTTACAAGCCTATTCACATAGTGATGAGACTCTAAAAGGTAGGGACATTATTGTACCAACATATTCAAGTCATTACTTGACTCATCACTCACATAAAATCCTATCTATAAGTCCTAGGTCTCTCACCCACTAGGAGAATAATGCATTGAATGGGCTAAGAATGGCATGGAGGGTGTCAGCTAGGTGAGTAATAGATAGGTTCAAATAAATAACTGCCTCTCATAATGGGTACATGAAATTTATTTGAATTTCAAGGAGTGATGGAGTAGTTTCAAGGTGCATGGTATTTGATGGCGTCAATTATGACAAAAAATGGGTTATCCACTACACTTCTATGCTTAAGGGCTCACTGAAGGTCATTATGCAGCCAAAGCAACACATGAGAGGAGTTATGGAATTATTACTAATCCTTATTCATGTTTGTAAATAATTATTGAGTGAATAATGATAATCATGGCCTCTCCTCCACACTTCTATGCACATTCTCCTTCTCTCCCCTTCTAATGTTCTATAAATTGGGCTTCAAGAGCCACTGTATTGATCCCTCTACTGGGTATGTGAAAGTGTTTCCCATTTATATCTGCAACCTTGAGATAATATAAGACTAATTCAACCTATTTTATGCTAGTACTTTAGTGTGTTAATAATGGGTATATTTTCACAAGTGTTGATTATTCTCCCTTTACAGGTCCTTATCTTCACCTAGGTAATAGTTGAGTGTCTTACGTAGGTAACATGGTGTGTGAAAGTCTTATTTACTATAATCATAGTGAAAATTTAATAATAGTGCCTTGAATCAGGCCTCTCATTCACCATACTTAGGTCATTATCATCTATCATAACCTTCATGTGAAATACTGATGTGTATGAGTAGTTTGGAGAGAGTGCGTTAGCAATCAATCTTGTTCTATCTATAAGTGTTATTAAATATTAAGTAGAGGAGACAAACATATTGGTGAATCACCTCCCATAACTTAGGTTTATTTCATGCATCTTTATATCCCTTTTAAATGACAATTAGGTAGGTTTAGTAATTGAACCTAGATGATGCATCAGGGGATCTAGCCCCAAAACTAGAGGTTCATTTCATTTAATAGGTTACCCACACTTAGAGGTGATCCCATTATATCAGCTAGATGACGTAAGTTTAAAACAAATTTTATTCAAATGTGTAATTGATATTGATAATAAGACCTATTTTGAAACCTCTTTATCTCCTTTTGATGCAATTAATATATTGTGAGGTCATCGAACACTGGGATCAAAATCATAGATATCTTTGACATTGTATACAAATAATATCAAAACCTCCTAGAGTACACCATGACCTATGAAAAAGAGTTTTTGGATGCTTGGATATAGACCTATAAAATATAATCATGTCCTTAATAACTAGGATGAGGACTAAGATCACTAGGTCAATAAAGAGAACCACAACTCATACATAATTAGAACCTTCAAGGAAAATGTGCACACATGCATGATGTTGCTCAACCACTTGTATGGGGAAAGAAATATATTACACATCAAAACATGTTGGGTTTAAATTCTTAGTGTCATATTGAAAGGAGAGGGGTCCCATATTTGGGGAACCTCATCAGCTTCAACCTCACCAAAAAGGTAAATAGGGTTTTATTGGTAATTTAGCCTATCAAGGCCAAATACCAACCCCTGTACTTAAAAACTTTTCATAATCATCATAATGTCTTAATTTTAAATCTAAGAGTGAGTTTTTTAGTGTGATTTTCATAGTGTTAAGTGTCTTTCTAAGGTTTTGATATAGTTTTAAGTGGTTTTGTGATCTGAAAGTGCTTTGAAGAAGATGGCAAAAAAAGGATAATTGATGACTTGTCATGAAGTTTTCCAACATAATTCACTATATTGAAGGTATGAAATGAGTTATAAACTTAAAAAAGTGATCAAAATGCATCAAAATTATATTTTAATCCTTTTAAAAGGATATGATATGCTTACATGACATTCAGTAGTAATTGTCCTTTGAAAAACTATGTTTATTTTACCTAAAAGTATAAATTTTGATCTTTAAATGCAAAATATGGTGTTAAAACACCATAAAATTAGTCAAAATACCCTTGAAAACACACACACACACACACACACATAGATATATATATATATATATATATATATATATATATATATATATATATATATATATATATATATATATAGAGAGAGAGAGAGAGAGAGAGAGAGAGAGAGAGAGAGAGAGAGAGAGAGAGAGAGAGAGAGAGAGAGATGCATGCATGCACACACACACACACAACTTTACCTTAGTCATAAACTTTCATATTTGGAAAAAGTCATTTAAGGCAAGTTTAAGTGTGAAAAAAGTCTTTTTAAAGCTCTCATGTGCCATTTTTGGTCATATAAAGGTGTAAAATGTCTTAAAATTTGTCTTACCATGTGTTTTGATTCATGTTACTTATCTCATGCTCTATTTTTGGTGATGAAATACTTAAGTTAGGAATAAAAGGCAAAAAGAGCCATTTTCAAGCATATTTCATAGAAAAGTATGGACTTATACAACCATTCTATATAGCTAAGGCCATGAGTAAGAGGAGGAGGGATTATTAGGTGTTCTAAAAGATATTGAAGGAAAAAGGACTCAAAACAAGCCCAAAACTAGTTCTTTCCATTCACATTGCTTGTTTGCACGTAGGGTGAGGCCTTTAGGTTTACAAGTGGTACAACCATAAAAGAGAAAATCCTGGTCTACAATTTTGGCAAAAGAAATTAGACTTAGAGATATTATTTTTGGAGTAAGTAGTTCTAAAATTGGTCATCTCCCCTTTATGAATAATCCATTTGAATTCAAGGTATACATCAATAGTCTTGCATCTAGGAAGGCAATTAAATTTTTTAAATTTCTCCTCACCAGGGCATCAATCAAGAAAATTCAAGTTTACAGGGCTTCTCAAGGACATGACTAACCCTTCCATGGCTTCCATCAGTTTTTTTCAACACATGTTAGGACCAAATATAGCTCAATAAGGCAATAGAGTGAAATTGTATAGTCTATAAGAAAAGGAAGAAGAATTGTATGATCTAGGAGAGAGAAGGGGTTTCAAGATTTCTTGGTTTCTTCTTGGTAGGAATCTCCTTCATGTTCTTATGTTTTCCAAGTAAAATTATCAAAAGTTCTCCAAATATTCACAACAAAAGATCATCAATGGCTCTCAAAAGCATCTCAAGAGTCCCCTTTAGCTAATGTTAAGGTTTTTAGCATTTTTTAAGGTACTTAGCATATTATTAGGTTTCAAATTCAGCCTCTTATCCTCCTCCAATAGTCTCCAAATTGAAATATGTGGTAGAGGATATGATAAGGCTTGAATTGGACCTTCAATATAGTCTTGGTATAATCCTCTTGTCCTCTTATCACCCCATCTTGGTTCATCTCCATTATTAATATTTTGCATTGCTATTTTCACTGTGTAAGGTTTATTTCCACCCTCCATTCATGTTTTCACACCATCCATTCACTCCTCACCACTTTATTTCATTTATAATCCATTAATTCATTTTCAAAATAAGGCAAGGGATAGAAATCATCATAAGCATGATGAAGAAGATTTGTAGACCATGTAAACATCACCTACAACTAGGAAGGTGACCTAAAGTCATGGCACCAACAATCATGAGCTTTGTCATGAAAGTACAAAGGAAGGAAAATAAAGAAGATATCTTTTGAAGGTCTTTGATCAAACTAACTCCTCAAGATAAAACAAGAGAAATAAAATGATCATATCATGTTTTGAGCCGTCCTTAAGACCAATTTTAGACTCTATTTATATAGATGGAGTATGCATAAATACCTATAGTTGAGAAAAGGCATAATATTTGTGAACGTTTGGCCATGACATGATTGTATGGTGAAGATGGGAAATCATTGAAGGATTTTTAATCCTAATATGAATTCAACCTTAAACAAGCAATCAAGTGCCATTTGATGACACCTACTAGTCTAGTTTGATTTCCAAATAGTGACATAGTCAAGTGTCTTGGTGGTCTTTAAGTCTATCTAATGTTCTTGCTACCTAGTTTGATAAATTAAATGCATGAATAGTATGAAGTTGATGAACTAAATAAGCGAGTTCAAAGTACAACACATGTCAAGTTATTTAGAGAAAGAAGCACAATGAAGATCTATAGCCAACCTCAAGAATAACCTATAGCCAAGGAGATGAACACTACTATAGATGAGGTTTTTAAGGATTGATACTTTAAAGAGATGTTTTTGAGATTTTAGAGATATTTTGACAAGTGAGGGACATTTGAACATTTTGTTACTTATTTTCAAACTCCCCATGCATCCTTAGACCATGAATCTATCTATAAAGTCTTGAATAGACAAGCACAATCAAGTATAAAGTGTTGTTGAGAGAGGATTATTTTCAAGTTGATGGTATGATCACTAAACATATCTAAATATCATCAAGATCACATGTAATAGTGCCTAATACATAGTCATAAGGAGTTTCCTTGATGATATAACGTCTAAGAAAGGTTGCATAGGTCTTAAAGTTGACAAATAGAGGGTGAGATAAATTAAATGAAGAGTGTAATAGAATATTAAAATCATATTCTCCTGGTTTAAGCCCAAGCCATGGTGAAAGGAAGGAAAACACAACCTTAGGAATGAGTAAACAAGCAACCTACTGCTAACTATTGAGAAAATCCACCTAAAAGCTAAAATATGCATCCTACAAGCATGAAATTTGGTGGAGTTGGTCCTTGTGACTTAATATACATATAAATAATATTATTTAGTTAAAATTATGAGGGTAAATACTCATTGTTTTTACATAGTCATCTACCTATCTAATCATAATCAGAGTTGGAATAGATAAATTTCTTAAGGTGCATACAAGTGAAAAGAGGGTTTAAACTTCATTGGAAGGTCTATTAGATCATGGGAGGATATGTTTAATCTTTAAATTGCCTTTAAATAATTATCACACTAAAAAATATATGTAAACCATGCCCTTGAGGGTTAAAGAAAGCATGCCTAAAACCCTACAAGCACACAGTCATCCTTTTGGGGTCATGCATGAAATTTTTCTCCATTAAATGAACTTTCAGACATGGTGTATGGTCATTTAAACATTGAATAAACTTTTGGAGTGAATAAATTTGTGGAAAATTTGTTTTGACACCACTCCTTAGGCTTATTTCTTGCATACATAGTCTAGGTAGCCTCTTGAAGCCCAATTTCACTATGTAGAGATATTGAAGAACATTTTGCATGGGAGATAATGATTTTAGATATTGATGAGGGGGTAAATATAATACATTTTTATGGAAATTTGTTTCTAATTAGAGGTCTATACATTATGAACAATCCTTAAGAATACCTAGACCTCTAAAACCCTTATAAAACCCTCATAACCACCTGATGGAGAAAATGAGCTAAATTATGCATCTAGATGATGAGTTTGAGATATAAAATTAACTTTAAGGTCTTAAAAACTCCCATGATCACCTAAATGACCAGTTGGTTGGGATGTGTAATATCTTAACTATATGGACTAGGCAAAAAGAGTTAATTTTAAGCTAAAAGGTAAGGGAAGAAAGGGAAATTACACATTAAAATTATTTGAGAAATAAGGTGAGATATTAAACTAATTAAAGAAAACTTATAGAATCATAAAAAGGGTAATTTGGTTCATTTCCACGAGTAGATAGGTATGTAGGTCAAAATAAGGAGTTATTTCTATGTAGGGTGAAGATGAATGGCTAGATTAAGCCCATACCATGATTCCAAATCATCATCTACAAGTAATTAATATTGAAAATATTATATATGATCCTATAAAATCTTAATGAATTAAATAAATTAAAGAAATTAAAGAAATTATGTAGACACCTATGCTTGTTCTTGACAACACTAGATAAGGCCATCAAAAAGGGGTAGAAGGAGCCAAAGAAAGGTCATGAGGGAACTCAAAATCATCATGAGAATAATAATAAGGTAATAAGAGAGATTTATTCTAGTTTTAAGTCATATGAAAGCAATATAATTGATCATCTTGGCCAAGGAGTACCAAACACTACTTGAAGAGCTTGCTTTCCACTCTGAGATGAGATTTCACATGCTCACCCTAGTACACACTTTTTGAATGGGAAGATATGGAATTTGGGGGAATTAAAAGGCATAATAAACTAACATTTTGTGTCATTGGTTTAGGATTTCAAGTCCTAATATTTATGAACAATCATTAAGATCTTAGAGCACTCTTAAACCCTTGCAAAACCCCACTAACAGATATGTTTGTGGAAAATTGAATAATTATGAATCAAAAATAATTTAAACCTATTGAATATCACTTGGATCATGAATTATACTCTCATATATTCATGTCCATGGCCATTGGTTGAATGGATTTTGCAAAAATAGATTTTTGAGAGAAATAAGCATAAAAAGAGAGGTACAATGTAGTTTAAAGGAATACCAATCAGTGGAGATAAAATAATGACACTTTTTATTCATCTTAAAATTATAATATGATAAAAAATATGCTTGAAAGTGTCCTTGGAAGCTCATCCAAAATAAGTAGTCTATAGGAAATGAAGGGAAAAGCTAGCTAGTCAACTAGTTTGACTAATTTGTAGATGTTTCAAGATAAGAAATACCATTTTAATGACATAAAGACATTTTTAATGTCTTTAATTCATCATATTTTCAGGTTTTTAAGGTTTTATGTAGGGTTTAATGGCCACTAAGCATAAAATATTGGGCTACTAGGCCTAATTTGGCCTAGCAGGCGTATTTAAACAATCGAGTAAAGAGAATGACATAGAAGATTAATTATAAAATATAAGGTGGATTTTTAATTCTTATTAATATGGTAAAAATAATTAAAATATGGTCCTTAATGTCAACTACATGCTTAAATAGTCCTTGTGATGAGATAAGTGAGCTTCAATTGCTTGATTCTCATGCATAACTGATCTTGAGGTCTAATCATGAGTTAACTCACTTCCAAAAGAGTAATATAAATAAATAATGGAGTATAATGATAAAGGTTGTGATTGGATAAGAATTATATGGCCCACCACCTTGTTTTCAATGATAAAATATCATGTAATTAGGATGCAAGATACTAGACACAAGGACAAGTCTTGGAGACTATTATTTGCATTTTGTAAATGAAAATTGACTTGAGTTAATATCTAGTTGACTTATCCTTATCTCCTCTATGAAACATTAGATATATATTATTCTATCTTTATATATATTTAGGCCTTTATGACATTTTTAAAGATCCCTTAGGCTGATATAGAGAAACTATACAAAAATTGTAACTTATACTAGAAGTCAATAAAGAAAGTTGTAGATTCATTCTTGGTTATAGTGTGTAATTTTTATTGTTGGTTTTATTATAAGTGTGATAATTAAATCCTTTTTTATTTCCTTTATTCACCTTTTATTATGATTTCATCCTTTACAAGATAACTAAATAGTTAAGAACAAAGATTGTGTTGAAGAATGTTAGTATGCAGTGTCTTTAGAGACCTTCATTCCTCATATTTAAATTTGAAAGCCTTATTTAAAACATTAATTTGAAAAAATGATGTTTAAGACTGATATAATAATATAATATTAACATTTTTTTTCATTTTTATTCATATAAGTGCTTAAGTTTCAAAGTTTATAGACGATCAATCACTATTCAGGTGCATCACCAAGATAGCATAGATTTCCCTTTCAGTAATATTTCTTCCCCTTTTCATCCAAATATCAAATAGGTTTAGTAATTGATCCAAAAATTTAATATATTTAGAGGATCTTGCCTCACAACTAGAGGTTTAGTCTAGGTACATGTATCCCATAACCTTAGACCATTCTAATGTTAGTCCAGATATGAATCAAATATGAGTAGTCTAATTTTAGTTGGGTGTTATTAGGGTTGTTAATAATTTTGAAACTCTTAGTGGGAATACTTATTCATAGGATTTGAAGCATATATCTACGTATTTGAGTATAGTATTAAGATTCAAAGGTGTTAGTTTCAGATTTACATACATTTCATGCCACCAAGAGTGGTTACAAGATCCTCTTCAAAAGGGAAAGAGATAAAGTTTTTTGAGTTATATTTTTAATTAGAAAATAAAAATAAATATTCTTAATCCAATCCAAATCCTTCACCACTAATTTACCCTATTTTTTTCCAAATAAATCCTCCTGTTGAAAAAAATATTGTTTAGCCAAACATTGTTGTAAACTCCCGTACCCCAGATGGTTATTCCTAGAATACAAACCTTTGTGCCTTTCAATGGTGAAAAACCCCTGAACATCAACCAATTTGATGATATTATAGATATTTTTCTAAAGTATCTTTCTTATTTTATAGGAGAAAATCTAGTTACTCCTATTGAGCATATTATAGATATAGTTAATCTTTATTCAGTGCACAATGTGACTCAAGAAAATATAGTTATGAGGTTATTGGAAACTCCATTCAAAGGCAAGACACTTCAATGGTATATAGGATTGACACCTAAATCCATTAATAGCTAGGATTAATTTGAAAGAGTCCTATGCAAACACTTTTAGGACAAAAGTGATTATCTTTAATTATTGGAGCAACTTACTACAATCAAGAGGTTTTTCATGAATTCATGGTGGATTTCAACTATAGGTTTCAAAAAACTTGGAATAGAATTCTTGCAGTTATCAAACCTATTCCCAAATATTCATTCTTATACTATCTAAATATCTTAATTCATATGTGGCTATTATGATCGAATCCATGGGAGTAAACATCTTACAATAGGCTTATGAAGTAGCCATAAAGGCTAAAAACTACCTAATACAAGTAGGTAAATTATCTCTAAAACCACCTATGCATTTGTTTCTAGATATCCATCCTCCTACTCCTACTATTGCTCCAATGATAGATTCAACAAGTATTTATCAAACAGAGGGTAATCAGATTGACATATTGGGAAAGATAAAGAGTCTAATTACAGATTAAAATAACAAGTTGGTGGCAATGGAAAGGCAACAAGTTCCACCTTATAGGCCTTACCAAAATCCCAATCAAAATTATCAATACAATAGGCATCCCTATCACTCCAATCAATAAGGATAAGGGCATAATTTTCAATTAAGGAAATACAATCCCAATGATCCAAGCAATACCAAAGCCTTAGTGCCAACTCAGAGCAACTATGCTTAGGAAGGCCAATGGTATAATCAGTGGGATCAAACAAATAACATGACAATGGATCCAATTGGTAAGAGTTCTCAACAATATTCTAGGAAACAAAGTTGAGCTCCTCCTCCACATGATAATCAACCATTTTATCAACACAAGGAATCGTCTATACCACATGGAGACATTCCTTTCACTCAAGCAGAGGTTCCAAATAAACAACTAGAAGAAAGTATCAAAGCACCTTGGTGTCCCAAAAATTTCACACTTGGAAATTTTGGGTTATCCTTATTTAGAATTTTGCATTATATTATGTGAGTCAATTGTCCTTGTAAAACCAATCCCCTTATAAAGTCTTAGTCTTTAGTAGTTTTTGTTTTGATTGATTTCTCTTCCCAATTGCTTCAAAATTATTCCAAAAGGTTAGAAACATCTACCAAAGGCCATCACTAAAAAATATTCTACTCATTTTTTCTCAAAGATAAAAAAATCTAAGTGTTTGGACTTATTTCCAATACAACTTAGATTTTCCAAGATAATTAACTTATTAAACAAGAAGTAGAGTAGTCCTATAAGTATGAATTGCAATATCAAGTTCAAACCAAAGTTACCAAACAACTTTACTTGACATCAAAAGCTAAGAAAAGTAGTCCCAAAATCCTGTCAAACACTACACAAAGTAAATTTGGTTTTTGAATTAACTTTACCCATCTAAATCCATGAGTAAAAGTAACAGAAATTTATGAACCCAAAGTACTCACTAGTTGAGAGCAACTTGGGATTGCGAAGATGCTCTACTCCCAAAAGCAAAATTAAGTCAAGCAGTCTGAGAAATTTGATAAAATCTAGGGGCTTATGTGGCTCCTTCACATATGCCCACTACATGTCATTAAATGTATTGGAAAATATAAATATTAATTAATTCCACCTCATTTCTCACCTAGAATTCAAGATGTTTGACCAAGTTACCATGCCTATGAACCTTGAGCTATGCTATTCAACCTTCTAGAACAATTTTTGATCCAATTATATATAACCCATTTACATTCAAGGTATTTAGATCATTTTAATTTGATTTTCATTTCCTCATCTTGAATATTTTCTTCTCATATCTCTCTAGTAGTTTTCTATTTACTACCATGGATATATCATTGTCTGTGTTCATTCTAATTGGTCATATCTATCAATTTTACTTGTTTATATGTTGTACAAACCCTGTAATAATTCCTAAAAACACTAAGTATGTGAAACCCCCCTAAAAATGTTACAAAGATCAAGACCTAGATTGAAAACTTAATTATTGAAACCAAATGAGAGACCTAAGTTCCCCATTACCGCTTACTTACTCAATTTATTGAGCATAAGTTACTCATCTCAAGAAACTAGAGACTCTCAAAGTGCCTACCAACCTAGGTTTTGCTTAACTTATTACTTACATAGACTCATGACTGCTCATTACTTCTACTTATACAAGTTTTTAAATGCAATTTGCTTGCATTAGTAAATCCAAAGCTTGGAACCTTGAGAAACCCATGGAACTACCTGAGTGGAACTCATAATTGTAATTTATTATTACTTATACTTTAGGTTTCCCAGCCTAAGTTACTTGCCTGAATAAACCCAAAGTAGTTGGCTATAAGAGACCCAGATTCCTCATGACCCACTACTTGGAGTCCTGAACTTTAGCTAGATAAGATAGACCCAAAGTCATAAGCTAAGAGAAACCCAAAGTTATCCATGCCTCTTACTTATTACTTACCTAAATTCTTAAATGCTTAATATTTATATATCATCTAGATTAACTTAGGATTGTGATACCCTATTACCTACTATGAGTTACTTGGGGTTTTCAAGACTTTCTATTGATTGAAACCTAGATATGGTTTAGAGATATTGTTTGAGATAACAACTTGATCCATTTCTTCAACTTTTTATAAACCAATAGGAGTAATCAAATAACTTTCAAGATCACTTGTAAAGTTTTTTCATAGTTAAGTAGAGTAAATATCAAGATCAGAAGGATCAAAAGAAGAAATAGCTGAAGTAGAAGTGTAGAAAATAACTTTGACTAAAGAAGTCCCTAAATTAGCACTTGAAGAAATCCTAAAGCAAAGTAGGAAAGGTAAAAAAAATCCAAGAGAGCCAAGTCTCAAGAGCCAAAGATGAATTAAAAATATAAGGGGTATCCTATTGAATTATGCATCACTTCCAAGTTAACTGAAATAAGTGATAACAATATGGGACATGTATCCATGACTAGATTGTTAGAGAGATCCAAGGCTATAGTCAAGACTCCACTTATGTAGGCAATGAAAAATAGTGGGATCCTATAAGATGTAGATTTCCCAAGCTGAAATCAACTTCCTAAATTTGTCCTAGCATGTGCCAAGTATTATGACTCCCTTACTAAGATTGTGAGAGATGCTGTTTGTAATGTAGTGATAAAATTGGATGTTCAATATATTAACTATTGTATAAAGATACTAACATCATTAAAAGTGATTGATATAAATATTGAGAAATATAAGAGACAATGGGAGACTAATTCAATAAAATACATCAAAATAATGAACATAAAATACTTGAAGAAAGTGAAATAAGCTTTGATATTTCTAAAGTAGATAGTAAGATCAGACTTGGTTCAAGAAATAGATGACATTACTTAGTTGTTATGCAGAATTAATAGTGAAAAGATTGCTAAGTGTTTCTCAACCTAGATGTATGCATACATCATAAACATTGATGTCACCAAGATCTTTTCCATGATTGAATGGGTGAGGATAATAAGTGATAACATGGACCAACAGTTGAACAATGTATTACAGACTTTTGATTTCAAGATGGCCTCATACCATGTATATATAGTAGCATCAAATGGATCCTTTTCAAGGCTAAATAAAAATATAAAAATTTTAACTAAGCCAATATATTTATCCTTAATTGGTCCTTTTTGAGTACTAAAAGTATTATAAAATAGTGGATTATGGATTCTTCTATGAAATCATTTGCAAATTGAATGTAGCTCTAAGACATAGAAAAGTGTTAGATGTAGCATGGGATATAGTTTCATAGTTTGGGTGAATTTTCATTCAATTTATCAACTTCACATACATCAGAGTTAGAGGTTTCTCAAGTGCACTAGTCAAGTTGCCCAGGTATCCCAGTGACAATTGGATCCTCATGGAGTTATGTAGGAATCTTGTTGAATTACATGATTTACAATCAAAAGCTTACCATCCTACTATAAATTTTCCTATTGTTATTAGTTTATATCACTATCCCAATATTTTCAAGGCCAAGAATGTGTAGAAGGAGATGTATCACAATTATACCCAAACACATTTTGAAGCTAGAGCTAGTTTTGATTACAGAGGTGTAGCCCAAAATATAGTTTCTCTAGAATAAATATATATTCCTACACTTGAGGACTTTTGGATTTATTGTAGGGATGAGTTTTATGTGAGAAGAAGGGACAATAGTAAGTTAACTATTGAATAAATTCATACTTTTGATCTAGACACAATTCTTGAAGACATGGAAGATGATGTAATTGTAACTAGTGATGCTTATCATATAACAGGAAGGGATAGTACCCCACTTATAGTGATTTTTTTTGGTAAAAACCAAGTTAAGATTATTAAAGTCAAAACTTCAAATGTTCTGGACATGACTTCCACATGGCTTACCAATAAAGGCTATTGTATGGAGTTGATGAAAGAGATTACTCATGTAAGTAAAAAAAGAAAAGAAATAGTATAAGGAGAAAATAACCAAGTACCCACAAAGAAGTTAAAGTTGAAGAGAAATATTGATGCCACATATTCTGTGGTAAAGGATAAAGAGCCAATTCAACTAGTTGTTACCACACCTATTTTGGTTTCTTCTACTAACACCACTACTACTTCTATTCCCATTCCTCTTTTACTACACTTACCATAAATCCATCAGTACTTATGCCACCTCTAAAGTCTCATGGAATCAATCCCTCCAAGAATTCCATTTATAAAGAAATTAATGTCCCCCCCTCCTCCTCCATCTTCTCCACCTACTTCCCAACCTCCACCTGCTTCAGAAGAGCAATCCACCATTGAAAATAAGCTATAAAAAGTAACTACTGAAGAGGTAACCCCATCTCAGGAAGAACTATATGAAAAGCAAAAAGAAGAAGTTCAACCTGAGGAGGCAATAAAAATCTTGAAATAAAAGGGAAAAAGACCAAATCTACTAAGGTAACTTCAAAATTATTAATTGAGTGTATAGGGTAGAAGTTTGTAGAGGTATCAGTTCCACCATAGGTCATGAGTAAAATAGAAGTCACTAAAGGTGACTTAATAATTTCAAAGATACCCCTTGGATAAGTTACCATGGAAGGCTTGAAGCAGGATACCTAGACCTTGATTAACACTCTCTTTAAGAAGCTTGATGAGAAGGCTGCTAAAACCAAGTTAAAAGAAAAAAATGCCCAGTTATGTGAAATAATAGCCAAAGTTTCCAAGTATATTCCATAATAATCTATTCTCTTAGGAGATTCAATTGGCTAGTAAGTAATAACTAAAGTGGAAGAAACTAGAGATAAAGCTAAAGCCATTAATGAATGGATGGAGAAGATGCATCAAACTACTCAAAAGCTATTTCCTAAAGTTTTAGGTGTTCATGTTGATATTGTAAATAAATTAGCTAAGATAAAGGTAGTAATGAAGGAGATCAAGAATGAGAATGGAATTTTTGAGTTGTAGCAAGAGAGTCTGCAAAGAATAAGTTCTTTGACAGAGAAAGTTTTGATTAAAGAGAAAATTGTCCTTGAAGGATCAGTAAATAAAGTAAAATAAGAATAGTATCTCATGTCTTTTTTCATGCATATTATTGAAGCAATGTGTGAAGAAATGAATACTTTAGAAGAAGAATATTGCAATGAAAAGATGAATCTAGAAGATTGCCTCTATGGTCTCACTAATATTTGGTCTGAAAATGTTCTAAGGACATTTGAGCAATTATATCAATAATTCAAGTAATTAATGGAAAAGGCCACAACTCCTTTCATATTTAAATTCATAAAGGAGTTAATCAAATGTCAACTTGAAATAAAATGACTTGAACCAATGATTGACAAAATGAAAGCTCATAGTAGGAGGCTAGAAAGGGAAATGCTAAGATTTGAGACCAAAAGGCAATCACTTGCCAAACTAGATGATGAAATAATACATATTATGATGCCTCAACACATCAAATATAGAGAGAAGTGTCGAAACAAACTTAATAAATTGGAATGATTTTAATGTTTTTTCTACTTTTTCTTTTCTTTTTTTAAACAACTTGTAATGTATTTAAGTAATTTTGATTTAAGTGATTACTTGTAAAAATAAGTTGCTAAAAAATTGTAAGACTCAAGTAGATTGGATAAATGCCATTACTTGAAGTCATTTTGTAAAAAAAATTTACTTGAGTGAACACCACCCAACATGAAAAGTAGTTGTATTCAATCCAAATAGTGAGACCAATAAATGCTACATGTCACTAGTTATTGCATGCCACCAAGGAGAATTTCTAGGAGGACATCTCTCAATAGTTCCCAGTTTTAGTGCAACACATGGGTTTTGAAGGAGTTGTCTCCTATTTTTATTTATCTTTTAAAATTATATAAATATAAGTGTAGGCCTACATGCCTAGGGGGATGGTAATTTTTTCATAGCAATTATAACTGAAGCAAGAAAATTTAAGCAATCTAAAACTTTGTGTTTAGATTTCTAATTTTTTTCTTGTATGAAATTGGTTCAAAGTGAATGAGAAAGAAATTGTTTTTTGTGGAAATTTACATCTCTGAAGACATTTATTGGATTTGTGAAGATTAAAATTGAAAAATTTGTGTTATCTTTAAATCTAAAAGTGAATTCCAATCTTTCTTAGTCACTTACTGAAAATATTATCATCTCTTAAATGATTATTTACTTGTATGGAATTTCCTAAAATTTCTCTACGCATTCTCTAAAATAGTTGATTACTACAAAATCACCTAATTATGGTTCATGAACTATGTGATTAAATTAATACCCCCAAAATAAAATAACTTGCACATAATTTGTGAATAATTGAGAGTAGTAGATAATTAGAAGTAAATAGACATAAGCATATGATAGCTTCACCATTAAATGAAGGGGATTTAATCCCATGAATACCTAGATACTTTTGTTAGCTTGAAAACTATCTAGCTAATAGTTTTTGGTGACTCCATTGGGGAACAATGAACTACACTCCTAGATCTAAAAATATATTACTCCTTTAAGTTGAGATAGGCATAGTTAATGTTCAATCTTCTAAAATTTGCATGCTTTTTAAATAGTTAATCTTAAGCATTACGTGCAGAGTAAGCTATGCACTTCTAAGTAAAATGTGACCTTACTAAAGTTAACTCCACTTTATAAACATAGACACATAAATTTTATTGGATTTCTACATGTCAGCTCATTTAACACCTTGTTTATTTTGAACTCATTACATGTATTTTAACCACCACCCAAGTCATTGTCTATAAAGTAAATTTCTAGAGTAATCCTCAAAAGAATTTGTTCACTCCAAATTAGCTAATCAACCTTTTACCAGAGCACGAAGAGCCCAAGGCCATATAGATGATTTCTTTGAATTGTAAGAGTAGTTCAATTTCAACTTTATTTTTTAAGCTAGAACATGAAGATCTATTATTTCACCTATAATACAAGCACAAACTCCTATGAATCATCTATAACATAATTCCTTAGGAATAATTCAATCAACCAATCCTCAATTCCTTATTTTCAAAAGAATGGTGTAACCACTTCTAGTCCCTTAGGGGGTGGTAATTGGACTTCTAAATTTGACTCCCCCTCTCCATGATTTGCCAAAGGGGTCAATAAATAACTTTTCAAAGTTCATAGGTGATGGAAAAAAAAATCCAAATGAGCATTTGGATACTTTGTTTGTACCCTATCAAGTAATTAGCATTAAACACAAAGATGTATCAATTAGTATTTTTATTGAGACCTTACATGACTTAGCTATAGAATGGTTTTACCTTCTAGATCCTCACACTATAGTTAATTGGCCTACCATGCATGAGTAGTTTGAAAAGAGATTCAAAGATGCAAAAGATTCACATATATTGCTTACCTAACTGACTCATTTTAAGAAGGAACCACATGAGCATATGCGAGATTTCATTTCCAAGTTTGATATATTACTCTACAAAATTCCTTGAGTTACCTTACCCATTGGAGATAATAAAAAATGCTTCTTCATCATTGCATAATTACTATAGGTTAGCAATTAGCTACATCAAGCACATCTGACTAATTTAGCAATAACTCAAAATATTGATACATAAGTTGAAGATGACTTGATAATGGCTAAAAAGATCAAGAAAACAACTTCTAAAGGTGACTCTTCTACTTTAAGCACATCACATACCACTTATCTCCTATTATATAAGTTAGCTAATGAATTGATACAAGTCAAAAGACAAATTGCTCAAGGTACCCATGCTCCTCCTACTAGGAATGCACATGCATGGAATTTTAATAATTAGAACATGAACCACATTGCTAGTCCTACATAAAGATTGGTAATTGAAGATGTTCCCAAAAATCATGTTGAGATGAATGAAGAAGATCAAATGACTGATGATACTCATTAAAGTCTTGCTAATTAATAAGAGTTCATAGATCTTGCTAATTAAGATATATCAAATATCAATAAGAAGGTGATTATGAATAAGCCTTTGAAGATGATAATAGTTACTCTTTTGTAGTGTTTACAAGGTCATCGACTTAACAAGCTAGTGAAAAGTCCTCCAAGGAGCAAGAGAGAGAAAGGAGACTCTAGATTAGATGTAAGCATTCTAGAAAGAGGTAGTCCTCTTCCTTCTTTAGCTCCAAAAGATAAGTATGTAGCTTCTACGTCTCAAAATCATAAGCCCATAACTCATACTATTGAAAATAATACTACTCTCTACATCTATCCCTTATTTTTACATAATTGATCACATAAAAAACCAAAATTCAAATGTCAAAATTTGAATACTTAAGGTCTTACCCAGATCAGCTAAATAGATTAGTCAAGTATGTTCAAAGTAAAGGGTCAAACAACTCAACCAATATCTTTAAAGGTATCTTGCCTACTCTCAAATAGTTTCCTCCTCAAAACAATGCTACAAATTCTTCCCCCATGTCTACTTCCACATTTGAAAGGATTGAGTCATTCTATGTGTCTCTCTTGATCAATGGGTTCAAGTTAAGTAATTGTATCTTAGATTTTAGAGCTTATGATAATATCATTCCATCTAAAGTAGCTAATGCCCTTGGATTCAATTTGAATTAAACATTAGGCACATGCTATTTAATAGAGAGACAAGTTCCCCTAATTGGATAGATCAAAGATTCCTAAGCTGTCTTGATAGCTTTCCCAAATAAAAGACTCAAAATGACAATTTTGGTAGTAGATATTCCTCTCTTATGAAATGTTATTAAATAGAAACTTTTGCAAGGATCTGGGTGGAGAAGTCAAGATGGATTGGCTATGTACTCACATTCTAATCAAAGGAGTAAATAAAAAAATGAACTTGAAAAGAAGTCCAAGTATATAGTTTCCAAGTCTGATGATCCAAGGTCACAAATTATTTTTGAAGAATTAGACCATGGAGTTTACTACCTCAAATTGGGCAAGGAGATAAAAGAACTAGAGGAAGTAATATAAGAAGAAGAAGATAAGATATGGACACTAGTGTTTGATGACAAATGAAATTTTCTTAGTTTAGGTGTAGGGGTAGTATTGATATCACCTGATGGTAAAGTATTCTCTTACTCTTACAAACTCATGCTTGAAAACACCAACAACATAATAGAGTATGAGGAACTCTTATTGGGACTCAAACAAGAAAATTAAAAAGGAGTAAGACTTCTAAAAGCATAGGCTGATGCTAAGTTGATAATGAGATAAATTTGTGGCCAATACCAGGTGAAGAAAGATAAGTTGAAGCATTACCATTATTGAGTCTTAAGTGAAACACTTAACTTTGAAACTTTCTCAGTCAACTTAGTTCCTCAAGATTAGAACTCTAGAGCTAATTCACTTATTATTATTCATATCTACTTAGGCTAGATCAATAACCTACACTTTTATAAGAAGGTAACTATAAAGTAGAGATGGTCTACCATCCAAATGTTCCAAATAATGTCAACCAGTGGCAAGTTTTCAATGATGACAAGCAAATAGATGCATTCTTTGGGAAGTAAGACAACTTTAAGGAACTATACTTTGAATAAAGTAGTTCACATCCATGCTAGATGATAATAGGTATCACTAATCTTAAGCTTACTAATAGTCAAGACACAATTCAATTAAAGTGAAATAAGATTCTTAAAGGGTTAGTCTATTTAGAAGAAATCTTTAATAAGCATGATTAGTTCCTAAAGAAAAAGAAAGAATATGGAGATAGTTCCTCTCCAAAAGTACAACAGATTAATCTAGGTAGCGAAGAAGAGCCTATGATGGTCAAAATTAGAAAATTTTACTTCTAAGAATAAAAAGAAGCATTCATCAATTTTATCACAAGATACATTGATGTCTTTGTCTAGTCTTACAAAGACCTAATGTCATTTTATCCAGATGAGATGCAACACTATATTCCACTTCAGCTAGAAGTAAAACCTTTCAAGTAGAAGTTATGTCACCATAACCTAACTATCTTAGGTACTATTTACATTGAAATACAAAAAATCTTTGATGCAAAGATCATCTATCCTATCCACCATTCAGAATGGTTAAAAAATATTATCCTAGTGAGAAGAAAAATGGGCAAATACACTTATGTGTTGATTTATGTAATCCAAATCAAGCCTCTCTGAAATATAATTACCCATTGGCCATCATGGATAACACCTTGCAAGTAGTTATAGGTTTAGAGATGCTATCCATGTTGAATATATTTTTTGGGTATATTCAGATAAAAGTGGATAAAGAATATGAATACAAAACAAATTTTACAATGCCATGGGGAACATTTTCTTATCAAAAGATGCCTTTTGGGATTATTAATGTTGGATTAACTTTTCAATGAGTAATGGATCTGGCATTTTCTCATCTAAAGAACAAGAGTATTGTGGTATACCTTGATGATTTTATAGTCTTCTCCAAAAAGAGAGGTAATCAATTGACTGATCTAGAAGTTCTTATCCAATGCAGGAGACATGGGATTTGTTTGAATCTTAAGAAATCAATATTTTATATAATTTAAGAAAAACTCCTTGGTCACATTGTCTCGAAGGAGGGGATGAAGATTGATCCTAAAAGAGTAAAATTTATTCAAAGTTTATATTTTCCTACTTTCAAGAAAGGTGTGCATTCTTTCTTTGGTAAAGTCAATTTTATCAGAAGGTTCATTCCTAATTTTGTTGAGTTGACTTGACATATTTTTGATATGATGAAAAAGAAACAAGACTTTAAATGGAATGCTAAAGGAAAGTTAGCATTTGAAATAATTAAAGTAGCTATAATTGAAGCTCTAGTGTTAGTTTTCCTAGATTTCAATAAAGGATTCAATCTTTATTATTACTCCTCTGAGCATACCATGTCAACCATACTCTTAAAAAATAATGATGAAGGAATTGAATCCCCTATAGCTTTCATGAGTCATCCATTGAAAATCTCTGAACCAAAGTATTCACAAATGGAGAAACATGCCTTTGCTATAGTCAAAGCATGCAAAGTTCTTAGGTACTACATTTTATCTTCACATACTAAAGTCTATGTACTTGATACTATAGTCAAATTAATTAACATAGTAGGAACTGGGATTACTAAGACATACTTGGGTATCTAAGGTGCAAGAGTTTGATATTGATATCAAACTAATGAAGTTAGTAAGAGGAAGTGGCTTATGCTAGTTAATAATAGAGAGAAGACCTAATGACATAGATACGATAAAATCTTCACTCCAAGGTGAATCAGATGGAGATTTACCTATGGTGATTTTTGATAAACTTATGTATGAGTGGTACAACAAGATTTCCTACTTCCTAACTTATGGAGAATGCTTGACTAATCTAACATGTAAGGGAAAACATACCATCAAGCTGAAGTCAAAAGATTATGTCCTTTGGGATAATAGTTTGTATAAAAGATGAATTGATGGTGTTTTCCTTTGATGTGTGGACAAAAAGAAACAAACAAAATTACTATAATAATTTAACAACAAAGCACGTGGAGGACATTTCTCAGCATGAGTCACAACACATAAAATTTTAAGAGAAAGGTACATTTGGCCTACCCTTTTTCAAGATACTTCTAATTAGGTTGCTAAGTGTCAAGAATACCAACACTTTAGAAGACATATAAAGTTACCAAGTTTTCCATTAAAACTAGTTGTAATAAATGAGCCATTCTAGTAGTGGGGCATGGATTTTATTGGCATGATGAATCCTTCTTCAAGTACTAGACATTGCTATGTTTTGACTACAACTAATTATTTAAATAAGTGGGTAAAAGTCATTCTTGTCAAGCATGCCACTTATAAATTTGTATGTGATTTCATCAAGGAGAAAATTGTAGTAAGGTTTGGTGTCCCACATAAGATAGTAACAGACAATGCAACCAACTTTTCCTTAGTAGAACTAACTGATTTCTATTACTCATATGGAATAGACTTGGTTCATGGTTTAAATAACTATGATCAAGGAAATCATCAAGATGAATCAAGTAATAATAACTTGATGACCATCATTCATAATCTAGTGGATAATAATCAACAAACTTGGAACAAGAAGCTATTTGATGCACTATGGGTTGACAAGACACCCTAAAGAAAGCCATTGGTATGTCACCTTTTTAGTTGTTATATGGAATAAATGATGAGATATTAATCACTATAGAGTTTATTTATTTAAAATTGTCTAAATATATTAGAGATGAAACTTATCAATATTCACTTGATAAGAGGATCATATTCCTCACTGAGCTACAAGAAATTTGTGTTCAAGTTGCTGATTAGCTGATTGACCACTAGATGAAAGTAAAGAAGATATATGATATGAAGGCTCAAGACTAACAGTTTGAAGTCAGTGACTTGTTCCTCCTATGGGATAAATAGAATGAAAAAAAAGAAAGCATGGCAAGTTTGACTCATCGTGGAAAGGTCCTTTCACTATAAAGAGCATTGTTGGAAGAGATAGCTTCATCCTACCTTAACATGATGGAATTAAACTGCCATTGCCTTTCAATGGGTAGCACTTGAGGCTCTACAAGAATTAAGTAACAAGGTAACACATGCATGTACATAAATAAAATTTTTAGTCTTTCTTTTGTTTGGTTGTTTTTGATTTTCTATTTACTTGTTTGTTTTGTAATTTTTATGATTAAGTTTTTACAAAGATTTCATACCTAATAAACAAGATTCAAAACTAAAAATACTAGGATCTAATCCTTGTTTCTTTCTTCCTGATAGAAATAAAGATGTCCCCAGTTGGAGCCAACTGGTGTCCCTAAAATTTTACACTTGGAAATTTTAGGTTACCCCTATTTAAAATTTTACATTGTCTTATGTGATTCAGTTGTCATTGTAAAACTAGTCCCCTGAATAAAGGCTTAGTCTTTAGTAGTTTTTGTTTTGATTGATTTCTCTTCTCAATTGCTTCAAAATTATTATAGAAAGTTAGAAACATCTACCAAAGGCCATCACTAAAAAATATTCTACTCATTTTTCCCAAAAGATCAAAAAATCTAAGTGTTTGGACTCATTTCCAATATAACTTGGGTTTTCCAAGCTACTTAACTTATTCAACAAGAAGTAGAGTAGTCCCACAAGTCCAAGTTAGTTTAAACTAGAGTTACCAATAACTTTAATTCACATCAAAAGCTAATAAAATTAGTCTCAAAAACCTACCAAACACTACACAAATCAAACTAAGTTTTTGAAGTAACTTTACTCATCTAAAACCATGAGTAAAAGTAATGGATATTTATGAACTTGAAGTACTCACTAGTTGAGACCAACTCAAGATTACTAAGATGCTTATCTCCAAAAAGTAAAATTAAGTAAATTAGTTAGAGAAACCTAATAAAAGCTAGGGGATTACATGGATCCTTCACACGTGTCCACTCCATGTTATTAAATGCATTAGCAAATATGAATATCAATTAATTCCACCTCATTTCCCACTTGGTATTTAAGTTATTTGACCAAGCTACCACACCTACAAACCTTGAGCTATGTTATTTGAAAATTTGGAGTGATTTTTGATCCAATTCTTCATGACCCATTTGCATTTAAGGTATTTAGATCATTTTCCTTTTATTTTCATTTCCTCATCTTGAATGTTTTCTTCTCATATCCCTCTGGTAGTTTTTTATTTACTATCATGGATGTATCATTGTCTATGCTCATTATACTTGATTTTATCTATCAATTTTACTTGTTTATATGTTGTAAAAACCTTGTAAGAATTCATAAAATCACTAAGCATGTGAAAAACCCCTCAAAATGCTACAAAGATCAAGCCTTAAATTGAAAACCTAATTATTGAAACTAGATGATAGACCTGGGTTCCCCATTAATTATTACTTACTTAGGTTCCCAAGCACAAGTTATTCATCTCAAGAAACTTGAGACTCTCAAAGTACCTTACCAACCTAGGTTTTCCTTAACCTAGTGCTTGTTTGAACTCATGACTACTCATTACTTCTACTTCTATAGATTTTTTAACCCAAGTTACTTGTATTAGTAAATCCAAAGCTTGGAACCTTGAGAAACCCATGGAACTACTTGAGTGAAACTTAGAATTAAAATTGCTTATTACTTCTACTTTGGGTTTCCAAACCTAAGTTACTTGCCTGAACAAACTTGAAGTAGCTACCTATAAGAGACTTGGATTCCTCATGACCCACTGCTTACTCAGAGTCCCAAACTCAAGTAGCTAGCTAGGATATACCTAAAGTCATAAGCTAAGAGAAACCTAAAGTTGTCCATGCATTTTGCTTATTACTTACCCAGATTATTTAATGCTTAAGACTTGTATATCATCTAGACCAACCTAGGATTGTGATACCTTATTGCTTACTATGAGTTACTTGGGGTTTTCAAGACCTTCTAATAATTAAAACCTAAATATGGTTTAGAGATATTATTTGAGACAATAAATTGATTCATTTCTTCAAATTTTTCTAAACTAGTAGGAGTAATCATAGAAATTTCAAGAGCACTTGTCAAGTTTTTTCAGAGTTAACTAGAGAAAATTTCAAGATCAAAAGGATCAAAAGAAGAAATAGATGAAGTATAAGTGTAAGCAACAACTTTGATTAAAGAAGTCCCTAAATTAGCACTTGAGGAAATCTCAGATCAAAGTAGGAAAGGTAAAATAAAAGACAAGATAGCCAAATCTCAAGAGCCAAAGATGAAGTATGCATATAAGGGGTATCTTATTGAATCATGCATCACTTCCAAGTTAATTGAAATAAGTGATATAGATATGGAACATGTATCTATGACTAATTTTTTAGAGAGATCCAAGGCTATATTCAAGACTCCACTTATGCAAGAAATGATTAATAGTGGGATTCTACAAGCTACAAATTTCCCAAGCTCAACTCAACTTTCTAAATTTGTCCTAGCATGTGCCAATTATTATGACTCCATTAATAGGACTATGAGAGATGCTACTAGTAATGTAGTGATAAGATTTGATGTTTAATATCTTAACTACTATCTAAAGATCCCAACATCATCCAAAGTGATTAATATAATGATAGATAAATCTAAGAAATAATGAGAGACTAAGTCAATAGAATGCATTAAGATAATGAACAAAAACTACTTGAAGAAAGTGAAATAAGCTTTGAGATTTCCAAAGTAGATAGTAATATAAAACTTATTTCAAGAAGTAGATGACATTACTTAGTTGTTATGAAAAATCAATGGTGAAAAGAATGCTAAGTGTTTCTCAACTTAGACGTATGCATATATCAAAACCATTGATGTCACCAAGAGCTCTGCCATGATTGAATGGGCAAGGATGATAAGTGATAACATGGACCAATAGTTGAACAATGTATTATAGAATTTTAATTTCAAGATGACCTCATGCCTTAAATATGCAACAACATCAAATGGAGCCTTTTTAAGGATAAATGAAAATGGAACATTGGCAACTGAGCCAATATATGAATATTATCCTCAATTGGTCCTTTTTGATTACTACAAGCATTATAGGATAGTGAATGATGGATTAATCTATGAAATCATTTAAAAATTAAATGTAGATCTAAAACATAAAAGAGTGTCAGATGTAGTATGGGATGAAATTTCAAATTTTGGGTGCATTTTAATTAAGTTCCTCAACTTCACATACATCAAAGTTGGAAGTTTCTTAGGCACACCAGTCAAGTTGCCCAGGTATCCTAGAGACAAGTGGATCCTCATGGAGTTATGTAGATAACTTGTTAAATTACATGATTTATAGTCAAAATATCACCATCCTATTATCAATTTTCCTTTTTTATTAGTCATTATCACTATCTTAGTATTTATAAGGCCAAGAATGTGTAGAAGGAGATGTATCACAATTATACCTAAACACATTTTGAAGCTAGAGCCAATTTTGATTGCAAAGGGGTAGCCCAAAATATAGTTTCTCTAGAATATATGTACATTCTTTCATTTTAAGACTTTTGGATTGATTATAGGGATGAGTTTGATGTGAGAAGGGAAAAAATATCTTAATTATTAAACAAATTCATACTTTTGATCTAGCCATAATTCCTAGAGACATGAAAGATGAAGGAATTGTAACTAGTGATGCTTATCATACAACAAAAAGGGATAATTCCCCACTTTCAATGATTATTTTTGGTAAAAACCAAGTTAAGACTATTACAGATAGAACTTCAAATGATCTATCAATGACTTCCACATGGCTTCTCAACAAAGGATACTATATGAAGGAGCTGATGAAAGAGAATACTCATGTAAGTCAAAAGAGAAAAGAAATAGTACAAGGAAAAAGTAGCCAAGTAGCTATAAAGAAGTTAAATTTTAAGACAAATGTTGATGACACATATTCTATGGTAAAGGATAAAGAGCCAATTTAGCCAGTTGTTGCCACACCTCCTTTAGTTTCTTCTACTGACACCACTGCTACTTCTATTCCTATTCCCTCTTCTACTAAACCTACCATATATCCATCAATACCTATGACACCTCCAAAGTCTCATGGAATCAATCCCTCCATGAAATCCATTTATAAGTAAACTGATGTTGTCCTTCCTCCTCCTCCTCCTCCTCCTCTATCTTCTCCACCTACTTCCCCACCTCTACTTCCTTCAAAAGAGAAATCCACCATTGAAAATGAGCCAAAAAAAAGTAACTACTGAAGAGGTAACCCAATATTAGTAAGAAATATAGGAAAATCAAAAATAAGAAGTTGAACCTAATAAGGAGGCAATAGAGGCAACAAAACAGAAATAAACTAAAAGAAAAAGATGTAGAAGTAGTGGCAGAGATAGTGACTGAGAAAACAAAGGAAAAGGAAGCTAAAAAAGAAAATGAAGTTGATAAGGAGAAAGAAGTATAAAGTGAGAAGTAAGTTGAGAAATAACTAGAGAAAGAGATTGAGAAATTGATAGAGACATAGGTGTAGACACCTAAATCTGGCCACCAATGACCTCCAACCAGGATTTTGACCAATTTCTACCTAAAATGCATAATTTGGCCTAAAAACACTAAAATGAATTAAATGAGTTGAAATTGATATATTCAAGTGCCAATTTTTAATAGAGTATCACTAAATGAGATAATGTAATTTATGGGCCAATTAACTTTAATAAAATCATTTCAAGTAAAAATGCCAATTTTGCACGTAGGTGCTCCGGATCAATCTTTCCTATCAAATATCTTACACAAGACACTTGAATTTTTAATTTTTTTTGGTAAAATCTTAAATGGGATAATGGATCCAACACATTTGAAATTTACTTTCAATTCTAATCCATTCAAATTTTGGGCCAATAACAAGGCATTCTAATCAATTTGAGTAATTTGTGCACAAAGTGCTTAATCATGCTTAAGAGCTAGTTAAACCAAGTTAGAGCCTAATTAAGAATTCCATGAAAACTTGTTGAATACTTGTTTTTAGAAATTAATATTGAATATCTACATCATCAAGTGACCTCATTTCTTTGGAAGACATCCCTAGGCCATAAATGCCATAAATATCTGAATTCATGCCTCTCATGCCTCATCAAGCCCTCTATGCCTCTTAATTACTCCTCTATCCCAAATATTGATGAGAATATATATTAATTTTAATTGGATAATTATATTAATCCTTATCCACACATCTTAATCTTGATATGGATGGTTCAGGTTGATTTTACCCATTTGCAAAAATCTATAAATAGGAGGCCTTACCACATGAATTTGAAGTCTATAGAATGCAAAGTTATAATGCACAAATGATTCCAAAAGCTATTGAAATTAGTGTTACCATGCCAAATTGATTCCAATCCAAGCTAATCCAAAGCTAAAAGTGCTAATATTAGGTGGAGGATAGTCAATCTCTATTGCAATAGACTTTATGAGCACAAGCCGAGCAAGCCACTACAAAAGCATTTGGGGCATCCAAGGAAGGTGAAGGATTCTTGTTTTTCCTTACTTTTTTGTTGTGTTTTTCATTTTTTTATTAATCTAACCCTAGTAACTAGGCATGAACATTTTAGTTTATTGTGTTATTTTTCAATTTGCTTTGTTCATTTTGTCACTAACACAATACTAATCTCTTCTTAGTCAAATTCCTAGTCCACATAATGGCATGCCCAATGGGACTGAATAGCTTCACAAAAGTGATCACAATGCTCCTTCAAGCAACTCACTAAATTTTTTTTATGTATAATCTTGGAGTGGGGGACTCAAAAGAGTGAAAAAATCAAGAAAAACATGTTTTTTTGTAAGTGGTAGGTTTGATTGGACACAGTCATGGGATTATCCTAAAACTCATGGTATTATCGTTTAGACTCATGGTATTGTGCTTATATATTTTTATTTTTGGACTAACTTTGTGTTTTTGTGTAGGGTTAACAATATTGATACTTTATAAGTCATGGGATTTCTTTACAATTCGTGGGGTTGCTTAACCGAGTCATAATATTGACTAACTATTAGCAGTTCAAAGATAATACCACAACTCATGAAGTGGTAGGATTGTCCTACTACTAGCAGGATCATCAAAACAAGTCATGGTATTGTGACCAAACTACCTATGATTAATAAAGTTGTAATATTATCCTACAAGTAGTGGGATTATCATTAAGAGTCGTGATATTGTGATTAAATGGTTAGCGGTTAGTTACAATACTGTAAATCTTAGAGTTTCAAGATTCTCTTACAAGTAACAAGATTGCTTTATCGAGTAGTGATATTGTACCATTGTATCAACTTGAGATCTCATTTTCCTAAGTTAATTATTTCATCTTTAAAAATGCTTCAAATCTAAACCACATGCTAACATTTTTCTTGTAGGACTAACTTGGAAAATTGCTAAAACGTGTTTAAAACATTTTTTGCATGCTTTAAAATAAGCTAGGCACATTATTTTAGTGCTTAATGTAACATTTAGGTGCTTAAGTAAGTTTTTTTTAGCATTAGTTTTCAAATTTCACAATTTTAAGACCAAGGGGTCAAATGAACACCATCAAACCTTTCATTTGGGCTTAAAATTCAACACACTTGTCAATTTTGTTTTCATTGTTTCAATTAGCACTTTATTTTCACAAAATAAAAGGATGTTGCATTTATGCTCTTCCATTTGTCCCCTTTAAGGAACCCTTGGAATCAAAATCACTTTCCTTATTTGAAAATTTCCTAGTACAAGACATAAAAAGAACATCATCTAAAGCACTCCCCAAATACTTACAAAAGTATTGGGTGACCTTGACAATGACCCTAAAGTTTCTATTTTATGCTTTTTTCATTTCATGTAAATATGGCTTATGAGGGGGACATAATTACATCCCATAAGTTCTTTAGGGAAGCTTTGACTTGGGGTTTCATCTCCTAGCATTGACTTCATTTGGCTCCATATTGAAGTTGCACATGGGATGTAGTGGTACTTTGGACATCGCACTCCACTAAGCAAATAATAAGATGTAGTCATTGCAAAAAAGACTAGACCATTTTGTAATAAACCAAGTGATACAGACCCAAAATCCATGCTTTTATTTTGCATTAGTTGACATGAGAGTCATTATGAAATTGATTCCCCTAGAATGTTTAAAAACTTGTAGATCTTAGACAAATCCCCACTTGCCACAGAAGTATTGTTGGTGCAAGGTGTGCCTCAATTTCCATGTCATAGTAATGTCATTTGAGATTAGGGGGGTGTAAAAACCCTACTATATAATGCACATTTAATTTTGGATGAACACTTAAAATCCTCTCAAATGATGTATATTGATGGATTCCAACAATACCAAGAAACCTTGTCAGTTTAGGATCTAAGATCAGTTAATTAGTTGGTTTTTTCCTAGATTAAAGCCTTGTTTAGAATCAAAACTTGGTTTAAATAAATGATACAAAAAAAACACACAGTCTTCATTTTCCTTTGAATAAAGAGGCATTATGCTGCCCACGTGAAATCATCAATTTTCCTTGTTCAAAGTTCATCAAAACTTGGAGTCATATCATCCACTTTGGCACAGTTATGCTGCCTAATTGAATCTAGACATTTGCCAAAGTTGTTTTAGTCCTTCATTTATAATCTAATTTCAAAATTTCACCTTTATAAGTTCATAGAGCTGACATGTTAAGTGGGTTCACCATTTGTACTAAACTTGAGTGAACTTAGGTTTAATTTCTAATTTGGGTTGAAGGTCATTTTAGAGACTCATAATCACACTTATCATCATAGTTAGACTTGAGTCATTTCATGCAAAACACTTTCATTTTGAGTTTATGAACCTAACCTTTTCATGGTAATATTCAAAATTTCATAAATATTGAGACCATTTAAGTGAAACACTTCTTGCCTTAGAAATATTACCAAAACTTTAAGAGTGTGTGCATAATTTGAGAAAGGTAGTGTTACACTACCAAATTTGTGATTAATCATCTTTACCTTAAGATTTTTTGAGACAAACACTTTGTTATATTTTTTGAGTAGTTTAGCATGGTTACACTGCTCAAATCATTTTGCCATTGTTTCAAAAAACCTTTTTGCATAAAGTCCAAGTTTTTTGCATTTTTCTAAACCAATCTAGGTATACCTTTAGTAAAATATTTGTCTAGCATGGTCACAGTGTTTACCTTTTTGTCTAGCCTATTTGTTACAAAGAGCCTAGTTTTATGCCATCATTTGTGAGAAAATAAACTATTCTAAAGTGCCTTTTTATTTCATACTTGATACATAGTTGGTCAAGTTTATATCCAAAACTTGAATGCCTAGTGTTTGTTAGAAGTGTTTCAAATCTGATAGATTAAAAATCATCTTTATTTCAAAGTCTATATTTTGACATCGTTTGGCCAAGAGTCCTAATACATGCCTTATTTGAGACTATCTTTTGATGTTGCATTTGGCCAAAAGACCTGGCAAATTTTACTTTTCCTATATTAGACTAATTTGAAACACTTCAACCTTAGAGTTTGGCATTTTGATTTTTAGTCTATTTACTTGCTTATCTTTGTCTGAAAGGTGAAGCATTAGATACTTAATGTTAGCTTATTTCCTCACAAATATTTTCATAAACCTTTTGATATTTTTGATGAATCTAGACCAAGTTGGAACATCATCTTTTTTTAGACAATGTCTTTTTAGAGTTTGAAGACCTCCCTTTGTCACAAAGCATTGACTATGGATCCCAACATGTATTCCTACACTTGTAGTGGACTCATGTATAATCTAGGGAGTAATAATGTGGTTGCATAGGGAGAAATGGTGTAAGACCCCTACATAGATAATATTGCTTATGAAATGGATCCTTATCCCTCTTATAATACTCAATTAGGGGCATAAAGCCAAGATCCATTGGATAACTATTTAGTTAATACACAACCCTATTCGAGACAAGACCAAAAACAAACCACATAATACCTAGCTACAATACCCACAACTAATGAAATAGTTCTTCAATAGTCATGATATACTAATACTTCTTCCACATATGATCCATTTTTGTTAGCATCATTTATTGGAGAAAAAATATGAGATTTTGGTTAGAGCTATTGAGGTAGGGGCCAAGTTTCTAGCAGACTTCCCTCATGATAATTTACCAAGCCTAGTAATAATGCCCAAAAACATAATTTATGATCAACAGGCCTCTTATAAAAATCCTTTGGATCTAGTCCAAATAACATATCAAGACCTTGATATGCCTAATAGAGGTAAAAACCTCATGGAAGACCACTTTAACCAAATGCACATGGAATATCAAACCTACCTGAACCTAGCATGTAATTTCAATCAGATGACCATGGTGAGAAAATATCTTATTGACTTAATCCCTTGAATAGGAGTTTTGATAGAGTTAACTAATCAAAATAATTAGAGTTTAGACCCATTCATACAAAACACTTCAATAGATAACTTGTTGTATATGCCCATTATTGAAGAAGTGTCTTCTACTTCTATGTAGAATAATGAGAAAAATATAGTGGATAATGTGTAAGCAATGTCCAATCCAAATCAGTGTGGTACTAACATACAAATAACTAGTCAACAACATGTGCCTATAGTTAATACCATGAGTGTACCATCATACCATGGAGTAGGAGTTTATACATCCCAACCTCAACCACCTGATTCATCAACCATGAAACTAATAGGATTAGGTAGTCAAAAAACACCCAATGTCACACCTCAACAAAAAAATGTGATGAATCCTACTCCTCAAAAAGGGATGAGTAGTATTCCATAGCAATAGTCATAATATAATGTACCAACACAATATAGGTTGAATGTATTACCACCTCAACAAGGGGTAACTAATGTTCCACCTCATCAAGTACTGACAAACATACCTCTTCAGTCGTAGACTAGTGTACCAATCTAAAACCAAATGATGACTAGCTAACAACATGTAAATATTGGTCAATTATAGATGATAAATATTTAATATGTGGTCTCTTCCCAATAGGGATTTGTGAAATGAAGAGGCTCTCATGCTTATCATGTACCTACTAGATAATAATCACTTTAAAATGTGCCACAAGTTCAGTGATAGGGTCTTGGTCTATAAGTTCCCACTCAACAACAAGGTTTAATTAGTAGAAAACATGTCCCTTTTCAACCACAACATGCATATTATAGTTATATCCCTCCATCCCAATGACAAAATCCTCCAAGTCAAACCTTTATAGCCAACCCAAACTAGAATATCGTACAACCAAATGTGTAATTTTAAGTATATCCTAATATACAAATGCATATTCCTGGTCTATTTCCCAACCAAACTAATTTACCCCAATATATATCTCCATCATACCTTGGTTAAAGTGTCCCACTTGTGACCTCCCAACCATCTACCCAAACTAATATTCTCCCTTAAACCAATGTTCCTTCTAGTTTCCTATCCCAAAAATTGCAACAAATGAAGGATGCAATTACTACCATTCAAGCTAGGAAATAGACTAAAAAGTTTAAGTTGGATGATGTGTTTTCTTATCTTTTCAACATGGATTACTTGTAGATACCATTTCCTCTAAGATACAAACCACTAAAATTCAATAAATACAAAGGGAAAGGTGACCCTAGGGCCCATTTAACAAAGTTCTTTGTCACATGTCAACTAGTGGCATATAGTGATATATACCTTTTGTTGTTATTTTCAAGAAGATTAGATGGAAAAACCTTGGTGTGGTTCTTAAAGTTACCCAATAATTTAGTAATAAATTTTGATGATCTTTTTGATAAGTTTGTGAAACACTTTTCCTATAATCTCAAACATGAGATTTCATTAGTTGACTTGACACAAGCAAAATAAAAAGTTGATGAGAGTTTTAAAAGTTATCTATAGTGATGGAGAGCCCTTGCAAGCTGATTCACCCATAGTTTACTAGATAAAAAATTAACTATTGTCGTTACTAATAGTTTTCATAGTGAGAAAGCTTATCATATGGAACTACAATGTGCACATACTTTTAAAGAGTTCATCAACAAAGGCTTGTTGATTGACTGAGCTCTTATTAATAAAGGGATCATCAATCTTACTTCAACTAATCAAAATTAAGGTACCAATTAAATTAGTGGCTAAAACCAACATCCAATTCAAGCACAAGCATTACAACCAGTATAGGCCAATAACCAAGATAGACCAAAGTAATTCAACCATAATAGGAATGTTGTGGGTAATGGAGTAACTAAGTCACGTCATGTCCAAATAGTGTAAACATCATCTGTACCACCTTTTTAGCTTATTCCTACCCAATAACCTCTCCAACCAACACTGTAAGCATAAAAACTGAGACCTACGAAATAAATGTAATAAATTTTACCATAACAAACCCCTCCTCCAAGGAGAACTATGCCTATGTGTCATGTCTTTAGTGACCTAAGAGAGCCTATTAAGTCTATATTTCACAAACTTTCCACTACTAATTTGATTAGTTGGCCTATACCAAAGCATTCTCCACAAGGCATTCCTTATCTTGATTGGTACCATGAAAATGAATTATGTGAATATCATCAGGTCAATGGGTATAATCTATGAAGATGTGTGAAAACCAAGAATTTGATTGAGAATATGTTAGAGAATGGGGAGATAACATTGGATAATGGTGCTTCCACCTCTAATCAAACTCTTGGGATTTATGAAAATCCCTTTCCCCAATATAACACACAACAACAACATAATAATAAGCAACAACAACAACACTGACTGATGCAAAAATAAAATCAATAGTATCAAAATCAAAGGCTAAACTAGTAGAATCAACAATAGAACCCACAATGTTAGAACAATAGACAAAACTAAATTTATAATGGTAATAACCAATAAACCTACCATGTAGTTACACATGACTACAATAGGGTTTTAGATCATATTGTAAGGGGTAGCATTAATACCATCTCCATTAATCCTAAATCAAACACTAATCAATTTAGACCATTGATAAATAATACAACTCAACCAAATTACATGGATAAACCTTCTTTGACCTGGGACTGCATATAGACAAACCAACAAATTGGGACTACCACTTTTGGACCATATATTGATAACTTGCCCTTACCACGTGACCACATACAAGTGCACCGACAACTGAGACTTGTCTTATTTGGTCCCACACCATTCCTAGAATTCGCTAGTAATTATGGTCCAACATCTAATCCCAATTTTATAATCATAACTTAGAGGTTAAAGATTACTATCCCAGGTCCATAACTATCTACCACTTTGCCTATTATCCAACCAACTATTCAGCCTTGGAATAAACCATTCACCATTGACCAAGAAAAGAAGTTTGATATTGTAGAACAATTATAGAAGACACCAACATAAATTTCTATTTGATATTTGCTATGAACATCAACAATCCAAAAAAACATTTTGAATGAGTTTTTAATCCAATCCACTATTGCTAGTGACATATCCCCTGATAAATTTCAAGCTTTAGTTGGACACCTAGCTCCAGCCCAAGAAGTCACATTCAACCAAAGTGATATGTCTTCCCTTAGCCTATACCATAATAATCCATTATACATAAAAGTTTATATAAAGTGAAACATGTTCTTATAGACAATAGACCAGGCCTCAACATAGTGTCTCTAAAGTTCATCAAGCTTCTTGGGTACATAATGATAACTCTTCAACTAGAAATAATAACTATCAAAGCCTATGATAATTAGGAAAGAGAATCACAAGGCACCATTAGCTTACTAGTTATCATTGGGCCTTTGACCCATGATACACTTTGCCATGTACTTGATCTTGAGTTATCATATAATATGCTTCTAGGTAGGCCTTGGTTACATGAGATTGATGCAGTCCCATCAATGATGCACCGATGTATCAAGTTATCCCACTCAGGGATGGAAGTAAATATTCTAGGAGATTTTCACCCATATGAACATTGTAAACATCTCGAGGCCGAGTTTCAAAGATAAAATTACCAATACATCATGAACCCAATTTATAAGCAAGATAAAGGAAAGGCCATACTTATTGATTCTCCAAATGATAATTGTATAGATCTTAATACCTTAGATTCTCTTTCCCACATGCCACTTCTTGAAGCTTCCAATCATTTTACCATTTCAACTAATGGCCCAGGGGAGTATGTGACCCATGATACCTTCCATATTACCAATCTTCCTTATAATCCAAAGACATTTAGATGATCTAAAAGCACCCCACACATGCATTAGAAACAAAGGAAAAAAGATAAGGGACCTATCATGTTTGTACCGGCATTTAGCCTAAAACTAGACCCTCTTTAAGGGGATGAATCATAGTTGTACAATGACAACCAAGCTGATTTTTATAAAAGTACAAAGTATCCGATTCCCAATAGGATCATGGAGAATTAAGATTATGAAGGAAGAGGCCTCAGAATAAATTAATAAGGAACCATTGAACTAATTTCCATGAATAAATACAAAGGACCCTATGGAATTGGAATTAAATCACCTAGGTGTGACCCCACATATCTTATTTTAGTTCCATCACCAATAGATAGTGATGATGATGATGATAATGAAGCAAAGTTTGATCACAACCTCACCTTTGATGACCTAGCTAAGACTAACTTGTTCAATAATTATTCCATTTGTACCCTTACCCTAGTCATTCATCACAACCCATTGCCATTATACTATCCCCAACTGATAGATTGGGACCAACAAGAATCTAGTTTACCGATTGATGAGTTTCAAAATGATGAGGCATTCTATGATTTTCTAGGCCTTAGAGACAATGTCTCGTTGGGAGATCATAAATTAGGATTCTCAATTATAATAGATCCTGAAGCCTATTTTGGAGAATGGGTGAACACCCTTAGCCATAAATAAATAAATAAAACATTGAGGTCCCCAAGTGAAAACCTCTTTGAGGCACTTTTTGACTAGGGAAAAAGTAAAGATAAAGGGCAGTATAGTGGTGAAAACCTATTTTAGGTGCCATTAGATGGGGGTGTTCATTCTTCTTTGAATTTAGACCAGGTTACCACCAATGATGAACTTGTCTATGGATCCAAGTTTAGTTTTATACAAGTATTTCATTGAATTCTTTAAGAATTTCCACCTATTTTTATCACATGATCAGATCTCCCATTAGGGGACTTAGATTCATCATGCATAAGAGATGTTGAAGAGCAAGTCCTAACAGAGAACCCTGATATAGTCTAATAGCTCAAGTCTTTGCCTACTATCCTAGAAGATGTTTTGACCCTTCTAGTCAAAGATACAATAGAGGTAAACATCGAGACTCCATTAGACCTGAAATGGATAAAATTAGGCATGTTCCTACTGAGGAGGAATTTGAAGTCTTTACAACTCTATTGAGAGAATTTATAGATATTTTTGTATGGACATATTCTGACATGCCAAGTTTAGACCCTACCTTGATTTTGCACCACCTTGTGGTCAATCCTAATCCCAAACTAGTAAAACAAAAGCTACGTAAGATTCATCCTTGTATTTCTGTCTTAGTAAAGAAAGAGTTAAAAAAATCTTAGAAGTAAGATTTATCTAATACATTAGCTACTTAGAATGTATATCTAATATTGTACTTGTTAGCAAAAAGCTTGAAAGAATCAAAATTTATACTGATTTATGAGACATAAAAAAAGCTTGTTCTAATAATGACTTTCCATTGCCTAATATTAACATGATCATCAACTCAATAATGGTTATGAAATGCTTTCACTTATGGATAGTTTTTTAGGATATAACTGGATCTAAATAACACCAAAATACCAACATACTATAAAATTCACCACTCCATGGGGAACATTTTATTATCAAGTAATGCCATTTGATATTAAGAATGCTAGAGATACATATCAAAGGGCCATGCCTATCATATTCTATGATATGATTCATGATATTATTGAAGACTATGTCGATGACATATTAGGAAAATCTACGACTAAGGCTGACCAACCAACAGTGTTACATAGGATATTTGAAAGATTATAGGAGTATAAAGCCATAATCAATCTAAAAAAATGTGTGTTTAGAGTAACCTTAAGAAATTTACTTGGATTTATTGTGTCTCATAAGGGCATTAAAGTTGATCCAACCAAAGTCTATGCTATAATTGAGATGCCATCACCAACCAATTTGAAGTAACTCCATAGTTTGTAGGGCAAGATCTAGTTAATCTGGTGGTTCATCTCTCAATTAGTAGACAAGTGTCATCCATTTACACATATTATAAAAAAGGGAGTTACATTTCACTAGGATGATCATTGCCAAATAGCTTTTCAACAACTCAAGGACTATCTAGTTAATCCACCTATTTTGTTACCTCCTATGCTATGAAGGCCATTATTTTTATATCTATCAGCTATCGATAATGCCTTGGGGGAAATTTTGGCTCAACATGATAACAATGGAAAATAGCATTTAGTTTACTACTTAAGTTGTAAATTGGTCACATATGAACACAACTATGCACCTATTGAAAATCTTGTCTAGTCATGGTTTTCATAACTCAAAAATTATGCCATTACATATTAAACAATAAGACCATGGTTATTTCAAAATTATATACACTTAAGTATCTACTATCTAAAAAAACTTTACAAGGTAGAATGGCCAAATGGATTATGCTTCTTAGTGAGTTTGACATAGAGTATGTCAATCAGAAGGCAATCAAAGGATAGGTTTTTGTAGATCAACTTGCTAAAGCACCCCTTATAGACACAAAGCCATTAACATTTCATTTTCTTGATGAATCCATAATGACCATAGTTGACACACCTCTTGAGAAGCAAAATTGAAAGCTATATTTTGATGGTTCATTTACTGCAAATGGATCGGGGGTAAACCTCTTATTTATTACACCATAAAGAGATCTCATCCCTAAATCATTCAGAATTAGTTTTCCTTGTACAAAAAACATGGCCACGTATGAATTACTTATTGTAGGACTTCAATAAGTAGTACAATGGAACATATCTCATCTCCAATTTTATGGTGATTCTCAATTAATTATCAATCAGGTCATAAACCATTTTTAGACCAAAGATGACAAGTTGGTTCCATATAAGGCTATGGTCGATACCCTAAAACAACACATTTATAACATTTAGTTTGAGCATATACCAAGGGCTAGTAATAAAACTACAGATGCCATGGCTACTATCATCTCTTTGATTTAACAAATAGACAAAGACAAAGAGTATCAGTTCTTTGTCAAGAATTTATTTGCACCAGCTCATGAACCTTTAACTATGGTAATGATTTGTGATATTGTTGGTCCTAATTATATCGAGTACTCAAAACTTTAAAACTACCTTCATGACCAAGTTTTACCACCTAATCTATCTCAAAAACAAACCAAAGCCTTTACTCACCATTCCACTCATTATAATCTACTTAGATCCACCCTATACTATCATAGTTTTGATGGAACTCTACTTTATTGTTTAAATTCAATAGAGTCTACACTAACACTGAAATAAGTTCATGAAGGATCCTGTGGAGATCATTATAGTAGGGTAGTCTTATCTAAAAATCTCTTGCATACTGGTTATTATTGGCCCATGATGGATGTATATACGGTTGTATATGTAAAAAAATATGAAAAATTTCAATGACATGCTAATATGATTCATGCCCCAGCACAAACTTTGAAACCAATGTTAAAACCATGACCATTTGCTACATGGGGACTTAATCTCATTGGGAAAATCAACCCCACTTCATCTGATGGCCATAAACATATCCTTACCATCATTGAGTATTTAACTAAGTGGGTTGAAGCTATACCCCTCACCTACGTGACTAGAAAAAGCAAATTTCCAAATTCATCTTCAACCATCTCATTTGCCACTACGATATCCCCTTCCACATTATATCTGATAATGGAAGATCATTCAAGAATAAGGATGTTGACAAGCTATATACAAAATATAACATCACAACATTTTTCTATAGCATATTAACCTCAAGGTAATGGCTAGGCTAAATCATCATATAAAACCATTGTCAATATTCTCAAAAAGATTAACAATGATGATAATCATGATTGGCACCTTTAGATATTCCTTGCTCTTTGGGCATATCATACCAATCATCATACCCCCATAAGAACCACTCCATATTCACTTGTTTATGGTATAGAAGCCATCCTTCTCATTGAGGTTTAATTAACTTCACTATGCATATCTTTGAAGCATATCCTAGATGATCATGACTATCAAGTAGCTCACTTGTAAGAGCTAGACCTACTTGATGAAAAATGCATAACTGTGCTCAACAATCTTCAGGAATATCAAAACTGACTCCAAGGCCACTATAATCAACATGTCAAGTATATAACATTTTAACTTGGTGATCTTGTTCTTAGAGACAAATAAAAGAATATTATGGCTAAGAAGAAGCATTAAGGTAGATTCAAACCAAACTAGATAGGACCTTTCATCATTACTTTAGATTATGGATTAGGAGCATACACGCTCACTGCACTAGATGGAAATAAACTTCCTAAGCTGATGAATATTAGTCACCTTAAGTGATATTATGCTTGAGTGATAGGGTATATTATCTATAAGGACCATTTCTGTTGTGCCATTTTATCCATATTATTATTTGTAAAAATACCATTCTTATCCATCCTCTTAGCTATATCCACTTTACATTTATAATCTATTGACCAAACATGTTCTAAAGTTTAGCTTGTTTAACCTTGGTTTTTTCCATTCATTACACATTTTTAGCATCAAGGAATCTAATCATTTTCATCAATTATTTTAAATACTTCAGATAGAGATCATATTTTGGAGTAGTATGATAAAAGTTTTGGCAATTGTATCCTTTGCTTTTTATTCCTTTCTTATCACTAGTTTAGCTACTAATTATAACCACCTTTGGGAAAATTAGTAACATTGGTCCATGTCATTGTGTCTTAGTTATAACCACCTATGGGAAAACTAGGGGAAACATTTGTTTATTGAGCCTTGACATACCAACTTGAAACTTCCTATGCCATATTATACCTTTTTACCAATTGTGCCTATTTAGTTTGAATTGACTACTACACTAGTCAAATCCCTCTGTTGTAGGGTAGAACTATAGTGACTTGATGTCCTACTTTAGGACTCTATAGGTAGCACTTGAAATTGTTGAGGTCATCTTAGTCACTCTTTTTACCATGCTCAATCCATTTTTTGAGCAACCTAAATTTGAATGCTCTTACCATTTTATGAGTAACCTAAGTTTGAATGCTCTCACCATTTTGTGAGCAACCTAAGTTTGAACACTCTCATCATTTTGCGAGAAACCTAAGTTTGAATGTTCTTGTCATTTTTTGAGCAACTTAAGTTTTAACACTCTTACAATTTTGTGATCTTGAACCATTTAGTGTCTCATCATTCTTGATCGAGTTGAGATACTTCAAAAATTCCAAAAACATTGTAAAACTGGTAGAAAATAACATAAACATTGACCACTTCTTTGCCTTAAGGATTCTAGGAACCCTTACTAAGTTACAAGAAAATATCTTGTTTCTTAGTTTTCCCATCCTTTTTTGGCCTTTTTCTCTCACACACTTGACATTTTATAAGACCATTCCTATTATTCTATCATACCCATTCTATTTATTTTCATCAGTAATCACATTCTTCCAATTCATTGGGAGAACTACATTTGGCTTGAAGTTTTTTATTAGATATTACATCCATAGAAATATGTAGGTATAATTCACTTTCCTAGTGCATATGGAGATAGCTCGATCACCCTCTTCCATTTCTTCAATTCTCCATTTTATTCATTTGTTAAGTTATCACTCATTTTTTAGGGGCAATGTTTGTATGGTTTCTATTACATTATTTATTTGTTTATTTCTAATTATTTTATTTGTTTGCCTACCTGTTTGTTTACTTTCAACATTATTACCTTGATTTTGTTTATTTATGTTCATTTGGTGATTCCTTTCTCACACATATACTCTAATCCATCCATATTCATATGTTTACATTGTCATCATGGTTTCTATCACTGGTGCATTATTTTCTTTTTAAGTATTGGATTTTGGGAGTCAATCCTTATACATATTTTGACCAAGTCTTCATGATGTTATACCATGATGCCTATAGACATGTGCTACAAGAAACCTCAGCTTCAAAAAGTCTATTCATCAATGGTAGAATCAACATTTCTTTGACACTGACATCTCGATTCAATCCCAATCATATCCCAATAGAGTAATTAACCATGAAAGAATTTCAACCTTTATTAGTTTGAATGAGCATCTCCATACTAGTAGGTTGTTATAATTCATCATTACCCTCTATGTTAAGTTATCATCATCCTAGGCCAAGTTTATGATGTTTTTCATAATCAGGGTCTAATGATTATAATCGCCTAAGGGCGAATCATTGTGCACCATCCCACTTGCATTTCTCAATGATTATAACCAACTTTAGGCAACTCATTATGTTCTCACTAAATTTACTTTTCTCACCAAAATAGGGGCATGCTATTTTCTTGTTTGTCTACCTAATTAGGGAAACATTATCTTGTTTATCTATCTTAACTGAGGTAGCTCCATCTTCTCAATGATTATAACCACCTTTAGGAAAATCATTGTGTTATCATACCATGTTGCCACTATTGGGGTAAAATGCTTATAACTACCTTTGGACAAACCATTATACACCATCCTACTTGAATTCTTAGTGATTTTGACTAATTTTTTTAAAAATAATTATTTTTTCACCCCATCATCTTTCCTTTCTTTGGTCCCCTCATTTTACTTCTTATCGAGGGACCATTTGTCAACCTACTTATGCCAACCATTCCCTTCAGGGGGCATTGTATATTTAGTTTATCATAATTATAGTTGTAGGCATATAGGATAATTTAATTCTTTGAGAAGATGTTATTATGCTTATAAATTGTAATGCGTTCCTAAATAGGGGCAAACTGTAAACACCTAAATGTAGCCACCAATGACCTTCAACCAGGATTTTGACCAATTTCCACCTAAAGTGCACAATTTGGCATAAAAACACTAAAATGAATTAAATGAGTTGAAATTGATATATTCAAGTACCAATTTTGGCTAGAGTATCACTAAATAGGACAATGAAATTTATGGGCTAGCTAACTTTAATCAGATCATTTTGAGTCAAAATGCCAATTTTGCACCTAGGTGCTCTGGATTGATCTTTCATATCAAATCTCTTACACAAAACATGTGCCTTTGTTATTTTTGTTGGTGAAATCCTAAATGGGATAATAAATCCACCAAATCTAACATTAACTTCCAATTCTAACTCAATTGAATTTTTAGTCAATAATAAAGCATTTTGATCAATTTGAGTAATTTGTGCACAAAGTGATTAATCATGCTTAAGAGATAGTTAAACCAAGTTAGATCCTAATTAAAAATTCCATGGAAACTTGTTGAATACTTGTTTTTAGAAATGAATATTGAATATCTTCATCATCAGGTGACCTTATTTCTTGGGAAGACATCCCTAGGCCATAAATGACACAAATATTAGGATCCATGCCTCCCATGCCTCATCAAAGCCATCCATGCCTCTTAATTTCTCCTCTCTCTCAAATATTGATGAGCCTATTTATCAATTTTAATTACATAATTAGATTAATCCTTAGCCACATATCTCAATATTGAGATGGATGGTTCAAGTTGATTCTACCCATTTGCAAAAATCTATAAATAAGAGGCCTTGTGAGATGAATTTAAAGTTTTGAGAATGCAAAGTCATAATACACAAATGATTCCAAAAGCTATTTTAATTAGAGTTACCATGCCAAATTGATTCCAATCCAAGCCAAGCCAAAGCCAAAGGTGCCAAGAGGAGGTGGAGGATAGTTGAGCTCCATTTCAATAGATTTCATGAGCACAAGTTGAGCAAGCAACTACAAAAGCATTTGGAGAATCCAAGGAAGGTGAAGGATTCTTATTTTTCCTTACTTTTTAGTTGTGTTTGTCATTTATTTTTCTTATTAAGATCACCCTAGTAACTAGGCATGAAGGTGTAAGTTTAGTATGTTTTTTTTCAATTTAATTTGTTCATTTTGTCACTAACACAATACTAATCTCCTCTTATTAGTCAAATTCCTAGTCCACAATAAGAAGTTCCTTCTCAAGAGCTAGTGGTGAGGAATAATCAACAACAAACGGTAACTCATTTAGACATCTCCACTAGTATGCATTTATAATTTTGGTTGGCAATGAAAATAAATCCAAAATCTAAAGAAATAATAAATCTTGAAGAGATAGACTTATAATTATTGAAAATTCTTGATAGAAAAGGAAAAAATTCCAAATCTACTAAGGTAAATTCAAAATTGATAATTGAGCCTAAAGGGAAGAAGTTTGAAAAGGTATTAGTTACACCACAAGGCATGAATAAAGGATAAGTCACTGAAGGTGACAATAATTTCAAAGATACCCCTTGGAGAAGTTACCATAGAAGGCTTGAAGCAGGGTACCCAAACCTTGATTAACACTCTCTTTGAGAATTTTGATGAGGAGAAGGCTGCTAAGGCTAAGTTGAAAGAACAAAATGACCATTTATGTGAAATAATATCCAAAGTTGATAGGTTTGTTCCACAAAAATATATTATTTCAAGATATTTAATTGGATAGAAAGTAATAACTAAATTGGAATAAACTAGAGATAAATCTAAATCCATTGATGAATGGATGGAGAAGATGCATCAAACTACTCAGAAGCTCTTTCCTAAAGTTTTAGGTATTCATATTGATATTTTAAATAAATTAGATGAGATAAAATTAGTAATGAATGAGAATGGAATTTTAGAGTTGCAACAAGAGAGTCTACAAAGAATAAGTTATTTCACTGAGAAAGTTTTGATTGAAGAGAAAATAGTCCCTAAAAGATTAATAAAGATAGTAAAATAAGAAGAGTATTTCTTATCTTTTTGCATGAATATTATTAAAGTAATGTGTGAAAAAATGAAGACTTTGGAAGAAGAATCTCACAATTAAAATATGAATCTAGAAGATTGCCTTTATGGTCTCACAAACATTTGGTCTAATAATGTTCCAAGGACATTTGAGCAATTATATCAGTAGTTTAAGCAATTAATGGAAAATTCCATAACTCCTTTCATAGCTAAATACATAAAGAAGTTAATCAAATGTCAACATGAAATAAAAATCCTTGAATTAAGGATTGATAAGATGAAAGCTCATAGTAGGAGATTGGAAAGGGAAATGCTAAGATTTGGGACCAAAAGGCAATCACTTACTAAACCAAATGATGCATCAATACAAGTTATGATGTATCAACACATCAAATATAGATAGAAGTGTAGAAATTAAGTTAATTAATTGGAATGATTTTAATGTTTCTTCTACGTTTTCTATTTTATTCTAACAACTTGTAATGTATTTAAGTAATTTTGATTTAAGTGATTACTTGTAAAAATACATTTTTGAAAAATTTTAAGACTCAATTAACTTGGCTAAATGCCATTAATTGAAGTCATTTTGTAAAAGCAAATTACTTGAGTGAATGTTACTTGGCATACAAAGTAGTTATTTTTAATCCAAATAGTGAGACCAATAAACACTACATGTCACTAGTTGTTGTATTCCACAAAGGAGAAATTATAGGAGGACATATGTTAATGGTTCCCAATTTTAGTGCAGCACATGGGTTTTAAAAGAGTTGTCTCCTATTTTTATTTTTCTTTTGAAATTGTATAAATATAAGTGTAGGCCTGCATGCCTAGGGGGATGGTAATTTTTCATAGCAATTGTAACTGAAGAAAGAAAATATAAGCAATCTAAAACTTTGTGTTTAGATTTTTGATTTTTTCCTTATATGAAATTGGTTCAAAGTGAATGAGAAAGAAGTTATTTTCTGTGGAACTTTGCATCTCCAAAGACATTTAGTGGATTTGTGAAGATTAAAATGGTAAAATTTATGTTATCTTTAAATCTAAAAGTGAATTTCAGTCTTTCTTATTGATTTTCTAAAAATATTATCATCTCTTGAATGTTTATTTACTTGTACGGATTCAATAATATTTATAAAAATACTTATTGTGAAGTACAACTTCTATCTTCTCACATGTTCTATTTTTCCACTCTTGATTTCTCAAAATTTCTTTACACATTCCTTGAAATAGCTACTTGCTACAAAATCACCTAGTTATGATTCATGAACTTTGTGATTAAAGTAATACCCCCAAAATAAAATAACTTGCACATAATCTTTATAATTTATGAATCGCTGAGAGTTGTAGATAATTAGAAGCAAATATACATAAGCATATGGGAGATTCATCATTAAATGAAGGGTATTTAATCCCATGTATATCTATTTACTTTTGTTAGCTTGAAAAATATCTAGCCAACACACCTACTAAAATTACATTTGTTAAATTAAAATAATGTGATAATTCATTTGATCACATGACAACAAATCAAGGCCAAAACATGTCCAATGTGGAAAATTCTATTACAACCCATACAAGATCCAAGAGAAGATAAATTGGTAAAGTTTTAGGTCTTGAAAAGGAAAATCCTCTTTCTTATCAACCACCTCAAAAGAACACCACTTAGGATGTCCTCAAAAGACATCAAACTAGCAACTACAAGATGGTAAGGGGAAAAATTTGAAGGGTCATTTCATTCCATTATTCTCACAACATTTAGGTAACACCTCTGCTCCTAAATTTCAGCCTAGGGTAAACACTTATTCAGTTAGTATTGTGGATCAAATGAAGATGGCTTCTATGTCTATTTATATGTGGGATACACTATTAATTATAGATAAAAAGGACCTCCTATAAGAAGAGATTTCAAAGCTCAATGTCTTAGATAGATAACCAAAAAGAGAAAGGGTAAGTGATGTTCTAATAAATTATAATCAAGTTATTGAGCCTTAAGCTTAAAAGGTGATTAAACCACCTCCATTTTATCTTTTAGTTGTCATATGAGATTGTTTAGTTCTTAATTTTATTATTGACAATCGGGCTAATACCTTTATCATACACAAATCAATAGCTAACAAACTAAGACTTCAATATGAGACTTATGAGAAAGGAGTCTTGCATTTGGATGGGTCTTCTACCAAGACTGTAGGTGTTATTAGATATCTTAAGGTCATACTTGTTTCTTGTCCACATTTTACCATTGCACAAGATGTGGTTGTTGTTGATTTACCTACTTACATTGCACTTTGCTTATCCAGAGATTTCACTACTAAAACAAGAGGACATCTTTCTTCTAATTGGTCCTACATTGGTTTTAGAACTAAGTAGTAAAAAAAGTCACTATAAGGTCATAACCTATATCTAGATTTCATCTAGAACCTTAAATGCCAAAAATGCCAAATGTGAATTGTAGTATCTCAGAAGAAGATGAAAATATCAGTGATCAAGAACATTCTAAGTCATTTTCTAAAGGGCAATGGATGTTGTTTTTTAGGGGATATTTAGTGAAATGGTTCTTATTTATCTTTATGATATTATTATATTTTATAAAGAGCCTAATGATTATCTAACACACTTAAGATTGGTTTTTGATAGATGTAGAAAATTTAGAGTTTCCTTGAATTTAAAAAAGTACATCTTTGTAGTGGATGAGAGAAGACTTCTTGGACATGTTGTGTCCAAGGATAGACTTTCCATTTATCCAAAAATAATAGAGGAAATTCTTGATTTATCATTACCTAAACACAAAAAAGGGTTTCAAATCTTCTTGGGAAAGATCGATTTAATAAGGAGGTTCATTCTTGGATTTACAGAATTGGTAAGGCCACTCACTTATATGCTTAATAAAAATAAAGAGTTCACATGGAGAAAATAAGGTAAGATAATTTTTGATTCCATAAAATAAAACATTATCCAAGATCCTACTTTTCTCAATCCTTATTTTACTAAGCATTTATTTATGTATGCTTTCTCTACATGTAGTACAATTTTTGATATGCTTATGCAACATAATAGTGAAGGTTTGGATCAACCCATTGCTTTTTTCAATCAAGATTTGGAGGGATATGAAGAGAGTTTTTTTTTTTTTTGAAATAATGTGCTTTATATTATAATATTTTTGAAAAAATTTAGACATTTGGTTTCCAATAACAAGATCTTTTTGATGGTAGCTCATCCTAGTGTGAAGGATTTTATCCTTAACAGAGACTTAAGTAAAAAGAGGGTTTTATGGGTGACCAAGTGCATGGAATATGAAATTGAAGTGAAAGTTAAAAATATGGTGAAAGGTAGAGAATTTTTCTAACATCTTGAAATAGATGTTAAAGAATAAAAAGAGGTGATTTTGACAGTTTAAGACACTCAACATGCAACTGCAACTATCTCTCCTTCCAATTGGACACATGACATTGCTAGATTTCTCCAAAATGAGAGTGTCATATGGGATTAAATGAATAAAAGAGAAAAAACTTAAAGATTAAAAAAATACCTTACATCATGATTTATGGGGTTCTCTTTAAGAAGGACATTGGAGGTATGTTTTTGAGATGCATTAAAACTAGTCAAATAGACAAGATTTTAAAGCAATTTCAAGATAGTACTTTAGGAGGCCACTTTGCAAATAAAAATAAAATATATAGAATCATAAGATATGGTTATTTTTTGGCTAATTTTTTTAAATATTCATATACATGGGTTAATAAATGTGCCAAGTGTGAGATGTTTACAGGAAAATAGAGACTAGCTACTATATCTTTGAATCCTATTCAAGCTGAACAATCCTTCATGTAATGGGGTTTAGACATGATTGGATTGAGTCATCCTCCACAAATTATTGGTCATAAGTGGGTTTTTATATCCAAATATTACTTTAACATATGGGTGGTGGTAGTTCCACTTAATGAGGCAAATGAGAACTTAGTTTTGGAGTCCTATGATAGCCTAGTGACTCATTTTGGAGTCCCTTCAACTATCATACAAAATAATTATTTGACATTAAATAGTGAAAATGTATGCGACTAGGATATTTATCATGGTATTTATCTTAAATATTCATCAAATTACTATCTAAAAGGTAATGGACTAGTGGATTCCACCAATAAGAACTTGATTAGGATCATTAAGAGAATAATGGAAGACAATCATAGAACATGGCATACAAAGTTAAAGATTGCCTTATGGGTAGATAAAATCACTAATAATAAGGAAATTTGTAAATATAATTATCTTATGGTCTATGTAAGATAATAAAGGCTGAATATTTCATTGGAACTGCAAGCCTTGCAGCTTGCACATCAACTAGAGCTTATGGAGAATGATGTAATAGAGGTAAAGATGAATGGATTGAGAGAATTGGAGGAAACAAGAGATAATGCCATGAAAATAATGTGGTATAACCAATATAAAATCAATAAATCCTTTGACAAAATATCTCCATCCAAGACATTCCATCAAGGTGACATTGTACTCAAGTGGGATGAAGAACGTGCTAAACTAGGTAAACACTCTAAATTTGATAGGCTTTGGAGTGACCCATATATTATTATTGATTATAAGGAAATTAAAGATTTAAAATTATCCAAATTGAGTGGATATGAAATCCCTATTAATATTAATGGGATTTTCCTCAAGTACTACTATTAGGAGTGTCACTCCTTTGTACATAGTTGTAGTTTCATTCCTCTACGTGCACATGTTACACATGCTTTCTTAGTTATTGTTTTGCTTTAGTAGTCAGTTGTTATTTCAGTTCATGTCTTATTTGTTTGTTTTATGTCAAGTCTAAAAGTTTTTTCAGTTTTAAAGTATAGTCCAAGGTCTGATATATCACTAAGATTCTGAAATTTCTTGACCAACAGGTTGGTCAACCCTTGTGAGTCACCAAAAATGTTTGTAATTTGGCATGTCAAGGCCAAATACCAACCCATATAATTAAATATTTGTCATGGTCATCATAGTGTCTTATATTTCAATTGAATATTGAGTTTTTCAATGTCATGTTCATAGTGTCAAGTGTCTTTTTGAGGTTTTGACAGAGTTTTAAGTGGTTCTATGATTTGAAGAAGATGGCAAAAAGAAGATAGTTGATGACTTGTGATGAAGTTTTCCTACATAATTAAGTATATAAGGAATAAAATGAGATTTAAACTCAAAAATATGATAAAAATGCATCAAAATTATATTTGAATCCTTTTAAAAGGCTATGATATGCTTATATGACATTCAATAGTATTTGTCCATTGAAAAACTATGTTTATTTTACCTAAAAAGATAAATTTTGATCTTTAAATGTAAAATATATTGTTAAAATAGCATAATATTAGTCAAAATACCCTTTAACATATTTATATATATGACTTTTCCTTAGTCATAAACTTTCATATTTGGAAAAAGTCACTTGAGGCAAGTTTAAGCGTGAAAAGGGTGTTTTTTGAGTTCCCACATGCCATTTTTGGTAATATAAAGGTGTAAAATGAATTAAAACTTGTATTACCATGTGTTTTTACTTTTTTTACTTCTCTCATTCTCTATTTTTAGTTGTGGAAGACTTAATTTAGGAATAAAATAAAAAAAATCCATTTTCATGCATATTTCATAGAAAAGTATGGACTTATACCACCATTCCATACAACTAAGGCCATGAGAAGGAGGAAGCTGACATATCATGTGTTAGAAAGGATATTGAAGGAAAAATAACATAAAACAAGCCCAAAATTGGTTCCTTCCATTCACCTTGCTTGTTTGTACATAGGGAGAGGCCTTCAGGTTTATAGGTGGTACAACCATGAGAGAGAAAATTTAGGTCTATAATTTTGGCCAAAGAAATTACACTCAAAGAGATTCCTAATGGAGAAATTGGTTCTCAAATAACTCATATTTACTTATGAATCATCCATTTAAATTCAAGGAATACATCAATATTTTTGCATCTAGGAAGGCAATCGGTTTTCTATAATTTCTCCTCATTAGGGCATCATATCAAGAAAATTTAAGTTTACAGGGATTTTCAAGGACATGAATAACCCTTACATGGCTTCCATTAGTTATATTCCACACATGTGAGGATTAAATATATCTAAATAAGGCAAGAGAGTGAAATTCTATAGTCTAAAAGCAAAGGAGGAAGAATTGTATGGTCTAGGAGAGAGAAGGGGTTTCAAGATTTCTTAGTTTCTTGTTGGTAGGGATCTCCTTCATGTTTTTATGTTTTCCAAGAAAAATTCTCAAAATTTATCCAAAGATTCAAATAAAAATATCATCAATGTCTCTCAAAATCATCTCAAAAGTCATTCTTAGCAAATTTTAAGGTTTTTAACATTTGTTAAGGTACTTAACATATTCCTAGGTTTCAAATTCAACTTCTTATCCTCCTCCAATGGCCTCCAAATTGACATATGTGGTAGAGGATATTATCAAGATTGCATTGAAACTTCAATATATTATTGGTATAATACTTTTATCCTCATATCACCCCATCTTAGTTAATCTCCATTCTTATTATTTTGCAATGCCATTTTCATCATGTAAGATTTCTTTCCACCCTCCATACATGTTTTCACACCATACATTAACTCCTCACCGCTTTCATTCATCTCCACTCCATGAATTCACTATCATAAGAAGGAAAGGGGTGGAAATAATCATAATCATGAATAAGAAGACATGCAAACCATGTAAGCATCACCTACAACCAATAAGGTGACCTACACTCATGGCACCAAAAGTCATGAGCTTTATCATGAAAGTATAAAGGAAGGCAGATAAATAAGGTGTATTTTTAAGGTATTTGATAAAAATACCTTATAAAGCTAAAAAAAGATAAGGAAATAATCATATCATGTTTTTAGCCTTCTTTAAGGCCAATTTTAGACTCTTTTTATATAGATGGAGTATGCACAATTACCTTTAGTTGAGAAAGGGCATGATCTTTGTGAAGATTTGGCCATGACATCAGTGTATGATGAAGATGGGAAACAAATGAAGGATTATTAGTCATAATATAACTTTAATCATGACACAAGCCAATGAGGTAGCCTTAAACAATCAATGAAGATCCCTTTGATGACACCTACATGCCTGGTTTGATTTCCAAATAGTGACACAATCAAGTTTCTTGATAGTCTTTAGGTCTATCTAATGTTATTACTAACTAGTTTGATAAATCAAATACATGACTAGTATGAATTTTATGAAATAAATAATGGAACTCAAATTATAACACATGTCAAGTTTTTGAGAGAAAGAAGCACAATGGAAACCTAAAACTAGCCTAAAAAATAACCTATATCCAAGGAGATGAACAATAATATGGAAGAGGTTTTTAACGATTGAGACCTTCAAGAGAGGTTTTTGAAATTTTAGATATAATTTAAAAAGTGAGGGGATTTTGAACATTTTTTTACTTTTTTCAAACTCTCCAAGCATCCTTAAACCATAACTCTATCTGTACAAACCTGAATAGTCAAGCACAATCAAGTATAAAGGGTTATTGAGAGAGGTTTGTTTTCAAGTTGATGGCATAGTGTGATAGATGAGCTTCATGTTCAAGCAAATTATTAAAGAGATTAATGAGATATGAATTCATAAAGAGGATGGATAGTGTTTCAAACATAATACATAGTCAATTTTACCCCAAAATGTACACCTATAGCCACATGAGTATAGGATTTTCTTAAAGTTGGTAAGTAGGATGAGGGATAATCATCTATAAAGGAGTTTGAAGTGAAGGATAATGTTTCAAGAGGACAAGGATTTTTTAAATCATCAATAAACATAGACATGGGACTTCAAACATTAAAAAAATAGTCATCCACCTTGAGGATTAAAAAATATAGTTTTATCATAGAATACAAGCCTAATTCCAAAAGTTTGGCAAAGGGGATGGACCAAAAAATATGGTGGAGTTATCATGGTATGAAGAATTAATAGAAACATGATGATAGAATGAGGTTAAAGGATCAAGTGAAGGGATCCAAGCACTTCTTAAAAGTCAAAACAACTATCAAATAGGCACCTATAACCATACAAATGGTATTACACTCTCACACAATCATATGCCCTAAGGTGAAAAAGCTAATGAACATCCACTCAAAAGTGAGGATTTTGAGATATTATTAAAATAAAGTGATAATTTGACATGTAAAACACCTTGATCAAGATTACTAAAGCACTACTAAGCATGAAGATGAAGGTACAATAGACTGTATGGACTATGATAGTGTAAAGGCCTCAGACCTTGTTTAAAGAGTTAATAGGCTATGAAGGAAATAAGTGGATGGTTTAAAGTGAGATTAAGAGTTTATAATAAATAATTAATGATTTAATTATCACTAAAACTCTCTAAACTCACCAAGATCACCTACATTAGTGCCTAATACACAGTTGTAAGGAGTTTTCTTGAGGATATAAGGTCTAAGAAAGGTTGCATAGGTATGCAAGTTGAAAAATAGAGGGTGATATAAATTCAAGGAGGAGTGTCATGGAATATTAAAATAATATTAACTTTGTTAAATCATAATCCAAGGTGAAAGGAAGGAAAACATAGTCTTAGGATTTATCAAGCATGTAACCTACTGCTAACTGTTGAGAAAATCCACCTACAAGCTAAAATATGCATCTTCCAAGCATGAAATTTGGTTTAATTGGTAATTGTGACTTAATAAACCTATAAATAATCTCTTTGAGGTAAAATTATGAGGGTAAATACTCACGCTTTTTACACAGTCATCTGCCTATGTAATCACAGTCAGAGGTTGAGCATGCAAATTTCTTAAGGTACATACAAGTGAAAAGAGGGTTAAATATTCATTATAAGGTCTTATAAATCATGGGAGGATGTTTTTAAATATTAAAATTTCCTTTAAATAATGATACCACTCAAAAATATATGCAAACCATGCCCTTGAGGGCTAAAGTAGGCAGGTAGGCCTAAAAACCTACAAGCACACAACCATCCTTTTTGGATTTTACATGAACTTTTTCTCCATTAAATGAAATTTGAGACATTTTGGAAGGTAATATAAACCTTGGAAAATTTGTGGGAGTCAATAAATTTTCATAAAACTTGTTTTTACACCACTCCTCAAGCTTCTTTCTTGCATACACAATCTAGGTAGCCTCTTGAAGCCTAATTTCACTATGCAGAGATATTAAAGATCCTTTTGCATGGGGGATCATGATTTTAAATATTAATTATGTAGTAAATATAATATATTTTCATGGTAATTTTTTTCCCATTAGAGGTCTATATGTTATGAACAATCCTTAAGAATATCCAGACCTCAAAAACCCTTGTAAAACCCTCATAACCACTTGATGGTGAAAATGAGCTAAATTATGCATCTAGATGATGAGTTTGAGATATAAAATGAAATTTAAGGTCTTATAAACTTCCCTAATCACCTCCATGACTAGTTGGTTGGCATGTGCAATACCTTAACTATATGAATTGGGAAAAAACATTAATTTTGAGCTAAAAGGCATGAGAAGAAAGGGAAATTTCAAATTAAAAATATTTTATAAGAAAGGTGAGATATTAAAACCCCTAAATAACACTTATACATCAATTAAAAAGGGTCATTTGGTTAATTTACATGAGCAGATAGGTTTTTAGGTCAAAACATAGAGCTATTTATATGCAGGCTGAAGAGGAATGGATAGATCAAGCCCATAACATGACTCTAAATCATCATCTAAAGGTAATTAATGTTTAAAATATTATATATTATCCTGTAAACTCATCATGAAGTAAATATATTTAGGAAATTATGTAGACACCTATGCTTATTCTTGATAACACCAGACAAGGCCATCAAAAGGGGGAAGAAAGAGCCAAGTAAAGGTCATGAGGGCACTCCAAATCATAATGAACATCATAATAAGGTACTAAGAGACATGTATGATAATTTTTATCCATATATAAGTAGTATAATTGATCATATTGTCCAAGGAGTACTAGATACTGCTTGAAGAGCTTGTTTTCACTCTGAGATGAGATTTCACATGCTCACCCTGGTACACACATTTTTCATGGGAATTTGAGGACTTTATGGGAGTTAAATGGCATAATAAAATAAAATTTTGTTGCATTTTTTTAGGATTTCAAGGGCCATGATTTATAAACAATCGTTAGGAGCCTAGAACACTCTTAAACCCTTACAAAACCCATTAGTAGACCTATTTATGTAAAATTGAATAATTATTCATTAAAAATAATTGAAACCTATTTAATATAACTTGGAACATGAGTTATAGTCTCATATATTCATGTTATTTTCCATTGGTTATAAAAATATTGTATGTATTTGGCAAAAAATAGATTTTTGAGAGAAAAAAACAAAAAAGGAGAGGTAAAAGGCAGTTTAAAGGAATCCAAATCTATGGAGATAAAATATTGAAACTTTTTATTCATATTAAAATAATAGTATGATCATAAATATTCCTAAAATTCTCCTTTGGAGCTCATACAAAATAGCTAGTTTGTAAGAAATGAAAGGAAAAACTAGCTAGTCAATTAGTTTAACTAATTTGTAGATGTTTCAAGCCAAGAAGGACAATTTTAATGACATAAGGTAGATAATTTATTGAATTAATCATATTTTTATGTCTTCAATGTTCGATGTAGGTTATAATGGCTACAAATCATAAAAGGTTAGACTACTAGGCCTAATTTGGCCTAATAGGCCTATATAATCATTCAAGTAAAGCGAATTGCATAGAAGATTATTTGTAAAAGATAAGGTGGATTTTTCATGCCTCTTAATATATTAAAAATCATGAAAATATGTTACTTAATGTCAAATACATTCTTAAATAGTCCTTATGATGAGTTAACTGGGCTTCAATTGCTTCATTCTCATGCATAACTCATCTTGAGTCCTAATCATGAGTTAACTCACTTCCACACAAGTTATATAAATAAAGACTGGAATATAATGATAAATGAGGAGATTGGATGAGAAAAAGAGGGCCCAAAACCTTGTTTTCAATGCCAAAATATCATGCAAAGATCATGTAATTAGCATGCAAGATACTAGACACAAGGAAAAGTCTTGGAGACTATTATTTGCATTTTATAAATTAAAATTGACTCGAGTTAATATCTAGTTGAATTATCCTTATCTAATATATGCCACATTGGATATATATTATTATCTCTTGCTATATATTTAGGCCTTTAGGCCATTTTTAGGATCCTTCAAGTTGGTATAGAGAAATTATACATAAATTGTAACTTACACCAAAAGTCAATAAATAAAGTTATTATAGATTCATTTTTTTTATAGTGTGTAATTTTGATTGTTTATTTTCATATGTGTGATAATTATCTCCTTTTTTAGGTCCTTTATTCACCTACTATTGTGATTTCATCCTTTATAGGTCACCTGAAGATTTAATAACAAAGATTATGTTGAAGAATGTTAGTATGAAGTGTCTTTAGAGACCTTCATTCCTCATCTTTCAATTTGAAAACCTTATTTCAAACCTTAATTTGAAACACTAGTGTTTAGGACTGATATAAGAAATTAATGTTGACAAATTATTCCATTTTTATTCATATGAGTACCTAAGTTTCAAAGTTTATAGAGGATCAATCACTATTCAGGTGTATCACCATCATACCATAGATTTACCTTTTAGTAATATTTCTTCCCCTTTTCATCCCAAAATCAACTAGGTTTAGTAATTGATCCAAAAATTTCATATATTCATAGGTGATAACTTCAAAACTAAAGGTCTAGTATAGATACAAATATCCAATAACCTTAGACCATTCTAATGTTAATCTAGATATGAATCAGATATGAGTAGTTTGATTTTAGTTGGGTGATATTTGGGTCACCAACAGGTTCACACAGGTAGAAACTTATACATGATGTTATATATAGTAGATGTCATATCTACCACCTTAGACTTATAGTGTTTATTATTTCATCATTATGTCTCAATGAGATTTGTGGTGCACATAGTGTTGTACAAACTCTACTTCCACCATTTTTAGAACCAAATCCTAGACATATGTGAGTATTTATGCTAGGTAATGTATCATAAAATCAATGAGATGCCCATGTCAAGGATCTCAAATGAGATATAGGTTTAACTATATCCCATTAGTGCTTATTGATAGTATAGGGATAATACCATAATGAGTCTATAAGGTATTCAAGGAACTCCTCTCTTATTTCCATACATGGCTATAAACCACCTCACATGGTAGGATATCACTTACCAGCTCATCCATGCTATAACAGGACATTTCCTTGGTAAAAAATAGAAACCATATCCACCTTTCCTAGTGATTAGGTCACCAAGAATAATTTTTTTCCCACACTATAAGCTATGGCCTAACATAAGGACTCTACAATTTGGACAAAGTAGATAATAGGTAGTGGGATCCTATAGGTGTAGTACAAGCCCATCTGGGGAAGAATTAGACAAATTTTAACATTAATTATCACCACAAGAACCACCCTAATGATGTTTTCCAAGCCCAACCTTGATAATGATGTGAAGGTAGTTTCAAATATTGAGGTAATATGCCATTTAAAGTGTTAAAATCTTTCTCAACTAGTTTTAGAGAGACTAATTTATCCACCAAAAGTACCTATGCAACTAACTATTGAGGACCCAAAAATCATGAAGAGACTTTTTAGGTAGATCCTACAAGGATTCCCAATAGTTATCACTCCAATGGCCTCAAAATATACTACACCTACAACACCTCCTTAGGTAATCCAACCTCAAGTTGCCTATGCTCTTTATTTTGATAATAGTCCTGAGTCTAGCCAAACTTGGGACTAGTCAGTAGCTCCCTTGGGTTTATCAATCCTAGTTAAGCATACCCTTATTATTTTTCCCTTATCTTAGGTTATCCCAAGTTCCCAATTCCATTATAATCCTTTGGTTTCAACCTTATTGGCATCCCCAATGCTTAAGTTTGCCTAGTTCAACCCACATCCCAATTATGGCCCTCATGTACACCACTAGCATGGTTTTCACCCTCCATGACCCTTGATCTAGTCCCATAAGTCAGCTTGACTCCTAATATATCTCAACTTCCTAATGCCCTTGCATTCTATATATCCCCAACAAGTTCAATTGCCAATGCATCAATGACCCCTCTAAGTGTCCTAACTACTCTACTAGCTCCCATTACCTCCAAAAACCCTATTTTTTCACCTCTTATGTATTCCACCTGATCATTGGGACCAAAAATGTCCACTCAACACCCACAAGCTTCATTAAGGGTTTATTCTACTATTTATACTTCAACATCAACACCACAGATAGACCCAATTAAGATACCAAAGAAGTAGAAAAAAGTGATTGTTCTTAGGTATCTTGTGCCTCCTCCCATAATTTAAGTAACTCCTTATTGGACCCATCTATTCATCACCCTATGCCTCCAAGAATTTTACTTTAACTAGTCAATTTTCTTGTTTACTCTGAATACCTTTGAGTGTTATTGACCTCTAAGTATGCATGACCCTAGACCAAATGTGATCTCACATTTTCACCTAGATGGCCTCCTTTGTAATTCTTCCCTTTCACCCCATGATTACATCTCCATCCTTTCTACTATCCCATCAAATTTCCATCCCATTTCTTATGCTCACTCCACTTTTCTCCTTCATCCTTTCCTCCACCTTCTACTTTAGCTACCACAACCCCTCCTATATCATCTAATAATCAAGTTGATGCTCCTAGATCCTCAATACCCTAGAGCACTATTATGGTTTTATATAAATTAAATATACCTATCTAAGAATATAATGAATTAGAAGAGGTCACCAATGAGGTGCATGATTTCTAATAGTTCTAATAGAGAAATTACACTATTAGGAATCAAGCATAGTAATAACACCTTACCACATCCACTCATATTAACAATGGTGAAAGACCTCCTAATCCTAGGACAAGAAATAATCCTCCTCCATCAAAGGATAATAACCATAAGCTACCAAAAGAGGTCAAAGATGCTTCTATCAAGACTAAGTATAACATAGTAGAAGACATGAAGAAGATCAAAACAAACTTCATGTTACATGATCTTTCCTAGATCACTTAGAAAAGTGATATATTCTTGAAGTCCCTAAAAAATAATCTAGATTATCCCAAGCCTAAGAATATGCACACTAATGTGCTCATATACAAGAATAAGGTTGATATTCCACCCTTCCTCCTTACTATTTGGTTATTCAGAAAGAACCTTCATATTGTCTAGTTAACTTGGGATTCTTGAAAAATGTCATGCCTACTAGAATTTTTAAAAAATTAGGGTTGACACCTATTAAATTATACAAGATATTAGTTTTACTAGACAAGTATGAGGCTATAGTAGTGGGTGAGCTCTTAAATATGCATATGTAATTGGAATCCAAACCTAGAGTCCAATAATTTATGGACATCTAAGTGGTGGAAATCTTATAATCTTACATGATGATAATTAGTAAGGACTAGTTCTAAACCCTTGATGGGTACATGGATACAAACTCCTTACGTATGTGGTTTCCTTTGAGAGGCATGGATAGTCAAATCTATGTTGACAAAGAACCTAAGATGAAACATATGATCACATAATATAATGTAGTTAATGAAAAGGTAAACCTAGTATCCTCCAACATAGGTGTGTATATTGTCTATATAAAATACTAAGCAAAAAACCTATGATGAACCTATGTTGTAAGGTCTGGTCCCTATACTTTGATGGGTATTATTTTAAGAAAGGTTCTAGATCCATAATTGTACTCATTGATCCATAAGAAAATTGACACTTAGTTGCATCTAGATTGCAGTTTTCTTATACCAACAACCTTGTGGACTATGAATTCTTAATTTTAGGCCTATTATTCACTTTGAAGCATAGATTCAAGGAAATAAAAGAGTTTGGGGATTCCAAGATAATAATCAATTAGGTTAGGAAAAAATTCAATGCAAATTATCTTATTTGAGGAAATACAAGCATATAACATGGGATTTGATAGAAATGTTTAATGATTTTAATGTCATCCTCATTCTTAGAGAGAAAACTAGGTCATTAATTCATTGATAGCTTTTAATACAAATATAACACTCTTAGATGATTTAGGTCTACATAATTTCTTGGTAGAGCTAGTTTCATGCCCATCAATCCTAGACAATGTAAAAACTTCCAAGTATTTGAGGATGACCACCACATATTAGACTTCATTAATAGTTCAAAAGTATTTGATGCCTAGGGTATAGATGAGGTAGACAAAAATGATTTTAAGAATGAGGATTGTGATCAAGATGGAATTATGAAACTAAAATAAAACAAGGTTCCCAAATGTATGATCTCACTTGAAAAAGAGTGTTTGACCTTGATAAGTCTACACACAAACTAGAGAGACCAATATGCCTAGACCAACAATCAAGGAATATCAATCTTGGATAAATAGAATAACCCAAAGATGTTAATATTGGCCTAGATTGCACTCCCACTGAGATTGAATAGCTCAAGAGGTTATCAACACCCTAAAAATATGTTAGTGCTTGGGCCTATGTAGACCATAAAGTCTTTGAACTGAGTGTAATTATGCATACCATCCCACTCAAACTAAACCAAAAACCTTTAAAATAGAGGCAAAAACCTATAAACCCAATTATATATCCATTTATCCATAATGATTTTCATAATATCCTCTCAATTAGGATCATTTTCCCAGTTCACCACTCTAGATGGGTCAACAACCTAGTGCCCATTCGTTAAAAGAGTGGATAAATATAACTATGTGTCAATTTTAGAAATATGAATAGGGCCTCTAATAAGGACACCTACATTTTTACCTCTCTAGATGAGGTGATCCAAATGGTGAATGGATCTCAAATGATGTCCTTCTTAGATGGGTTCTTGGGACATAATAAGGTTTTGGTAAGCCTAAAAAACAAAATAAAGATTGCATTCACAACTAACTGGGTCACCTTTACTTACAAGTGAATGTCATTCAGTCTTATCAATGTGGTAGACACCTTTTAGAGAACATGGACTTCCAATCTAAAGTATTTATAGTTAAATACATAATTATTTATATAGATGACTTGAACATTTTCTCAAAGTACAACTCTAGTCATATCCACCATCTACAAAACATATTCAAAAGGTGCTGAGGGTATGGTATCTTTCTCAACCAAAAGAAGAACATATTTAACATAAAAAACATAAGATCCTTGGCCATTTTATGACTAAAGAATGTATTTATTTTGATCCCCAATGTGCGAATTTAATTTGTAAAAGATCTCTTCCTAACATTAAAAAAGAACTAAAATCTTTCTTTGGCAAGACTAGTTTTATATGTGAGTTCATATATGGATTTGTAAATATTGTTAGACCACTAAATACAATGTTTAAATAAGAATATAAAGTGGATTGGACACTTACAACTAGGAGAACATTTCAAGACATCAAGATACCATTATGCATGCACCAATCTTGATTAACCCAGACTACATGAATAACTTCTACCTTTATTACACCACTTCAAAGCACACCATAGTAGTGATGCTCACTCAGGAATTAGATGAGGATGAGCATCTGATAACCTTTATGAGTAAACACTTGAAATATTCTGATATGAATTAATCCACCTTAGATAAGTATGCTTATGCCTTGGTAATAGTTGTAAAAAAGTTATGGAATTACATCCTTAGAAATAAGGTGCATACCATTACCTCAAATCCAACCATAAAGCTCATGTTGGATAAAAATGAGTTGAGAGAGTGAAAATGTTGATGGATAGCCAAGTTACAAGAATATGACCTAGAGATGAAAATAAATATAGTCTAAGGTCAATATCTCACTCAATTGATCACTGAGATTGACCTAAGAATCACTATGGTACAATTAGACCAATTAGAGATGGTTTGCTAAGATTGATATGATCTAATTGTTTATTATCTTCTTTACAAGAATCCTTCCCAAGGATTGAGATAAACATGGAAAAGGGCTCTCAAATTGAAGATATACCATTAGATGTTAAACAAAGGAGTGATATACCAAAAAAATATGAAGGAATATATCTCAAATGCCTATTAGAGGAAGAAGCAAAATAATTCATGACCAACTTCCATGAAAAATTTGGTAGTGGTCACCCCTCAGGAATGACAACAACCCATAAGATCTTATGAGCTAGATATTTTTATTCCACCATCTTTAAATATGTCCATACCCATGTCTGTACCTACCATGAATTCTAGGATTTCACCAAGAAGGAAGTACATGTAGAAATGCCACTTAAACCTATGATAGAGTCATATCCTTTTATTCAATGGGGACTTGAATTCATCGAAGTCATTAACCTAAATTCATTAAATAGTCATAAGTTCATACTCATAGCCATTGATTACTACACATGATGGACATAAACAATAACACAACTAAATAAGTGTTTAAGTTCCTTGAGGATAACTTAACTATGTGGTTTGACACTCCAACTTCATTAATCTATGATATTAGTCTTGAATTTTATTTGGCCAAGCTCACTAAAAGGGATTATGAGGATCATGTTACCCTAAGGTTCTCATCAAACTAATAACTATAATGGAATGACATGGCCTAGTCAACCAATAAGAATTTGATAGATGAAATACAAAATTCTACAAAAAGGAGACCTAGAGATTGACATTAAATATTGAAATATGTCATTTGGGTTGAGTGTACCAGGTATGAAAAAGATCTCAAGAGTTTGCCTTTCCTTTTGGTATACAATTTAGAGCCCATATTCCTAATGACCCTCAAACTATTGTTATACAAATTCATGGAGGATAATGGGAACATAACCTTAAGATTTTTGGACATTATCCAAATGGAATATGTAGAAGAAGAAGCCTAGAAAAAATTTAGTAGACATCAATATACTACTAAGATATGGTTTGATAAGAAAGTAAAGTTGAAATCCTTTCAGATATTGGACTTGGTTCTGATGTGGGAGAAGGCCCATGAGAAGAAAGGGAAACATTCCAAGCTAGACCCATTTAAGGTTAGCCCTTACCATATTTTTGAGTTACTCATATATAATGATTTTGGATTGAAGGATCTCCAGAGAAATAATCTCCTATTCCCTATGAATTGACAATTATTGAGTTACACTTAAAAGAACATAAAGAAGTCACTACGATTTCATTTAATAAGTAAATTATTTCCCTTTAATGGTGAATAACTCACTAAATCAACCAATCATCTTAGCTTCATTGGTCCCCAACCCTCATGGATCAAAAATAAAAAAAAGACATCAGAATTGAGGGAAGTCTGAAAGTCAAGAAAATTTTAGTCTCTTTCTAAGAAAGGGTGATGTGGACAATCTCCATCATAGGCTTCCTAGCCTAGATGGAAATAATTCAAGGTCTAGAGTGGGACCAAAGGTATATTTTCCAGGGATATAGATGCTCACTAGTATTAAAGTGATGCCCAAGCCTTCCTTTTCTCTAAAAATACATGTAAAAGAGAAAATACCTTTTTAGGAGTCATACACACTTAAGGAATGTCTAAAATTGATAATGAATTCAAAAGATAAATGAAAGAATGGGAAATTGTCATGTCCCCTATTGGGAAATGTTATTCCTCACATTGATTTGAGTTAATATTATAAAGTGAATGATTTTAGGAGTAATAATTCACTATTTTTTGTTTGGGTTAGTTAGTAGAATATATTAGTTTGTTGTGATATTTGTGAGTTGCAACAATATTATGTATATAGGTTAGTTATTAATAACCTATGAGAGATTATAGTTTAGTGAATATTTATAGGGATATGAAGATTTAATTGTGGAAATATTAATCTTCATCATTATATGGATACTTTCATATATATATATGTGTGTGTGTGTGTGTGTGTGTGTGTGTGTGTGTGTGTGTGTGTGTGTGTGTGTGTGTGTGTGTGTGTGTGTGTGTGTGTGTGTGTAATACTCAAATGAAAATGTAATAGGAAATATTCATAGAGTGGAATATAATATTAGTACTGTGTTCAAAATTTTTAAATCTATGATTGGATCTTCCACTTCCTAATAGTGGTATCAAAGTAGGTGTGATTAATGTAATTTTCAAATCTAAAGGGTAAATTTCATTTCTTTTATGATTATCCCATTCATGAGAGTAAAAATAAATTGTAAATGTTTTTTTTATGGAGTTTTAGTATTGTAGAATATAATAGATTTTTCTATTATTTTGTGAGTGTGATAATTTCATTTATGTTTTGGTTTCTTTGGCTTGACATTTTATATAATATTAAGTATTTTTTCCATAAATAGACCCTTCCATTAAATGTGCATATAAATATCTACCCAAATATTTTGGTTTCAGGCATTTGTGTATCTTTACGTTGAACATATTTTAATTCTTCTTTGTCAAGAATTATATTAAAATTAGAATTTTTTTTTACAATTTTCCATCAAAAATATATGCAATGAGGATTTGATCTAAAGTATAAAAGGAGGCTCAACTAGATTCATATGAATGTCATAAATATCCTCCATTATGGATCAACTCCATTTAACATTAGAGAGTGCAAACTGTTACATTAGATTTGCATCTCTAGCATTTGGCTTGAATTAGCATTCAAGGATCTATTCATTTGTTTTGTGGATGAGTAAATGAGAAAGGTCATTGTTGTTTTCATTCAAGATCCAAGGTAGAGAAATGAAATTATCATTGTATAATTGATCTAGTTATTTGAGTGGCAATAACACTACACCATATTTCATATTACCTCTAATATTACATTATTACATGTGTATTGACTACAATTTTCTTTATATAAATGTGATTACCATTCTTCACTTTCAAATTTTTGATAGTGATCTATCATTTCTATTATCTATCCTACCTCTCTGGTTACCACCACATCACTTTTGCATTAGAACACATATTACATTTGGGACTTGAAAATTTGACTCATCACAACATGAAACATTGCACCAGTTGTCCACTTACAAGCTCAAGATCAGATAATGCTATTTTTATTTAATGTGTTAAAGTTTGATAAAATCTTATGTCTATGCTTAGCGTAAGAGATTTATTTTATGTCTATTGATTCATTTAGTCCATGTCAACAAAATATATAAAACTATTAATGGAATATTTAGTGGTATGCCATTTCATTTTATATGGATTGAATAGGTTAGAGTTATTTTTATGTGCCCTCAAAAGCCAAAAATTCGAAAAGGTCATTCACGTGATAATTTTAAGATTTAGTTTTAAGGTAAAATAGTTTTTGACTACTTTATTCCCTTGGGATTAAAAAGGGTCAACCTATTCCTATGAGAACTTGAGCTCAACCTTGCTCACCTTCTTGTGTCTTTTGAAGTGTTAGGATAGTTCAAAGAGGGGTCACTTGTCAAAAAGTCATATGCAACATGTTTAAGTGGTATGCTATGTCAAGGATTGTCATGGTGGCCATTTTTTCACCTTATTTGGGCTTGTGTCAAGTGCCCATTTTGTGCTAGCTATGTATAAGAGCCCATAATAAGTCTTAAGGTGGTCTTAATGATCTAAAAACACTCATATTGAAAATGACTCAAATGTTGTAGCTCATGATCAGTTATGAATCCACATGTTGGGAACCTATAAAATATGGAAAAATTAGAGGATTAGAGCTGGTATGAAGAGAATATGATGACCTTTCTTAAAGCCTTAGCATGTTTTAAGGTCTTTTAATAAATGTTAAGGTAACTTTTAATTAAAATTTCACTTAAGATTATGTATATTACCTTTAAAGGGTATTCATCCAATGGAAATAGTTTTATTTTGACCCATATGAGACAAATTAATCATTATAAAAAGTAAAATGAATTTAAATGGGTCACAATATCACCATAATGCCATGATAATGGTTTTATATGCAAAAGGGTCTCCTTTTAGAAGTCAAATGCTTTTATTCACCACTAAGGGGGCCCACACGTGTGAAAGAATGACTCTTCACCTTACCTAAACTTATAATATATATTTGAAATAATTTTGGCTCCTTATTTCCCTCCTCCTACCCACCAATAGCATTTCAAGACCTAAAACCTGAGAAAATTCAAGAAAGTGATGTTTTGTAGGTGTTTTTAGGCTTGTGCAAACCCACACAATATGGTCATAGCCAAAAAAGGTCAATAATATTTAGGGGGAACTTAGTGTATACATTATATAATATAATCCATGAGTCTTATAGTCAAAAATATAAAAAATTGGCCCTTTCTATTCATCACTCTTCTTGGTAGCCTTAGATATCCTTTCAGGTTCTTGCTCAGTATAAACATGAGATAAAAATGATGACCTAAGATCTTGGACATAGGAAGGGGGTATAATTTCCTTAAAATATTTGGAAATAGTTTATATATTGATGAACCATGCTTTATGAATAATGGTTAAGAACCTAGACAGTCAAACTAGTCTTTTATATCTAGATGGGGTCAATCTTATAATGGTTTTAATGCATTTCTAATTTATTTAATGAAAATGATGGATCTATTTGTCTTATATAAGTCCTCAAGGTTATAACACTAAATTATCCACCCCTAGTTCACATGTGTGAGCCCATGGGAGTAAGAAACCTCTAGGTTGTCATAAGTTATAGGTTATAAATAGTAGTTTCTTGGCATTTTGGAGCCTTTAATGCATGGAATTTGACAAGAACCATTTGTTGATTGTAATGATGACCTCTTATATATCCATTAAAGTTTTATCAAATCATTGATGGTTTATCTACTGATAAAATGAGCACTCAACTCCTTTAATATTATGTCCTCAAGTGGGACTTGCTATGTAGTTTGATCTCCTTTCCAAGTGTGAGTAGAGTGTTTCATGGTTGATGGTTATTGAAGATCATTAGAACACAATGGAGTATGTAGAGGTGTTGAACACATGTGGAGGAGTCCTTCTCTTATAAATAATAAGCCTAATTATGGCTCTCAAGGACAAAAAACCATTAACTATCTCCCAATGCTTTCATAAGTCTTATAACAGGGTTTAAGGTTCATTAGCATTGTTTAAGTTTTTTTATGAAATGATAGGTTTTAGTTTCTCCCTCAATATGCCTAATTAACCAAATATAAATGATTTTCCTCATTTATTATATAAATAGGTATGTATAGGGTCCTCATAGGTGGTATTGAATAAATATTAATAGTCCATATGATATATATCAAAAGGCATCTACTATGTAATGGTCTTATCAAGCCATTTCTACCCCATAGTAGGATTTGATTTCCAAACTTATATCTTCATTGGACTGTATAACCACCACCTATAGGTTTAATACTTCATGCCCAATATTAAGTCATAGAAGCAATTTAAAATGTTACACAATACCATGGAAGGTCAATGAAACTCTGAGAAAAAGAAATCTCAGTCAAGTTTAGGCACATGGTTGAAGCCTTGACCAAGCTCAGAAGATCAACTTCAGACTTAGCCTTCAAAGGGTTTCCTGAGACCATCATCTATAGATGAACCTAAAAGATGAAATAAAGGGGTCATATGTTATGAATATGACCAAATTAAGAGGATGATTGGGATTCAAAATAGGTAAAATAGGTTCCCAACATGATGTAGAAACCCTCCTCTTGATTATGAACCTATGTAAGAACCCCCTTGGTAGTTAAATTACCCCTAATCACCACCTACAAGACCACATGTAGTTTTATTCAAACCTTGAATGCAAGATTATATATGCACATGAAAGAGATATAAATTATATGGGTAGAATAAAGGGTTTATATTTTTGAAATATAAGATGACTTGAAATGATAACCAAAACAAGCTGACTCAGGCATAAATAATGAGCTAAGTACATACAAGTCTACCTAGTTAGTTGGGGTGTCTATCTGACTTGGATGATAGTGGAAAAACATATATAAGGGTGATCCCATGGTAATGTATTGAATACATCTTCCTCAAGATCTCTAAAGGTGGAATCAAGCTTGAGAGATCTGTCTAGTCTTGATTGAACACCCATGACACATAGGCTTTTGTGTATGACTTTACAAGTGAGTTTTGATAGTAGAGTTGAGGGAGGACCAGTTAAAATGGTGTTATAAAACTCTAAGAACACATTAAATGAGCCCCTAAATATACCAATAGTGAGTAAAATTGAGACACAAACCACTCAGGTATCTAACTAATCCAAACACTCAAACTGGGTTAAAGGTGGTCATGGTAGACCTAGAAAAGAGAACGATAGAGATAAGAGTATGAGTAACTAAGAAAGAATGAAAAAGGTTGAAATTATATGGATAAAGGTAATAATATAATATGGAAGTCATCAATGCATCTATAGGTGGTTTAAGGTCTTGAGGCTTAGTTTAGGCCTAAAACTCTCCTTAAGCCTCAAAACCCCAACCCCTTCCTTATGACACATTCAAACCCCCCCAACCAGACTTAAGTGAATGAAAATTCATATGATGATGATGATTTATGTCTTTAGGATGGGTTTTTTAGGTAGAATAAGGTAGGAAAGTGGTCAATTTGGCCTCATTACCCCTCTTGAGCTCCATCACCCCAGTCTACCATTTTGAGCTGCCAACTCAAATGCTCAAATATTAAATGGAAAGATGAGTGGGGCCCAATGGTATTATGGGAAGTTGGGGACCCATATACACTTAATATCTAGGGTAGAGAGTGTTACATTTAGGAGCTCAACTCTATGAATTATCCTTAACACTATCAACCCACCTAGAATGCTTAGTGAAGACTCAAAGGCTGTCAAATTTCACTCAGAGCTCACCATAAAAGGTGCATGGGATAATAATATATGATGGATTTTTTAAGGGGTTTATAGGATAAAAATCCATGGCACTAAGTTTGAAATCTAAGGCTTGTACTCTATGAACCATTGTTAAGATGGTAGGCCATTAAAACCCTTCCTAAACCTTGATAAGGACTCGATGAAGGAATTTTTCCCTCAAATGTTTTTAAATTAGGTATTTGAGTCTTGAAATGGTCTTATGGTCTTATTAGGTTACATGGAAACCCAAATGAGCCATTTATTAGCATGTGTAGAGTATGAATCATGCTTAGATAAGACTGATATAGGTATAGAGATGATTGTTACAAGCTTATGTGCAAGTCATTGAATAAATTCTACATGTTTTGTATAAGTATTACTATTGAAAGATATCAAGAGGTAAAAATTATTTCATAATGACCACCTATAAGGGTCTCCATATTTGATGATCACCTACAAACATGCCTAAGTACTTGGTTAGCTGACTATGTATACATGAAAAGAAAATAAGTGGTTTAACCAAGCTAACACAAGTGACCCAAGGGATTCGAGGGGTAGGTTACATAATATTAGAAGTGGCCAAATGTTTAAATGATCCCTTGGAAGGCAAAACATAGAAACACTATCATTAGGTCTATTGGACTAATACCCTTATCAAAGAATTACTACTTGGAGAATAAAGTTAGAATATAAGGAGTGAATGGGACCTAAAAAACATGAAATTACATCTTAATGAGTTTAAAATGTGAAAGAAACATTGGTTTGTAGAAGAGAGCCCAAAATCGGCCATTTTTGGCCTTAAAATGCCTAAAGAGTGCTAGAATGTAAAACAATCACTTGAGGAGCACCTTCTTATGATCAGAACTATAAAGAAGATCTGCATGGAGTCATAAGCATGTGAGGAAAGTTAATGATCATTTTATACTATAATTTAGTGGCATTAGTTCATAGGTTGAAGGCCTAACATTTATAAACTATTTTTAACAATCTAAACCTCTCTAAAACCCTAATTAAAGCCTTAAGGGAAAGATATTGAGAAATTTTAACTTAGACAAATTGAATTGGCTTGGGAGACACCTATACAACCTTTTTCACTCTAATAAGGTCTTATTCATAGCATTGGTTGGTATAGACAACTGTATAGATGTACCAAAACCCTATTTTTTGTAAGATTTAGTGATAAATCTAAGGTATTAAACTAGATGAATAGTTTAAGAACATTCAATATGATATTATAAAGTGTATTACAACCTATTATATAAAAAATTACTCTCATCTCCCATTGAAAATGTTTTTGCAAGCCTATACTAATGAGGCATTCTAGAAGTGTTAGTGAGAGGTGACCTAGTCACCTAAATGAGCAAGAGTTGTAGGTATGTGCTTTTTGAAACACACATGTCATGGTGTGAGATGATTTATTAGACCTAGAAAACCTACTCACTTACCTATTCTTAATGTTTTATTCTAGTCTCATGTTCAACCAAGCAACTAGCACTGAGTGACTAGGCCTACTTACCTAGTAGGCCTATTTGGTCAACTAAGGGAGATGTTTATCAGCATGGAGGACTACTAAGAGAGTAAATATAGGGTCAAAAAAATCCTTATAACTTCTTCATGGAGGTGATAAATCAAATATAATATCCATTATGGAGGATGGGATAGTTTTTCAAGCCTTATTGACATGTAAGAGAGAGGTAGGCTACTTAATGCTTCATGGAGGCTAAGATGGACCACATTTATACCTTTTTAATTATCAAAGGAGAGTTAATTGAAATTTTTTATGTGTTCATGATATGAATGGATTCAACCAATATTGAAGGAGCCTCCACTATACCATTTCCTATGCCATACTCTCATTAAATTATATCATGTAGTCAAGGAAATATGGAGTTGTTACTGATGCTTGTAACTACTAATTTATTGAATTATGGTCATAATGACATATTTTCCACACTTAAACACCTTATTATACTTTTTTCCCCTTCTTTTGTTCTATAAATTGAGGCAAAAACCCATTGTAGGCATCCCTTGACTGGGTATGAAGAAACTTTGCCCAAATTATACCTTGTAAACCTTTTGAATGAATATAAGGACTAGTTTAGTTTATCTTTCTAGCTTAGTATGTTAAATACTAGTTTATTTTCATAAGTGTTGAGTCTTATCTTCCTTTGTACGTCGTTCTTCCCACTAAGTTGCTAAGAGATTATCTTAAATAGGTCATATGATGTGTAGATGTGTTGGTAACTATGTTTGAAGTAGAATATGATTGGTAGCATCATGAGAACATATCTTTCATCCATCATCCTCAAGTTAAATTCACTTAACATATCCTCAATATGAATCATTGATGCTTAATAACCTCAAGAATAAAGTGATCTAATCATTAGTCCTTGTTTTGTTTATAAGTGTTGTTGAAGGGTAAAATAGAGTGGATGCAACATGTTAGTGCATCACCTCCCATTAGCTTAGGTTTTGTTTCATGCACCTCTTTATCACTTTTCATCAGCGAGTTAGTATTTTTTAGGAATAGATCCATAGATTATGCATTAGGGGAGATATCCCAAAACTAGAGGTTCACCTCATCAACTAGGCAACCCACACCTAGAGGTGATCCCATTATATCAGTTGGATGAGGCAAGTCTAAAACACCTCTACCTCAAGGGTGCAATATATATAGGTAATAGTTTATGTCATGCCTAGTGGGAATAAGATTCAAGCAAATTTAAGTAACTACTTATAGCATATGGTGATCTCAGGGATATTCAAACACTCTAGTGGTAGATTTGTAGTCAAATTCCATGCCAAAAGTGGTCACAAAGTCTTCATAAAAAGGTAAGGAAGCTGAGTTTGTTGAATTATCATTGGATTTTTCTAGGAGAAATAGGTACCCTAAGTCTAATCCTAATCTTACACCCCCTAATTATCCTAACCCTTATCAATAAAAGACTATTAAAACCCTACACCTCTAATGGATAGGCCTAAAAACCAAGATTTTATGCCCATAAATGGTGGTATCCCTATGAACCTAAACCAATTTAATGATATCCCTACTTCTACACTTAAGATCCTTCCTTACTTCATAGGGGAAAGCTCTACCATTCCTATTAAACACATTATAGACATAGCCAACCTCTACTCATTACACAATATGACTCAAGAAAATGTAGCAATGAGGTAATTAGATACTTCATTAAAAGGTAAGGCACTTCAATGGTATAGAGGTTTAACCCTTTCTTCTATCAACACTTGGGATAAATTTGGGGAACATCTATGCAATTATTTTGAAGATAGAAGTGACCACTTATCTCTAGTAGAATAATTGAGTAAAATCAAAAGGGCTCCTCAAGATTTTATGGTGGACTTTGACTATAGGTTTCATAAAAATTAGGATAGGATTCTAATGGTTTCAAACCCACTAATAATTATGCTTTTTAATACTATTTGAGAGCCCTCAATTGTGATGTAGTAGTCATGATATAGTCCATGAGAGGGAACACATTAACTAATGCCTATGAAGTGGTAATAAGGGTAGAAAACTATCTGATACAAGTAGGAAAGCTTACCCTAAGGACCTTTATGATTTTATTCATATATATACAACCTCCTATGCCTAAAATTTCTTCCCTACCAATGAAAAATAATCATGATTAGGTAAAATTGAAGGACTAATCAAGGCACAAAGTAATAAAATAGTGGCCTTAGAGAGGTAATAAATTCCACCTCATAGATGTTACCAAGCACACTATTAAGATCCCTATCAACCTTATCAATTCAAAAGGCCTCCATATCAACCTAATCCATAAGGTCAAGGGGAGATCACTCAAACAAGGCCCTATAATAGTTTTAATCCCAATTCTACTAGCACTTATAAAGTATTAGTTTCAACTCAAAACAACTATACTAAATAAGGTCAATGGTATACACAATGGGGGAAGTCTCCTAATATGAAAATCAGTCCAAGTGGAGATGCTTGTCAAATCTCTCTTATGTAATAGAATCAAACTCCTTCTATGCAAGATAATCAACCTCCTACACAACATAAAGAAGGCCCTTCTATACAACATGGATAGACTCCCTTCATGATTCAATCTAAAATGTCAAACCAATAAGGAATGATTGGGAGCAAGACATAATCAAATATTAATTTTGTCAACTTATAATAAGGATAAAATTATTTTAAATAATGTACAACCAATTAGATTGGGGGTGTAACCAAGGTAGACAGTCCTATTACAACCTATACAAGAGATAAAAAAAGAGAGTAGTGGGTGATGACTTAGAAGTTAGGAGAACAACACCTCTATCATCTTAACCATCTCAAGAGACTAGTGGATAAAATTCAGCCCCTAAGGCTCCACCAATTCATAATGTTCAAGATGGGAAAGGGAATAATTACAAAGGTCCATTCATACCTTAGGTCACTCAATCTCCAAGTAGTACTATTATACTTAAGCTGAAGTTAAAGGCTGATAACTCTCATATTAGTATTGTGGATCAGATGAAGGCTCATGTCACCATACCAATGTGGGACACATTACTCATTATTGGATAAAAATATCTCCTCCAAGAACATTAGTCTAAACTTCACATCTTGGGTAAGTAGGCAAATAAATTGGGTGCAGTCCTAACTATCTTTCTATCATCATAGGAAAATCCTTAGTACACAATTATATGGTAGATAGTGGGTATAGTACATCTTTCATGCCTAAGTCTATAACAAATAAGTTGGGGTTAAAGTATGGGCTTAATTATAAGGGAGTCTTATAGCTAGATGAGTCCTCTACTAAGACTATTGGTGTACTCAAAGACCTAAAAATTATCTTAGCTACTTGTCCTAATTATACTATATCCCAAGATGTTGTGGTGGTTGATCTTCCTCCTTATTTTGCCTTGTATTTATCTAGGGATTTCACCACTAAGATAGGAGGTTATATCTCTTATGATTTGTATTATATGGTCTTTAGGACCTGGTATGGAACTAAGGTCACCATATGGTATGTAGGACCTTGTATAAAACTATGGTCTTTAAGAGCTTATATCTAGGTTCCATTTAGAGCCCTACATGCCTAATTTATCTAATGTCAACTACACTATCATAGATGAAGATGAACACCCTAATGATTAGGATCTATTTGAACCACTTAAAGGAATTTAGACTTACTTCTTAATGAATGGGGGATAGATAACCATGGATATGATCCATATAAGAGCATTGAAGAATCAAGCTTAGGGATATACTATATGCATGAGAAGAAGATAGTTATACTAGATATTACTAACTCAAGCCAAGACAATGATGAAGTGTGGAGTTTATTCTTTGATGGATCTAGATGAAAGAATGGAAGTGGGACAAGTGTCATGATTGTCTATCCTTATAAACAAAGATAATTTTCTGCCATGAGGTTCTAATTCAGCTTCACATGCAACAAAATAGATTATGAGGCCCTCATTCATGGGTTTCAATGGGCAAGGAAGAGAGGTATTAAGCTATTATAAGACATTGGAGATAGTGAGTTGGTAGCACATTAGGTGAAAGGGAATACTCTAGTAAAAAATACACTCTTGAAGGCATACAAACATAGGGTTTGGGACCTCATATATGACTTTGAGGCCTTTGACATCTACTCAATTCCACAAGAGGCCAATCAACATGTAGATAGACTGGTATCTATAGGAGCACAAAAATACATCCCAAGTGGGGTCAAGAACATGAAAAATCAATCACAAAATAAGGTAATTATCTAGACATTAAGTGATTGATAATAAGGTTAACTGATAGGTCTTTGAAAATGATAAGCAAATAACATGTTTCTTATATAAAAAGGCATAATTCTTCTCGATAAAACAAGTCAAAATTCAATAATATTATGGTAAACAAATTGTTTAACTGAGAACAAACAAACTACCTACAGGATTAGTGACATAGGAAAACATATTCAATGAGGATTATCAATTAAGGAAGGATAAGGTTAGCATGTCTACCAAGGAGTATCACTATGAAAAGGTCACCATATTTAAGGATAGGTTGATCAAACTAGGTAAAGTGAACAAAAAGGAAGAAAATGTAGTCTTCATATAGTTATGTTAATAATTTATAGATATCTTTTCTTAGGAGTACAATGATTTGAATGGGTTTGAACGTAGTTTGGACCAACATATTATATAATTGGAGGTAAGTGATAATACTAAAAGACAAAATCAAAGGTCAGTCAAACCCAAAATTGAACTCCTCATGAAAAAAGAGTTGATTAAGCTCATTGAGTCCAAGATCATCTTCCCCATCAAACACTCTTCAGGGGTGGCTAATCTTGTGCCTGAAAGGAATAAGAACAGGGAGATAATGCTATGTGTAGACTTCAAGGATCTCAATAAGGTGTAATTGAGAGATAACTATCCCTTTCCATCCATAGATCAAATTCTCCAAAATATTGTGGGTTTCAATCATTTATCCTTGCTTGATGGCTACTCAAGTTTCAATCTATGAACAAGGAATCTCTAAAGGGGAGATTAGTATTGTGTTAGTCTCATAAAATAAATGAAATAAGCCAACTGAATCCTAACACCTCTAGCCTAGACACTAAGGAGAGCTTAGGTAACAAAAACTAAATGAAAGCATAACAAAACATAAAAGACAACTCTTTCACCTTCCTTCGGAGCTCCAAATGGCTTTATTGAATGTCTTACTAGACTTATGCATCAATAAGTATTTGATAATGGAGGTTGTTTGGCTCCTTCTCTCCTTGGCACCTTGGTTTGATTGCTTGGATTAATATTTGGGAATGATGAAATTACTTTTATGAGGATTATGGAGAAAATATTGCATACAAACTCTATAATATCCAAACTTTTTTTGAAGAAGTATGGCCTTGTATTTATAACCCTAGGAATTAAATCTCACCCAAGATGAGTTAAGGTTGAGTTGAGACTAACTCCAACTGAGTTAAAAGTTGTCATGTAATTATGAATTTCAATTACTATTCATAGTTCTCAAATTAAAAGGTTGAGTTGAGACTAAATCTAATTGATTTAAAAGTTATCATGTAATTATGACTTTTAGTTACTAGTCATAGTTCTTAATTTAAAAGGTTGAGTTGAGACTAATTCCAGTTGCATTAAGATTTGTCATGCAATTATGACTCTCAGTTAATAGACATAGTTATAAAATTAGAAGTTTGAATTTATACTAACTCCAATTGATTTAAAAGTTGTCATGTAATTATGAATTTCAATTACTAGTCATAGTTCTCAATTTAGACATTTTGCAATGTTTTAATGACTCATAAAGGTAACGATGAAAGGCTTGATATTTTAATTTTTGTAATTTCCTTTGTAAATATTCATTAATTTCAAATGGATAATTCAAATAGGCATTTAATCTTATATAATTTATTTTTATTATACTTTTATCTCTTTCATGATTTAATTAAGTGTGAAAGTGCCCCACTTAATAGGTCCATAGGCTAAATTAACAGTTGTGATGCTACAAGGTGATTGGGGGTAAATCCATGAGAGTTTATTTTTGTCTATGAGATAGTAACAAAAATAGGGATGCCTAAACATTATTTTGAGATTTGATGAATGATGCACATCTAAAGTTGGGATGTTTAGTGATTCCCAAGATTAAGTAGCAGTGGTTGGTATGAATCAGTCTAAAGTCTAGTTAGAAGCCAGTTGTGGCTCGAATTGGGTGTCTATAGTTTGTCTTTATTTGGGAAGATGTTGTAAGCTATAGGCATAATAACATATTATCAAATAATTAAATAGGTCATTAAGAAAATAACAAGGTAATGATTGAAGAACAAGTTCCTAACAATGTTTGGGAAGTCAATATGATTTCCCCTTAATGGAGTGGTCAATAAATAATATTGATGGATGGTACCTCAAAAATAAGAAAGAATAAGAATGAAATTAACCCATAGGTGAGATTAATCCAATCTAAATAATGATTTCATGCATTTATTTAAAAATTATTGATTTGCCCAAAGGTGGTTATAATCAGTAACAAAGTTTGAGACACTGATTTACCCAAAGGAAATTATAATCAGTGGTGTAGGCATATGCCCCAGTTAGGGAAGATGATTCTAAGTAATGATTTTCCCACAAGTGGTTATAATAATTAAGATGACATAGACTAAATAAAGATGTTTTATTTGTGCCCCAATAGGGAAAATTGGCAAGAATAACTCAAGGATATAACCTGTCATATAGATTAAAGATGAATGGGCACAAACATAGATGCAATGGTCTAATGAATGAAGAAGACATAAACAACTAGCATATGAGGATACACAAAGTGATGAAAGAGATGATTGGAGGAATACAAATTTATTAATGTGAATGATTCAATTATACCTACCAATGTGGATATGATCATCCTTATTAGCATTGATACAACCAAAATGGTCAATAGGTTGATTTGATTAAGATGGGTGGAAGGATTTTCCAAGGTAACCAAGGATAAAATTCTATGACTCCATTGATTGTAAGATTTATTGAGCTGATTTTTGCTATAGCACCTGATAGTATGCACCATGATTACTTGGCTAAAATATACATAAGGACTAATTCCTAATCTAATAAATAATTAAAAATAATGCACCAATGATAAGAACCATGATGACAATGTTGACATATGAATATGGATAGACTAATAAATAATTCACAAAGAATCACCCAATGAAATCATATAGATTGAGTCAAGGCATAACAAATAAAGAAAGAAAAACATGCAAAAAACAAGCAAAAACCAACTAAGTAAGCAAACACACAAAAATCCTAAAATAAAAAGTAACAGAAAGCATCCTATCATTAACCAAGTCAATACCTATGCATGAAGGATCATTGGAATGATAAATAGGTGGTTCCCCCAAGAAAGGATACATGTAAAGGGAAGGTCAAAACCCTAATGGAAGTGGAATGGAATATAACTAATAATGGATTTTCCCCAATAGGATGGATTGAAGATGACTGAATAGGTTTAAATAAGACAAATGTTTTGGATTTTGAGGCTATATATCTCTCTAGGAGATTATAATCTAATTTTATAATTTTTAGGATTTTGAAATGTGTGGATTTTTTTTGGAATTTTTAGGTATCTTAACTCATTAGACATTGATAAGATACCACTCAAAAAATGGTAAGAGAATTGGATTATCACAAAATGGTGAGAGCATATAGAAAAGGGGGACTGATATGACCTCAATGTAAATCAAGCACTACCTACATAATCCCATTAGGACCTCAAGTCACAGTAGTTCCACCCACACAAAAGGTGGTGAGAGCCAACTAGGAAACACAAAGTTCAAAAATTTAGGCAAATGGTAAGGCAAAAGATAATAGTAATGGCAAGGTGATGCAAAAATGCATGTTAAAAGGTGTTGTTCCTAATTTTCCCATAGGTGGTTATAATTAGGAAATAAAAACATAGGCTTATGCTACCAATTTACCCATAAGTAGTTATAATTAGTAACATAAGGTGGGATAATTATTTTCCCATAGGCATTTATAATCAGTGGCACTAATTAAATGTAAATTAAAGATAACTTCCCAGATCCACTGTCACACTACTTTCATAGACTGCATTCAAACATGGAATTCTGAAACCATTGAAACTAGATCAAAAGCCCCTCATGAAAGGTGTAAGAACCAAAAGAACCAATATCAAAAGGGTTGGGTAGGGTAGGTCAAAATAAGCTTCAATCTAATAGGGATGATATAGTAGAATGATATCGAATACGACACAAAGAAGATGATAGGATGACAATTGGCTATAATGGAAAGAGTGTTGCACCCAAGTGATAAGGTATGAAACAACAATAAGAGAAATGACAAATGAAAAAAATAAGGTAAATGGAAAGACAAGGTAAATGGTTCTATTGTTCTTGTTGATGTAGAGATACACGTCCTGATCATCATATGATATAACCAAAATAATCAGTCATGTTAATTACTAGCCCACACCTCTTTTGAATAGAATCTCTATCAAGAATCTACTTTAGATTTGGACTCCAATAATATTTTTTTGATATTATTTGGTCTTTGAGTGTATTTACTTGAAATGTTGAGACAAGATGTCTTTGTAGCTTATGTAAAGGAAATCTAGGCCAAGGATGGTAAAAGGCAATAAATATTGGATGATACGTCTTATTTGGAGATGGAGAGATGGAACATAATAGAATGTAAAATGGTTGGGAAACAAATGAATATCAAGGTTTTTTGGCACACATAATGTTTTTGATTCTGGATTTGACATAACTTTAGATGTGGTGGGGCCAAATACTTTTGAATATGCTCTCGATAGGACTATAATTTTTTTTTTTTGGGCCTAAGAGTAGCTATCATTTGATTATTCTATAGATTAGAAGCTGTATTGATGTCATATTTGATAATGTCTTCATCAAGTAGTGAATAACTGTTATGCTTAGCTATTGGTGCCTTAAAAATATTTTCACCAATGAAGTTATCTTGATTGTCTCGTAGTGGCTCTAAGAATATTTCACTAAGGAATGTTGATTTTTGGATTTGATTGTCTTCTAACACCTTAAATAAGGTTTCACTAGTAGATGCTAAGTTTGGAATTTGATTGTCCCTTAGTGCCTCATAAAATGTTTCACTAGGAGATTTCTCTTCTTCTACATGAATGTGATCTTGGTCCCCCTAATATTATTCAACTAATATATTACCATAGATGCATTTTAATATGTTGTGATTTTTTTGGTCCTAATCAATACTTATGGGAGGTGGAATTTTAATATAATGGCTAAGTTGGGTGGTGATAATGGCATGTGGAATGATAATGGAATGGAGAAGGGGAATCACAATCCTCATAGAAGATACTAGGATAACTTATGTTGATGTTGAAGTAATAATCATAAAAAAATGTGGAAGGATAAAAAATATTTTAAAATTGATCTACAAGGCATGCATAACCAATATTATAAAAAACATGAATATATTCTAATTCTGAAGTTGAGTCTAATTTAAGGTATTCTGAATCATATGTTAAGACTGGCATTGAATCCACTTTTGATGCTAAATCTTATGTTGGTTTAATAATAACCTGAATCAATGTTGATTCTTCATCTAGTGTGGATGTTAATCTAATTTTGTATTATTGAATGTTTGGTATTAGATAAGTAACAACCTATGATGGCATAATGAGATCCATAAAGACTGGTTTGTCAAAGTGAAAATACTCAATAAGGGGGGAAAGTTCAAGAAATAACTCCATTGATATTGGCTTGTCAAAGGGAGGATCTTTAAAAATAGGATAATGGTCGAGATAATTATTTTCTCAAAGGAGGTTATAATCATTAAGAAGTGACTCAATAATGTTTGTCTTATCAGAGTGAGACTCCTTGACAATAGGAATAGTCTCAAAAGGTGATTCATCACAAGTTGACTCATCAAAAATAGGTGTTTCAATAAAATATCATTTATTGTTTGGTTCTCTTGGCCTTGGTTTTTAAGTAGTTGTAAAATACAAATTTTGAACACATTTTAGTCCTTGAATGATTGGCTCAATTGGAGAGGTAATGATTGGCTCTATTGTGGCTTAATGATCGACATGTGTTTTATAAAGTGGTGGATGGTTATAAATGGGTGAGGAATGATTTGTACTTGGATAATGACCTCCTTATAAATAGGATTATCTATGATGGGCTCAAAAACTGTTGGTTGCTAGTCTAAGATGGTAACTATGACTCATTTGGTCATAATTGCAAAAACTTGTTAGGATAATGAGATACCATAATTGGAAGGGCCTAAAATGGTAATGGAAGGGTGTTAAAAATCTTGGTTAATAGTGAAACCAAATTATGAGGTCCTTGAATGGTAATGGTAGGGCATTGTAAAGTGTGGTTGCTATCACGATCCAAAGGATGAGGTCTTAATATAGAAATGGTAGGGCATTGTGAATCATGGTTGATATCATGAGCCAAAAGAGAGGTTATGGTATATAAATCATAGGGAATTATGAATCTTGATTACTCACACAAGCCAAAAGATGAGGTCCTAGTATGGTAATCCTTGGACACTATGGATCTTGGTGGCTCACATAATTTGAAGGAGGGTTAATGGTATAGGTGGGGGATTAAGTGCCATGAGTGGTGAAATGGAGAACATCATATGTTAAAAAACCAAAAGAAGGTATCACCACATACTTCTCTTGAGGATCTTATCTTTGTTCCCTATATTGAGTATTGTAAGGAGGATAAGGATCCATCTCACAAACAACTCTTCACCATAGGGGTCTTGATCAAAGTCAATTTGTGTGACCATGACATCATAACTTGGATTATAAATGAATCCATTACAAGTGTAATGAGACATACAAATTAATTATGAATATTTTTTAAAAATCTTAGAGTTTTAGAAACTTTAAAAAATAATGTCCAAAGGATAAATGGTTCAAACATTGTCTAATTTGGTCAAAGGGTGGAGCTGCATCTCCAAAATGGTCAATGCTAAAACTTGGTATGAAATAATATAATATCAAATTTCTTACACAAAAGGTTAAGTGGATGAATAAAATTGAAATTCCAAACTCTAGGTACAAATTATTCCAAACAAGTCTAATCTAAAAAAAAGTTGCTAGGTCTTTCAGAGAAGGCACAAAAAAAGCATGTGCAAAGTCTTTTGGAAAAGGCACAAAAGTTATAATTTAAATAAAACAAGGTATGTGATTTAATCTTACAAATCAAAAACACTTTGGCATAAACTAGGAACTTGGATTTAAACATGAACTTGATCAATTTATATAAGGCATGAAACTTTAGGCACATGGAAGATAGGCTATTTCCCCAAAATATAGGCACAAACAATAGTTTTTAAATTGAATAAAGAATTAACCTAAGCTACATAACCCAAAAGATAAAGATCAATGTCTAAGCCAAAATGACATAAGGCATAGGTAGAAATGAATCAATGTTTGGATTTGAACTTGTCAAGGCTAATTTAAAACTCAACTTATGAAAACTAGGATTTTTTGAATAAACAAGAAGCTAGACAAGAATGGACATTATAATGACACTAGGCAATGATCTCAAAAGGTACATGCAACTTGGGTTTTAAAAATGGGAATTTGGAACAAGGCAAATAAGTCTTTGAAATGATTTGAGTAGTGTAACAAATTATCATGCTAAAAAGACATGATCAAATGTTTATTTCAAGAATCAAAGGCACAAAGCATAAGATGAATCAAGAATTATTACATTACCCTTGTTAAATAAATGACACACACATGAACAAGTTTGTCCAAAGACTAAGGTAAAGGTATGGTGTCAAATAGACAATGTAATGCCTCCTCAAAAAAAGGAGTGATGTATAAACTAGAATCACTTTGAAATGGGAAGATAAACAAATAGTTGTATACTCAAAACCATGCAAGATATAATAAAATGACACAAACACCTAAGTGTAACATCCTAAATCCTAGAACTAACAAGGTTACATCGTACTATCAAGTTTCATCTATATAATTTATCTTGAGAGGATTTTAATTATTAATATAAAAAGTAAAAGTCATGAAAAGTAAGGTTTTTAAGCTCCCTCTTCTCTCAAGAGGTTTTATGATGACATGGAACTTTGGGCTACTCTCCTTCCATCAATAGTATGTAAATAGCAAGTGGGGTTGTCTAAACTATCAATTTTTGTATGTTTCTAAATGGTCCCTAGTGTGGCTAATACTAGAGATGCAATCACATAAATTATATCCATGTCAACCAACTTGTTGTGAAAATATCTAGTCCTTTTCACAACCACTACTTCTGTCACTTACTCAGTGTAGTAATATGTTTGAGTTGATCATACATTCTGAGGGCAATAGTCACCAATAGAGGTAGTTTAACCACTAAAACTACCATCCTAGTGATTCACCAACTAAATTTGTATTCCCCATTATAGATTAGGGTTAAAATGATTTTGGTAGATGAATTAATGGGTCAAAACTTCCCTAAATAATCTATGAGGAGGTGATTAAATACCTCTCATAATCTAAAGTGCATGAAAGTAAAAGACAAGTGAGAATACTTTAGGGTTGTGTTTGGATCACCCAAATCATATGGATTTGGGGAGGGCCTTAAAGATGTTATTTTCATGTTTTTGGAATAAAATAAACCAAGGTAAATAATGAGAAATTTTGGTCACCCAAGTTATCTAAAGAGGATGGGGGGGTGAGTATAAACACATTAATCATTTTTCCAAAATAAACAACTTGTAATAAGCAAGTATAAAACAAACAACTCTTAGGAGTATGTAACTAAATGTGAGAGTTTATTTTATTGAAAAAAATGAATTTTGTTGTGAAATTTGAGCCCATTGGCATTTTTCATTTGATTTTTTTTTAAAAACTTCAAAAATAACTAAGAAATGAAAGTACTAGGTTCATTTTAGGCACCAAACAAAATGTAAGATTTAACCATGTTCAAATTTTGCTTTTTCCACCTTTAGGACTTGTAATTTGTTAGAGGGTTTTCTATATATATTATTTTAATAATATCAAAAAATCAAAATGTATAAAATCAAAATATTATAAAGCTCCCAAATACCTGAAAATTAGAATATATACTAAAAAAATAACTTGCAAACTTTAAACAAAATAAAAAAATAACTAAAATAAAAATTAACAAATAAAAGTGACAGTTAGTAAAATATTGATATATAAAAAACTATATGCCAAATATTGATAAAATTTATACAGTATATAGATAAGAAAAATTTGAACTATCTTTAAAAAATTAATAATAAATAGTTTAAGGATTAAAAAATATGATTGTTTATTCAAAAACAATAGATCGACACTAAAAGAGTCATAAATTCTAAACTACAAATCAGATTTTAATGAAAATTTTAGAGAATTAAGATGAAAAAATTAATAAAAAAAAAACAAACTATAAATTGATTAAAAAAGAGAGCTATTTTAACAACTATTTTTTAGTAGGAAAACATAAAATGAAAGTGGCAGTCAATGTTTTGATCATAACTTCTAAACTATGCACCAGTTCCTCACAAAATTTTTGGAGGTTGTTAATAATTCTAATAAAAAACTATATTTAAAAATTAAAATAAAAATAATTAATTAAAAAAATTTATCATCTATATATTAGTCATTTTTAGTAGGAAAATAGAAAATCCTAACAAAACACATTAAAAGTCATTATAACTGCCTCATTATCTGTCCCACCAGGCATGCAATTATGTGAACAAGGAATAAAATATGGGAGATGAGAGGTTATTTTTGTGTATAGGATATTACCACAAATAGGTATGAATCAAAATTATTATGATATTTTATAAATTATACAAGGCCAAATTTAGGACATTAAGTGATTTCTAGGTTTAATTAGCCATAGTTGGTAATAATTAGTCTGAAGTCCAGTTGAAATCTAGTTGTGGTCAGAATTGGGTGTCTACACAATCAAGTGTTGGTGAAGGAGGAACAACACAAGAATAATTTCACAACTAAGTGGGGCACTTACTCTTATAAGAAGATGCCCTTTAGGCTATCCAATATAGGGGCTACCTTCCAAAGAGTAATGGATGTAACCTTTCAAGGACTCATCAATGAGATGGTGTTCATCTAACTTGATGACATCATAATATTTTTTAAGGATATAAAATATGAATTGACATATCTAAGGTTGATATTTGATAGGTATAAGTAGTATGGGATCTCTTGAATCCCAAAAAAATATATTTTTGTAGTCCATGAGGGTAGAATTTAGGGCCACATTATTTCAAAAGAAAACCTTTCTATAGACCCTGAGAGGATAAGTTTAATCATTGATTTATCACTACCTAAACATAAGAATAGATATTAGAGTTTTTTAGACAAGATCAACTTCATTAGGATATTTATCCTTAGGTTTTTTGAGTTGTTAAGGCCTCTAACCTTCATGCTCAAGAAACATAAGGACTTTACATGGAATAAAGAGGGAAAGAGAAAATTTGAAACCATAAAACATGCCATTTACAAACAACCCACTCTCCTCAACACTAATTTGTCAAGGGGATTATTCTTGTATGCCTTCTCAACCAATGATACTATTTATGTCATGCTTATGCAACAAAATAGTGAGGGTCTTGAGTAACACATAGATTTATTTAGTCAAGCATTGGAGGGATATGAAGAGAGATATACATTTGTGGAAAATCATGTGTTTTAATTAATGATAAGTATTAAAAAATTTAGACACATGATGTCTAATAACAATATCTATGTCATGGTGGTTCACCCTAACATCAAGGACTTAATTCTTAACTGGGACTTGGAGTGAAAAAAGAGTAGGTTGGGTGACCAAATACATAGAATATGACATAGAAGTGAAGGTCACCAAGTTGGTAAGGGGTAGAGGACTATGTGAACACCTAATAACAAATGTGAAGGATGATAAAGAAATGGTTTTGGTAATTCAAAGTGATCACCAAGTAACTTCACCTACACCATCTTCTAGCTAGCCCCAAAACTAGAGGTTCACCTCATCAACTGGCTTGGCCACACCTAGATGTGATCCCATTGTATCAGCTAGATGAGGTAGGTCTAAAAAACCTCTACCTCAAGTTACAATCTAGTCTGATAAAAAGATTCAAAATAAAAAATGAGTCCAAAGTCATTTTTTACATTGAATCATTTTGTTAAAATCCCTAATTTTATGTTATATAAAGTCAAAATTGGAAAAATTAAAATATTTGTCTTAAAAACACATTTTTAGTGGACTCCAATGTCTTATGTATTGTTTCACATTAAGGGGGGAAGTACACCCAATGTGGAAATAATTACGCTTCAAATCTTCATCGACTGAGTAAGCAGTTTATTTTGAAGGAGGTTGGAGGCATTAGAGGATGGAGGTAATTCAATCCTCTCATTAGCTACTAATAATTGAGCCACTTCTTTTTTAGTGGTATATATATTTTGTTATTTTTAATTATTATTTATATGTGTGATAAATAAGAGGTGTATTTCCTATTTTCCTACATAAAAACATGTTATGGAGATGTAGGAGTGAAAGTTAAATAGATGGTTCCTTCTTTTAGTTCCCACACTATATAGGTTGATGAGGTTCCTTTAGTGAATGGTTGATGGAATATGGTTCTTGTTCAAATTTCCCACAATGATTTTATATATGTGTTATCAATAGTAAATGGTTGATGATATTGCTTTTGTACTTTCATTAAGTCCTATGAAACACAAATTACTATGTAAGGTCTAAGGGGAAAATGTTAGGAATTGTTATCCCTCTCATCAATTTGAGTTAATGTTATAAATTAAATAATTACATGAGTAATAGTTCAATAGTTTTTATTTGGGTTAGTTAGTAGAATATATTAGTTGGTTATGATATTATTGTGAGTTACTACAATATTACACATATAGGTTAGTTGTTAATAACATATGAGAGATTATAGGTTACTAAATATTTCATAAGGATAAAAAGAGTTAATTGTGGAGATATGAATATCCATCATTATAGGGAGACTTTCCTATATATGGGTGTAATGCCCAAATGAATATGTAGAGTGGAATATAATATTAGTACTGTGTTCAAAATTTTTAATATGTGATTGGCTCTTCCACTTCCTAACATCCCCTTTTTCAAATAAAGAAAAGAATAATTTAATAATAATGTTTTAAGTTATTCCCAAATAACACTTTATTATAGTAACTTAAAAGGGACACTTAAATCATTATTGTTAATTGAGTGGGGTAAAAAAATGTAGATTAATTAAAATTCCAAATAAAAAAGTAGTTATTATTATGAGGAGGAAAAATATGAATATTAAATTAAAAATTAATTATAATTACTTTAGGGTTAGGATGGATTGGCAAAAGTGAATTTTATAAAAGGAAAATAGGGGAAATGATTTTCATTATTATTAATCATTCACTTTGTCAAATTCATGATTGAATCTAGGATTATATCAACCTCTACTTGAGGATGAAAACCTTCATTACAATTGGATTATAAGATAAAACCCCTCCATTATATTGAGGTAACTCCACATGGGGGTTACAATTACTTCACATAGTTTGGTTATATCCAAAGAATTATAAATCAAGATTTAATCAAGGGTTTTAGTAGAAAATCCCAACTATCACAAGATAAGACTACAATATTGTCAGGGGCTTACCCTTATTAGCTTATGCCACTGTAACAACACCTAGTTTAGTTGGTGTCACCCCTTTTTGACTATGTTTCATTCCCTACCAGTGACAAAACATCCTAGGGGTAGATCATACCATTTGGGGTCAAGTTTATGGGGATTTGGTCAAGATTGTAGGGGTTTGGTCTTAGTGAAATAGGAAAAGATTTATATAAACAAGAAGCAAATCATGGGTCCTAACCAAGCTATAGTACCAACTAAGGACAAAAATTTAGGGTTTGGTGAAGAGAAGTCACCGTGAGAGTTATTATATCTACCCGTACAAGAGATTGTAGGGATGATGAAGGTATGCTTATGTGGTTTTCTTGATTTTAAAGTAGTATTAGGGTTGAGGATTTTATCCCATAATTAATGACCTCTTTAATTATTTTTTAGCATATTTTATGATTTCCTTTATCTGAAATTAATAATAAACCATGGGTTATTTATATTTGATGTTGCATGTAGAATTTTTTGGTCAATTGAATTAATAGTATTTAAAAAATAAAATAAAAATGTCTAGAATTTAGTATTTTATTTGAGAGGGATATTTAAGTACTATTAGAGCATTGATATTGATAGTCTATAGGTTTAAAAGCTAAAATTTGAGTGTAGATCCACAATACACCCATGAGTTAAAGGGAAATTAGGAGAGAGAATATGGATTGGTGACCTAAGTTATTACCAAAGGAAGAATACAAATCATATCTAAGGTGTGTTGATGTAAATTTAGAAAGAGTAGCAAAAATCTAGGGACTGTCTTGAAGAAATTAATAAAAATGCAAGACAAGAAGTATAGACAAAGAGTTAAGATTTTAAGAACTAATGTTTGTAGTGGTTTTCTATCATCTATAAAGCCCTAGATTAATTTAGAAGAATGTGAAAGAAAGATATTATTCAAGAGGCATGGTTAGAAGAGAAGTGTGATAGAGATGAGGTCACTGAGCCTAAAAATTTCACAAAGGGGCAAAAGTAATTTAAAATGCAAGTCAAAGGTAAGGAGATCTTATCTAAAAAGGAACCAAAGAATGTGGTTGAAAATAAACTAACCACATTACCAAAAATCCCAAAGGATGTAATGAAGACTCAAAAAGGGAGTGATGAGTGGATAAGAAGAGATAATAAAGCTAAGTTGATAGCCACTCAAGTAAAAAAACATCTACAAAAAATTAAGGGAAAGAATTCTCCAATTATGATGGAGGAGCATGAGAAAGAAGAAAATCTAGTCACAATAAATTGTAGAGATCAATGAAGATCAACATGAATTTGACATATAAATAGAAGCTATAATTAATCTATAAGGAAATATTGTGGAGGAACATAAAAATGTGGATAAGGTGGTTTTGGATTCACTAATATTTATGCTATAGATTCATGTCACACGTATATGATCACAATGAATGAATGTCATGAAGCTAAAATGACATGCATAGAGGCAATTAAAGAAATAACTAAGTCTTCAAAATTATTAACTCTTAATACAAATAATGATTCATATGAAGATCAAATCAAAGTAGTACAATAGAAGTAGAATGAAGAGATAATTTTCCATAAAGAAAGGCTTCTAGAAAATCTATAGGTTGTAGATATAGATTTGGGCACAATTGAGAAAGATTTACATGGAATTGAAGATCAACAAACAAAACAACTTCAGATGCTCACATTTGGATGAGAATTAGAAAGAATATTTTGAGATCCTAGTATTTATAGGATGGTTTAGGCATTGCTTAAGGATAGGTGATCTTTCTTAAGGGTGGACTGTCATTTCCCTTTTTTCCTATAACGTGAAAAATAATAAAGTTAATTTTCTAAGTTATCTAAGTGAATTACATTTTATTTTATTAAAAAGTGGTAATTTGATATTAATTTATTATAATTAGAAATAAAAGAAAAGGGAAAACTAAAAATAAAAAGTCTGATTTATTAAAGTAAAGTAAGAGGCCAAATTGGGAAAAAGGGATATAAAAGGTTATAAAAGAGGGTCTTTGGGGTCATTTGGGATGATCTTGGTTATTAAATTTATTTTGAGTTTAGGCATTTACTTACAACTTTTGTATTTGAGGAAAAAAACCCTCCATTACATTCAGATCTAGAGGAAGAAAACCCTCTAGGTTTCTATTGGAGATTAGAGGAAGGAACCCCTCCCATCCCATCATTGGTGTTTTCATACAGAGATCAAAATTGGGCAAATAATCAGGATATTTTTAGAATTTGTGTTGGCTGAAGCTATTGATCAATTGAAAAATTTATGTGAAGGAGTTATTGGATTAATGAAGAAGAGTTTTTCACTAACCAGAGCTGAAAGTGTTATCAAGTTTTAGAATTTTTGGTAGGGATCACTAGCTCAATATAAATCAAAATTTATACCATTCAAGGGTCACTCTACCCCTTTAGCTATAATTATAGTACAAATAAAAACTTGTGGGACTTTTGTGCAACCCTTAGACTACTATCACTACCGTAATTGGGTTTTTTTACTATTTTAGCTAAAATTATTGCCTTAAGATCCATCACCCAATTCTACCAGTCATCATTCTCCTTCTTAATTTGTGTAACTATAATCCATGCTGCTATATCATCAATTGACTATTAAAATTAGACTATAAGGGATTTTTTAATGAAAAAAATTATTCTTACATATTGGAGTTTGGTTGATATATAGTTTTTAGTTATCAACAATTTTAATATTTTTTTATGTTATAATTGACTAGAATAAAGATTTTAATTTGGGATTCCATTATTCTAAGTTGCATGTGCTAGTATAGTTTGTAAATGTGAATTTCTAGAATAAATTAAAACTATCCAGAATTCAATATTTTGTTTGAAAATTCAGTATTTTCTTTGAGAGAGATACTTAAGTGGTATCATAACATTGATCTTGCCAGCCTACAAAGTTGAAAGGTAACATTTGAGTGTAGATTCAAAATGGACACATGAGTGAAAGGGAACTTAGGAGAGAGAACATGGATTGTCATCTTAAGTTATTATAGATAATAGAGAAAGAGAAATAAAAATATAGGGATAATCTTAAATAAATCAATATAAAATTAAGACAAGAAGTATAAACAAAAGGCTAATATTTTAGGAACTAGCTTTTGAAGCAGTTTTCTATCAGTTAATAAAGCCCTAGATTCATTTAGAAAAACTAAAAGAATTATCCTATTTAAAAGGCATGGTTAGAAGAGCAGTGTGACAGAGATGAGGTCAATTTTTTTTCCTTTGATGAATATGATAATAAGTCTGATATATACACATCTTATAATACCTTTGAAGATTTTTTAGAGGTATACATAGAAAATAAAAATAGGTTGAAGAAGAAAGATGAAAATTCAAAACTTCAAAAGAATCCCAAGGAAGAGATCAAGAAATAAGAAAAGTTAGATTCAAAAGGAGTTAGTGAACAACATTTAAAGGCATCCACCATGCAAGTGGAAAGTGAAGGATATTTAATATAAATAGGTATGACTTGTGATAAAAAATGTTTGTATTAAAAATGTAAAGGAAGAATATGCCAAGTGTTTAATATTGAAGTTGTTACAACCCACAAAACATTACACATTGAATATAGATTATCTAAAATTAAGGATGTTTCAACCTTAGAAGCACTTATCAATATTCCAAGGAATGAAAATTTTGAGTCATTACCATATGAGTTTGATTTTTTGAGTAATTATTGTGATGAGCATGCAAGTAAGGAGAATCTTTTAGTTGATGCCACTAATTCTAAAATTTTAAATTATAAGGATGGCTGTGTAAGGAAAATATTTAAAAATATCCTACCTCTAAAAATGATAAAAAGGAGGTAAACAATTTGATTACAACACAAGGTATGAAAATGAAAGTCATACTTTAGATTTGTTGTCATCATGTAAATTGCTATAAAAATGGAGAGGCTGAAAGACCCAACTTATAGTAAAAGATACAAATATCCTTTTGTTTTAGTTCAAAAAGGTCCATGCATAAAAGTAAGGGATCTTGGTATTTTCAAGATGATTTAGGCATTGCTTGAGGGAAAATAATATTTGGGAAGGGCAGATTATCATGTTCCCTTTTTAAAAAAATAAAAGAATAAATTAATAATAATGTTTTAAGTTGTTATCTAGTGACACTTTATGATAATAACTTAAAATGGATAATTAAGTCACTATTATTAATTGAGTGGGGCCAAAAAAAATAGATTATTTAAAAGGTCAAATAAAAAATAATTATTATTGTGGGGAAAAATGTGAATATTAAATTTAAAAAGTAATTATAATTACTCTAGGGTCAGGGTTAATTGGAAAAAGTGAATTTTATAAAAAGACAAGAGGGGTAATGATTTTAATTGTTATCAATCATTAAATTTTTCAAATTCACTAATGAATCTAGGATTCCTTCAGCTTATGCTAGAAGAGAAAACCCTTCATTATAACCAGATTAGAGGATGAAACCCTGCTAGTCTATTGAGGTAGCTCCACATGGGGATTATAATTAATTCACATAGTTTGATTATATCCAAGAAATTAAAAATCATGATTTAATAAAAGGTTTGAGCATTAAATCCTAACTATTATAGTACTCAAAGATGACATACTATGAAGGGTTTACCCTTATGGTTGGCATCACTATAGTAGTACCTACTTTGGTTAGTGTCATACCCTATTTTAACTATGTTTCACTCCCCAATAAAGATAAACCATCCCAAGGGCATATCATACTGTTTGGGGTCAAGTTTTTAGGGCTTTGGTCAAGATCATGATAATCTAGTCTTAGAATACTAGATAAACAATTTTATCCACACAAAGTAAATCAATGGGTCCTAATCAAGCTGATGTTCCATCCAAGGACAAAAAATTAGGGTTTGGTGGAGAGAAGTCACCTTAGGAGTTATACCTACCTACACAAGAGATCATGGGGCTGATGAAGGTAGGTTTATGTGAATTTATTGATTGCAAAGTAGACTTAGGGTTTTATTCCATAATTAATGACCTATTTAATTATTTTTTAGTATACTCTATGATTTCCATTATCTAAAATTAAGAATAAATTATGGGTTATTTGTATTTAATGTCGCATGTAGTGTTTGGTGTTGAATTAATATATAAGGGTTTTAAAAATAAAATAAAAATATTCAAAATTTAGTATTTTGTTTGAAAGTTTAGTATTTTATTTGAAAATTTAGTATTTTATTTGAGAGGGATATTTAAAAAATAAATCACTCCTCACACAAAATTATCTCTTGAAGGAATTGGAACCTATTATGTCATGTGTTGAATTAGAATTAAGTGCTTCTTCCTCCTATTCTATCGAGAGAAGTTCTAAACACTTGTATAATAGTTTAATAATGGAGGTTCATGGTCTAGGTTATAAACATTAGAAGTGTTTTCATTGCATAATTTACCCTTTGTTATGAATAACACATTGTTTTTTATAGAAGAAAAAGGGACCTATGTATTTCAAAAATTTAATAATTTTTAGCACCCAAATAGAGCCTTAATTGATCATTACTGGTGTGAAAATACCAATGTCTAATCCATCCCAATCAATGAAGTATTCTATAGTATTACTATCAGTTGTATGTTACATTAATGAACCTCACAACTCTTTTGTGTGTAAGAAATAATTAACCCATTGTAATTTAAAAATGTTTACATACCTAATTGTATTTTAGGGTAATAACTATATTTTTGCAAAAATTTCCTTTGCATAGGTTTTTTCCTAAAGTCTCAGTCACAGAGTTTGAGCTAGCATTCTCCTAGAATCCTTTCAAATCATAGGTAAGAATCTCTTTGATTATGGGGCATTTTTATGACTTAGCCCTTTTTCTATGTTTGGGATCCTAAGATAATGAGGAAGTGACACATGTTTCTTATCAGCCTTGTAGTGTTAGAGCTATTAGATCCTGAGATAATGAAGAAGTGCCATATGTTTCCTACTAATCCCATAACATCAAAGTCATAGGAGGCCAAATCAAATGAGGAACCATCACATGTTTCTTTCTAGTCCCATAATATCATAGTTTTTAGAGCTCAAGAGCATGAACCAATGAGGAAGCATCACATGTTTCCTTTCAGTCTCATGGCATCAAAGTTGTTAGAGCCTAGGGAGCTTTAAGCCAATTAAGAAGCACCAAATATTTCCTGCCAATATTATGGCATCAAATTTGTCAGAGCCTTAAGATCCTGAGTGAGTAGAAATAAGTCACATGTATGTTCATATACTCAGATGGTAAAAAGTCTGAGAAATCCCTAAGAAAGGTAGAATAGAGTATAGATCAAGACTCCTAATCTAATGATAAAATTCCATGTGTACATAATACATCCATGTGACCAATAGAGTATGCAAAGATATTAAGACATAGGGATCCCTATTATGTCTAGTTAACATATTACTCATCAAGCCCACTAATCCTACATTGAGACATGGATAGCCTTAGAATCATTTATAATGTCATGAAGACTAGATAGGTGCATGATATCCACTATCCTTGTATTTATTAACTTAGATAAGGGAAGATTGTGATTTGAGAACTCAAGGAGTACCATTTCCATCAACCAAATATCAATGGCATTAGTTTTCAAAAAATCACATTAATGTTAAATTAGGAAATGACTAACCTATACTTGCATCATCAACTTAGAGCTTAATTATCAAGATGTGATCCTAGTAAAACCATTACTATGGAAGATACATTAGAGATCTATAATGTCCCATCGAGATCAACTTTACCTTTATCTTTTGTATATGCACTCAAATCATTTGGAACCCTTTGCATCAAATTCACTCTAGAGCCAATAAAATAACCTATATTAAGGAATTCTACACATTAAATCATAGAATATAACAATAATTTCTTCATCCTCAAACCCTAGACCAGTTTAAGAGTTATAATATATTAATTTCTTGTAAGTCATAACTCAATTCAATTACTATAATGAGATCTTAAAGATAATCAAGGATATTCAAAAACCAAACACAGATGATGAAATCAAATACACAAATGAGATAATTTCTATCAAATTTTTAGGACTACACATAGCTTCAGCCAAGCCTAATGTTTTACTTTGTGCAAACCTATTTGAAAACCTCTTGCACTCCTCTCAACGTAATTAGGATATCATGAGGTCACCAAACACTAGGATCAAAATTGTAGATATTTCTAGGGTTGCATTTAAGTAGTAGTATAACCTCCCAAGGTATAACATGACCTATGATAGAGTTTTTGGATGCTTGAGAAAAAAATTACATCTATTATGTCCTTAGGGATTAGGATGAGGACTTGGATTACTGGGTCAACAAAGAGAACACTGATTTATACACAATCAAAAACTTCAAGGAAGTTACATGCATGACATGCTATTACTCAATCACTTGTATGGGGCAAGTGATATAGTACATGCCAACTCTTACTAGGTTCCCCTTCTTAGTGTCATCTTAAAGGGAGAGGAGGTCCCATATTAGGGATCCTCATCACCTTTAACCTCACCAAATAGGGAAATAGGGTTTGCATAGGTGACATCTTTTACATAATGTTATACATAGTAGATGCCATCTTGGAATTATGGTGTTTTGCATTTATTCAATGGGTGCCAATAGGATCTATGGTGCACACAATGTTATACAGATTCTACATCTGCCATTTTTAAAATTACATTTGGGACATATGTGAGTATTTCTAGCCAGTCATTTATTATCTGATCAACAAGAGGGTCATGTTGAGGCTCTTAGATAAGATCCAAGATTCACTACAACCCATTGTCACCTACAAGTACTATAGGGATAATACCATAATCAAAGTGGAAGGCATTTATGGGGATCTTCTTTTATTACCATACATGGTCCCACATCACCACATAGAGTAGGAGATGCTTACCAGCTCATCCATTATATATCAAACCATTACCTTAGTCAAAAATAAAGGCCATATATTCCTTTTCCCATGATTATATGGTACCAAAAAACAAAAAAAATGACTTCACTACAAGCTATGGCCCAATAAAAGGACTCTTAAAATTTGGGCAAAGTGGATAATAGATAGTGGGATCCTAAAGGCATAATATCAGCCCATATGGGAAAGAACTAGGCAAAGCTCAATATTAATTATCACCATGAGGATCATCCCAATGATGCATTCCACCTCAACCTTTTTAATGACATAGATGTAGTTGCCAAGATTAAGGTGATATATTGTAGATTCTGATTCATGTCTGCATAAGAGTCAAATCAAAGATTACACATAGAATAATATCATTGTTATGTTATATTAAACAATCTATATTTTTTATATTACATTGCTTCATAGGTAAACCTAAATAAATAGTCAAGGGATAACCTATAAACATGGATACTACAATCCATATAAACTCTCGCCTGAATCTTATGTAAACACACAAATACTAAAAACTTATAGATTATTGTTATGTGTAAAAATAATATATTAACAATAATCTAATAACGTAATATTAATAATTATGTTATTTCTAATTAATAATGTCAACACATAATTATAACTTAACATTCACCCCCTTGTGAACATTATTAATCCTATCCTACACCCCCTTAATGTGAGCATGGGGAAAATATACATCTTTAAGAATTGACACAAATAGAATAATATGCCAACGCATACTTTTAGGTCTACATACTACTATCTAAATATTTATACACATGACCATTACTATGTGAAGGAATGAATCCCACATTTCTCCATGTGAATATAACAGATGTGTCACTAGATAATCATCTCCATAAATAAGGTAGTCAAAGGATCTTTGTAGTAAGAAGATTTCTATAGTTAGCTGCCCTCTTATATAACTGTTGGCCACATTCCATTATATCTACACTCTCCCTTTTCTCCTAATATCAGATGTGTTCCAAACAAGTAGGGGAATTAAAAACACACATAACTTAGAAAATTAAAATATCACGAGGAACAAATCCTCATTGTCATCTTTTGCAACCTCTATTAATGTCTACTGCCACCCAAATAAAAAAAACATAGATGGTTTCCACTACCACTGAATAACTATCCTTGGCATTAGTTGATTTATCATTGAGTAAACCACACTAAAAACATTAAAAACCACACCACACATGTGAATAGGAATGTCCTTCTATTCTTATTCAAACATATAATAGAAAAAAGCACACCACACAAAATTTCACCAAAACATTGGTGTGGTCCCATCATTAGTGACTGATGAGAGATCATTAAAAGAACTCCATCCACTTGTACCTCCATCCTCCAATTTTGGTTACTTAGTTGATATAGTCTTGAAGCTCAATTGAGGATAAAACTCTTCCCATAATCTAGATGTCATGTACAAGTGAAAATGCATTTGTAAGACATTTTTTTAACAATTTTCAACAATAATGACTTAATTTTGACTCTTTTGACAACACACTTTAAAAATGACTCTTTTGACATTTTTAATTTTGAAAATATAATTTTGATATACAATAAATACTCTTTATTAAATAAAATGGACTTAATATAAATATTTTTTAAAGACATGACAAATAGATTATGACTTATGAGAAAATAATTTGACAACTTTTAACTCTCATCTCATAAAAATTCTATCAAAACTCCTACTTTAGATGGACAAGAACCTTTGTAAAATAACCTATTGAAAAATAAATAAAAGGACCAAATAAATGATTTATTAACTATAATCATTAAAACATTATGAATCATGACTCAAAATGATTTGACACACAAAATGACTAGTTAGGACTGACTTAATACTATAGACTGATAATAATAACTAAATGGATTCAAACTATAAATAAACTCACATTACTTAAAATCATCGATTAATATTATACAATGACTTTTTGACTATACAAATAACATGATACAACTAATCATTTGACCACAAGTTTATCATAACTTACAACAAACTTGATGAAAATGTGTCAATATTTGTGGATGGATGCATTATGCATTATATACCAGTCTACTGTATATTTGCATCATGCATATTATTAGAGAAAGGATCTTGTATTTGATAGAATGAAATCATAATAGATATTTACATCTAAGATTATCATTGAGAGGGAGATCTATTATGTGAGTTTTGCAAAAAATCCAAGCTAGAGAGAATTGTTGAACTGATTTGGAGGTCAACATGCATTGGAGAGGAATATCTCAATGCTACGTTTATCCAAAGTAGATAAATCAAGAAGTTCTAATAAAAATATGATCACATTGAAGACTATAGATGATAATGGCATGATACTATATCAAACTAGAGCACCATGAACAATAGAAAATATATATACCTTAGTTGTGTTGGTGTGAATAGGATGAGTACTGTGAAATCCTTGGCTAGAGCTATGCCTATTGTTATGAAAAACCAATGTTAAAAAAATGTGGTTCCAAGCAATTATGCCCTTCAAATACAAAGGATATTCAAAAATTGATATGCTTTGCTCAAAAAATTACTTCCAAATATTCACTTAATTTGATGCACTATATGAATGCTATTGGTAGACAAAAAAACAACTTATAATAAAAATGAAACCATATACAATCATTGTAAAATCCTTACAAGATCATACAGGGATGTATGTCTTAGAGAATATGTGCATATCAAGCTAATTACTCATCTTTCCCAAAGAAATATAGACTAAAACTTTACCTAGGTCTACAATAAAAAATAAAAAAAAATAGAAACATTGAGTTTTTGGATCAAAGATCCTAAAAAATCTAATGATTGGCATAGATAATTCCAACAAAGTTGGACTACATCCTTGAAAGAGGAAATACTCTCATTTGGATACCACTTGCTTTGATATCAGATGTAGATTCTAGTTCAGGTCTACATAAGAGTTGAATCAAATATTACAAATAGAATAATATCACTAATATATTATATTACACACTTTTAATTTTTTCTATTACATTTATTTGTAGGTAAACCCAAATAAATAGGCAAGGGATAGCCTGTAAATAGGGATACTACAATCCCTACAAAATCTCACCTAAATCTTTCATAAACACAAAAATACTAACTTATATATTATTGTTATGTGTAACAATAATATATTAACAATAATCTAATAATGTAATATTAATAATTAAATTATTTCTAATTAATAATGTGAACACACAACTATATCTTAACATGCACCCCCTAAAGGCTCAAGCTCTTGCTCAACCTATTTTGGAGGAGTGACCTATTATTCCACCTTAAGTACCTACATAATTAACTATTGAGGTCTTGGAAAATATGAAGAGACTTTCTAGGCATATCCTATAGGGAGTCCCAATAAGTATCACTCCATCAACTTTAGAATATACTACACTTGCACCACCTCCTTAGGTAAGCTAACCATAGGTTTCCCATACTCTTCTTTTTGATAGAAATATTGATTCTAACCCAACTATGGACTAGTTGGTAGCTCCATCAGGTTTATCAATCTTGGAAACCTACCCTTGTTATGCCTTCCCTAACTCAGGTGATCCCAACTACCAAATTCCTTTCTACTCTTTTGGTTTCGACCTTCCTTGACATGCCCAATACCCATGTCCCCGTAGTTTAGCCAACAACCCAATTGTGGCCCTCATGTATACCACTGTCATGGTTTTTTCCCTCCATGACCATTGATTTGGTCTCACATGTTAGCTTGACCCCTAGTAAAACTTAGCTTCCTAGTGCCCACATGTTCTTGATGACCTCAACAAATGTAATTACCATTGTATTATTGACCCATCCAAGTGTCTTAAATAATTTAATGGATCCCATTACCTCTAGTGACCCCATTTTCATAGTTGTTATGGCTTCCACCCAATCATTGGGCTCAAGAATTTCCTTTCATCTCCCATAAGCTTCATCAATGGATGCTTTTAATACTACTACTTCATCACCCACACCATAGATGAACCTGTGCAAGAGACCAAAGAAGTAACAAAAAGTGATTGCTCTTAGGCATCTTATACCTCCTCTTGTATCATATACAACTCTTTCCTTCTCCCTCTATCCATCACTCTTGACCCCTAAATATTTGTCTTTAACCAACCAATTTCCTTGTTTACTTTGAATACCTATCTCCTTAGCACTATTGACCCCTAAATATCCATGACCCCAGATAATGGTGGTCTCACATGTTCCCTTGGGACTCTTTCATAATTTTTTCCTTTGCTCCCATGTTATCCCTTCCATCCTTATTTCCACTTACCCCTCCATCTTCCATCCCATTCCTTATTCCCCCTCCACTCTTGCATCCTTCATCCTTTCCTCCTCCTTCTACTTTAGCTACTAACACCCCTCTTATATCATCTTACACCACCCTAGGGACCTCAAATATATAGGCATGGATTGGGCCCATTGGATCTTCAAGCACATAGAGACTAGAGATGGTCTACCATGGGGCCTAAATGTCCAATTATAGTTTAATAAGAAATTAGGGAGCATAAAAATGGTGCTCACATAGACTTTTTAATTAGGGAGGAAACCTTATGGTGTGGAGGAATAAACAAGATATATTTTCCCTCACCAAAGTAAGGACTCCAAGTGGAGAAGAGAAGCTAGTTGAGGACCTAATATCAATGCTCTGGGCCACTAATGAGATCTCTAAGAAGTTGATGGAGGATCTTAAGGAGCAAGTTAAGAATCTTGAGTCCCAAGTGAGGAGTACATTATTTGTGAGCCTAATTATCAAAGTATAAGAAACACTTACATAGTATCTTTGAGGAGTAAACTCTTGGTGAAGTATCTTAAGATCTCTTTGAAAGTAACTAGTGTCTCCAAAGAGCCCAAACCTACTTGGATGGTATCATTTATGTGTACAAGTACAAGAATATAGTTGCCATGATTCAAAAGGGGATGTTATCAGAGTAGAATTTGATACTCTTCATGAACTTAAAATTTATATTATAATTTTATAGGGGGAATGAGAACATACATTGAATATTGGTTGAGAAATTCCCAAGATACCATTGCCCCCCTAGAGAAGAGCAAAGATTATATCCTTGCTTACTTCAATAAAATTAACATCACTATTATCTTTCACCCAAATGGTACTTTTCTTGAGTGGGATGAATTTAGGGTCCACTTGGCACACTTTGATGAAGCTATGATGAGAAAGGTGGAAAGATCCAAATCTATCTTAGAGCTTGCCACCTAGTCTACAATGATCATGAGCTAGGTTGTTAATGTAAAGGTATCATTGGAGGCTCCTCTCATGGCATATAAAAAGATGTTGACTCAAGTATAATTACTCTTTTGAGAGCCACATTTAAACATATAGAAGCTCAATCAAGAAACAAACCTTGTAGACCAATAATTGGTAACATAGCAAGGTGCTCAGAAGCAACTAAGAAGTGATCCACCATTGAGATAAAGTTGACTCTCTCTATATTCTTGAGTTGATTCTGCACCAACATGTCACCATCCTTTTTCTTCTCTACTTTGCTTATTCTAGGAATCTTTATGGTTAATTATTTGTTGTAACTACTTTTGGCCGTGATGGATAAGAGTGGGAACTTGTGCTACTAGGAGGTGGGTCCCATATCTATTATATATATGTTGTTGTGAAGCTCTTTTGTGGGGATCAAATTTTTTGTAATTGAACACTAAATATTAATATGAGTTCTTGTCTTTCTCCTCATAGGGTTTCTATTTTCATGAATGTCTTCCAATTTATCAAATTTAATGAATATATTAGTATTAAGGAACTAAAGCATGTGTTTTTTATAGGTGTATACAATGATCAGAATGAGCCTTGAGCTATTTTTGCCTATTCATTAAATTATTTTATTTTATTTTATTTAAACTCGTATAGGCATGTGTGTGTTTATAAATAAATGTCATGTATGGTTATTCATAAATGTATTTTGGAATTAAGCATTCACTACTCTCTTTTGATCTCCTTACCTATGTGATTAAAGACCAATATTTTGTGAACTTTGACATACAATGGTAAAATTGTAGTTGGGCACATCCTCGATTCTTAAGCATTGGTATCATTTATGACCTAGAGAGATTCCTTTTATACCTTACCTTCCTCTTTTGATGTTTGTTTATTATTCAATGATCCTTTCCCTTTTATTTAGAAATTGTGAAATGAAATGAAGTAGGGCTTGGGTGGTAAATTTATTACAACTAGTTTAGTTAGTAGTGAAGAAGTTATCTTTGAGAAAATAGGAATTAGATCTCTAGTGGTAGAATTTTATCTCTTGGAGATATATTATAATTAGGCTATTTAATGGAGTCCAATACCTACAGCATGTGCCCTAGATTGTCTCAAAAGGAATCCTAAAATGAGAGGATGAAATTCCATAATTATTCTCTGAGCTCATTCAGTGCATCCAATTAAAAATGTGTATTTGGGATAACAATATCTTGGAACAAATAATAAGATCCAATATAAATGACAATCCCTTAGCCTTCAATATTTTATCACATTGATGATTAACATGGAGTCCCCTTTGACACTTAATTTTTTGACCCCCAATTTTTTGTAAATTTAAATCCTTTAACTATAATAATAACATCTACATGGTTTTTTGTAGCCTTGCTAAGAGTAAGAGATAATGTGATATTACACAAACCTAAGGGCATTGTATAATGCCACCAGCCCTTGCTAGCCTTGGGTTATTATAGGAGGCTCCATCAAAATTGAGATTTTAAAATACAAAAAGGAGGGTTGCTTTGGGGGGTTGTTGCATCCTACCAGTGATTGATCAAGCCTATAATTACTAACCCCATTATTAGGGGATTCATTGGCATATTTGTTAATAAACCTATGGTTTTCCTCTAAAATTTATAGCCAAATCAATAGATAGGAGAGTATCAAAACTAGATATTTCTTGGGAATAGAGTCATACCTATAGTATAGTGTCTAATGTTTTTATTCATAGAATTTATTAATATAATTATTTTTGCCCATAATGTTTGTTGAGATGCAACATGGACCCTCAACATGTTGTATATAGCTCACTTTACCCTTATTTTGGTCATTTTATGTGGATGGTTTCCATTGTAAAAGTTGTTTTTTTACTCCAGTAAAAAAACTTTATTTCAACCTAAAGGCCTACCACATATACTGATCAATCCCTAACTTAACTAACTTGAGAATTATTCTCACTCTCCATATTCTGATGAAAATTAATTTTTAAATACTTAATTGACCATAATTCTATTTGTATCCTTCATATTATTTTTAAACCTATAATAAGTGGCATTAAACATCTTATTAAAACTATCCACTACCACCCAATTTAATCATTATGTCTAACTATTTGAGGATGGCATGTAAAGTTCCCATGCAAATGATCCCCCATTATTTTTTTTGAACTAGGAATGACATTTAATTATCTCTTTACTAACTCAACATCTCCCTTAAGTATTTATACAACAAAGATATATCCTTTTTATATTTCTCCAATATATATCTTTTCTGGTAACTCTATAAGTTACCATTGAATCTTTCTCTTAGACATGTCTAAATTTTCCTCTTAAATTTCCTTACAATATTAAATCTAATAAGAATACACCATATAAATCCTCAATAATGGATCTACTACAAAATTTTATTTCATAGCTTTATATTTTACCTTTGGCCTATATTCATAAAAAATTCAAAGGTCATTACCTAACATTATTGTCTACACCCTAGTTCTTCTTTTGTAGGGACACCATAACAACCTATGATCTCTAACAAATTTAGTTTCATTATTGTTAATATCATGCTTTAAAATGATAATTGAATGAGCAAAAACCAATAATTATCAATCACAAGATAACTCTAATCCATGCCCATCACTCTGTACTTTCATAGACACCCTTCTTTCATTTCTCTAAAAGTTATTGATGTTGTTCCAATTAGAATACCAATAGAATTAGTATAAATAATAATCATTTTTAAGGGGTCAAGAAGAGAGTTTTGATGCCTCAGTCAACATTGTCTTGAGTAGAGGAAAACAAAGCTTTATGCCTTGACTCCACACCCTCTCTTTCTATCTTTTTTGATATTTTTTCAATGTTGTTTCAATATGGGAGAAGTTTTCCATAGATCTTACCTATAACTCTTCCATATAATCTTGTTAGTGCTAGGAGGCTTCTCAATCTAGGTTTTTGATATGGATATCAGTACAAAAAAATACATGGATACATGTTTTTTTTTCTTTTTTGGGAAGTGGAATGGCTGGGGGTTTGGATATATTTTGGATACGGCCATACAAAAAAATATATAAAAAATTAAAAATATAAAAATATAATTATATAATCAAAATTAACCACATATATATGTAATATGTATATAGGAAATAAAATAAGTTAAATAATCATAAAAAATACTCATAATTCAATGCTAAATATCATAATCTTCAATGGTTGAACTTATATTAGTTTTATAATAGGTACATAATGTAAATGTTACAATGTAAACTAAGGTAGTTAGTGGATAGAAGTGTTATCATGAGTATGAGCTTCTAATTTTCCTTGCTCACACATTTTAATTCAGTCACAACATGTGTAAACAATTTATTTGTGAGATATGAACACACATTTTATTTTTTATGAGCCATTAAATATGGAGTTAATGTGGTCAGTATGTGTACCTTTTTCTTGAGTTGGTCAATGTTATCTGTGTATACACATAATATTTTTAAAACTTTATTAATTATTGATACTTTCCATCTTGCAAGAACCTATTGAGTCTCAATCTCTCTGAGTGTACGCCTTAAAGGGTACACTAGGAAAGAGGTGGGTAGACCATTAATTCTTTGTAGGATTGTTTTACCCTTACTACCACTTATTATCAAGACAACCATCTCCTAGAAACACTTCCCTTATCTTTGATTCCTATTTTTCACCCCCTCTAGTCATTTTCTACCTTCATTAGCCCTTCCCTAGCTTAAAATCCTTTTTGATGGTTTATGTTACACTGTCAAGCCCATAGATATTGTACTCAAATTGATAAAACTTATTTAGGGTCTAGGTCAGCCCTTGGTAGACCTATACTAGGACCTAATTTTTTTTGTTAATAATGATACAAGATCATTTGGGTTGACCTTGCTAGCCTAAATTTTTATAAAGGATTAGGGTTAGATTACACTATATAAACACATTCATTTTGCCATTTATTAGAGACAATAAGGGTTAATAATTCATTTATGATTCTTTAAAATCTAGTCTTCCACCATTCTACTTGAGGAGTCTTAGCTTAGGGTTTCTACTTAAAGAAGAATCTTGTCTTGTGGAAAAGTCTTGTATGCTTTGGCCTTTCTTAGTGATCTTTAAAAATGACAACCTCTTGTGAAGCACCTTTGGCCAAGGGAGAGATTGAGTCTTGATGGGTTAGTATTCAAGAAAAGTATCTCTAACTTTTCTCCTCTCTTTAGTAGATAGAAGTAACATAAGTAATGGATTTTGAATATATTGCTCTTTCCATGCATTAGGGTCTTACCTATACATAACTTAATTAGGATTATCTTATGCATGTTTAATTTAATGTTTACTAACCCAATTTTATGCCACAAACTTTGGTGATCACTAGATTAGACTCTTACTTTCCTTGTTATTAGTTTAGTGAATATGAAAACATAGGACCTAGTTAGGGTTATTATATAATTTTTCTTGACTAGAGGCTTTGGAACCCTTCCTAGTGATATTATTGTTATAAAATATCCCTTGGCTATGTTTGGTAGATCCATCTTGGTCATGACCCTAAATATTTAATGTATCCATAATTGAAAGTGTAATTAGGCTTTATCTTCTCTGAGATATGATTAATTTATAGATCTACATTTACCATTGCATACATTTTGGTGAACCCAATGTGAATCTAACCCTTGAAATTTTTATTTCATGATATCATTTTTATCATTTTATTAGTTTTTTCCATATTTATAGTACTATATCAAAACATTTGGTATAGTTATAAATTTTTGTGTAGGTTTAACACATAATCACTATAAAATAACTTTATTCTATTTATGCAATGCCTTCATCAGCTATATGTTATTGGATCAAATAGGTCAACATAGTACTCTTATCTAGTTCCAAATTATCATACACTATCAAACAAGTCAAATTTTTCATCTAATTTTTTTTATAGCATACATGTCAGTAAACATTATCAAACATGTCAACCTTGTTCTTTGTTCTTCAACATATAGGGTTTTGCAGAACTTGGTCAAACTAGTTGACTTAGTTTATAGAAATTGAAAGAAACATTTAAGGTACTTCATAAAATTTGAAATATTAACCATACTCAAGCCCAATAAGGTTACTCTCTTTCCCCTCTTTATCATTTTAGTAATTTTTTTAGTTCTATTTTTCATAAGTTAGCAGTCTTCAAAATTGTAACCCCATAGTTAACTAGGTCAACCCAGTCAACTTAGTTCTATAGTCTATCTTATGTCTGAGAGACATAGTCAACCTATTTGAATCTATTATTAAATAACTTTCTTCTATAGAATAACAATGACCTAGTCAATCTTTTCTATACTATTTGCATACAGTGTCACCTGAACCAACTTTATACTATTCTCTATCAAGGAATTAACAAATATTTGATATTAATTAATTCACATTTCATTTTTAGCTATTTGCATGCTTAGAGTAACTCACATAATATAAATAGGTAGTTTTTCAAATTACCATTCTAGTTACACTATTTTACTCTTTTGTACACACTACTAAATCAGATAACAATGCATTTAAACATTTGTCTTCCCAAGGCCTATCTACTTGGATTTCATCACCAAGGGGGAAGTCAACTTGGTTTTATGGCCAAGTATAAATACATGGTTAATAGTATATATTGGAAAAGCACCTGATACCCTTATCGCTATGGTATTGTGAAGTGAGGGGGTAAGGCCAAATACAAAGCTATTACAATTTCAAATATAGATCCCTTTTATCCCAAATGTCTTAAAACCATCCATAGATTACCTTTTTAGGTCCCTATTTTTGCCAAATTTATTATAAATTTTAAATCAACACTTTATAATAATATAATAACACTTAGGATGACCACTTAGTTATCATTTAGTTTTCAATTGATTGTTTTCTCTCTAATCTTTAGGTATTATATTATAAAAACTTGTAATGGCTAGCATTGGTGCAAGGTTTTGTCTTGTGTGCCCTAATTGGATCACTCACATTGATCCAATTATTTATGTGTTTAATTTCATTTCTTGATTCATATCTTTTTGTAAAACCTTTTCCCCTATTTTAGAACATTGTCATTTTGATTGATATAGTCTCTTACAGACTGTATCTTTCTTCTTGCCTATAATACATAGTTAACTAGCATGATTGTGTCTCTTATCTTTCTATTCTACCTTTTTTCTAGTAGCACATAGTTGAACCATATGACTCTATACTCTTCTCAACCTATGTATTCTTAATAATCTATTGAATAATCAACTTTGTACCTATTGACTAACCTTGTTCTTCTATCTGAGTGATTTAGTTCTCTATCTGGCCAAATCTATCCTTCATATCTCTTTTTTCTTGCTTAAAATATTGTTCCTTTCATCAAGCATCATGAAATACCCTATTAGAATCTTCTTGTAAAAATTTAATCCATTTAGACATTATATGGGGTATTCTTTTCTCCCTTTATTTACCTCCCAAGATAACCCTCACTCTTGGAGAACTTCTTCCATTCATCTATAAATTATAACATGGTTCAAATCATGACTCAAGATGAAGTAGGTGAATAGGATAATTTTTATACCTATAAATATAATTCATATCTTTAAGAATATCAACACAATGTGGTAGTGATTGACACAAGTCTATCCAACAGCCCCCCTAATACCAATTTAGGGAGTCCTCCTAGAAACACCAACCCACCAATTGATATAAATCAATTTTTTTCACAAATCATGAAACAAATGAACATAATGAAAATATTTAAAACCTCCAAAATGATGTAATTAAAACATCATTTGATAAATATATCTAATCAACCTCTAGATTTAATCCCTCAAACTAACAAAAAATTTATTCCTCCACCGCTTAGAGATGCCACATGAAATATTATTCCCCAACCTATCATAAATAAAAAGATGATTCAAAACATCTAAAATGATCCCTTAGCTCCTTTCATTATTTCCATTAATATTGGTAACATATATCCAACTATCAAGTATGATGGGACTAAATACTTTGCATCTTTTTTTAAGGCATTTGTCAATCCTTACAAAGAATGGATCAAAACTAATACTTTTTACACAACTAAACTTCTAGTTAAAACCTTAATTGGTAATGTATTGTAATGGTACAACCAACTTCCCCAACATTCCATTTGACAATTAGAGGATTTAGTCAATTCTTTAGTTAAATAATTTCAACATAATGATATTACCAAAAAATGCCTTAGCCATTTCATCAATGTTAAGCAATAATCCCATTGAATCAGCTCATGAATTTATCAAATGATGGAAATATTTATACAACAAGGCTGACCATAACATGTTTGATGATAATCTATTTAAAATATTTATAACTACTTTAACTCCTCTTCAATATAAGGTTCGAACCTTTCCCCCTCATATGCTTAATGAAGCTCTTGACCAAGCCAAGAACCAAGACTTATTAATGAAAAAATTTGAACCTAATACCAAATTCATTAAGGTATATCTTCAAACTTATACCAATATAATCACTGGAAATACTCCTCAAACCAAACCAGAAGTTACCAAGGCCTACAATCTTGCATCTTCTCATATACCCTTAACTATGTAACAAATGAAATAATGCTTAACACCCTCTAAACCATTTATTTATCCCAATAATATTCCTAAATGTTACAAACCTAATCAATTTGATTGGTTCCACACCAACATTGGTCATTCCCATGAAACCTATAGAGGTCTTACCAAATTTTTTGTCTCCTACATGCTTGGTTATTCCTTCAATCATGAAGACAAGATCAACCTCCGTCATCAAGAGTAGAAAACCACTTATAAAAAATGACAAACTCCTAAAGCTGATTCTTCTAATAACCAATTTTTTTTTCACATCTAAGCTCAACAGGCTACCAAGTATGTTCTTTTATTGATGTCAACTATGACCAATATTATAAAAATTATCAATATGTTAATGTAGACAAGGTTAATTATTAACATAAATAGCTCACAAAGATCTTGTCACTAAACCTAAGGTACAAACATTAGAAGAGTAACTTATCAAAGATGCTACAACCACTAATCTAGCTTTGGAAGCTATAAGGAACCATCTTTTTCTTTTGAACCACCAACCATTTCCATTCCTTCAAAATCCACATTACCTTCTAAACCTTGCATTAGTTATTCTTATAAATCCCATTGGAAATTATTAGAAGAGCTTAACTCCATCCCTTGTAAGATTCCTTTTATGGAGTTAGTTTACATCTCCCATTATCATCACAAGTTATTCATGTAATAATTTCAAGAAATTGAAGACCCATATTCTATATAAGAAGAACCACCCTCTCCTGAGCCTCAATATACCAACATGCATACCATTGAATCCATCTATCCTTCCTCTTAATGTTCTATTAAATTACTTAAAGAAGACATGATTAATGATGAGATCCTCTTTTGCACTAATGATCCACCTCTATTCATTAAAATAGCCATTAATACCACCCTTACTCATAAATTTTTAGTCGATGAAGGGTCTGGTATTGATGTGAAATATTTTTAGATCATCCAAAAACATGGCTATAATAAAGATCATCTCAAGAAAACTTGCCTAACATGTCATGGATTTAATAAAATTAATCAAAATCCACTTGATTGTATTTGGCTCCCTCTTATAATTAGACCTAAGATTTTTAAAACTACGTTGATTGTCTTTGATTTAACCCTATCTTAAAACATACTCCTAGGATGAACATGGACTCATAGAATGAGGGCTATCACCTCTTTTAGTATCCAATGTATCAAGTTCCTACATAATGGAAAAATGTATAAATATGAGGTTGATCCCAACCCTTAGAGTATTCAACTTCCCAATCCTAAATTTCAATATTGCATTCCTACCATTCCAATAATCAATAGTACTCCCTTACCTAAATTTATCAACATCAATCTAGACTTATATGTCACTCTTACTGATTTAGATGATGATAAAATTAATGAATTATAACATACTTGTAACACTACTAAGCTACCTTTTTACATATCAAAGTGGTTTAATCCTTTATTACCTTGTGATTACACCATCCTTCTCATTGACGAGATCACTAATTTACCTCTATTCAATGCTTAGGATAACTCTGACCTAGAAGAAGCCTTAACATACAATGATTATGGAGTGGCCAAATTATTCTAAGATCATTTAATCATGTCTCAACATAAATTCAATGATCTAGGTATTCTCCTTATGAAACTCATCTTGAATCTCAAACATGTATAATTTATCTAACCTATGATGATAACTACATCATAGCCCAAGCTTAATCCCAAGATTGGATGTTCAATATTATCAAAAAACTTTACCCAAATACATGATTTCAGCCATGGTATTCATACAATTTACACTATCTCTAAGTTAACTCCAGAAGTTCATGTACCTATTGTTAATTCCCCACTTATTGATACCCTGTTATGCCTGTTTTTCATACCCCTTAAAATTTATAAAAATTCATATTCCTATCTACCATAGTGATGACCTAGTCATAAAATCTAAAACTATAGTCGAGGACTTAAGCCAATTAGTAGTAAATTTCTAATTAAATAATATGATGATGATTTGTTTATAAGTTCATATTTATATTAAAGTGATATTGAAAAGCATTTATGGTTGAATGAATAAAATTAGCATAAGTATATATATCACTACTCAATTTTTGTTTTTACTCATGATATTCTAGAATTAATTAGATTGTAGTGATTTATATAGTGTTTTAGTTTAAAAAATATAATGCTTCCTATGGTTTTATCAAAATTAAATGCATTATATTATTTTTTATGATAGTCTTTAGTTATCTACATTTGAAATTTAACTATAAGCTTTATATGGATTCATGATTTTCAGATTAGTCTCATTCACAATTCGATTGTAAGTATAGAATGTTAGAATTATAAGTTGTGAAATGAATAAGTTTTGGTTTATATTGAAACTAAGATATTATATTACTAAGGATTATTAATTATCCTAAGTGGTTTTAAATTTATACACTATCCTATCGTAAATATTCATCGAAGGTGGTGGACCTAATTTGAAGACTCTAAATAGTCATAGGGTGATTATTGATTTTGAAGGTTAATTTGAATTAAACCTATGTTATTGACTTGAGGAATGAAGGTTTTATGGCATAAGATGATTTTTTGATTTCAAAGGTTAGTTTGAAATTAACCCATGTTTTGCTCAATCTTGAGGCTCATGTTAATGTGGTTTGGATGGCAAATTGGTAGTCTTAGTTGGTATGTAGGTGGCAAGTTGATAGGTTGTTTTAATATGAATCATGTGGTAGAGGTTTTAAGATATTGATGAGATAAAATGTGTTTTAAAGAAAATAAATGAGAATTGTACATGCCTTGGTTTATGGAAATTGGTTGTTATTTAGTAAGCAATTTAGTCATAGCTAAATTTGGAAGCCATGTTAAATAAATTAGTAATCAGCTAAAATGCTTGCCTTGATTTGAGAAAGCAAAGACATACATGCACGTAGGCATAGATAGTTAATAGTGTGGACTTTGGTTACAAATAGCTTTATTTTTCATTTAGTTGGTCATTTTTATAAATCTTGCTTGTGGAAGTGACACTTTACTATGATAATCTTGGAAAGTTGCAGATAAAAAACTGCAAATGAGAGGTTATAGGAAATCATAGATAGGTACACCATTTATGAAAATGGATAAATATGAAGAAGATTATTATGGATATTCTACTAGAGATAAATTTTTTATTTAAATCTTCTACATGCCTAATTTTTTTAGTGATAAATAAAGTTGAAAGATTCTAAGTTTATCATGTTATATTATGTATAATTATTTCCATTTTAATTTTGATTTTCAAAGTAAATTTGATGAGGATTATCATTATAAAGCATTAGGTTTTCAAAATGTATGTTAAGAGAATTATGGAGATTATTTTGATAGGATATATTGGTTTTAGGTTTTCTGTTGGTCAATGGTTTGTTACATTGACAATTTTGGTTATATCATTTTGGATTTTGAAGTCATGATGTGATATATGCATAAAGTTTTAGTATATTTCAAGTTTATCATGGCATTATGAAAATGAATATTGGATATTTTTATGAATAGATGACATTCAAATTTTGGGTTTTTAATTTTAATGATTATTTTATTATAGTGGTAACTTTTGATTATATCAGTTTGTATTTTGAAATGATAATTTCATAAATACATGAGGTTATAAAGGGGAATCTATACATATTATTTTTTATGGAAATATGGTGGTTCAAAAGTATTTTTGGGAATTTTGTCGAATAATTTTGATATTTAGAATTATTTACATGCAATAATTATTATTTTCTCAAAAGGTTAATTTTTTGGGTTTTTATCTTTGGAATCAGAAAGTGCACAATAATGAGAAGTGGTTGAAAGTTTAAGGAAAATTGTGATAAGTTATTTTTTGATGTTTCAAAATGATGTTTTAAAAAAAATGACCCTATAAAAAAAACTTATAGTATTGAATGGTTTCTATTGATTTTTAGAGGTTTTAGATTCTTTGTCAGTTTGGAAAATACATGCAGTTTATAATATAATGAATGGAATTTTTGTAAAAAATATTCCTTTAGTAACTTTAAATTGGTTTCGTTGGAGAAATTTGTGTAGTTTACATTTGTGGATAATATACATGTATTGTATATTTATGAATTAACAACAAAATACAAACAAATATGATAGAATACTTTGAAAATAAAATTTTGAGAATATAATTTTATTATTAGGATTTCAAGTTGAAATATTATGATGATATTTGACATAGTCATAAATTTTTAATGTGAATAATTTAGCTTCAGTCAATAGATAGTTGAATGATCACTTTGTTGATAGATGCAAATTTTATATGAGTGGAGGTTTTCTATATTAAAATATAGTTGTTATTTTAGTTTTATAGATGATATATTCATTCTTTTGGTTTAGTCATATAATAATCATATTTTGAATATATTTTAAAATTGTATATAAGATGTGAGGCTAGGACCAAATAGGTTCAAATAGGGATAATGATAATAAAAGATGGGAAAGGAATCACAATTTTAACAATATAAATCAAGAAACACCAAATAGGCAATTTCTTAGAGAGGGTTTTAGGGCTAGATAGTTTGGCCCTAGATATTCTAGTAGAGGAGCCAGAATGTCTATCCATTTTGATGCCACCAACCTAAATTTTGGAATGTGTTGAATGATATAACCTTTAATTCTATAAATCATAGGGGCAATAGAGGCTTTTATGGTGATAGATTTAGATCCAAATCTCATTCTTATAGTAGTTCTTCCCATCAGCTATAGAATATTCCAAACTAATTATCTATTCAATCACCCAACTAAGAAAGAGTTCATGATGTTAATAAACCAACATAGCTGGACAATGAGATAGCCCATGCAAATAATTTTGTGAATCTTGCCTTGCCAACTTATTCTAGTGAACCTACATCACCTCATAAAATACCTATTTAGGCTTGTAGGAAGATCAATCTAGAAAATTCACTTCTTGTCATACATCCAACCACTTCAAAGAAGCATGCAAACAGTTAAGATGAATCATATACTCCTACAAAAATTAGAGTTGTGAAGCAAGTTAAATTGAAAGTAGATGATTTTGAAAGTGATTCAGGAACAAAATTGGTCCAATTTCCTATAGTTGAAATGGAATATAATGAATGCTTGAATGAAAAGGGAAAACCAGTGATTGAAGTTTTGTCTTATTTTGATGACTTTTGATTATCAAAAAGATAAATTTCATCTCAATATTGAACATTTAAGTTGATAATATTTAAGTACATTTCAAATTTTGATACTTTGGTTATAATATTTTGGAAGTACAATAGACTTTTAAATTTTGATATATATAATATGCCTAAGTAATTTTGATTATATGAATTATGAAATTAATATAGATAATAATTACATTTAAATTTGAATTTATCTTATTATTTATTGAAATATGTAATTCTATTTATTATTAATTGATTATAAGGTCTCCATCCATTAGAAAATAATCAATCTATATTCAAATAATTGATCTATTAAGACTTTTAAATCTTAAATAAACCATCAATATTAATTGACTTGTAAAAGTTAATTATTTAAGTTAGCAATTAACTAAGGTTAGTTACAACTTCTTTTCAACCAATTTTGAAGTATAAAATGAGATCAAAGATTCATTTGAAGAGGAAGAAAAACATAGGTATTGAAGACTTATACATTGTAAAGTTAATCATTTATCTCTCTTATATGCAACTTCTTTGAGATAAAATAATTTTTGCAGATAGACTAATGGTACTTTCTCTGATGGTTGAGTATATTGCTTAGGTAACATAGATATATCTAATTTTATATTATCATTTATAATAGATTATCTGAAGTTTATCAAGTTTAACATCTTTTGACAATTACTTCTTGCAGTCTTATGTGCATAGTCTAAGTATTCAACCTAACTAATGATAAATTTTTTGTTGTTTACAACATTTCATTTATCTAATTGATTGTAAATTTTATTTTTTCAAGATATTTTGTAAAGAAGATATTGGTTTCTAAAATAAAATGGATCTATTTTTCTAAGATGACTCTCTTAGTTGAGACTCACATGTTTTGTTTATATTATATTTCATTTTGAATTTGAATTCTAATTTAGTTTAAATCTATTTTATTGGGCCCCTTTTTATGCTACCTAGTGGACCACGCAACTCATCACATCTCAACATATGGAAATCATTGTAAATGATTAATCTTTTGATACCTTTAGTGTCAAATAGAAGAATATTCAAATATCTTACACCAACTAGTAGGCAGATGCTTAGTGCCTAGGTTTGAAGGAGAATATTATCAAATTCTTACACGTGGTAGTTAGAGAGCATGGGTGTTAGAGTAATGGAGCTGATGGCATAACGACCCTAAGAAACAACTCAACACCTAGTGTGCACCCATATGATCTGATATGAAGATATTGCTCTACCTATAAAAATGAGCTTGAACCTAAATAAGGGGGAGGCAACATTAATCAATTGAAGCTCTATAACATTAGTTATAGGATCATACATGCATTTTGGTTTAAAACCAACATGAATACTTTGGAGAATCACCATGTATCACCCAAGCTCACCTATGAGCCACTAAGATTTTAGTAGAACTTAGATGAGTGTGTGATCTACTTCATATAAACTTTACTTTGTGTTAACAAACTTTGAGTTAATAGAAATGGAATTGCATATTTGCTTGTTTGTTGAATCTTTTCATATAGTTTAGCACTTTTGTATGATTATGACTTAAGTTATGTATGAATGATGATATAGTTTTCATTCTTTGAATGTATTATGACATAAAGGTCTATTCTAGGTTGTTAATGGCATTGTTGTGCCATATAGCAGATTTGGCATACCTATAAAATCAACTAAGTATTGAAATTGGCATACATCAAGGCCCTAGTAATCGTACCTAGAGTGCTAAATTGAAGAGTGAGTACCTGAACATGGGCCATTCCCTTAACTTGGCTAAATACCTAAATAAAAATTAACTTTTTATCCCTATGGCTTGCACCTCCTGATCTTATCCAAGATGACACATGTTGATAGACTGTCGAAATCTATTTTGTAATTGACTAAGTCCCATTGAAACTAAGGTTATGCCATGTTTCAACTAGCCCAATGCAGGCCCTGACCCCTTCACTGCTATGCTTTAGGTGAGTGTAAAAGTCTTGTACCTTATGTGAAATTGATGTTAGTATGGTAGTGCACTTAAATGTTATGCTTACACCTAGTTATATCAAGTACATAACTAATTTGAATTTATTGTTAAGAGTATAACTAGGTACATGAGTTGATTGAAGAAACGTTTCTTTAACATGATTTTAGTTTAATATCTAATTCATCTAATTTCTCTCTATTTTATTTAGTTTTAATATAAATAATATTTAAATTACTATTTATTCCTCGTTTTCTTATTTAAGTTAGGTTTCTTAAGTTAGTTTTATTTATTTAGGTAGTTTAGTTTAGTTTATATTAGATTGTTTTAAGATTTATTAATTAGTTGTTGTTTTTTATTTAGTTGGTTGCTATTTTGTTTGTTTATTTTCCTTTGTTTGTTGAGTTATGTTTGTGTCACTTGATTTATTAAATATGTTTTCATAAACTGATTTATATTAACTCTATGTTGATTTTATACTTCTTATTTATCGTCTTTATGTTATTTTAAAGTTATTACAACAAATAAAGATATTACTTTGATAATATATTATATTATTGAATTAGATTTATTTATTTTAAGAGATTATCTTGTTCATAGACCTTTTCTGTCAGATAAGATATATTACATATTTATATCTAAACTAATTCATTTTTTAAATAAATGAATTTTTGAATTATAATGGAATATTTTGTATTCAATAGTCTATTTTTTATTTCTTAGAATATTAAAAAACCCCCTCATGTATTTAGGATCGTATTTGAACCTTTATAGCCTTAACATTAGACTGGTATGATTCTAATTTAAACTTCATGATAGATGAAAGGGTTGATTAGTTGATAGAACAATTTTTATCATCAATAAATTTGGCAACTCCATTAGGGATAGCTTTCATAAATATTATTTATTTGAAGATGTGTTTTCTTCTTGATCATGGTACTTAGAGGATAGCCTCCTATTATCCAACCTAGAATTAATATTGATGATGATTAAGTTGATGTTGCTTTTAATTTAACTCATTATATATGGTATAATCACCCTTATAATATTTAGCATGTCATATAATTCATAAATGAAGAAGAATAAATTTTAGAATTTGATATAAATTGGTATTCTAATCTTACTCGTGAAACTCAAAAAAAGATTTTAGATATTAATAGATGAATTCACGAAGATAGAGCTAGAGTTTTAGCTATTAATCCTAGACCTATAATTCATTTTATTTTTTATTCTCATCTATTTTATGATCTAGATATACCCTTTAAACCTATTAATATAAATATAAAATTAAATCAATCTAATTAGATTCAATAAAATTAACCAACTTAGGTAGAAGAGATTGCTGAAATTTTCAATGGGAGATCAAGTAGAAGAGAGAATACATGATATGATTCAAGGTCTGTAAGAGAATAGAGATAAGGATGATCTCACTGAAGATGACATTGATTCTGAGGCTGAAGAAAAAAAATAAATAGCTTTAAATCCATATATTTCAAGAAATCCACTTAACATTAGAAATCAACCTAGTAAGTTATGATCCCTAAAAGGATTAAATATATTAAAATTTAATAGAGCATCTAGAGAATCTTGAGAATATCATTTAGATTCATGTAATTTAGTTTGTGCTATTTTTGGTATAACAAGAAAAAATATTTGTTTAAAAATTTATGCTCAATTGCTTGAAGGGAAAGCTTATCAACCTTTTGTTAGTTTACTTGTTAAAGTTATCAACACTTAAAAATATATTGAAGATTGGCTAGAATTAAATTTTAGAAAAGCTAAAAAAAATCTAGACCTAGTCAATAATCTTGTAAGTTTTTATCTTGATCTAGGTGAAACCATATACCATTTCATTACCAGATTTACTAAGCTACATCAAAAGATTCCTCATAATCTTAGACCTTCTAAAAAATTATCTAGACTTTAATTTTGTAGTGCTTTACCTTTAAAGTATAATATGACATTAGAGGATAGAGACATTATAGAATATGATAAAACTATAACATTATATATTGAGTATGAAAAGAAACTTAAATGTATTGGGTTTAAATATAAGTCTTCTATAGGTCTAACTTTAGATAATGCAAAATTTTTAAAGGCCATTCAAAGTATAGGAAATGAATTGGTCACTATTGAAAGATAATTAAATGATAAACCTTATTCATCTAATATAAATATTGTTAAAAGTAAAAATAAATAAGTTTCTCATTACTATAATGCATGTGAATTAGATCATGATCCAAATTCATGTATTACTATTTAGAAATTCAAAAAGTTTTTTCAAGAGAAAAATAGTATATTTGTTGATCTAGGAGACAACATAAACATGTGTGCTCTTGATGATGCATCAGAAAATGAAGGTTCTTATGTTGTTAATACTAGATACAAAGATTACAATTCTTCTTAAAATAATAATATAACAAATAATGGATTTTATTCTAAAGATAAAGGTAAAGGAACTCATAATAATTCTTCAATTAATTCATATAATAATTCTTCTCAAAATATTTATTTATCAACTGGTTATAATAATACTGAATATCAACCTTACAAATATAATTTTTTCATAATCTAATGCTAAAAATTATAATATAATTGATGATATATCTACAATTAAATCTAGATTTTCATTATTACAAGTAGCTAACCTTCTAATACAACTTGATAAAATTAATTAAGCTATTAAAAATCCTAAAAATGATGTAGATTTACAAGAAGAAGATAGTAATGAATAAACATATATTTTTACTCAAAGTTATGACCCTCTTGTAGATTATATACCTACTTTTTATGTTTTAGTCAAAATTGTTAATAAGATAATCCATAATTGTATCTTAGACATAGGTTATTCAAATAATATAATACTCACATTTATTATAGATAAATTAAGCATTTCTTATGAAATTGATAATAATAAATTTATTGAATTTGATTCAAGACAAACTAAAAGTTGTGGTAAGTTTTGTGATATATTCATTAAAATTGTTCAATATGAAAAAAGTTGATGTATGACTAATGTTAAAATTTTATACATTCTTAGTAATTATGCCATGTTATTAGGAAGAGACTGGTCAAAATCAATAGGCATTTTTATTGGAAAAGATATCATATGGGCTCTTGTAAGTCACGAGATTGCTTTTATAAAAAGAGAGGATTAGTATAGTACACCTATAGAACCATCTAATTAATTCATTTTTGATTATGTTGAGATATGTATTGAAACCTATGAACTGATGAATTTAAATGAACTAAAAAATAAAAATTAAAAATTCTTTGAGAAAAATATTTTATGGTCATTATATTTTGATGGAACCTATTCTCAATAAGAAAATTATGTTATAGTTTATTTAATCTCTCATGTTGGTAAGATATTACATTATGATTACAAATTATCTTTTGAAAACACTAATAATACAAAAAAATTTGAAGAATTATGTTTAGGTTTGGAAAAAGTTATCAAACTTAATATTAAACATTTATAAGTCTTTGGAGATTCTAAATTAGTTGTTAGGCAAGTTTAATTTTTTTATAAAACTAATCAAACTTGTCTACATCATTATAATAAAAAAATTTGGTCTTTAATTGAATATTTTAAAACTTTTAATATCATTCACATAAATATTATAACAATAGAGCTGATAAACTTGTGGTTTTCATGTCTAACCTAACTCTAAGTGAGAGTGAACCAATCATAAGATTCTTTTTTCTAAAAAAATTTAACCTAAAATTTTAGATTTGAGTGATATTTGGCCTCTTTTTATTTGTGATGAACACATAGATTCATATATTAAAGATAATTATTTTAATCATGATGATTATGTATTAAATTATGGAGATTATCTATAATTAAGTACCAATAAATTGTCTGCTGGTTTAGTAAGTTTGAAATCATGTTTACTCCTGATGATCAACCTAAAATTTCTAAAATAAAAAAACCTTATAGAAGAATTATAGGTGAAACTTTTTCTATCAACTTAGGTACAAAAGAGGATCTTAAATATGTCTATTTAGAAATTCAAGTTATTGTTAGTGAGAAGGTGAAATTCATTAAATTATTCAAAGAATTTATTGATGTGTTCATTTGGTCATACAACTATCTTAAAATTTATAATACTAATATTATTAAACATGGTATACCTATAAAACTTGATAGTAAACTTGTAAGATAGAAAATATGAAGAATTAACCTTTTTTTAGAAGACACCATTAACAAAGAACTAGATAAAATGATTGATGTTGGTGTTATTTTTCTTGTAAAATATTATGAATGGATAGCTAATTTAGTGTCAGTTATAAATAAAAATGATGACATTAGATTATGTGTTGATTCTAGGGACCTAAAAAAACCTAGTGTTAAAGATAATTTTTCTCTACCAACTATAGATCATATTTTACAATAAGTTGTAGGGTCAAAAATGCTATCATTATTAGATAATTTTTTTTGTTATAATAAGATTTTTGTAAATCCTAAAGATAGACATAAAATAGCTTTTACTACTCATAGAGGGACTTTTTCTTATAATAAAATGCCATTTTGATTAATAAATTCAAGAAACATTTTTTAAAGAGCTATGCATGTTATATTTGATGACTTAATTGGCATTGTTATTCAGATCTATCTTGACGATTTCACCATTCATTCAAAAAGATGTAAAAAGTATTTATATCATCTTCATGAAGTTTTCACAAGATATAAAAAGTACAATATTTATTTGAATCCAAATAAATTATTTTTTAGTGTAAGTGAAGGTAAATTATTAAGACATATCATTTCCAAAGATGGCACTTCCATAGATCTTGAATGTATTAAAGCCATTAAAGAATTACCTCCTAAAGATCAATGTAGTTTATGATCTTTCTTTGGTAAAATTAATTTTATTAGGAAATTCATATCAAATTTTGTTGATAAGTCGAATCATTTAAAATTATTTCTTAGGAAAGATAAATATTATACTTGAGATGAAGGTATTGATTTAAAATTTAATAAAATTAAAGATGTCATTACAAGTGCTCTAGTACTTGCTAAATTAGATTTAAAAAAATAATTAATTCTTTATGTTAATCCTACCAAAAAATTAATTTGAGTTATTATCACTCAAGAGTTTGAAAATAATGATGAAAAACTAATTGATTATATGAGGCAAGTTTTAAAAGATGTAAAAACTAGGTATCCTCTTATTGAATTTTTTTAACTTATTAGTTCCTTATTTAATCAAATTTCATTATTTATTGATGGGAAACAAAGTTATAATATAATCTAATTTACCTATTTTATCTTATCTTTTAAAACAACCAACCATTTAAAGAAGGCTAGCAAAATGGATATTACGAATTCAAGAGTTTGACCTTGAAATTAAAACTTCAAAGAAAATTAAAGGTAATGACTTGGCAAAAAATTTAGATTAAAATGATTCTTCAAGTATTAATGTTTTATTCTTTTCAATTGATGATAATTTGAATTCAAAACCTAATTTAAAGACCATGAAAATATTTGATTTTTCTAAATTTTTTGAATTTAATCTTGAAATGAATGAATGGGATTGTATGTTGGCTGAAGATGATTGATATCATGACTTAGTTTTATGTTTTCAAAATCAAGCTTATCCTAACAATTTTGATAAGAAACAAAGGTGTTCTTTACGTTTAAAAGCTTTAAATTTCTATTTATTATTTTTTTTTTGTTTTATAAAAATAGAGATGGTGTATTATTAAGATGCCTTACACATGACCAAACCCAAAAAGTTCTTAGTGGTTTTCATGAAAGAAATTATGATAGATATTTTGATATAAAAACCACTGCTTATAAGATTTTATGAGAAAATTATTATTGACCTACATTATTTCAAGATGCTTATAAGTTAATTCATTCTTGTATACCATATCAATTTTATGTTGGTAGAGATAAGTTTCTTGCAATGCCTTTGAATCCTGTTATACTTGAAAAACCATTTATGAAATGGGGTGTTGACTTTATTCAGATTTACATCCTCTTTCATCAGTTGATCATAGGTATATATTAACAACAATGGATTATTTTACTAAGTGGCCTAAGGCTAAAGAACTTAAAAGCTCTGTAACAAGTGAAGTAATTTTGTTTTTATAAAATTAGATTTTTTGTAGATGTGGAGTTCCTTATGAAATCATTTTTGATAATAGACCTTAGTTTATTTCAAATGAATTTATAGATTTTTTAAGAAAATATTCTATTATATCTAGTCATTCATCTAAATATCACCCTTAGGATAATAGTCAAGCTAAGTCAATAAATAAAAATTTGATTTCAATTACGAAGAATGTAGTTTGTAAAAATAAATGGAATTGCCATCTTAAAATTTGTGAAGATTTATGGGTTGATAGAATTATTGTCAAGGTGGTAATTGGCTATTCACCTTTCATGCTGCCATATGGATTTAAATCTACCTTACCAATAAAACTTCATATTTTTTCAGCTAAAGCTACTTTATAATATGTTTATGAAGATACTAATTTGATTGAATAAATATTACATGATTTAATATCTCTTTATGAGCCAAAAATGATAGTATTACAAAAATTAGAAAGGCCTAAACAAAAATTGAAAAGTTTTTCAACAAGAAAGTTTATAATAAAATTTTTAAAGTTAGTGATTTAGTTTTATACTAGGACAATCTTCATTCAAGATCCTAGTAAGCATCATAAATTTGATTTATTATGGCTTGGTCCTTATTGAGTTACACCTGCACTTAGAAATAATGCTTTTCATTTGAAAGATATGGATGGGAACTGGTTACATTATTTAGTTAACAACCATCATTTGAAATTATTTCATAATTAGATTCCTTTTAGATTTGTTGTTTCTTTTATTTTATTGCTTTCTTTTTGGTTTTGTGCTTTTTTTTTCTATTTTGTTCTGATGTTTCTTGTTTTGTTTGCTTCTTACTGTTGTTTGTCTTTTACTTTTGAAAGATCAACAAGTCTTTCAAGTGAATAAAGTTTTCATGTTATGAATGGAGAATACAAAGATGCTACAATATAATTATAGGTATCAATTATTTTGAGATATTATTATTTATAAAATCAATTTTCTTTATATATGAATAATATATGTTGAGTTATAACTAGTTGTTGAAGTAATAATTTATTTTTAGATATTGTATTTGAGGTATTTGTATTTATTTATGCATCTCAACTGAACTTCCCTATTAAATCATTCCATTTATTTGTTCCATGCTATTCTAACATCTCATCCCTTATTGAAAATAATTATTAAGGGGTTCGTGCATAACTAATTGAGAAATGATTTACCTGGATCACACTCTTAAGATTATATTTATTACAATAGGCAATACAATTACTACTTAATTTCATTAGTAAAAAATAACTAATAATATCTTTAGTGTTATGCCTATTTTTCATATCCATTCAAATTTTTTAAAGTTCATAATCCTATTTGCCATAGTGATAACCTAGTCATAAAACCTAAAACTATAGTCGAAGACCTAAGTCAATCATTACTATATTGAATATGCATATTTTCAATTAAATAATCTAACCATGATTTATTTATGAGTTCATATTTATATTAAAGTGATTTTTAAAATCATTTATGGTTGAATGAATAAAATTATCATATGTATATATCATTACTCAATTTTTATTTTCAATCATGATATTCCAGTTGATAGAAAAAGATAATGTTTCTTATGATTTTATCAAAATTGAATGCATTATATGATTTGTCATGATAGTCTTCAGTTATCTACATTTGAAATTTAACTGTAAGATTTATATGGATTTATCATAATGAATTTTAGATCAATCTCATTCACAATTCAATTATAAGCACAAAATGTTGGTATTGTAAGTTAAAAAATGAATAAATTTGATTTATATTTGAACTTAAGTTATTATATTCCTAAGGATTATTAATTATCTTAAGTGGTTATAATTTTCTAAATTTATACACTATCCTATGGTAAATATTCATCGAAGGTGGTGGACCTAATTCAAAGACTCTAAATAGTCATGGGGTGCTTATTGATTTCAAAGGTTAATTTTCATTAAACCTATGTTATTAAATTGACACATAAGGGTTTTATGGCATAAGGTGTTATTTGATTTCAAAGGTTAGTTTGAAATTAACTCATGTGTTTCTCAATCTCAAGGCTCATGTTAATGTGGTTCAAATGGCAAGCTGGCAATCATAGTTGGAAGTTAGGTGGCAAGTTGACAAGTTATTTTAATATGAATTGTGTGGTAGAGGTTTTAGGTTATTGATGAGATCAAAGGAAATTCAAAAGAAATAAATGAGAATTATACATGTCTTGGTTTATGGAAATTGGTTGTTATTTAGTAAGCAATGTTATTTAGTAAGTAATTTGGTCATATCTAAATTTGGAAGCCATGCTAAATGAATTAGCAGTCAACTAAAATGCTTACCTCAATTTGAGAAACCAATGACATATGTGACCATATACATAGATAGTTAATGGTATGTAATTTGGTCACAAATAACATTATTTTTCATTTAGTTGGTCTTTTTTGCAAAGCTTGTCTATGGAAGTGACACTTTGCTAAGATAAGCTTGGAAAGTTGTAGACAAAAATTATAGACAGGAGGTTATAGGAAAGTGTAGAAAGGTATGCCATTTATGAAATGGATAAATATGAAGAAGATAATTATGGTTATTTATTATGAATGGTTTATGTGGAGATAAACTGTTTGTTTAAATCTTTTGCATGCATGATTTTTTTTTGGTGATAAATAAAGTTGAAAGATTTTGGGTTTATCAAGATATATTGTATATGAGTTTTTTCATTGTCATTTTGATTTTTGAAGTAAATTTGATGAGGATTATCATTATAAATCATTAGGTTTTTGAACTATATGCTAAGAGCATTATGGAGATTATTTTGATAGGATATACTAATTCTGGGTTTTCTATTGGTCAATGGTTTGTTACAGTGACAATTTTGGTTATATTGTTTTAGATTTTGAAGTCATGATGTCATATATGTATAGAGTTTTAGTAAATTTCAAGTTTAACATGGCATTATGAAATTGAATAATGGAGATTTTTGTGAATATATGATATTCAACTTTTGGGTCTTCAATTTTATTGATTATTTTATTGTAGTGGTAACTTTTACTTACATTAGTTTGTATTTTGAAACTGTAGTTTCATAAATACATGAGGTTCTAAAGGGGAAACTCTACATATTCATTTTTATGGAAATATAGTGGTTCAAAATTATTTTTGAGAATTTTGTGAAGAAATTATAGTGAATAATTTTGATATTCAAAATTATTTGCATGTAATAATTATGATTTTCTTATAAAGTCATTTTTTTGGGTTTATATTTTTGGAATAAAAAAGTAAAAAAATAATGAGAAGTGGTTGATAGTTTAAGGAAAACTATGATAAGTTGTTTTTTGATGTTTTGAAATGATTTTTTGAAAAAGAATGACCCTATCAAAAAACTTATAGTATTGAATGGTTTCTATTGATTTTTAGAGGTTTTATATTATTTCTCAATTTGGAAAATTCATGGAGTTTATAATATCATGAATGGATTTTTTGTAAAAATTAATCCTTTAGTGACTCTGAATTGGTTTAGTTTGAAAATTTGTGTAGTTTACATTTGTGGATAATATACATGTATTGTATATTTATGAAGTAACAATAGAATACAATAAAATATGATAAAATTCCTTTGAAAATAAAATTTTGAGAATATAATTTTATTATTAGGATTTCAAGTTGGAATATTATGATGATATTTGACATAGTCAGAAGTTTTTAATGTGAATAATTTAGTTTTAGTTAGTAGACAATTGAATGATCATTTTGTTGATAGTTGGAAATTTTATAGGTGAGTGGAGATTTTATATATTGAAATACATTTTTTATTTTGGTTTTATAGATGATATATTCATTCTTTTGGTTCAGTCATATAATAATTAGATTTTGAATATATTTTAAATCTATATATACGATGTTAGACTAGGACCAACTAGGTTCAAATAGGGATAATGGTAACAGAAGCTAGGAAAGGAATCAAAATTATGATAGTATGAATCAATAAATGATAAATAAGTAATTTTATATAGGGTATTTTAGGGATAGACAGTTGGGCCCTAGATATGCCAGTAGAGGAGCTAGAATGTCTATCCATTTTGATGCCACTGACCCTAAATTTTAAAATGTGTTGAATAATCTACTCTTTAATTATGAAAATCATATAGGTAATAGAGGTTTTTATGGCCATATATTTGGAGTTATATATTTTTCCCATAGTATCTCTTCTTATTAGCTCAAAAAAATCCAAACCGACTACCTATTCAATCACCCAACCAAGAAAGAGTTCATGATGTTAATGAAATAACCCAATTGGACAATGAGATAGCCCATGCAAAGAATTTTTTGAATATTTTCTTGACATCTTATTCTATTAAACCTACACCACCTCAAAAAATTCCTATTTTGGGTTGTAAGAAGCTTAGTTTAAAAAACTTCTTGCCATACATCTAGCCACTTCAAAGAAGCATTCAAACAGTCAAGATGAATCATATACTTCAACATAAATTAGATTTATAAAGTGGGTTAAATTGGAAGTAGATGATTTTTAAAGTGATTCAAGAATGAATTTGGTCTATTTTTTTATAATTAAAATTGAATATAATGAATGTTTGAATGAAAAGGGAAAACTAGTGATAAATTTTTTATTTGATTTTGATGACTTTTGGTTATCAAAAAGATAAATTTCATTTCAAAATTAAATATTTAAGTTGATAAGACCTAATTAAATTTCAGATTTTGATACTTTGGTTATATTATTTTGGAAGTACAATAGATTTTTAAATTTTGATATATATAATATCCTTAAGTAATTTTGATTATATGCATTATGAAATTAATATAGATAAGAGTTATATTTAATTTTGAAATTATCTTATTATTTATTGAAATATATAATTCTATTTATTATTAATTGATTATAGGGTCCCCCATCTGGTAATAAATACCCAGTCTATCTTTAAAAAATTGATATCTTAAGACTTTTAAGTCTTAAATAAATCTTAACTAATAATTGTCAATATTAATTGATTTGTAATAGTCAATTATTTGAGTTAACAAGTAACCAATTAAGGTTAGTTACAACTTATTTTCAACCAATTTTAAAGTATAAAAGGAGATCAAGGATTCATTTGAAGATGAGGAAAACATAAGTATTGAAGACTTATACATTGTAAATTCAATCATTTATCTCTCTTTTATACAACTTTTTTGAGATAACATGACTCTCACAGATAGACTAATGGTACTTTCTATGACAATTGAGTATATTGCTTAGGCAATGCAGATATATCTAGTTTTATATTATCATTTATAACAGATTATCTAAAGTTTTTAAAGTTTAACATCTTTTGATGATTACTTTTTGTAGTCTTATATGTAGAATCCAAGAATTCAACCTAAATAATGACAAAAACTTCACCGTTTGTGATTTTTTTGATGTAATTGATTGTAAAAATTATCTTTTCAAGATATTTTGTAAAAAAGATGGTTTCTCAAATAAAATTGATCTATTTTTCTAAGATGACTCTCTTAGTTGAGACTCACGTGTTTTGTTTATATTATATTTTATTTTGACTTTGACTTCTAATTTGGTTTAAATCTGATTTTAGTTTAATATCTAATTTCTCTTTATTTTATTTAGTTTTAATATAATTTATATTTACTATTTATTCCTAATTTTATTATTTAAGTTAGGTTTCTTAAGTTAGTTTTCTTTCTTTAGTTAGTTTAGATTGGATTGTTTTAAGCTTTCTTAGTTAGTTGTTGTCTTTTATTTAGTTAGTTGTTTTGTTTGTTAAGTTATGTTTATGTCACTTGATTTATTGAAGATATATTCATAAACCAATTTATTTTAACTATATGTTACTTTTATACTTCTTGTTTATTGTCTTTGTGTTATTCAAAAGTTATTATGGCAAAGAAAGATATTACTTTGAGAATATATTATATTATTGAATCATATTTATTTATTTCAAGAGATTATCTTGTTCATAGGCCTTCTCTATTAGATAAGATAGATTATATATTTATATCTAAATTGATTCATTATTTGCATAAGTATATTTTTGAATTATAATGGAATATATTATATTCAATAGCCTATTTATTATTTTCTAAAACATTTAAAAACCCCTCACATCTTTAGGATCATATTTAAACCTTTAAAACCTTACCATTAGACTGGTATGATTCTAATTTAACCTTCATGATAGGTGAAAGGGTTGATTAGTTAATGGAATAATTTTCATCATCAACATACCCCTTGGATGGTAGAACAAATCCTACCTTTTTAATGACCAATAATTCTTGAATCTTATATACCATATATAGATTCAATCCTTACATCCAATTATTCCCCTATCAATAACATTAATGATAAACCAATCAAATGCGATAAACCTTCTTTCTTTAGTTCCCTTAATTATAAGACTACATTAGATGCTAAGGACATAGATGTACATCAGATACATTATATGACCCCCATAGTAATTACATTCTCAATATTGAAGTAGATGTCAAGTATTATGGTCCTCTTCCCACTCTACCTGGTGATGAAGCCATTCTTGAATTGCTTCATGATCGAAAACCTCAACTCCCTTGACAACATCACAAAATTAAGAATTTCAAAAATAAATTCTTAATTTTAACAACTTTATTACTAGCATAGGCCCTAAATCAAATCACGTTTCCTCTTTACCTAATGCACCATATCAAGGAAACTACTTGAATCAAATATGGTACTCCATTATACCCTCGACCGATTATAGTATTTAACAAACTCAAAACAATTAAACTTTTTAAATTTATCTTATTCTTTGATAAATATTAGGAGAATTTTTCTTGGTCCTATGAGGACATACCTAGTATTAACCCTAGCATCATGGTGCACAATATCATCACTTACCTTGATGCCAAACCTATGTGATAAAAGAAATGGAAATTTACACCAAAATTTTCAACTTTATACCATAAATAAATTATCAAGCTTCTTGATGTTAAGGTTATCAAGCCTATGGACTATTCAGAATGGGTTTCTAACATTGTCTTTGTTTAGAGAAAAGTCACCATCGTCATTCACATCTACATTGATTTCCATAATATTAATCTTTCTTGTCCAAAGGACAATTCCACTTTACCTTTTATAGATGCCATCATCAATTCCACTATTGGTTATGAGATTTTATCATTTATGGATGATTTCTCAGGTTATAACCAAATTCACATTACATCTAAAGACCAACATAAGACAAATTTCACCATAGAATGGGGCACTTATTTTTACATTAAAATGCAATTTAACCTCAAACATGTTGGAGATACGTATCAAAGGGTGATGAATCAAATATTTCATGATATTACTCACAATATTGTAGAGACCTATGTGGATGACCTTGTTTCCAAATCCAAAAGCTATAAGACTTATCTCTTTGATCTTGCTATCATCTTTAATCACCTCATTAAATATAAAGTTAGACTAAATCCCTACAAATGTGTTTCTGATGTCACATTTGGTAAAATGTTAAGATTCTTAATATTTATTCATAGGATTTACATTGATACCACCAAGATCATTGATATCATAAACATTATCATCCCTCATTCCATTCTAGATATTCATACTTAACTTGAAAATCTTAGGGAAATTAGATGGTTCATCCTTGAAATGGCTTATTGTATCTATTCTATCAATTATCTTATTAATAAAGGCAATGCCCTAGAATGGATAGATCCTTATCAAAAAGCATTTGAAAATATGAAAGAATCCTTGCTTCACCCACCTAGTCTTCATCCACCTTCAAACAATCATCCATTAATCTTATATACCTCTTCCACACCCATATCAGTTGGGGTAATGCTTTCCCAATAAGATGATATTGAGAGGGAATATACCATCTATTATATCAGCTAAATCCTAATAATCTATGATAAATTTTATACAAAATTCAAACATGATTACCTCACCATATATTTTATTGCTAAAAAGCTCAAACATTACATGCTTTATCAAACCACTTATGTTATCATTCATTATAATCCCCTTCATCAATTTTTATCTAAAGCCTTTCTTATTGGTGATAAAATTGGCAAGTGGATGGTAATTTTCATGAAATTTGATCTCTAAATTATAAAAAAAAAGCTTTCAAAGGATAAATCATTGTTGATCAACTTGTTACAACTCCAATCCTAGCTACTGACCACCTTCAATATTATCTTCTCGATGATAATATTATCTATATTGAATCATCAACCAAGCCATATATCTTAAAGATTACTTATATAAATTCACTTTTGACCTTGAATCAAGTAATCTAGAAGAGTCCTCTCTCTTCCCTGACACTACTAAACAAAAATTAGTTATAGAAGAACTTCCTAAAATTATTGATGATTTATATGAATATACTTGGACCCTTCATTTTAATGATGTAAAATGTATTTAAGGAGTTTGGATAAGTTGTATCCTTACTATCCATCTTGGTAAAATTATCCATTTGTCAGTTCACTTCACATTTGATGTCACTAAAAATGCGGTGGAGTACGAAGCTTTAATCCTAGGCATGAGATCAACCGTTGATCTAGATATCACATATCTACATGATTTAGGTAAATCCAAATAATTTTCCACCAATAAATGGTGATTATCAATGAAAAACCAAAAATATAATTTATTATCATCAACTCTTAACTACCCTTACCAAATATTTTACTTCTTTTACCAATGAGCCTATCCATTGAGATCAAAATTCTATTGCTAATTCACTTGTTTCTTCAGCATCTCTTTTTCATCCACAACAAGTTTTTATCGATCCCACTTTTCTTATCTAAATAAGAACATATCCATATCATATTCAATCATCTACCACATTGAGGCTTTCACCATTCGACAAAGATCATTGTATAAATATATTATTCAATTTCTTGAATACTAGACTTATCCTCTAAAAATTAATTCCTATGCAAAAACTCACATTCACAAATAAGATTTTAAGTATGTATTTTGATATAACATCCTCTATTATCATAATGCTAATGGTACCTTGCTCCATTATGTTATGAAATAAGAAGTTCTTCCTCTTCTTGAACAATCACATGGGGGTATTTATGGTGGCCATTATAGCATACATGCTACAACCCATAAATGCTTACATATGGGATAATTTTGGCCCACCCTTGAAAAATATGCCATCAAATTTGTTAAAAAGTGTACTCTTTTCTAGATTCATGATGATCTAATTCATGCACCTCCAGCCTAGTTTAAAATCATGGAGTCTCCTTAGCCATTCTCTATGTGGGGATTATATCTCATAGGAAAATTACCTTGATCTCAAGATGGGCATGTGTTTATAATCATAGACACATAATATTTTACCAAATAGATCAAGGATATGCCCCTCACCAATATCACTAAGACTACCATTTACAAATTAATCCTTAATCAAATCATTTTCCAATTTGGTATCCCTCATACTATGATTTTAGACAATGGTGATAACTTCAAAAATAAAGACTCCACATAACTCTATGTTAAATTTAAAATTAATCAAAAATTTTCCACACCCTACCATCTATAATGTAATAGCCAAGTTGAGTCTAATATTAAAATTCTTAATAAAATTATCTAAAATATATTTCATGACACTTGCATGGATTAACATCTTCATCTCTATCCTGATCTTTGAGCATATCACACTAGCATACACATTACCACTGGATCAATGCCATTTTATCTAGTCTATGGTTCTGAATCAATTTTCCCTTTAGAAGCTAAGCTTCCATATCTTTTTATCTATCTTCTTAGTATCATAACTGATAAATAATTATGTGAATCTCACCTTCATGATCTTGATCTCCTTGACAAATATTGTCTTTATAATTTATAACACAATCACCAATACAAAGCCTGCATTGCCAAATAACATAAAAAATGAGTTAAAGTTCACACTTTTAATGTTGGTTATCTTATCCTTAAACTAGAGTACACTCATGAAAAAAAAGGTAAATACCCCCAAAAATGGTTGGTCCCTTATTTAGTCAAATAAATCCTTGGTCCAAACACATATCACCTTCAAACTAATGAAGGCCATATTTTTAAAGAACCCACCAATGTGTAATTCCTAAAAACAATTTGCCTAAATTTTCCATTCTTGTCATGCTTTCCATATGTTATGTTTATAACACTCTTTTTAGGAAACTTATATGAGTCTCACCTTCTGTAATAGTTATCTCTTTTCACAAACCTTAGCACTTCCTTTTGGTCCTTTGGTTTCCCTTTTTTCATGAGTTAAATTGTAAAACTATGGATAAAACCTAGTCTTCTTCATGATTTCATTTTTTCCTCATTATTTTATTTCTTTCCAATACTTCTTGGCACCCCTTCGGTTTCTCTTTTGTGATTTGTAGTGTAACACCATAGATAGGACCTAGCCTTCCTCATAAATACCATCTTAGTCTTATTACACCCTCATGGGTTTATCTTTTATGATTTACAGTGTAACACCATGGATAGGACGTAGATTTCCTCATAAAATCGCTATCTTTTAATCAATGTTACTTTTCTTGAATGTGTTTTGTAATGGTTATGAGTTTATGATCCTTGTTCTTAAATTTGGCTTTTGCTTTTTTTGTAGATAAAATTTGCACAACAAATTATGTTAAAATGTTTTCCTATACTTCCCTCATTCTTATGATACAAAATCACACTTCAATGTCATTGTATCCCTTTTTTTTCCATTTGTCACATTTTTTATGATTTGAAGTAATTCAAATTATTTCATGTTTCATTCCTCTTGATTTTATTTCCTTCCACTCCATATTGGATAAAACATGGTTGATGTCAAGATAACACTTTTATTTAAGCTAGATCAATGAGATTCATAGACACCATGCTCTCTAAGTTATTTTTCGTAACAACCAAGTCCCATATATTCAAATGAATTCATCTTTAGCACCCATGTTTGGTTTTCCAAATTTGTAATGAGGAGGAATAGAAAAATCCATCAAAAAATTCAAAATCCAAATCATTTTGAAACAAAAAGTAATGATATACAAAAGGTAACATATAAATTTCAAAAGTCCAAATCACACCAAAAGACTTGATTACAACCACATATCCTATCTCTAATTGAAGATCAAACTGCAAAGTTGGCCTCATGATAAAGCTGAGGTCCATTGGGGTGTGATAGTATAGTAGATTGGAATAGGAAAATTTAACAAACTTTATGGTACTACTTACTTTCTCATGTAATTACCCAATATTTATATTAGACTGATAAATTTGTAAGGGGTCCTAGGGATCGAGGAATAAGTTGTGGGAAGGTAGGTACATTTTAATTTTTATTCATATAGCCTTCATGAGATGATCTAATTATTATGGGAAGGTAGGTACATTTTACTTTTTATACATATATCCTTTATGGGATGATATACATACTTAATTATGTTGACCTAAGATTCTTGTGGCTAGGAGAAGTTCTTCAAAGTCCTTAAATGTTACCTAATTTACTTTAAATTTTGACTTGATCATTTGGTCTAACATAGAAATTATTACCCTATCTTGCCAAAATTCTAAGTACATCTTGTTCACATAACATTAGTTATCTTGGCTTTCCTACTTTTACTTATTTTTACTCTTTAGTTTTGTAACCTTGGGTTTGTCGAAAGCAGTCTCTGTGACCTCCATGATCAAAACTAAAAACAAAATAGATAATCATACAATGATAAAGGTAAGTGAAAGTAAATATACAAATAATTTTTAGCAATTCCCATATTAGTCATTTCATTTTAGTTATTTTATGCTTAAAATATTGCAAATTTTTTTATCTTATATGTTGTGTGTTGCTATGTTCTTTCTTGAAGAACCAGCCCCTATTTCACCTGAGTGACATGTGATGAGTTTCAAGTGAGGCATATATATACACATAATATTTTCAAAACTATATCAATTACTGATGCTTTCTATCTTGTAAGAACCTATCAAGTCTCAATCTCTCTAAGTGCACACCTTAAGGGGTACATTAGGAAAGGGGTGGGTAGACCATTGGTGCTTCATAAGATTTTTTTCCCCTTGATACCACTTTCTATCAATCCAACCATCCCCTAAAAACACTTCCCTAAGCTTTACCTCTTATTTTCACCCTTCTCTAGTTATTTTCCACCCTTATTAGCTCTTCCCTAGCCTAAATCCTTTTTTATGGTTTATGTTTCACTATCAGCCCCATCAAACTTGTAGTCAAATTGATAAAAAATATTTATGGTTTACCTATATTAGGACCTAATTTGTTATTTTCAATAATGATACAAGGTTAATTTGGTCAACCTTATCAACCTAAAATTTTATAAAATATTAGGGTTAGATTCAACTATATAAACACATTCATTTCAACATTTCTTAAAGAAAATAAGGTTTAATAGTTCATTTGTGCTTCTTTATAATCTAGTCTTCCACCATTCTACTTAAGGAGTCTTATCTTAGAGTTTATACTTTGAGAATAATCTTCTCTTGTAGAAAAGTCTTGGATGTTTTGGCCTTTCTTAGTGATCCTTACAAACTAAAATAACCTCTTGCGAGTACCTTCAGCTAAGGGAGAGATTGAGTCTCAATAGGTTTATCTTCAAGGTAAGTATCTCTAACTTTGCTCCTTTATTTTGTAGATAGAAGTAACATAAGTGATGGATTTTGAATATATTATTCTCTCCATGCATTAGGGTTTTACCTATACATGGCTTAATTATGATTCTCTTATGCATGTTTACTTTTATGTTTACTAAACCCATTTTGTGCCACAAGATTTGGTGAGCACTAGATTAGAATTTCACTTTCCTTATTATTAATTTAATGAATATGAAAACATAATATTTGACTAGGGTAATTGCATAGTTTTACTTGACTGGAGGCTTTGGAACCCTTCTTAGTGATATTATTATGGTAAGAGATCCCTTGGCCAAGTCTAGTAGATCAATCTTAGTCATGACCCCAAATATATAATGTGTCTATAATAGGAAGTGTAAATATGATTTATCTTCTCTCAACTAGGATTGATTTATAGATCTATTGCATTTCTCATTGCATATAATTTATTCTTAAATAATATGAAGTTTGAACACTCTATTTAAGTAATATTTCCATGGAAGTATCAAGACATGTAGAGATGTATGACAGCATGTGGAAATAATTAAAGAGACTAGTTATAGATGTTTTTTGGGATCTCCTTTACGTAAGTCATGATGTAGTTGCTATAGACTTGAGTAGACCTTAAATTTTAATGCAAGATTAGATTGAATGATTGAATTTTGTTCATGAGATTAAGTTGTGGATGAGTTTAGGAATAATATTGATAATAAATTAACATATAAACAAAATAAAATGTTAAACATATAAATAATTTAACTATTATAGTCAAGAGGATAGAATATTCCTACCAATATAACATCAATTATCATAATTGGTAAGTGTAAATATCTTGAGAAAAGTAGAAAAAATAACCATATCAAACGTATGGAAATGTGAGTTATAAATGTATAATTTTTTTGAAGCAATTTAAATATTAAATAATTCTCTAGAGCATTCTATATTATTTCAAAGGTGTTTGATCTGGGCAACATTCCAAGTGACAATTCAGGTGATGGTTTTACCCCAATTGGTGGTAGGACTTTCAGGAGCCATAACTTTTGTACCACAGCTCTATTTGACTCCCCATTTGAACCGTTGGAAAGATAATAATGTGATAAGATGGAATTGATATATACTTAATGGATTTTGACCCCTAAAAACCCAATAGAAGTGCCCCAAATTTCAATTTTAGTAGTGTAGTCTAAAAATAGTAAGTTTCTAAAAATAATAATTCCTCAAATTTTGTATTGTTATAAATAATGGAAGTCAAAACACTTAATCTCCCTCAATATTGGTGACCTTAAACATCATCCTCCTACCTTAAAAATGTGTATAAATGAATATGTAACCCAAAATGGAAATGAGACATCTCTTCTCAAAGATAGGCATATGATTGGATCTACAAATTTGATGAATAAAACATCTTTTCTTAGAGATAACATTATTATTATTGTGTTATTATTATTTATTGAATTATATTTCAACCAAATATTTTGATTTTTAGATCAGTGGTATTAGAGTGGTTTGTCTTTAGAGTGTATGCTCCTGAGGATGAGGTCAAATTATAGGAAGCTTGGGTAGAAAATAGAACCAACAGACTATCCACCTATTCACTACAAATGACTTCAAATGATAGACAAAACTGAGACATCCGATCCTTTCAAGGAAATGGTGAATGAATCCCTCCAAAAACAACAAACATAGATGATATAATAATTCTCCCAAATTTTCCAAAAAAAATTGATGGGAAATTCTGGCTCCTCATTTGCAACCCCACATCCTTTCAGTGCCCCAACACCCTTCAAGGTTCAGGTGAATTTTGATATCCCTACATTTGAAGGCAAAATCAATGTTGATGTAGTAGAAAATTAGTTGGATCAATTGTCATCTTGTTTTTCTTTAAATAAATTCACTGATAAAGAGAAGATCACTTTTGCTCTTTTGAAAGCATCGTTGCCTGTCAAAAATTGGTGGGAAGTGTACAAAAAGAGATTTAGTGTAGATGATATTGGCCTTGAGGTGGAACCTAACAGGGATGATTTCATATAAGATATAAAGGAAGAATACTACCCCATTAGAGCATATGATGATCTGTATATAAAGTGGAAACAACCTCACCAAGGTAAGGAACAGTCTATTCAAGATTACACTGACATTTTTTATTCTCTATCTATGAGATTGGGCATCCAAGAAAGTGAGAAACACAAAGTTATCAAATATCATGGTGAAATACAATGGTATATATGAGGAGAAATGGAACTCTTCAATTTAGAAACCCTTGGTGAGGTGTACAAGTTTGTAGTGAAGATTGAGTAGAAGAATGGAAGAATGGATACAAAGAGTCAACCTTAAAAATAGAAAAGTGACAAAGAAGGTTAAACATGAGGCCAAAATTGGAAGCAAAAGGAAGGAAAGACTAGGAAATGGTGTGATTATCACAAATTTGGAACTCACTCCAAAGAAGAATTTTGAGCCATTAAGTCCCTACTTTTTGAGTCACAATCCTCAACATCTACTACTCTACCTCATACACAACCTACAGTTGAAGAGGATGAAGAAGAGATTGTAGATGCTAAGCCTGATGCTATAGTTAATTCATCACAAACCCATGAGGATCAGCTAAATAACAAGGAAAGGTTGTTTCATTCTAAGTTATGGGTGAAAGGTAAGCCTATGCATTTCATTCTTCATAATGGGAGTCAAAAAAATTTAATCTCTACTAATGTTGTGAAAAGCCTAAAATTATCCATGAATACTCACCCAAAGCCATAAAGTATTGGATGGCTGAGTCCATGGAGAAACCCTTATGTCACCCACAAATGTCTTCTCTCATATGCAATAAAACCTTTCCAAGATGAGGTCTTATTGATGTGGTCAATCTGGATGTTTTTGATGTACTCTTTGGTCAGCCATTCATGTATGATAAAAATGGAATCTATGAATAAAGAACTCAAAAGATCACCCTCACTCTTGGAACACAGTGCTACAGGGTACCATAGGTACCACCTTTTACATCTCTCTCTCTCTCTCTCTCTCTCTCTCTCTCTGATTAGTGCCAAGAAATTTGTTCTTATGGTTTTCAAGCCACATGAATCCAAAAGGGATAATGTTGAAGCCTTGACTACACAAACCATACAAAAATAGAAGACAATAGATAAAAAGATAAAAAAATTCATAGCCTCCCATCCATAGATTAATAGTCATATAGAAATGGTGAATAATTAGGCCCTACACAGCTCCATAAAGTACAACTCCATAAAGCACAGTCCATTCCAAGTATGCATTAGGAATCAAATCAAAAAAAAATTACTGCACTTGATTAAAAATATTGATGAAAAGGGGACCATTTCTTCTCAAGGAGGGAGGAATGATCTAGGCAACATTTTAGGTGATAATTCGAGTGATGGTTCTACCCCAATTGGTGGTAGGACTTTTAGGAACCATAACTTTTGCACCATAACTCTATTTGACTCCTCGTTTAAACCATTGGAAAGATAAGAATGAGGAGAATGAGATGAGATGGAATGGAGCTCTTCTTAATGGATTTTTAACCTTGAGAACCTAATGAAAGTTCCCCAAATTTCAATTTTAGTAGTGTAGTCTAAAAATAGTAAGTTTCTAAAAATAGTAATTCCTTGAATTTTGTATTGTTGTAAATCATGGAAGTCAAACCACTTAATATCCCTCAATATTGGTGACCTTCCACATCATCATCCTACCTTCAAAATGTGTATAAATGAATATGTAACCAAAAATGGAAATCAAACATCTCTTCTCAGAGATAGGCATATGTTTGGGTCTGCAAATTTGATGAATAAAACATATCTTCTTAGAGCTAGAATTATTGTTATTGTGTTGTTCTTGTTTATTGAATTATATTTCAACCAAATCTTTTGAGTTTTGGATCAGTGTTACAACCTTATAAGCATTCATTTGTAATTACTCTAAAAACTGTAGCACATGTTTATGGCATCTATTCATATCTTGAGTTAGTAAACATCCTTACACCAAACCCTCTTAAATTTTGAAAGTTCAATAATCATGGAGCTAAATTTTTATAGGGTAAAATTGATTTTTTAAAAATGAATTTATGGGTAGGGTATATATTCCAAACATAAAGGTACATACTTGACCCTAATTATATACCTGAATACATCCATAGATGTATCTAGTTGTACCTCCAAGAAAGGAAGTATCTTGTATGTTCTCCCCTATATCCCTCATCATATCATATCCCAAGATGAATCATATCATACCCAAGGGTACACTATGACATATATGGTAAGGTAGTTATTAAGTCATGAATAATGATAAAACCCTCCATCATGTTGGGAAATGGAATTTTTCCCACTTCTAAAAATAGTAATTTTTTTCTAGTCATGTTCTAGATTTTTATAGTCTATTGAATCCATTTTAAAAACAAGAAGTTTGTTATTATAAAAATAATAAGTTTGTTCTAATAAAACCTATCAATCCTTCTATATAATGAGGCATTTATGTCTTTGAAATCAAGTAATGAATTATATTTCAATTTTTGAAAGTTAAAGATTTCTTTCTTGTTGTGTTTTTTGCTCTTAGATTGGTATCAGAGCCATGATAGGAGCCCCAAGCACTTTTAGTGTGGCTTAATGTGGGGTGTTGGAAATAATCCATACTTAGACTAATGATGTGTTGACCATAGAGGGGCCAATAGCTTTGTTGATAGAGCACTCCAATAGTAAGTGGAAGATCCTAGGTTTGAGTCTTAGCTGGTCTATATGAGATGTAGCTCAACATGTGGTATTAGAGCCAACTAGGTCTAAAGAATATGCAACTAGTAGGATAAACTTGGAGAGTGAGCTAAGTTATTAGAAGATGAAGCTAGGTAGAAGAAAGGCACAATTGAGAAGGAGATTGTGGTTGAAAATAAAAATAGTGCAGTCTTTTTGGAAATTGCCATTGATAATAAAAACTAATCATCCAAGCAGAATCACCTAGGTAGAGAAGCATTGGATATGCCAACCAACATATAAGATAATAATAGATGTTATTTGTTTGAAGTTTTTCATGGATGGAAAGCCATAAAAAAGTGAAGTGAAACTACTGTAGATGAGATAAAAGTCTAAATAGATAATTTAATAGGAAATTAGTCTAGATCATTCCATCTATAAGGATATACAGACATAAAATTAATGCCAACTAGTTCCAAAGGACACACAACTAAGTGCATCCAAGGAAAAAGTCTAGTCAAAGTGTGGAAGACAAAGTAGCCTAACAAATTGATGAGTTGGAAAAGTGGGAAAGACCATCTAGCATGGAGAAAAAAACAACCACATGTTTGGTGATTATGAAAAAGGGTTAATCATTGAGTGAAGTCAAAAAGTAAGTAGATCACAATCAAAAAATAAGGGACTACCTACCCAAAAAATTGGTAGTGTCATATAAAGTGCACCAATTAATAGTTAAATTGGTGAATCTTTGTGAAAAAAAAATAAAAAAATAGATCATTGTAGTATATAAAATAAAAATGGTTTGTAGATTGTGTAAATAGCTTAGATAGTTCATAGATTTGACTGATCAAGTAGTGTACAGTGCATTGTCAAATGCCTAGAAGACCCAACTAAATGAGAGTGGAAGGAAGTATGTGAAATCATTGAATTTGATAGATAAAGTAATGGAAAAAGCCATATATTTGAGAATTACATAAGCAAACTATGTAAAATAAGCATGGGAGAGCATTCAAAATTCCTATAGAGCTATTGATAAGGTATGGTTAGTAAAATGATAATTTCTTATAAGATAATTTGAAACATTGTAAATTAATGATAGTGAGTCTATTTTTGAGTTTTATACTAGAGTCTCTAGTTTAACCAATCTGTTAAGAATTAATGGTGAAACTATAGTAGACCAACAAAATGTTGAAATATCCTTAAGATTTTTCCCATGAGATATGATATAATTGTTATAGCTATTGAGGAAGCCAAATACCTCTCAAGGATGATAGTGGATGAGTTGGTGGGTTCTATAAAACCCCATGAGCATTGATTGAATAGATCCAGATCTTCTTCCCTAAAGTAAGACTTCAAGGTTCAGGCTAATTTTAGAGGTAGGGGAGAGGAAGAGAAAATAAAGGTAGAAGCTTCAAAGGTAGAGGAAGAGGAAGGATATACTATGTTAGAGTAAGTTCAAACAATCAAGGAGAAAAAAACTCCCAATTAGATTTCCAAGACAAAGAAAACGAGTAGTACTTCAAATCAAAGGTGTGACAAAAGTAATTTTCAATCATATTTTTCATATGTCTGGCCATTTTATTGTGAATGTAGAAAGAGGAAATATAACCAATCAAGGAAAAGTGAAAATGTATCCATTAAGAATATAAGTGAACCTAAATATTTGTTAAACATATTCATTGTATGTAATGTTTCTAAATAGAGGAATGTTGAGGTATGGTATTTTGATAGTGTATGTATCAACCACATGAGTGGTAATGAGAAATTATTTTCCTCCATAGATAAGAATATTCAATCAAATATTAAGATGGGTAACAATGAAAAAATTCATGTTGTTGGTAAAGGGACCATCATTATCTACACCAAGCAAGGTGAAAGGGAGAAATCTAGGATGTCTATTATGCTCCAAATTTAAAACATAATCTATTGAGTATTGGATGGTTGGTTCAAAAAGGATATAGATTCCTGATGGAGAATGGAGAGTGTACAATATTTGATAAATAAGGAAATAAGAAAATTATAGCTATATTTAAAATGATAAGGAATTGTATGTTTCCTCTCAAGATGCAAATTGATCCTCTCAAGAATACAATAGTACTACATCAAGAAGCCTTCAAGATAGTCATCAAAGACACATCTAGACTTTGGCATTTGAGGTATGGGAGTTTAAATTTTTCTATATTAGATATTTTTTTAAAGAGTAATATGGTTATAGGTCTACCAAGAATAGTAGAATTTGAAATAAAATGTGAGGTATGAATTATAATAAAACAACATATGCAACCTTTTCAATCAAGGATGTCTAGAAGGGAAAAAACACCTTTGGAGTTGGTGCACTCAGATTTGTGTGGCCCAATAAAAAATCTCACCCAATTTAAGAATGCATATTTTTTAACATTCATAGATGATTATAGTAGAAAAAATTGGATTTATTTCTTAGATAATAAGTCAAACTTTTGAGAAATTCAAGTGGTTTAAGACATTGGTTGAGAAATAAAATGGATATTTCATCAAGGCCCTATGATTAGATAAAGGGGGAGAGTATTTTTCTAAGGAATTTCTAAGTTTTTTCAAGAATGAAAGAATTGAAAATCAACTCACAACTAGATACACTCCATAACAAAATAGAGTGACAGAAAGGAAAAATAGGACCATCCAAGAGATAGCCATAATCATGTTGAAATCCAAAGGACTTTCAAAATAATATTGGGGTGAAGCTATATCAACAATAGTGTATTTGTTGAACAGGTATACCAGAAAGGCTTTTAAAAACATGACTCCATAAAAATCATGGACAAATACAAAGTATAGTGTTAAACATGTAAGATTATTTGGGTGTGTGGCATATGCACATGCAAAGGAAAAGAGGTATAAATTTGATGATAAAGGATAAAAGTGTATCTTCATTGGATATTGTGAAGATGATAAAGCATATAGATTATTCAATAATGTTGCGAATAAGGTTGTCATTAGTAGGGATGTTGAATTCATTGAGAATGAATCATGGGATGCCACTATTGACACTTCATTGGGTATCTCATAAATGATGGAAATGAAGATGCTCAAATTAAACTAGTCATAGATCAACAAGGTGAATAATCAACAATACTTCGATCATCTTCACAACATAGTCCTTAATAAAACAACTCCAGTAGCCATTTAAATTTAAATCTTGCTTCCCTTATGCATAGAAAGACAAGGAGATTGAGAGAGATCTATAATGACTCAAGGTATGATGATCTTAATGAAAATTTAAATTTTGATTTATTTTATCTATATGAACCTACATGTTTTGAAGAAGCAGTGAAAGAAGAGAAATGGTGTAAAGCCATGGATGAGGAAATAGATGTAATAGAAAGAAATAAAACATGGGATTTTATTGATTTACCCAAGGGTAAACAAGTGATTGGAGTGAAGTGGGTCTATGAGGCCAAGAGCACATTAGAAGTAAAAATTGACAAGTACAAGTCAAGATTGGTTGTTAAGGGATAAAAACAACCTAGTAAGGACTACGATGAGAATTATGCTCTTGTTACAAGAATGGAAACCATGCAGGTTGTATTAATAATAACTTCCCAACACAAGTGGAAGGTATATCAAATTGATGTGAAATCTACCTTCCTAAATGGAGTACTAAAAAAAGAAGTATATGTTGATCAAACACCTAGATATGAAGTACTAGGAAAAGAAAACAAGGTGTATAGGCTCAAGAAAGCATTTTATGGGCTTAAGCAAGCACCCAATACTTACTATAGTAGAATTGATTCATACTTCACTACCAATGGTTTCAAAAAAAATAGTAACAAGCCCATACTTTACACCAAGGAGAGACATGGTAATATTTTGATTTCTATGTTATATGTAGATTTAATCTTCATATGAAATGATGATGTTTTTATTATTGAGTTTAAAGAAGCAATGAAAAGAGAATTTGAAATGATAGAACTAGTTTTGTTGATATTTTTTATTGGTATAAAAGTAAAATAGATGGATCATGACATATTAATCTCTTAGTCTAAGTAAGCTTCACAAATATTGAAGAGGTTCAAAATGTTGAACAACAAGCCTGCACCAACACCAACCACTATAGGTCTCAAATTGAGTAATGAATATTGTATTAATGAGGTGCATTCAACTTTATATAAAATTATGGTAGGTAGCCTCATGTATTTGAAAACATCTAGGTTTAATATAGTTTATGTAGTAAGTTTGATTTTTATATTTATGGAAACACCTAATGATACACATTGGAAATTAGGCAAGAGAATTCTAAGATATGTCAATGGAACCGAGAACTATGGCATTCTTTATAATACATCAAGTTATTTTGATCTAGTTGGCTATATAGATAGTGATTGGGTAGGTAGTGTAGATGATAGGAAAAACACATTAGGTTATGTGTTTCACATAGGTTAAAGATCTATTTATTGGGCATCCAAGAAGTAACCCATAGTTTTTATTTCCACAATAAAAGATGAATACATTGTAGTAAATATAGAAGCATGTCAAGTTAATTGGCTAAGGAGAGTCTTAGTAGATTTAAAGAGACAAATAGACGGCACATTCATATTTTGTGATAACATGTATTTAATAGCCTTGATAAATAATCCAGTGTTTCATGGATGAATCAAACATATAAAAATTCATTATCACTTCATAAGAGAGTTGGTTGAAGATGGTGAAATAAAATTAGCATTCTACAGATCTAAAGATCAATTAGTAGACATCTTCACAAGGGCACTAGGAAGTATAACTTTGAGCATTTGAGACAAAATTTAGGAGTAATAGATGTTGATTTTGAAATAGCCATGGAATAAATTAAGGGGGAGTGTTGGGAAATTAAATCTCTCCCACTTTTAAAAATATTATTTTTTTTGTTTTTATTCATGTTCTAGATTTTTATAGTCTATTGAATCATTTTAAAAATAGGAAGTTTTTTAAACATTGCCTATAAATCCTTCTATATAATGAGGCATTTTTAAGTCTTTAAAATTGAGCAATGAATTATAATTTAAATTTGTGAAAGCTGAAGCTTTCTATCTTGTTGTGTTTTTTTCTCTCACATCATTATTATTATTTGTACTTTTGAGTCCCATTGACTTAAAATGGTCATTATGGTATATTAATATACTTTCTTTTTCATTGCGGTACATAACTATCCCTTGGACTAAAAAAATATTCCCCTAATATTTTACTTCATCTACAAAAAGCTCACACTTGGACATCTTAGCATATTAGTTTTCCTTTTATAGAAAACCTAATATTGATTGTAAATGCTTAACCTACTCTTCCTATTTTTACTAAAATAAAAATGTCATCTCAAAAGAATACTAAATGACAAAATTCCTTGATATAATTGAAAGGTATATTCATTCTCAATAAAAGTGTTATAATAAATTATTTGATCTAAAAGATTTAGTATGAATTCATAGTTATCTTGATGAGTGGTAAAAACTATTTATGGTAAATTGATTTTAGTAATTTTATGTTGATTATGTAACCCATCTATTTTATAAAACACAAATTCCTCTTTTAGTGTATCTAAAATTGACAATCTTAGAAAGTGGATACTTATCCTCAATAATTAGCTTACACATTACTTCACATAATTCCACAGTATACCATTTTTATTCATGTATAATGTTGGCACTCTAAAATAAAATTTGAATAGTTGATTGAAATATTTATTAATCAATTCTTATACTTGGCTCTCCACCTCTTCCATTTTTCTATGGCTTAATTGAAAGGGTATTATTGACCGAAGTTGGCCCACATAAGGATCTTTTGACTATAAATGGTTTGAATAGATGATCAGAGTTTTGGATGGAATGAGTGGACCAAAAGTAAAATAAGATCTCATATTGCTTACAAAGATTTTAAAACACTTTAAGCAAGCTTAAAGTGCAATTTGTTGATCTATGGGAAGTAGGCTTGGAAATAGGTCTAGGATTGCAAAATGAAAAAGACCAGTAGGGTATCATGGTGTTTCAAGCATTCAGGGGCATGAAATGGATTGTAAAATGTCTTAGAAGTTCATTAGATCCTTCTAAATGGACAACAAGTTTTTTCACAAGTCCAAAAGAACCAGACCATCATGACCATGTCACACAAGGATAAACATGACATATGGTTGTACATTTTATAAATAAAATTATGGAATTGGTTAAGTCCAAAAAACCACATGGACATGATGTTTTTCATGCTAAGAAGGTCCCATAATTTTTTTGTATCCTAATGAGTTATCTATCTCAAGATATAAGCTTTCAAAATTAAACCTGTAGAGTGGGACGTGCATGTAGACGTCAAGTTTAAGCCTCATAAAATATCCATTTGGATTAAAAATTTCCAAAGAATTAATACATAGATGATAAGTGTGAATAAATCAGGTGATTGAATGAAGATCTAACAATGTATGATGACTAGTAAAGCTAGTGGGTCCAAGCAAATTGATGGTATGCGTGTAATCATACAAAGTAGATCCAATAGTTTATAGGAAAGGATAGAATAAATGGGTCCATATAGATCAATAGAGTGCATGAAATTGTAAAAATTAGATATAATGATGAGTAATGGGCAAAAGTTTAGTGGATCCTAAGATAAAATGTGTGGGGGATAAGTGTCTCAACTGTGTTAGATTGGTAAAAGATCTATGGCTCACATTCATTTATACATGTAAAGATCAATAGTGAGAGTAAGGTCAATAATTTAATATATATTAGATCAAGAACAAGGCCACCAAGTGTATAAATTTAATAGTCTTAAATCAATAAGTTGATGGACAATGAATAAAGGCAAGCCTGGGAGACTTTTAGTGGAGGTCGATGAAATTATTTTTGACCCAAGCAAGAAAATGCATAAGAACCAAGTTTTAATATGATCTATTATGAACCAAAATGGATATTTCAAGTATTAACAATGAAATTTAATCTCTAAAAATGAAAAATTGATCTCTTGGGTTTAATAAATATTGATGGTGGGTTACTAGGTTGTTCAAATGATGTAAATACATCTTGGTAGATATGATTACTATATGAAAACTAATAAATGGGATTGGTTTTCATCTATATTAGATATGTGTCTAGGAGTTATATTAAAGAGAATTCCAAGGCATAAATATGATAGTCATATCATCCATAATTTAATAGGAACATTCACTTGCCTAAAGTAGACAGTTATGGTTTAATCAGGTTGATGGACATAAAGATTTTATCCTTATAAGTAAGCCAAGTAGAAGATGGCATAGAGTCCCAACTTAGAGATCTAGTGGTTAGAGGAAGTAGTTTGAGCATTTAATGTATTTTCAAGAGAGATATAATGGTTTTAATTATTAGTAGGAGCATGACTCATCATCTAAAACACATTTTTGTCTTCTAATATGTTTTTCAAAGAGCTCGAAGGCTATCAGGACAAACTAAGGTTAATTTGTCTATGATATATCATGTCCTAATTTGATCAAAATGTGGTTGAGAATTCATTGAAATGTGGTGGTAGTTCATTTATTGATATTTGATGATGTGTTCTCACTCTCTCATTCTCTTTTCACCCTTTCTCTATATCTCCCATTCTTTCCCATTTATAAGATCTCTCTCACTTTTGATAAGAAATTCTCTCTCAATTATAGAAGATCAGAGACTCTCATTTGATAAGGTTAGACCTTGTCAAAATTTATATGAAATACCTCTTTAAGCAATAAATAATTTATTTGCCTAGATCTCCCTTCCGAATTGTGTGTAGCAAAGATTGTGCATGATGAAATTGTGAAGGATAATCTTCCATGCCCATTGTCTTTCTTTCTTGCTCATTTCTAGGTGTCTTCAAGCTAATTGTAGTTCTAAATTAGTTTTATTTCTATCATTGATACAATCTCTCAATGAGTCTTATAAATACTCTTTGCCTTCATTCATTACTTTTTGAACCTGGTTTATGAAACACTTATACAAATAGCTAAGTTTTGTGAGATTGTGTAAGCTAGTATTATATTATGCTTCCTCAGTGTTTAATTCATGCTTATGTGAGTTATCATTTAAATTTTTTGCATCACCCTTTTAGCCTTATTAGTGACCCTTTAACATTTAACTAACCTTTTTTCCATTGTAAAAATTAGTATAGGTGATCCATCAAGAGGAATTTAGCTATCTTTGTAGGTCCAACCCCACCATAGGTGACCCACAACCTAGGGTTATTCCCATAGTGTAGCTCAATTGGAGAGAGCCTAAATAACCCTCTCTAAGGGTTAAAATTAATACTAAAATAGTTTTTGGCATGTTTGGTGGGATATCATTTCAAAGAATATTGGTCAAAGTTTGATTCTAGTTTGATCTATTTGTAACAATTATAGCTTTTAAATAATAGCATCTAGCGACTCCAAAAGAAAATTCAACATTATGGTAGTAGAATAGTGACTACATATCATGCCAAAGGTGACTAAAAGGTAAGTTTCTAGAGGTACTATCTTTGAATTTGTTGAGTTGCATTTAAACTTAGTAAAGAGATTAAGATTTGCTAACACACAACCTTATAAAGGAAACTTTGTTCCTCATTCAATTTCAAGGCCTACTCCTACAAGAAGATCTTTGTTTAACCCTCTCATTTCCATGGTAGCCCCTAGTGCTTTCCCCTTTATGGCCTTTAATGGTCAAAGTCCTTTGAACCTCCCTTAATATGATCTTATTCTAGTATAAACTCTCAAAAGTGTCCCTTATTTTACTAGAGACCTAGCTACAACCCCTTCTAAACACCTCATGGATATAGCCAAATTTTTCAACATTCATGATATTAGTGAGGAAAATGTGGAAATTAGGTTATTAGCAATCTGTTTCAAAGGTAAAGCCTTATATTTGTATAAAATCCTTAATTCTAACTCTATTACATCATAAGACCAATTAAAAGATGCATTAGATAAGAGATTTGAGGATAAAAGTGACCATTTATCACTTGTAGAGTAATTAACCATAATAAAAAGAGCCCTTCATTAAGTTATACAAGACTTCAACACAAGGTTCTAAAAGACTTGGGATAGAATTCCAGTCCCTATTAGGCCTACCTCTAACTTTGCCTTTCTTTACTATTAAGGCCCTAAATAGTGACATTGTAGTAATGATCTAGTCCATGAGAGGAAACACATTGCCAAATGCATATGAGGTGGTAATCAGAATAGAAAATTATTTGGTGTAGGCTAGCAAGCTTACACCTAGACCACCAATGCCTTTGTTCCTTGAGATATGATGACCTCCTATTTATATTCCTCCCCTTGATGTCATTCCTCCTATGACTACAATTTCTACTATACCATCACCTAAGTAAGAAAAGTTTTCCACTAGTCAATGTAGTGATTCCCAAGAATAAAAAAACTTTCAAGAGATTAAGAGCATGTTCCAATCCTTGAGAAATTAACGAGTGAATATCAAGAGGAAAACATCTTTCAATAGGCCTTATCAAGCCTCATATCAACCTTAGTAGCAAGCCTATCAAGAAAATAGACCACCCTACAAAGGAAGCTTCCAAGGCCAAGGCCAATGTCAAAACCAAGGATAAGGACAACCTAACTATATTAGGTAAAAAAAAATATAATCTAAATGTTGCAAGCAATTCCAACACTTTGGTCCCATTCAAAACAATATTTCTCAAGAAGCTGAGGGTACCATGCCTTAGAATCAATATTTTGGGCAATCCTTTATTATAACCACTGATTTCAATCAAGATTTTAATGATCAATGATAATAGGCTACCAATTATGGGTACAGTCAAGATCTTATGGCTTAGAACACAGAGGTACCCATGATGACAAAACTAGAAGAGCCTCAACAAGGTCAAATCCCTGATCAAGGACTAGCTAGTTAGGTGCTATAATGTTGAATTATGAGCAAGAAGAGTGTTATGCACTTAATCAACAAGCTAGTTCTAACCAATCATATATTATAATGGCAATAAATACAATGTTCAAAGGAAGGAACATGGATGGTAATTAATAATTAGTCAAAGAGATTCCTACCATTACTCCAATATCAAAGACAAATGAACCTATTATTATTCCAAAGGTTCAAGCAACTTAAAGGAATCAAAATTAGGGGAATGCCTTTATTCCCTAAAACTCACAAATTCAAAGTAAATTTGTGACTCCCAAAGCACAACTAAAGGTTGGTGGTTAACCCATTAATATTGTGGAAAAACTGAAAAGTTCCAATGTGAGTGTTCTAATGTGGGATATGCTCTCCATGATTGGTCAGGTATACATCCTCCAAGAAGGTTTGTTAAGAATCAATGTTTTTGAAAAACCACTAGTCAAGGAGAATGTGGTTCTCACTAATACAACCAAAGGAACAAATGAAAGTAAACTAGGTAAGGTGGTCAAACCTCATCCAATATACATTTGAGTAATCATTGGTGATTCTTTAGTGCATAATTTCTTGGTAGATAATGGGGCTAACACCTTAGTAATGGTAAAGTCCATAGCTAATCAATTGGGTCTAAAATATGAGTCCTAGTCTAAGGGAGCACTGCAGCTTGATGGTTATTCCACCAAGCCATTTGGTATCATTAGAGACCTCAAATTAACCTTGAATGCTTATCCTAGTGTCTCAATGGTTCAAGATGTGTTGATCTTAGATGTACTTCCTCATATTTCCCTATGCCTATCTAGGGAACTCACTAAAAATATTAGAGGCTATCTTATAATAGATTAGTCATACATGATATTTATAATAAGATATGAAACCAAGGTATCTATTAAGGCTGAGCCCATTACAAAACTCCACATAGATCCTTATGGGCCAGATAACATAAACCTCAATTACACCATCCTTGATGAGGATAAATTAATAGTTGGTTAAGAATTAAACACTCACCATGAGGAGATACCAGACATGTTCTTGGATGAACTATGGAATGAAAATCATTTGGTTGATCCCTTGGAAGGAGTTAAAGAGGACATGGGTGTTTATTGCTTACATGAAGAGAATCAATCCATTCCATCCCTCATTAGATCTCAAGAAGATATTAGTGGCTATGGAAATTGTTCTTTGATGGTTCAATGAGTCAAAATGGAGTGGGTGTAGGTATAATGTTGGTATCCCCCTCAAATGACAAGTATTTCCTTCTTATATGTTCTAATTCAATTACTCTTACATTGAAGTAGAATATGCAGGTCTTATCCATGGTCTTCAATGTGCTAATAAGAGAGGGATCAAACAATTACAAGTTTATGGGGATAATGAGTTGATAGTGCACCAAGTGAAAGTCTAGAATATCACTAATAATCCCTTGATGAAGTCTTACCAACATAAAGTGTGGGACCTAATTAAGGATTTTGAGGCCTTTAACATCCAAATAGTGCCAAGGAACCAAAATAGACATGCTAATAGGTTGGTAGTTGTGGGAGCTCAATTTGATATCCCAAATGAGTTAAAAAAGACCAAAGTGTAACCACATGTCAAATTGGTAGTAATACCATCAGTGCCAGATAATGAAACTCATTGGCAGGTCTTTGAAAATGACAAACAAATTGCCTATTTATTACAAAAGTAAATAGAGTTCTCCTCCATAAACTAAGAAAAGTTTCAACATTATTATGAGGAGAAAATTACTCAGTTGAGATATAACAATGTTCCTAAAGGGCTTGTCACCCTTGAATATCTTTTACATGGGGAAGATCATATGAGAAAAGACAAGGTGGTGATGTCAAAAAGTGAAAAGAGCTATGAAAGAGTCCTTATCTTCAAGGACAAGCTCCTCAATCTTGGGAAGGTAAGCACTAAAGCTGAAATCCATGCTTTGATAGAACTTTGTAAAGAATATGTAGATATCTTTACTTGGGAATAAAGTGACTTGAGAGGCTTTGATCCCAAGTTGGCCCAACACACTATGAAACTAGAGGTTAATGTCAAGCCTATCAGGTAAAAGAAAAGGCTTATAAAACCCAAAATTAGAGAGCTTGTGAGGAAAGAATTAACAAGATTAATTGAATCTAAGATCAAATTTCCCATTAAGCACTCCTCATGGGTATCCAATTTGGTACCTGTGAGAAAGAAGAGGGGGGAAATCAGATTGTGTGTTGACTTTAGGGATCTAAATAGGGTTTATTTGAAGGATCACTACCCCTTACCATCTATGGAGTAACTCCTTCAGATAGTTGCTAGTTCAATTTTTTTTTCCCTTTTAGATGGGTATTAAGGGTACAACCAAGTGATAGTAAGAGAGGAAGATCAGTATAAGACTGCCTTCACCACAAAGTGGGGCATATATGCTTACCAAAATATGCCTTTAGATTGTAAATTATTGGGGCCACTTTCAAAAGAGCCATGGACATTGATTTCCAAGGGTTACTGAATCAAATGGTACTGGTCTACTTGGATGACATCATAGTTTTCTCCAAGAAATCTAGTGAACATTTAGATCACATAAAGTTAATATTCCAAAGATATAGAGAGTATGAGATCTCTTTAAATCCCATGAAATGTGTGTTTGTTCATGAAGGCAAAATTTTGGGTCACATTATTTCAAAATAAGGACTATCTATTAACCTTGATAGAATAAGTGCCATCATAGCCTTATCTTTACCCAATAACAAGAAAGGAATCCATAGCTTCCTTGGAAAAATAAACTTTGTGAGAAGGTTTATACCTATTTTTTCAAACTTGGTGAAACCCATAACTACCATGATAAAGAAGATCCACGTGTTTGCTTGGTCAAATAAAGGTAAAGTAACATTTGAGGACATCAAGCAAGACATTTCCCAAGCACCCTCACTCATGAATCCTAATTTCTCAAAATATTTCATATTTTATACCTTTGTCAATATTGATAACATATCAACTATGCTAATGCAGAAGAATGTTGAAGGACTTAAGCAACTAATTACCTTTTTTAGTCAAGGACTAGAAAGATATGATGTGAGGTATAGTTTTATAGAAAAATTGGTTCTTGTAGCTTTAAGGTTCCTCAAAAAGATTAGACCAATGCTCTCCAACAGTATGGTCCATCTTATGGTGTCTCATCTTGGAGTGAGAGACTTTTTCCTCAACGAGGATTTGAATGAGAAAAGAGCAGGATGGATTACCAAGGTCATCAAGTATGATGTGTAAATCAAAGTCACCAAGATGATAAGAGGCAAAGGCTTATGTGAGCATATGGTGGATGAACTTAAAGAAGACAAAGAAGTTATTTAGGTGACACAAGATAACTCACAAATAGATGCACCTCCACTTCATAATAGTTGGCTCCAAGATATGCCACATTTCTTGATGATAAGAGAATGCCCCTAAGGTTTAGATAGAGTAAAAAGAAGATATTTGAGACTTTAGTCCATACCTTATGTGTTAATTAAACGGTTTTTATTTATAAAGGACCTTAATAGGGTACTTATTAGGTGCATTGTTGACAATCAAGTGATAAATATCATGGAGCAATTTCATGATGGAAATGTAGGAGGCCATTTTTATTCAAGAACAATAATAGAATAAATAATGAGGGCTGGTTATTACTAGCCCAACCTTTTCAAATATGCCTATGTATGGGTAAAAAAATGTCAGAAGTGTGCTCTATTTATAGGCAAATAAATATTTATAGCTCTTCCACTCAACCTAATCTAGGTGGATCAACCCTTCATGCAATAGGGGTTAGACTTCATAGGAATGATAAATCCACCTTCAAGTGTAGGACATAAATGGGTGATCACTATAAATTACTACTTCACCAAGTGGGTAGAAGCAATTACCTTGAAATAAGCTAATGAAATAATAATATTGGACTTATATGACAACATAGTAACTAGGTTTGGTGTCCCAGTTACTATAATTTTAGATAATGCCTTAGCATTTATTGGTATGAAGACAAATGAATTGGCACTTAAGCTAGGCATCTATCTCAGTACATCCTCAAACTACTATCCCTAAGGTAGTGGACTGACAGAGTCCATAAAAAAGAATTTGATAAGGATTATCAAGAAGACCATGGAAGTGAATCAAAGAGTGTGGAATACAAAGCTAAGGATAACCTTATGGGATGATAGAGTGACTCCTAAAGCTACCATTAGTAATTATCCACATGTCCTTATATATAGAAGGGAAGCCAAATTGCCTATTTCTCTTAAACTAGTTGTATTGGAGTTATCCCATCAACTTGAGTTGATGGAGAGTGAGCTTATGAATGTGAGGATGATTGATCTCATGGGGCTTGAAGAAACTAGGGACCTTGAAATGAAGATATTAGAGTCACATAAAGCTCAAGTCAAGAAAGTATTTGACAAGAGAGACATAGCAATGGAATTTAAGGAAGGGGGCCTAGTTCTCAAATGGGACTCAAATAAGGCCAAGCCAGGAAACCATACCAAGTTTGATAGCTTGTGGAGTGGTCCTTATTTGATCCATGGATGCAAATAACACAATGCTTTTCAACTTGCCCAACTAGATGGAGAGGTATTATCCATCCCAATAAATGTCATTCATTTAAAGCCTTTTTATTTTATAGATATTGTATTATATTATAACATATTAGAGTATGTTTCATATTTTCCTCTAAGTTCCCTATGCACATTTCCTTTTAGTTGTGTGTTTCCATTTCAATAAGTGCCTAGGGCATAGTTATTTGTTTTGATCTTTTTTCCCTTTTGCTTCAAGAGGAAGTTTTAAAAATGATCATCCTTGAGTTAGTTTCACATTAGTTGAGAGGAAATATTGTGACTCTATTTACCAAATAGATTACTTCAAGGCTACTAGTCTTTGCATAACAAGCATAGAACCCCAGGATGTCACAAAAAATGTTGGCCAAATTTGACCCACATGATCTTTTGCCTAGGAATGGTTTGAATAGATGAGAAAAGTTTTGGATAGAATGATTAGATAAAAATTAAAATAATAATATCTCATATACATTAAAAATCTATTGAAACACTTTAAACAAGTTTAAAATACAATTTATTGATCCTTGGGAAGTAGGCTTAGAAACAGGTACTAGGATTGTAAAATGAAAAAGACCAGCATGGTCTTATGATATTTCAAGCATTCAAGGGCATGAAATAGATTGAAAAAAATATTATAAGTTCATTAGATCCTTTTAAAGGGACAATAGTTTCTTACATAAGTCCAGAAGAATTGGACCATCATGAGCATGTCATGCAAGGATGAATAGGCCAGTCTAGTTGAACATTTGATAAATACACTTAGGGAATCAATCAAGGCCAAAATACCACATGGACATGATGTTTTTCATGCTGATAATGTCCCATACAAATTTAGTATCTCTATAAATTCTCTATCTCAAGATATAAGCTTCCAAAGTTGAAATTTTAGAATGGGACATGCACATAGACCTCAAGTTTAAGCCTCATAAAATATCCATTTAGATTCAAAACTTCTCAAAGATGAACATGGATTTGAAAAGTGTCAAGATATTAGGTGCCAAAATAAAGATTGATGTGTGGTGACTGATAAAGCTAAAGGGTGCAAGCAAATCGATGATGTACATATAATCATACAAAGCAGATCCAATAAAACATGGGTAAAGGAAGAATTAGTGGGTCTAGATAGATCAATGGAACATTTGAAATCATTAAAAGTAGATCTAATGATGAGAAATGGGTCAAAAGGTTAGTAGATCCTAAGATTAAATGCATATGTGATAAGTGTTTTAATCACATTAGACTGGAAGAAGATCTATAGCTCACATTCATTCATACAAAGAAAGATCAATGGTGCAAGCAAGGTCAATAAGTCAATAAATCTTAGATCAAGCATGAGGCTACCAAGTATCTAAATTTTATATTATTGAATCAATAATTTGATGGCCAATGAACAAAGGTGAGCCTAGGAGACTTCTAATAGAGGTTGATGAAGGTATTTTTAACCTAGGAAAGCAAATGAATAAGAGCCAAGTTTGAAGATGATCTAGGATAAACTAGAATGGATATAAGTTTGAACGATGTAATTGAATATCTGTATATGCAAAATTGATTTTTTGGGTCTAGTAAATATTGATGGTGGGATATTAGGTTGTGTAAGTGACATAAATGCCCCTTGGTAGATATGATGACTATATGAAAATCAATAAATGGGATTGATTTTCATCTATTGTAGATATGTGTCTAGGGGTTGTAGTAAACATCACACCAAGGCATAAATATGATAGCGATATAATCCACAATTAAATAAGAATATTCAATTACCTAAAGCAGACATAGTCATGGTTCAGTCAGGTTGATGGACATAAAGATTTTGTCCTTATAAGCACACCAAGTAGAAGATGGCGTAGAGTCCCAAGATGGAGATTTGGTGGTTGGAGAAAGTAGTTTGAGAATTTAATGTATTTTTAGGAGAGATTTAAGGGTTTTCATTCTTAGTAGGAGCATTACTTGTCATCCAAAACACATTTTTGTCTTATATTATGTTTTTCAAAGAGCTCAAAGGCTATCAAGACAAATAAAGGTTAATTTGTCTATGATAGATTATGTCCTAATTTGATCAAAATGTTGTTGAAAATTCATTGAAAGGTAGTGGAAATTCATTTATTAATCTTTGATGGCATCCTCTCATTATCTCTTTTCCATTTATCTATATCTCCCATTATTTCCCATTTGTAAGCTCTCTCTTACTTTTGATAAGAAATTCTCTCTTAATTCTGGAAGAGAATAGACTCTCATTTGATAAGGTTAGACCTTGTCAAAATTTTTATTAAAGACCTCTTGAAGTAATAAAGACTTTCTTTGCCTATATCTCCCCTCTAAATTGTGTGTATCAAAGCTTGTGCATAATGGCATTTTGAAGGAGAATCTTCCATGTCCATTGTACTTCTTTCTTGTTCATTTATTGGTGTCTTTAGGTTAGTTGTAGGTCTAAGTTAGTGTTCTTTTTATCATTGATGCAAGATCTCAGTGGCTCTTAAAACTCCTCTTTTCCTTCATTCATTGTTTCTTGAACCTAGTTTATGAAACATTTATGCAACTAGCAAAGTTTTGTGAGATTGTGTAAGATAGCATTGTCTTATGCTTCCTTAGTTTTTACTTCATGCTTATGTGAGTTATAATTTAAATTTGGTGCATCACCCTTTTATCCTTCTTAGTGACCCTTAATCCCTTCTCTAACCCTTTTCCCAATGCTAACATTAGTATAGGTAATCCATCAAGAGGAATCTGACCTTCTCTAGAGGTCCAACCCCACCATAGGTGACCCATAGCCTAGGGTTGTTCCCATAATGTATCTTAATTAGAGAAATCTTGAAGAACCCTCTCCAAGGGTGAAAATTGGTGCTACAATAAGTATTTGTTACATGGGATGAATATAATGACCTATTGCTCTTTAAGGTGGAAATATTGTAGGAGAGCCTTTTGAAACCATCCAATGACTCGAGATTTAGTTTTGTTATTGGAATATATAAAGGTGTATTCCCTTATTTTATCAAGATCCCATAGCTCCAATTACCTTTGCTTGTTAATATTTATGCCTACATGACTAAAACCAAAGGAGTATTCACAAGGAGCATTCCACACTCAGCTTAAGGCAGTTGAGATATTCTAAGTAGGATTTGGTTATGTTTGTCAACATTAAGATCGTTTATTTTTGTGAAGATGTTGATTCTTTACCTCTTTAGGCATATGTTAAATACATTTTCTAGCTTTTATAGGGCCAAAATTTTCTTGTAATCCTGGGGTTTAGCTGGGGTGATTAAAATGTTCCTTAATGTAATATAAAATGAATTCCTATAATTAAAAAAGAGAGAACTTATCTTTATTGCCACAAAATTTAATTCTTTTACTGCATTGGAAATAAAAAAATGTGATTGGCTCATCTTTTTAGCCACAAAAATTAATTATTTTACTATATTGGAGATAAAAAATTTGATTGGGGGGATAAATCAAAATAACACACTAATAGTTGTGTTTCATTCCAATGACTATAAAACTAATAACTAGAATTATCATTATCATATATGTCATGCAATGTATAATATAGATTTTTTTTTTCTTGTTGCCTATAAAATTTGATCTCTTGTAATACATATTATGATTGTGTTTCTCTAGTCTGTGTTAAACATCAAATTATTTAGAGATTGTTACAAAAATGGTTTGGGCCTATAAATTTTGCTCATCATGTATTTTTCATTAGAAGTGATTACTAAAAATGGTTAATTTGATCCTGAGATTCATCTTGATCCAATAATTTGTCAAGTCATGATTTTAGTAACTGTGATTGGAGTATATTTGTATTTTCAGATTGATAAATAGAGCAAAGGCCTTGAGTGCTTAGTGCGATGAAAGTTTCATCTACCTTCTCTTTATTGGTAATAAATTTTATTCATTTGTTGATTAGATTTTTATAGTAGAGAATACATTTTACAAAAGTGTAAATTATCAAAATATTGTTTTTGTTTTACATCCTTGAACTATGTATAGATTTTCCATAATGATATGGCAAAAGAGTAAAAAAGATTAGTTACATGTGAAATAATACTAGAATTGATTTTTATGTATTTATTTTTTCAAATTTCAAATGCTTATAGCTATATAATGAAAAAAACTAGACCTGCATTAAAACTTTATAGAGCACAAGAATAGTGATTGTGTAAAGTAGCAGGGAACATGTTTGTAGTTGTTTTTGTTAGTAGAAATCATTTTATTATAAGCAAGGTTGTCTAGTTACATGCACCCAACCATAATTGAACTTCACTCACACCTAAACCCTCACCCAAGATGCATCTGCAGTATCCTAATACACTCTAGGCACACTGGGCACACTTCCTACACCCTAGACATACTAGGTGCATTTCCCTTAATTTCATACACACCTTTTATGTTTTAGATTAAGGTAAAAATAGGTTTTAAAGGGACCCCGAAACCCTGAAACAAAGATAGAAAGATGAAGCATTCACGACCACAGGCAAAACCTAAAACCTACTACAAAGAAGTATCATAAACAGGTTTTATATGGACTTGAAACCACCAAAAAGACCACAAGTCATAACCCAGGTTTTACATAGACTTGGCTACACCATAGTCAAAAGATTACAAAAAACTAGGAAACAGGACCAGATAACATGACCAACTAAAAGAACCAGGCTATTCTTCCAGTTCCAAAATCATTTTCACTGCTTCCTTACCTTTCACATCAGTGTCCTGAATGGCAGTAGCTGCTGACATGGCTCCCTCTTGCATAGCTTTCTTTCGTGAGCTCTGTCTAGTCCTCTTGCTAGGCCCCTCCAAGGATTTGATCTCCTCATTAGCTCTTTTTCCAATATTAACAGCTGCAGCACATATGTTAGATGTAACCTCCTCCATCTTCATTCTGATTTCCTTGATGAGTTCCCTTAGGTTGTTCTCATAGTCTTTGAGTTTGATGGGAATGTCTCTCATCTATTTTTCCATGTTATTGATTTTGTTCCAAACTACCTTCTGGTTGTCTTCCATTATTTCCATTTTCCTTTTGAGATCCATTATCTCCTTAAACATCCATGATTCGAGTTGGAGGATAGCCTCTACTTTGCAATTAACCCATCTCATAGGTGTGTGCCTTCCATCATTCTACTTTTTATCACTCCACTCTTCTGTGTTCTTATTAGGACTATTCCTGCCTTCTTCAATATGGTCCTCTCTTCCCCTTTGATTCTGCTCCTTAGTTTCAGCTTGAGCTCCCAAGTCCATTTCTTGGTTGTCGGCCTGAACTGTATTTTCCCTCTCATTTATCAAAACAGGGTCCTCAACAGGGTCATCTAGGACTTTATCATCCTCAAACACTTGCTGGTTTTCCTCAGAGTCATGTTCACTATTTTCAGACTTCTCCTCTATGTTGACTCCTTCTTTCTCATTCTTCTCTTGAACTTCTTCTTCCTCATTGGAAATTGAATTCTTGCTTTCTATTCCTCCCTCTTCCTCCAAGCTTTCCTCCCCAAACTTATCAGTTCTCTCCCACTCTGTATCCTCATCAACATTATGATTCTTGACACTAGGGGGCTTGATTTTATCTTTCCCTTTAACAATTTCACTCTTGTTACTCCGTGAATCCTTGTTTTTCCCCAAATAAGGGTTCATAACCATGGGCTTGTTCTTGCAATATCCTTCAATTATCAGAATTAATCCTTCATGCAGAATAGGATGCATTTCCTTCTTCCTGTGAGCGAATAAACTTTGGATCAAAGAGAAATGTAGATAAAAGGGAAAGGAAATTCTTACTTTGTGTCTAAAATGATTTAGGAATACAAAGTGGAATTTGTGGACTCTCTTGCTTCTTCCATCGAGTATGAAGTACTCCCAAATACAGCATAAGACATCCCTCCAAATGCCCTTAATCTGTTCTAGTTCAAAGAAATCCCCATTCTTTTCCAACTTCTGCTCCTCAATGTCCGTCTTAGGGAATTTGCAAAAGGCCTCATTTGAAATGCTAGTTTGCTTGGAGAATTTTATTCCTTCCGTAGGCAGCCCCGTAATCTCTGCTATAAATTCCTCTGTTAAATTCACTGTAATGCCATGCAGAGTGACTCTATCATCAATCCAATTTTTTTAAAAATCCATTGTAATATGAGGTTTTGAACCATGGAGCCTTTCCATGTAGTTCACAACCTTCCCTCTCTATAGGATCTTCCAAACATCTTGTTTCACTTTCCACTCTTCGCAATTTTTGGGTTCCTGCTTCCTTGGTTCTCCTTTCCTTATGCGAGCCATGTAGATTTCCTTTGATACCCAATCACTGTAAGCTATACAATGATCCCACCTGTTACCAATTTGGTTCAAATCTCACCTTTTTTTAGGCACATTCAGGATCCACTTCTCGTTCTCGAGGACATTCCTTTTTAATGATTGTAAACCTTTCTCCGTAAAGCCACTCCTCCTACTCATTAGTTTTCTATTACTAGCTGATCTTTCCTTCCTTTGCATGAATTGCATCATGATGAATGAGCACTCTAAGATCTACACTCTTATTTAGTGTTTCCTGCCACCTCACTTTGTGTCCTGTTCAGACTGCATAATTTGCTATCCAATTAACAACTCTATTAGCTTCACGGTAGGTGTGGGTAATAGTTACTTTTTCAAATTTTTTGATTAAAGTTTTCATCTCCATCACCATAGCCTCTATAGTCCATGACACAGAATTTTTATTGTTTAGAATATTTATGATATTCAAGGAATCCCCTTCCAGCCATAATTTAGAATATCCCGAATCCATAGCTAGTTTGATGGTTTGAAGGGCAGCAGAAGCTTCAATAATATGACAATTCAAATTTCCAATGGGGATTGCAACAACATCAATTACATTTCCCATATGTTTTCTCAAGAATCCTCCGCATCATGCATTCCCCGGGTTCCCTTTAGCAGCTCCATCAAAGTTTCCTTTAATCCACCCTTGAGGGGGGACATTCCAAGTAACACCTAGTCTAGGATTTTCAGGTTTACCATTAGAATTTTCCATTCTTAAGGGATTATCCACTTGAAAGGTTGGATTTGGATTCCTTTGCAATGAGAAATTATCCTTAATAGCTCTAATGATGTTCTACCCCACCACCCATCTGGGAAGTTCTTTACTTCTAAAAATTTGGTTATTTCTTTCCTTCCATATTCCCCACCAAATATGGGGAAGAGTTAGTTTCCATAAAAATATAACTTTAGGATTCTCAGAAGGACAATACCAACTTTTAAAATATAGTTCCACATTTTTGTGGTGAATCCAAGAAATACCCCATAGATTGAGGATTTCTTTCCAAACTTGCTGCGTAAAAGAACAGTTCACAAACAAGTGATCTCTATCTTCAAAGCCCTTCTTACAAAGAATACACCTATTCACAACATATATTCCTCTTTTCTATAAATTGTCTAGAGTTAAGATTTTATTTTGGAGGAGAGTCCAGAAGAATATTTTGATTTTAGGGATGAGCCCCTTTATCCAGGCCTTCGTCCACAAAGGTTTGTTGCCATTTCCCTTTGAAGTAAAAATGGAAGAAACTTTAAATTGTCCACTAGGCTCATTATGCCAAACAATCTTATCTTCAAGATTAGGGTAGAGAGATATAGCATTTAGGGATAGTTGTATATTCTTGAAATCTTGATCAAGATTAGTGAGGTTCATGTTATATAATTTTTATGTTATATAATGATAAGTTTCATGATAATCTTATGTTTTAGATTTTGAGTTTCAATTTTTGAGTTTAATGTTTGAGTTTTGATGTTATAGCATACTCATATTTTAAGAGGATATCACCTTACATACCCCCACACCATCTCACCTATGTACTAAAGTTTTGAGAGCTTATACTGGGTGCTACATACCTGCACCCATGTACCTGTGTAACCTTTGGTTTTAAGCATTGTATTTTCTAGTCTATTATCTCTATCCCAATAATTAGGTAGTGTTGAGTTTTAATAACTAGGTAATTGCATATATTTTGTCTTATCTTGTGATATTTTCATACAATCAATATTTTTGAGGAAGATTGTGGATTTTATTCTATTTGTGTAGTTTTTTGGAATGATGACCAAGAATTGATAGCTATCTTTCAGAGATTGTCAATGGTTTTTCCTAGTCCCACTAAATTTTAAGGGAAGATATATAATGGAATTTACTATGGCCATTTGATTGGTGGTTTGGACATTTTTTTTGGTTTATTGAATTATGTTTTTAAAGGAAATTTGGAGCTTGGTGATTTTCCTCACATAATTTATGCACTTAAATGTCATTCCAAGGGAAAATAATTCCTTATAATCTTGATATTTGTAAATTCAATATTGGTGTTTGTTTATATGGGGGTATTACAATAGTACAACTTGACATGATTCCTTAAGATAAAATTATCATATAGTTTTACAATCTAAGAGAATGTTTTACCCCATTGTATTGATGAGAAGTAGGTCTATTAGCACAAAATGTTAGGTGTTATGAGTTTTATCCAGTCTTGCAATAAAAATTCACTTTCCATGTGCCATATATCAATGAAGATGTTTGTGTCGATCTTCAATATGTAGAAGTCATAATGACAAATTTTCATGTAAAAACTTTCCATAAAATGTGTAGTATGATCTTATACTATTAGATACATGGTTCAATTTATATGGATATTAAAATTTTTAATAGATTGCTTTTATAATTGAGTAAAAATAACTTTTTGTAGTTCTTCTAAGTGGTTTTTGTTTTCAATAAGAAAACAATTACGGATGGTTTTTGAAGTTATCTTCTTAGTTGGTGCTTTATGACAATGCATTACTAAGGAATAATCTAGCTATATGATCTTTGTACATATCTAGAGAAAAATAAACACAATTATTCAAATTGAAGATAAATAATTGAAGTTAAAGTTAGTTTAGGAACTTATTTTGAATTTAAGTTAAACAAGTTTAAAAACTGTTAATAATTTATGGTGTTTTCATTGTTTTTATATGATGTTGAAAAAAAATGTCAGTACATATAGAATGTTTTAATAATATAAAATAATGATATTAATGTTTACGGAAGGTAAAATTTTTCCCATAAAATAATGAAATAAAATTTAAAGCAAGGAATATGGAGTGCAAGTGGAACATATTTATTTATGGATATAGACTTAAAAAGGTCCTTAAGGAATAAGGAGTGCAAATGGAACATATTTATCTATGGATAGAGATTTAAAAAGGTCCTTAAAAAGCACAAGAACATAGAAATATAAATAACAACCAGGAACATTATTGTACACTAATAATGATATGTTTTTAATGTTCAATAATGGTCACATTTTTTTATTGTTAATGATTAAGCTAAAATTAATGTCTAAGTGTTATATTTTAAACATGATTACTTTGAAAACACTTTTTATCATTTGCATTATATCAAATGTTAATATAGGCCTTTGAAAACATGCCAATGTTTGTTTTTTCAAACACAATCTCACTATTTTTTTGTATTATAAAAGATGAATTATAACATTCATTTCTTGCTCACAAGTTTGAAGTAACTTAAGATTTGGTAATATAAAGTTTGTTGTATTAATATCTTTTATGCAATATACCTAGTGAGGAGTTATCTAGGAATCCAATGCTAATAATAAGAGGAAGCAATGCTAAGAATTTGAGTTGGCTTTTCAGTTGCAATCTTGTGGTCACATGTGCTCTTTAATTTCATTTTTCAAAATCCTTTAAAAATGTTTGTTCAAAATCCTCCATTGCAATTGATTAACCATTGTTTAGAGGTAAAACACTTAGTATATTCAATTTTTTTGATGTAAAGTGCCATGATTTGTAATGTGCAACTTATACACAAGCATGGAATGCAATAGGGTATTTATTTCTTTGAACTCAAAAACATTTTTATTAGTGCCATTGGATTTCTTGATTTCCCATATGATATTAATTTTGACATGATATTTTCATCTACAAAAATAGATTTGAATCAATTCAACATTAAACTTCTTCATGTTTCATATTGAGAGGGTGGAATTTATAGATGAAAACCATGTAATATTATGTGCCAATTTAAGCTCATGCATCTTTTTCCAAAATTATTTTGCCTTATAAATATCATCCTTTTCTTAATGATGATATCTAACCTTTCCACGCAAGGCATATTGAATTTTATTGGGTGAAGGGGGGATAGATTATTAAATTGTAATGCAATCTAACACCAATATGGCATAAATATTTCATGATACAATAATAACTAATCCTAATGCCTAGGATTTTCCTATATTTGATTTTTAAGAGCATAAATAATGACATTGTCTCCATTTTTTATCTAATAATTCTTCCTTCATTGAATTGCACAATAAAATTAGCTTTTGCATAAATATATTCTTCATTTACCTTTTTATTTTCAATGATTGTGAAATCTTTCTCCATGTTTTAAATACAACACAAATCATATGTAATTTTTCCTTTCATTTACTTCAAAACATGGTGAATTTGACAAGTATACGATCATGAATGTGTTTAATTCACATATTTTGACACAATTTTCCATGTCTAATGATGCTAAATCTTGACCATAACCCCTCAAACAAAGCCAAAATCTTAGGAGCAATTTGTGTTTTCAAAAAGTCATTATTATTTTTAGAACATCATTCTATGATTTCCTAAAGTCATTTTTGGTTTTGCATCTTCATTTATCTACAATCATTATGATCTTCTTATTCAATTCACTCCATTGGTATGCCATAGATATTGATTCATATTGTAGGTTTTATCAAAACTATGGTTGGAGATTAATATTTATTTAGGTATATTAAATATTAAAATTTTTGTTTTTTTTTTTTTTAATGAAATTTTATTTCATATAATTTAGGGAATATGAGGTGGCATGTAACTTTCACCATTTTTGTTACATTAAGAATATTATTTATTATGAGAAATATTGGAGTTATATTCCATATTTAATTATTTTTCCACTTTATACTCTCTCTTCCCTCACTAAATTTGAAACTTGGATGCAATGGCACTTGGGATATTTGGAAGGTTAGTTATGACAATAAATGAGGTTGTTTTGTAACTCGATTTTATTTTTTCACTCTATTTAAAGAGTTCAAAGGTATATTTTTATTTGAATTCTTTTAGGTTTATTTTAGTGATTCTATAGGTTTATTATTTTTCTCTCTCATTATTTATTAAATGAAATTTAATTCACGTTGTGGTATCTTGTTATTTTTTTGGACTAAGTTTTAATAACATGTAATGTTTTTTTCTATTCTACTGATTTTCCCACTTTACAAATCATGTGTTTCAACATTTTATGGTATGGATTCATGGTGAATATTGATTTTATTACACATTTTCATTTTTGATTCATTATTTTATGATTTAATATTAGAATTGTCTCTTTTATTCTGTTATAGTCAATTGCTACTACCAAAATTAAAATATAAGTGTGTAGGGGGTTTTGTTGAGGAGTAAGAGAAATATTGAAATGAGAGTTATTATTTTTGACACATTTTTTTGAAAGGGATTAGACCCTTGAAAAATTATTTTGTGCATGAATATTTTTACCAACTTTAATTTTATTAGTTTATTAAAATGTATTTTATTTGCATGATAATTGTTTGTAGGGTTTTACCAATCATTTAAAGATAGATTGCTTGGAAACATTATCTAAATCCTCCTATTGAGGTATTTTTCATGAAGAGTTTGAAAATATCTTATTACTTTAGGCATTAGTTTTTTGCATAATCCCTTTTTATGTGTAATATTGGTTTTTGGCATCAATTTATGGAGAAACTATGATCTAATTCATCTTAGAGTCAATATTTTGAGCCAAATCTTAGTTTCATCATCTAGACAAGAATGATGACGAGAAGAAAATCCACCTTAAAATTATATAAATACAAAAATAGTGTTGAATACCATAAAAAATTGAACACCAAACTAAAAAATAATTATTAAATAATACAAACTTTCAAAAAACCAATTAAAACTTTATTTAGTAATGATTGGCAGTGAAGAATAACTAATAGTCAAACTTTCATCTTGATTTAGACAATTTGAGATTTTTGAAATTTCAATGTGATCCCTTATTATTATTTTGGACCTATTGAATTTATAAGTAACCCCTTTATTAGGCACTAAAATTATAAGGAACACATAATAATTTGTGCAATTATGTGGTGTCAATTTCCTTAAAAGCAAGTTTATGCATAGACGCTTCCCATCCGTGCTCACGATCAATAGTTAGCATGTTTTTAAACATACAATAAGTGTTTATACATGATTATAATTAGTTCTCAAATTCAAACCACACACAAATATCCTTCATCACCCTAGTACGACACACAGGTTAGAGTGTGTAGGTCTCCCTGATTTTAAGTAGTAAAAGATATAAATGTGTAAGTAGTTCTAAATCATGAATAACATGATAAAAACATTAAAATATTATTGTGTGTTATTATTAAAAGAATTTATCACACTAAAATGGTGAATTTTCATGATAATTAATATATTTTCACATCTACACCCTTGTAAAATGCAAATTACAATCTAGATTGCATAACATTCTCTTTGTAAACTAACACAAGTTCTAGATGAAGGCACAAACTGTGAAGACCATCAAAACAGACTAGGAATAGAAAGAGTTTTGGACTTGTTTATTTATATTTAAGATATCAATTAGTTCCCTTAAAAAAATCACATTTGGACTATGCAATTAACTCTCTACATAATCTTTAATGTGTACCTTTTGTGCAAAATGCACTTAGCTATCTATGCATAACCACACATGAGACTTCAAAAAGAATGGAGTTGCACATGGGATAGTGCACATATGGTCCAAAATATGGAAATTTTAAAAAAATCCACTACCTAAACAATATGGAAAGGCATAACCTAAAGATACACTTGCACTGTCCCATGTCAATAAGCTAGTCTAGGTGGATTGGCAGGTGACTACTATAAATAGGGATGGTAGTTGAGCTTTATTATATATAAAAGGAATTGAATATGAATATAATTAAATTTAGAGTAGATTTTATAGTGTTATAAAATGATATTACACTACCATTGGTTTCCTAAACATTCTTTATTCTTAAGCACACACATGGATCCACAAGTGACCTTCCAGCTACTTCCATGATCAAATTGTCAGATCCAGGTTGAATAAGCATGGCTTGTAGAAGTTATTGAAAATATATTTATGATATTAACCAATATATAAATATAGACACCACTTCAAAATTTAATTTCCTACCTACCACATCCAATGCAAATTGATCATGCAGGGCCTTGTCCTATGTTATATAAAACTTGATTTTTATTGTAAATGGTTGAAATTTATTGAGCATTGTAATGTTTCCAAAATTTTCCCTCTAATATTCCTCTCTTTTTATAAAAAAACTCTAATTATTTTAGTTTGTAATATTACCTTAGACCTTGAAATTAATAAGAAATGATTTACTTTCCTTCGTGCTTTGTATTCTATGTACATTCATGATTGTTGATCCTTATCTATGGATGTTGTCCCACTCATTGATATCCTCCCTTCATACCTTTATGAAAAAATAAAAATATCTATATGTCTCATGATATTTATACATGGGTCTACATAGGTGCTATCTATGGATCATTTTTCTTCCTTCTTAATGCTGTAATGTGTTCCCTTACCTCCATGCAAAACACTTATGTAGTGCACTTAGTTTGAAGAGCTAGTAACTAGTTTATTAATTTTATTATGTCATTAAGTGGGCAAGGTGTTTTATCTATTCTTGGTACATCACCTTTTACACTTTTTCAATCTTATTACCTTTTATTTATAATTTATCCTTTTTCAAGTTTAGGTTTATCAATATCTATAGATTTCATTCTACACTTTATATGTATACACACTGGTCCTAAACCAAGTGCATGTAGAAAATAAGGAATCTAGCCTATTCTAAAGGTTCATCCCAAGGAGAAAAATATTCCCACACCTTTGGGAACAATCCCATTATTATGATGAGACACTAAATCTCTCTTTAGCACACAAGTCTAAGGAGCTAGACAAAAAAGAATCACATTCAATGAACATGTGATCCCTTTACACATGGGTGCATGTTTCAAGTGATAATAGTTTTTGGCACCACTAGTGGTACTATGTTCAAAATTTGGATAAGATATTTGTGTTACTCTTAGTGATTCAAGTGTCGAAGACACTCTATAAATCACTTGGTGACTAAGCATTCCTTATTCATAAAGATAAACCTTTCATCTATATGCCTAGATAGATGAGATCATATTTAAGGGGAACTAATTTTAATTTTATTGAGTTGCCTAAAGTTTCTATAATAAGTAGAGTTAGAGTATCCTTGTCTCCTATCAAAAGGGATAGCAATTCAAGATGACATTCTCCTAGAACTTAGTCTACACCCCCATTTGGTTGATTCCATATGTACAAGGGAATATTATTCCATATTCCCTCCATGGTTGTGTAGAGAAACCAACCCTTTATTCTATTTAATGGAGGTATCCCATTTATCCTTCCCCAATATGATGATATTCCCATAAATATTCTTAAGAGCATCCCCTAATTTAATAGAGAAAATTTTACTACCCTGATAGAGCATATACAATATATAGAAAATATTTTCTCTATCTATAATGTGATCAAATAAAAAATCATAGTGTGACTCCTTTCATCTTATTTAAAATGGAGAGTGATCTAATGGTACTTTAGTTTAGAACCAAATTCCATTCATAACTAGGATGATTTGGGTGGAGCACTATGTAGGTAGTTTGAAGAAAAGAGTGACCACCTATCATTGATAGATCATCTCAAGACCATAAATAGGGCTCTATACGAGTAGATGGTCTACTTCAAATTTATATTCTAGAGGAATTAGAGTTAATTTTTACTCTTGGTAAGTCCAAATTCTAACATTATGTTATTATATTTTTTTAGAGCACTGAATAATAATGTGGTCATAATGATCCAATCTATGGGAGGTACAATATTAATAAATGCATATGAGGTCATTGTGCATGCATAAAAATACTTAATTAAATAAGGGAAAATTGTGCCCAAACTCCTTATGCCCTTATATTCTCATCTTCTATGTACAAGTTCATTGACCCTACTTCTAATTCTAACTCTGGTCCCCATTATTAACTCTTATGGCCTTGAGTGAGCTACACAAGGTCTAGTACTTATTTAATAATTTTGGAAATGAACTAGTGGAACTCAAAAGGAAAAAATCACAACATTATAGGCCTTATCAAACCTTCAACCAATAATATTAATTGAACAACCCCTTACCAATATGTTGTGCAAAATCAAAACTAGCTCACATACAATAGACTTCCCTATGCACCAAATCCTAACACTATAAACACTTCTAGAGATATTATAGATGTGAAAAATAAAATTTCACATGATTATGAATGATTCTATATAATTATTTATATGATCAAGTCATGTGCATTGATGAGGCACCTTCAATGCAAAATACCCTCCATCTATTTCATATCAACCAAAGGATGATCCAAATGTGTGAATGCAAGATTAGGGTGAATACACATTATTGAATTTACAAGAGGGTGATTTAAATTATGTGAATAAAAATGAAGTGTCAAGTGTAAGATACAACCCTGTTGATTCTAACACAATATTTAGAAAGAGAGAAATGGTGGAGAAACCTTCTTCTTCAATGCTTTTAACTTTTGTGCCCCAATTTCAGCATGTAGATACCTAAGTAAAATCACCTATGTAACCTTAGGTACACATATAATATATTTCATAAAAAGAGAGGTAGCCCTATACTAGTTTTTAGGTACAAGAAGAGACTAAAATTCAAAAGGCATAGATTAAAGGGACTCAAATGACCTTTAACATAATTAATAAGCTAAATAAGTCTGGACTAAATGTTCCATGTGGAACTCTCTTACTATTCCTTCCCAAAGGAATTTTTTTTAGGATGCCCTAAGAATTTTCTAACTACATGAGCCATCGTAGACTGAACCTACTATGCACACAAGTCTATGCCAACCTAAGGAATAAGTGATCAAAAATAACAAATCACCTTATTCTACATCTCTTTGATCATCAGTAAGCATATCATACCTAATTATATGATAGATTCAAGCATGAGTAGCTCAATCATGCTGAATAAAATTGTAGACATGCTAGGAATAACATATTCTCCCATCTCAAAAGGGGTCATACAATTGGACAAAATAATGGTTAAAACTATAGTAACTATCAAGGGTCTGAGTCTCACTCTACACAAATGTCCAAGCCTTTCCATTATGTAAGAGATCATAATCATTGACTTACCCCATTAATTTTATATATGCCTATCCAAATATTTCACTAAAAAGATGGGAAGATATTTATCTTTGGATTGGTTTCACATGCTATTCAGAACTAGATATGGGACCATGTTGACCATCAAGGTCAAGCCTATTTATAAGAATCACATAGAGTCATACACTCCTAACCAAGTTGAATACAAATTTCACTTTATTAGACCAAGAATATAATTCAATTATTCATGAGACTACCACACCCCTTAAATAGGTCACAAATGACTTACTTGATGAATGGGCACATGAGCATTATGAGTGTGACCCATATGAAAATGTAGAGGAAACAAGACTAGGCACATACTACATTCTTGAGGAGGACACCTTACTGCCTAACCTTGTAAATGTGTAATAAGACCTTGAAGGCATGTTATACTTCAATGTTTCTCAAACAAAAAATGGTATAATAACTAGTATTGTAATGGTATTCCCTCAAAAAGAGTAATATTTATATGCATTTAGATTGTAGTTTAGTTGCATAAACAATGTTTTGGAATATGAGGCACTGATATAGGGTCTCCAATTAGTGCATAATAAAGGAATCAATGTGTCTTAATATTTTAAATATAATGATCTAATGGTAAACTAGGTCAAAGCATGGAACATGTCCAAAAATAATATACTAAGAGCTTACAAGTATAGGGCATGGGACATGATCGAAGTGTTATATGGTTTCAATATCCATTCTATACCAAGGGTGTGGATGACATTAATAGGATCACAATAGTTGGTACATAGTATGACCTCCCATGTAATATAAATAATAAGTCTGAGTAGCTCATAAAACTCATAGTTAGACCAACAGTCCTGAATAATGCAAACAATTGGTAGGTGTTCAAGAGTGATAAATAAATTGTCAACTTCCTACAAGATAAATTTAAATTATATGCTAAAAATAAACCTCATATCCAAGATCAATATTAAGAGTATATAATTAAATTAAAGAGAAACAAGATGAATAGGGCCTATTCACACTATAAAGCATCTTCAATTTTGATTACTAACAAAAAGTTAAGAGGAGAAACATGACAGTAAAATAGGAAATCTTCAAGTTAGTGGCCATCTTTGATGATAAGATCTTGAAACATAGTAAGATGTTCTCCCATATGAATTTAAAGAATTCATTGAGTTGAGTATAAGGTATGATGATATATTTACATGGATCTATAAAGACCTCAAAGGCTTTGATCTAGGCTTAGCCCAACATACGATTGAGCTTGACCCCAATAGTAGGCTAGTCAGGTAGAAGTAAAAGACATTTAATTCAAAGCTTGAGACCTTAATAAGGAAGGAGATATCAAAGATCATTGAGGCCAACATGATATTTCCAATAAAACATTCCACATGGGTGGCTAATGTGGTCCCAATGTGTAAGAATAACTGTGAGATCTGCTTGTGCATAGACTTTAGGGACCTAAACAAATCCTCCCTCAAAGATCACTACCCACTTCTACCAATGGAGTAAATTATGCAAATAGTCATGGATGAAGAAAGGTTTTCGTTGTTGGATTTTTATTTGGGATATAACTAGGTATTTGTATAAGAATGTGATCAATTCAAGATAATTGTCACCACTAATTGGGTTACCTTTGCATACCAAAGGATTCCATTTGGTTTGATAAATGCAGGATCTACCTTTTAGAGGGCCATGGATATGGCATTCAAGGGAATCCTAAAAAACATCATCTTAGTATACCTTAATGAGATAACTATTTTCTTAAATCATGAAACATATCATCTATGTCATCTAGAGCAAGTCTTTGAAATTTTTTGAGAGTTTAGGATCTATTTGAATTTAAGCAAGTGTGTATTTATAGTGTATGAACTTAAAATTTTGGGATATATCATCTCTAAATAGGGACTCATAATTGATCTTGAATGAGTTTAGGCCATTAAATCACTCCCTTTCCCAATTCATAAGAAGGGTCTCCAAAGCTTATTGGGAAATAAACTCTGTGAGAAGGTTTGTGCCAAGTTTCATAACTCTAGTCAACTCCCTTACAACAATGATCAAGAAGAACACTACATTTAGCTAGAGAAAAGAAGTTTAAAGTAGTTTTAAGGACATAAAGTGTGACATTGTAGAAGTTCCTACATTGATAAACCTAAATTACAATAATGATTTCATCCATTATACATTTGATAGAGTTAAAGGCATCTTAGCCATTCTTGCACAACAAAATAATAACCAATTGGAGCAACCTATCAATTTATTTAGCTAGGTGCTTAAGTATTATGAGGTGTGTTACAAATTTGTAGAAAAGCATACCCTTATAGTAATAAGAGTGTTGGGTGAATATTTTGTCAACCAACTAATTGGTGTTTAAAATAGTTCCTATCACCACAACATAGGGATATTGGTCATCTAGATGTGCAGGTTTACTGCATCACAAGGGGACAAATCTCTCCTCTCATCAAGGGGAGGTTCCCTATTAAATATGCAGAGGTTATATACATTATATATATGCAATAATTAAGACACAAGGGTGGGATGAACCATCCATCTCTCTTTTTTCAGAGATGATGTTGATAAACAAGGAAGAAATCCTGAGTAATGGGGAAGGTGCTTCTCTTCTTTCAAAAGCAACTTTCAACCAAGAGCCATATTCCTTCCTAAATAGTAGAAATCATAGGGAAATGATAGAAGGCACTTCTCTTCTTTTAGAAGTGTTCTTCAGTAGGTAGCAAGAATCTTTCAGGTAGCAAGTAATTGGTAACAGGGGTGATAAATGACCAGTAACCCAAGAGAGAAACAAAGAACAATGGGGGCACCACGTCATCCTAAGGCTCTTCACACAGGAAAGGAAAATGCAAACACACTGAAGGTACTTATGGGGGTACAATGTCATCCCATAGTTAGCCTTCAGGACACCTTCTTGATTACCTCCACTAATTCTACTTGTTAAATCAAATGGACAAGAAAGCTTCTAGGAAATATACATACAAACAATATCCTAAGATAACACAAGCTATAACAGCACAAAGTCTGCAAGTAACTTGTTTTCTTCATCAAATAAAATAATATGAATTACAATCTGATCTCAAATTCTCAGTAATGCCTTTCAATTTGGGTAGAGTTTTGCTTTTGATAATCAAAAAGGTCTCCCTAAAATGACACAAGAGATTACAATAAATAGAGGCCTGAGGGAGGCTTGGCACTTTTCCCAATGAAGTAACCTATTTGATGCACTCAATGCCTTGGATGCATTCATGGTTTTGTCAGGAAGGGACTTGCTGGAGTAGGGTGGCTACCTTAAATGTGGCGTGTTGATTCCTCTCTTAGTGCCTCCTCCTTAGCCTGAATCACTCATTCGTTCACCTACTTAGCCGTGCAACTGTCTACCCTATCTTCCCCTTCAAGGGGACAAGCAGATGGCACCTTCAATGTTACCAAATCCCAAATATCCACTTGATGAACTCCTTCACCTATCAATAGTAACTCTTGCTGAGTTTCCCTCTCTATCTCTTCCTTATCTTGATCCTGGCCTTAGGATTTTTTGAATGCATCTGGGTTCATCTTTTGAGTCCACAAAAATCAATAGACATTTGAATGTAGCTGATTTGGTGTTCGTGGGTCTTTTCCTTATTGAAGGTTAATGGCTAGCTAGTTGCTTTAAATTTGACATCTGTAGGCCTATCATAATGTTGTGATGCAGGTGAGAACATGTGGTAGCATCTGCTATTTTGAAATAAGCTTATTAGAATAAGCTTTGAAGCTATTAGAGGTTGAGGGGGGCACAAATGCGGATAGGTGGCAGGTTCCACTACAATGGGTCAAGACACATGGTGGGTTCTGCTCCATGAAGTTTCATTTGAAACTGTGTCTCAGCTTGTGACACTTGGCAACTTCTGCTACCCTTTGAGGCTCAAACCTTTTCCAAAGGGATCATGCCCTTTGGTGTCTTCCAAGTGGCCTTCAGGGTTTGATTCTTCAACAGGCTATAATCCCTTTTATTCCTTTCAAAAAAATGTTCAAAGGAAACCTTTCCTTGGCTCTATGAGTGCATTTGCATTGCGAGTGCCCCTTTCCTTTGACACATGGTGCCTTCCATAGGAATATGCAAGGACACGTGGTGGCATCCGCTATTTATTCAGGGACATGGGGCACAGTCTGCTACTCTTAGGAAAAACATAGTGATGCCTTCCATGGTTGCCACTTGTCACCCTCCGCAGAACTTAGGAAGAAGCTTTACCAAAAGGGACCCTGTAGCTTATAAAGAACTCTGAGAAGTGAATGCTGACATGTGTCACATTCTACTAAGTTATAATGCTGACATGTGGCACAGTCTAAATATTTTTAGTAATCATGTGGATGCAGACATGTGGCAATATCTACCAATTCATAGAAACAAAGTTTATTAAGGCTCAGCCATCGACACTTGGTAGCATTCACCTAACTCTTTCTTTTGCACACGCTTCTTTTCTCAACTAAGGCGGCCTTTAAACCTTTTAAACCCATGCATTGAAGAAATTAAAGATTGAACCCATTGAACTGATGAACCAAAATGGTTCAACGATTCAATGGTTCAAGCTTTTGAGACTCGTTAAGCGCTCGGGGCCATAGATCCTTTAAACGGTTAAACTTTGAACCTTTGAACTTTGATGAAGCACTTGACCCATTTGAAGCTTGCCACTGATATTGAACCTTGAACCCATTGAAATTTAAACCAAAGTGGTTCAAGGTTCAACGGTCCATTGGTTCATTCGATTAGAAGATTTCCGATGACCCTTTTTTGATTGAACCAAAGCATTGAACCTTTCCTGAAAGTGTCCAAGTGCGAGAAACTAGTCCCTTTTGATTGAACTCGCCTGTAGAATCCTTTGAACCTATTGAACCTATTAGTCCCTTTGCCAAAATTTTTGAGGAAATGATGAAATTTAATGTTTCAAAATAAATTTTGGAAAGGTGAAAAATAATTTTGGCCATGTAGGACCAAAATAGTCCTATGTTGTCTGAAAAATGAGGAATCACTTTTCAAGGACAACAACTAGCTCCTATTGGGGAACTTCCTTCAAATGACAACTCAGAATAGCTGAGGGAAGTAGAAACCAAAATCTCCAGTGCCTTAAAGTGTGCCATTGGGCTATGGAGTCATGCTACCCAAAAAGAAAGGCTCAAAAAATAAATAAAAGAAAATAAAATGAACAAAATAGAACAACAGACTAAATGAATATACATATGTACAGGGGAACTCATTTGATACTTCAAGAGTTGAAGTGCTTTAGATGTTGCCCATTATGAGGTAGAGAAAAGAGAGTGCCATCTTGATACTTCAATAGGAAACTATTTTTACCATTGAGATGATGAATAGTAAAGGGGCCTCTCCACAGGGAATCAAACTTTTTGTGCATCCCCTTTGGTTCTCTTCTCTTGTCCCACAACAATACTTGATCTCTAATTTGGAAATCATGATTATTTACTTCTTGGTCAAAGAGCTTCTTCACTAGACCTTGATGGGTGGAAATTCTATCCACCACTACAGTTCTCTACTCATTCAGCTCAGCAAGGCACATGATCCTCTTCTCAATTGAGCTCTCATATGTTTGATCTTCAATTGCCTTAGCCAATTTCAATGCTAGCAATTCTAAGGTGATTGGTATCTCAACATTTACACCATAAAGAAGTTGGAAGGGAGACATACCAATTACTCTCTTTGGTGTAATTTTGTCTACCCATAGAGCATCAACTAATGCCTTATGCCAAGTCCTTTGGTTGTCATCCACCAGCTTCTTGATGATGGTCACCAAATTTTTATTTCTTGACTCAACCTATCCATTCCCTTGTGGGAAGTAATTAGAGGAATGGGAGAGTGTAATTCTATAGTATAAGTAGAATTGAGTAATCTATTAGGAAGTGAAGTAGGTGGCATTGCCAGTGATAATTTTGATGGGATCCCTAAACCTGGACATGATGTTTTCTTTGAGGAAATTTCATACTACTTCTGAAGTAGCATGTTTGGTTAGAATTGCTTCCACCCATTTGGTGAAGTAATCTATTGCTTTAAGGAAATAATCATGTCCAACACTCAATGATGGGTTCATAGTGCCAATAAAGTCAATTCCCCATTGCTATAAAGGATCCTCTATGACCACTGGATCGAGAGGCAGGGCAGCTAGCTTGGGCCTTCCGACAAACTACTGGCACAATTCACATCCCCTGACCCACTTGTATGCATCTTGAAAGAGAGTTGGCCAATAGTATCTAGCTCACAAGATCTTATGGGTAGTCACTGGGGTAGAAAAATGTCCCCCACAGGTTGAATTATGAAAGGACTTAAGAAGTTGGCTTTGTTGGTCCTTGTCCACACAGCGAAGGAATGTTTCATCAAAGTGCCTCTTGTATAGGCTGTTATCCCAGAGGACAAAATTAGTAGCTTTCAGCTTGATGGTCCTCCTTTCTTTATATGACATGTTTGTAGGACATTCACCATAGGTAGGGAAATGAGCAATACCTGAATACCACTCATTTGTGGTGGAGACAAAGAGGACTATAGGTGAGTCATCCACTTCTAGCTCTTCATGCTGTGTCTCTCTTGGCTTGTTATCAGTAATCAGTTGGTATAGCCCCTTCCCACACACCAGCTTCATTGGCTTGATGATTAGATCAAACTCCTAGATTTTTGCAACCCAGTTGCCTCTTTTCATCCCAAACTCCTATTGAGTCAGTATAGATTTCACTGTTGTGTTAGGGACCAAGGTAGTCACTCAAGAATTGAGGATGTAGAAATGAAAAGGTTTCACAACCTTCACCACTATGTAATTGTGCTTCTCCATATTTGAGTACTTCAGCTCATGAGCTTTGAGAGGAAAAATAATGAAGGAAATGGGATATTCCATACCTTCTTTATTCTATTGAACCAGAATTGATGCAAGCATATGTTTTGAAGCATAGCTATAAATAGTGAACTCTTTGCTATAGTCTAGATAGGCTAAAATGGGAGCGTGGGCAATGGCAGTCTTGACATCCTCAAAGTCCAACTTTCCTTCTTCAATCCAACTGAATGTGGCTTTTCCTTTCATCATGTTTATAATGTGCCTAGTCTTCTCAGTAAACTCAGGGATGAACCTCCATAAGAAGTTCACCTTCCCAAAGAAAGAGTGAATAACAGTCTTGCTTGTGGGCAAGGAAAGTTCTTGGATAGATTTGACTCTATCTGAGTCAATCTTTATGCCTCCTTTAGACACAAGGTGTCTAAGAAGTTTCCCCTCCATTACTCTAAAAATTGACTTCTTGGGGTTTAGGGAAATGCCATTTTGGTAGTAGCATTCCAGCACTTGATGCAAATGGCTCACATGATCTGGGCGATGCTTAGAGAAGACAGTCAAGTCATCAAGATAAACTATGATGAACTTACCCATCTCATCCTTGAAGGTAAGGCCCATTTCTCTTTGGAAGGTGGCACCAACATTTATCAAGCTAAAAGGCATCCTTTTATATGCAAATGTGCCCCAAGGCATGGTGAAAGTGGTCTTATGCTGGTTTGCTTCACCAACTTCAACCTAATTGTATCCTAAGAAGCCATCTAGCATTGATAACATCTTTGAGCCCATCACTATCTGCAACACTTGATCCATGATTCACAAAGGATAATTATCCTTCAAGGATGCCTGATTCAAATTTCTAAAATCCACACAAAGGCGAATTTCACCATTCTTCTTCCTTACAGGCACTATATTGGCAATCTAGGTGGAATGATGGATTCGAAAGATTATCCTACCATTTAGCATTTTTTGAATCTTTGATAAAATAGTACCTAATATTTTTAGATTATAATGCCAAGGATTTTGCCTGTAAGGTGTTGAATCAGCCTTGAGAGGAATGTTGTGTCAGATTTCATCAGGTTGGAGTGATTTTAGGTCCTCATAGGAGTATGCTAGGACATCCATGTATTTGTTAAGCAAAGTGGTGAACTTGAAATGTTCCTCAAGAGTACAACACTTCCTGATGTTCACCATCTTGGGGTCTACCTTGGTTCCCAACTTTACTTGATCAAACTCTTGGGAGGAGCTTGAATCCATTCGCTGTTGTTTGATGAATCTATCATGCTTATCAAACAGCTTCTCAAGGGAAACAAGGCCTTTGGGAATTTTATTCCCTTTTAGTTATAAGAACTCCTCACCTATGCTTGAAATCAATTTAGGATTTTGTTCAAGCTCTTGAGGTTCACTGCCTTCAAAATATAGCCATGCAAAGCAATCCTTTTGCTCTAAAAAGGCAATGATGTGATTGTAATTATCGAATACCTGCCAGTAACTAGCATTATCAGGCATGCTTGGTCTAAAGACCAACTCAACAATGTACCTATCTCCTTTGAAGTCTGGGTGGGGGAGCAAGAGAGTATCTAAAACAACAAATGCATCTGTCTGGTCATTGAATTCTCTGGAAACTATAGAGATGCTAAAAGCATCAAAGTCTTCAAGCTGGTCCTAGACTAGATTGTGGTAGTGGCACAATCTTTCATTCTTGGTTTGATACAAGTTTCTCACCTGAAAAACTACTAGTTCAACATCTCCTTTAGCATGAAGGAGCTTGATGCTTTTGTCCCTGACAACTTTTAATCCTAGCAAAATAGATTCATACTCGGTTGTGTTATTGGTGTTACTAAATTGCAACTTATAAGATGAAGGAAAAATATCTCTTTGAGGAGATATTAACACAACCCTAGCTCTTGAACCAGTGGAGGAGCAACTACCATCGAATTCAAGAATCCATACCTCATTTGATATTGATTTCCCTTGGGGTTCTTCTTTATTCTGAGGAGGGGATTATTCCACACTTGCATTGAGCTCAGCCAATTCTTCTACCATTCCACCTGACTGCATTTCCAGGTTTTCACCTGTAGGAGTTTCATCAAATGCCCCATGAACTTCATCCATGGATAGAAATTAATTACCCAAGCCTAAAGACTCAAACAAGATTTGAGCTTCAGGTGCTAAGGTCCAAGTAACTACATATTTTGCTTTCTTTTTAGGAAGCAACCTCTTCATGACACCTTTGACTAGAATCCTTACCTTTGATAAATCCATGCTTAATTCACCACCAACATCCCTATAGAAATTCCACCCAAAAAGGATACCATATGATGTTGGGACATCTGCTACCAAGACAATCATCTTGATTCTTTTGTCTAGAAAGGTAGCAAAGGCAAATTGGGTGTCTTTTATTTGTCCCAGTAGTGGCACTTGTTTATTCTCCATAGAGAAGCACCTACCAAATGTCTTGGTCAACGTGAGGTCAAGGGATTCGACTACTTTAGTAGGCATGACATTGTCTGAAGCTCTAGAGTCAATAATGAAATTATTCAACTACCATCCATTTATTAGCAATGAGACATAAAAAGGTTCAGTCTTACTAGGAGCAGAGATGACAAGATTGTTCCTAGTGGATGCATCCTTGAGGGGATCATGAGTCACTTTGGGAACTTCTTGTTCAACAAGGACGTTCTAGTTTTTAACATACTGAACCAATATATCTAATTGTTCAGGATGGGACTACAGGAATTCAAATTCAAACATTTGAATATTGGTTTTCTTAATATGATCAATTATGTCAAATGCTGCAAATGAACTAGGTATAAAGGATGAGAGATCATCTTTTTGAGTTTTAGGGGGGGAAGTACTAGACTATGAGTTTGAAGTAAAAGGTGTAGGGGCATTCGAGGTACTTACCTTTCTTGCAATCACTGGGCCTTTTAGCTGGAAAGGGAGAGTGGATCCCCACTTAGCAATTGAAATTACTGACTGAGGTTGCTCCTCTACTTTCTCCTTATCAGCTTGTTGAGTTGATTGATTCTTAGACTGGGTGAATACAGCATATGACCCCTCAGCTGCATTGCCTTTACTCCTAGGTTCATCCTAATAGTTCAAGAAACTAATATGGGAGTCACCAACTAATTATTCTTCTTCCTCAGTGAAGAGATTAGCATTTTCTTCAAGATTCAACTCAAGTTAGGATGAGAAGTCTAATTTAACTTCAATATATCTAACTGTTGAGTTAGTTGGAGGTGCTTTAAGGGCAAGATTCCTTTATGGAGGAGGAAGGCAATTTTGTTGTCCCTGATTCCTGGCAGCATTGCCTTGGTACACCTAATTCTGAAATGTCCTCCTAGGTATATCTCTATATGCAGGAGTGGATGAAATTCTTTGTGCCACTTGCCTTCTAAGGGCTAGCACTTCATTTGCTAGCTTTTGCATCATAGGATCAGTGGTGGTAGAAGGGGAATATTCTGAAGAAGAAGATTTACCTTTATTTGGGTTCCTCCTTATCTTTCCTGCTAAGATAAGGTCATCTTCAACTTCAGTAGCCAAATCTTGGGCAGCTTTGAGATCAATGTGACTAGATCTTCTTAGCAGGAAACTCACTTTAGGTAGTTTTAGGTTAATGAAAAAGCATTTGAGGTTTTCAGGGGTAGACTAAGCAATAACAAGAATCCAATTCCTTAGCTTATCAAACTTTGCTATGAAATCCCTCATAGGCTCTTGGGGCTCCTTTTTTATTTGCATGAGCTGGGCTAACAAGGCATGTGCATCCTCTGTAGGCTTGAATCTAGCCTCGAATTTGGCTTTGAGTGTGTCCCAATTAGTTACTAATCAGGCTTATAGGTGGTAAAACTAGTCTGCAATAGCACCTTATAGTGTTTCCATGAAAAGCCTAACTACCACGTCCTCAAATTCTATGCCTATCACACCATAGGCTATGCTGAAGGAAGAAATGTGTTCATTAGGATGGACCTTTCCATCCCTAAAGAATTTTGGGAAATTATTTCTTGAGCTTCGTGGAAGTTCATGTAGTGGTGGAGTTAAATTAAATGGGCCAAAAGAGTTACCCCAGGGGCCTCGAGCTGCCATGGTAAGATTATTGAAAGTAGGGATAATAAATTTGGGTAGAATTGGGATTGGTAAGGCTCTGCTAACTGTAAGAAAAGTAGCTTTGTCTTGTTTTGGTGTCCTGGTACAGGTAGGAGGGACACTCCTAGATCGTTGAACTTGAGGTTGGGGAGAAAGAAAGTCAAAATATCTTTGCTATGACAACTCAAAGATAGGATCAACAACACCTTGAGCTCTGTAGCTTCTAGTATAGCATGGGGTTGCTAGATTGTGGATCAAAAATGGAAAAGGACTGGTCGCACTTAGTTTGAAACTTGAGGCTTCAAACTGCTTGTCCTTCCCCAGCACAGTCACTAAAAATTGCTGGGTGAATATTTTGTCGACCAACTAACTGGCGTTCAAAATAGTTCCTATCACCACAACATAGGGAGATTGGTCATCTGGATGTGCAAGTTTACTACATCACAAGGGGACAAATCTCTCCTATCATCAAGGGGAGGTTCCCTATTAAATATGCGGAGGTTATATACAATATATATGTAGAAAGTAAGACACAAGGGTGGTATGAACCATCCATCTCTCTTTTTTTCAAAGATGATGGTGGTAAACAAGGAAAAAATATTGGGTGATGGGGAAGGTGCTTCTCTTCTTTTAGAAGCAAATTTTATCTAAGAGCTAGATTCCTTCCTAAATAGTAGAAATCCTGGGGTAATGATAGAAGGCACTTCTCTTCTTTCAGAAGTGTTCTTCAACAAGCAGTAGGAATCTTTCAGGTAGTAAGTAATTGGTAATGGGGGTGCTGAATGACCAACAACCTGAGAGAGAAATGAAGAACAATGGGGGCACCACGTCATCCCAAGGCTCTTACACAAGAAAGGAAAATGCAAACACACTGAAGGTACTTATGGGGGTACAATGTCATCCCATAGTTGGCCTTCAAGACACATTCCTGATCACCTCCACTAATTCTATTTGTTAAATCAAATGGACAAGAAAGCTTCTAGGAAATAGACATACAAACAATCTCTTAAGATAGCACAAGATATAACAGCACAAAGTCTACAAGTAACTTGTTTTCTCATTTAGATAAAATAATATGAATTACAATCTAAGCTCAAATTCTTAGTAATGCCTTTCAATTTGGGCAGAGTTTTGATTTTGATAATCAAAAAGGTCTCCCTGAAATGACACAAGAGATTACAATAAATAGAGGTGCAAGGGAGGCTTGGAACTTTCTCCCAATGAAGTGACCCATTTGGTGCAGTCAATGCCTTGGATGCATTCATGGTTTTGTCAAGAAGGGCCCTACTAGAGCAAGGTGGCTACCTTAAATGTGGCATGTTGATTCCTCTCTTAGTGCCTCCTCCTTAGCTCAAATCACTCATTCATTCACCTACTTAGCCATGCAATTGTCTACCCTATCTTCCCCTTAGAGGGGACAAGAAGATGGTGCCTTCAATGTTACCAGATCTCAAATATCCACCCAACAAATTGATTCACCTACTGGTAGTAACTCCTACTGAGTTTCCCTCTTTATCTCTTCCTTCCCTTGATCCTAGCCTTAGGCTTTTTTGAATGCATCTAGGTTCATCTTTTGAGTCCACAAAAATAAATAGACACTTGAATGCAGTTGATTTGGTGTTCACAAGTCTTTTCCTTATTGAAGGTTAATGGCTAGCCAATCACTTTAACTTTGACGTCTGTAGGCTTATCATCATGCTGTGATGTAGATGAGGACACATGGCATCATCTACTATTTTGAAATGAGATTATTAGAATAAGATTTGAAACTGTTAGAGGCTAAGGGGGGCATAAATGTGGATAGGTGGTAGTTTTTGCTTCAATGGGTTTGGGACACGTGGTGGGTTCTACTCCATGAAACTTCATGTGAAACTACATATTGGCTTGTGACACTTGGTAGCTTTTACTACCCTTTGAGGCTCAAACCTTTTTTGAAGGGATCATGCCCTTCAGTGTCTTCCAAGTGGCCTTTAGGCTTTGATTCTTCAACAAGCTATCATCCCTTTTATTCCCTTCAGACAAAATGTCTGAAGGAAACCTTTCCTTGGCTCTATGCATGCCTTTGCATTGCGAGTTCCCCTTTCCTTTGACATGTGGCACCTTCCACAAGAACAGGCGAGGACACGTGGTGGCATCTACTATTTCTTCAGGGACACAGGGCACGATCCGTTGCTCTTAGGAAAATCATAGTGAAGCCTTCCATGGTTTCCACTTGTCACCATCTATGGAACTCTAGAAGAAGCTTTATCAAAAGGGACCCTACAACTTATAAAGAAATTTTAGAAGTGAATGCCAACACATGTCATGTTTTGATGAGTTACAACACCAACATGTGGTATGGTCCAAATATTTTTAGCAATCACATGGATGTAGACACATGGCAATATCTACCAATTCACAAAAACAAAGTTTAGTGGGGCTTAGCCATCGACACTTGGTAGCATCCACCTAACTCTTTTTTTGTGTGTGCTTCTTTTCTCAACTAAGGCAGCCTTTAAACCTTTTAAACCCATGCATTGAACTAATTAAACGTTTAACCCATTGAACTGATGAACCAAAATGGTTCAACGGTTCAAGCTTTTGAGACTCGTTAAGTGCTCAGGGCTGTGGATCCTTTAAACAGTTGAACTTTGAACCTTTGAACTTTGATGAAGCACTTGACCCATTTGAAGCTTGTTGCTAATATTGAACCTTGAACCCGTTGAACTTTGAACCAAAGTGGTTCAAGGTTCAATGGTCTATTTTTTCATTCAATTAGAAGATTGCCGATGACCCTTTTTTAGTTGAACCAAAGTGTTGAATCTGTCTTGAAAGTGTCCAAGTGTGAGAAACTAGTCCCTTTTGATTGAACTCACCCGTAGAAGCCTTTAAACCTATTGAACCTGTTAGTCCCTTTGCCAAAAAGTTTGAGGAAATGATGAAATTGAATGTTTTAGAACAAATTTTGGAAAGGGGAAGAACAATTTTGGCCATGCAAGACCAAAAAAGTCCTATGTTGTCTGAAAAATGAGGAATCACTTTTCAGGGGCAACAAAGAGCACTCAAGAAGTTTAGGCATATGCTCTCCAACAATAAGATCTAACTTATGGTCTCACACTTGAGTATAAAATATTTCTTACTCAATAAAGACATCAATAATAAGAGAGATGATTGGGTCATAAAGGTGATGGAATATAACATAGACATATAAATCACCAAGATGGTGAGAGGTAAAAGACTATATGAACAACTAGTAAAGGATGTTAATAATGAAGCCTTTGTAGTTCTTACATTGCATGAGATCCAACCAAAATACCAAGGCACCCATACAAGCTGGATTGAGAGCATGAGGAGATTATTTTAGACTGATGTGTATCTATAGGGCTTGAATAAATCCAAGTACAAACACTTTATATTACAAGACATTCATTATGTTCTTGTTAGTGGTACACTTTTCAAAATATATATCAACATAATCCTCTTACGATGTATATAACATAATCAAGTGAACATTATCCTAGAAGATTTTTATGATGGATCAATAGGAAGTCATTATTTACCAAAGACCACTATAACAAAATCATGGAAGTTGGATATTATTGTCCAATTCTATTCAAAGATTCACAGGCATGGGTGAAAATCTATAATAAGTGTTCCTTCTTTTTATACAAATAAAAAATTTCAGCCCTACCCTGGCACCCAATACAAGTTGATCAACCCTTTGCATAGTGGGGCTTGGACTTCATTGGCATGATAAATCTACCATCAAGCATTGGGTATAAATGGATCCTCATAGAAAATGATAAATTTATGAGGTGGATGGAGGAAATAATTCTCAAATAGGATAATGAGGTCTCCATCTTATACTTTTACGAAAGCATAGTCACATGATTTAGTGTTCTGGCCATTATTATCTCAAACAATGCATAGGATTTTCTTAGAGCCAAGATCAATGAATGGGTGGTTAGACATATCATCCATATAAGTACCTACTCAAACTATTACCCCCAAGGTAATGGTTTGGATTAATAAACTAAAAATAACTTGGTTCACATCATCAAACAAACCATGGAAGATAATTAGAGATATTGACATACCAAGCTCAAGACAACCCTCTAGATAGATCAAATAATGTTGAAAAGGGTGTTGGTGAATTCAAAATTCATGTTAGTCTATGGAAAGGAATCAAGGTTGATCTTGTCTCTACAATTTCCTTCATTAGAATTAGATAATCAATTAGAAGTGCATAAAAGTGACCCCCTAAAAATGATGTTAGTCAAGCCAATGGAGCTCAAAGAACTCAGGGCATAGGTCATGTGCACTATGGAGATTCAATAGATATAGACCAAAAGAACATTTGACATAAGGGTTGCTAAAAAAATATTAAATGAAGGAGATGTGTTACTCAAATGGGATAAAATAAAAGGTTGGTAAGCATATAGAGTTCAACACTATATGGGGTAACCCATATATTATAGTTAGTTGTAAGCAAAATAATGTATATCAACTGGTAAAGCCAAATTATAATAATTTAGATGTTTTAATTTCCCTAAGTGCCATATGCACATACTATTGTCTAGAATAGTTTATTTTCCTCCAAATACTTTGCATAGTTATATTATCTTGGTTTTGTCATTCTTATAAGCACTATTCGATGTAAATATTGCTATGTTTATCATTGTGAAAGGTATATTTTTTCCTTATAAGTTCAAGTGGGATTCTTGCATCTAATCTAATCAATGAAAATAAGAGCAAGGTATTCCAAATGATTCCATATCTTATAGATTACTTCAATAATAATGGATTATTGCTTAGAAAGTAAGCAACCCATAAAATTTGACAAAAGTGTTGAGGTTCCAAGTCCCCCTTTATTAGGCACTGAACTCATAAGGACCATATAAGAAGTTGCATATTTATGTAGTGTCAATTTACTTAAAAGTAATTCTATATGAAGACGCTTCCCATCTAGGCCTACACTCAAAAATCAACATGGGTTTGTACATAAAAAAAAGTGTTGATTTGTGCCTATATGTAGTTATAAAATGTACACCCCGTGCCAATATTTTTCATCATACCAATATGGCATATAAATTAGAGTGTGTGGGCTTCCCTAACTTCAAGCAGTGAAAGAGAGAAGTGTACAAGGAGTAGTTCTAAATCATGAATAATGAACTTAAAATATTAAAATATTATTGAACTCTCTTATTCAAATACTTCATCATAATCAAATGGTGAATTATTGTGCCAATTCACAAAGTTTCACATCTGCTTCCTTGTAAAACACAGGCTGTAATCTAAACTATACAACATTCTCTTCACAGACTAACACAAGTTCTAGATGAAGGAAAAAATTATGAAAAACATCAAAATAGACTAGGCATATAAAGAGTTTGGGCCTTTAGAATTCATGTATAAAATATCCCTCAGTTCCCTTAACAAACTTATAGACACATTTTGAAGCTAACTCTTTATGCAATCTTCAATACACACCCTTTAATGCATATGTACTTAGCTATCTATACATAGTCATACCTAAGAATTTGTAAAGAAGTGAGTACACATGGGATAGTGTGTATATGGTCCCAAAATGGTACATGCATAATAGCTCCACTACCTATTGAAATTGATGAGGTAGAACTTAAAGATACACCTATGTAATCCCATGTCAACAAGGTAGTCTAGGTGGATTGGTAGGTGATCATCATAAATAGGGATGGAAGTTGAACTTGATTAAACATCTATGGAACTAAATTAGAACAAAATTAAATGTAGGGTAGCTATCAAAATTTCAAAATATAATCATACACCACCCTTGGATTCTTAAACATCCTTCATTTTCAGATGCACATGTGGATCCATGAGTGATCTTCTAGCTACTTCCATGATCAAATTGTTAGATCCAAGTTGAATAAGAATGGATTTTAGTAGTTATTGAAAAGATCTTGATGTTATTAATAAACCTAAATATTTAGATGATACTTCCAAATTCAAGTTACTACTTACCACTTTTAATGGTAAATTGATCATGTAGGGCCTTGCCTCGTGCTATATAAACCCTATTTTTTATTGTAAATGGTCAACATTATTTGAGAACTTTAATGTTAACAAAATTTTCCCTCTAATAACCCTTTCTTGGTATAAAAAATCTATGTTTATTTGAGTTTTTAATGTTTCCTTAGACCTTGAAATTAATAAGAATTGATTTAATTTCCTTCATGATCTATATTCTATGTGCATTCATAGTTGTTGATCTTTGTTTGTGGATGTTGTACCTCTCATTATCATTCTCCCTTTGCACCTCTGCATAGAACCAAAAGGCTCTATAGGTCTCAGTATGTTTATATATGGTTTTGTGTAAGAACTATTTGTGGACCATTTTTTGTCCCTCCTGACACTGACTATGTTCCCTTACTTCCATGTGAAATACTTATGCAGTGCATCTAATTTAAAGATCTAGTAACCAGTTTGTTAGTTTTATTATGTCATTAATCAGGTGAGGTGCTTGATCTATTCTTGGTGAATCACTTTTTACATTACATAAACCCTCTTACCTTTTCTCTCCCTTTTACCCTTTGTCAATTTTACTTTTAACACTAGCTATAGATTTCATTGTACTCTTTATAGGCTTATGTGCTAGTCCTAAACTAGGTGCATCTACAATAGAAGGAAGTTGGCCTACTCTATAGGTTCATACCAAGGAGTTCAAGAGTCTCACACCTTGGATTATGATTCCATTATTATGATGAGACATTAAATCACACTCCAACACACAAATATAATGTGTTATATGTAGAAGAGCCACATGTTAGTGCGTGCAAGAGCCCTTTACATAGGGGAAAACATTTGAAGTGATAATAGGACCAATTATCTATCTTGGCTATGATTTTTGTTTCTTAAATATTAATGTGATGTTTTATATAGTGGGATTTTTATTCTAAAGTTGAATTATGAGTCCTATTATACATAAGGTAAGCACTATGCTCTTTAATCATAGTTTGAAATGACATCCCAGTTTCATCAAAGTATTATTTTTGGTACCATCACATAAAATACCTGTGTAAGACATAATTTATGGAATATAAGTATGTATAAACCTTTTACCTAAAAGAGAGGCTGAGGAAATTATAGAAGACTATTCTTACACCTTAAGAAGAGTCAAACGTCAAAAATATAATATTAGCAAAGAAGAAAAAATGGCTCTTAAAAAACTAAATGAGAATGAGGAGGTAGTCATATTAAAAGTGGACAAATAGGGTGTTAAGGTAATATTAAACAAAGATGACTACATTGAAAAGATGATTGATCATCTCAATAACAATGTATGATACAAAAAACTCAAGTAGAATACTATAAACTAGATTATAAGGGATGTCACAAGTGCCATTAAGAAAATATATCTAGATGAATAAATTAAGAAGAAAATCATTGAATTTGATAAGACTATCTCATGAAATTATATTCTTCCCTAAGATTAAAAAAGTAGGTGCCCCTTTTAGACCTATTTTAGACACCAAGGGCATGCCCACCTACAAGCTAATTAAGTTTATCATAAGAAAATTAAAACCTATTGTTGGCAAACCATACCCCTACATTAAAGAATCTTCCTTTTTTATTAAGAAAATTGAGGATAGGCATATGAATGAAAATGAAAAGTTACTAAGATTGGATGTTGTCTCAATTTTTATGATGATTCCTATTGATGAGGTTATTAAGGTTATATAATATCTAATAGACCCATAAATGATAATGTTGGTGGGCTTGTGCCTTAAATCTACATTTTATAGCTTCCAAAGTGATTTATATGAATAAACATATTATGTGTCTATGAGCTCCCCCTATTTCCAATAGTGGCCAATATATTTTTGGAAAATGTTGAACAAAAAACACTCAAATCTTCCCAATTGCAACCTGATTGGTGGGTGAGGTTTTCTGAAAACACCCTTATTATATAGGTTCATGGAAAAGAAGGACTGGGAATTTTTTTGAACATATAAATAAATGATTCATTTCCATAAAAGTCACATTGGAGGTTGAATAAAATAATTAATTTCCATTTTTAGATGTTATGATATCCAAGAAACATGATAGGTATTTGTCACATCAAGTGTATATAAAAAAACACAAAAATAAATACCTTCATGCAAATTCTCACCACCATCCAAATCATAACATGGGTGTTCTAAACATGCTTATAACTAGATCCATAAGGATATTTTATAAAAATCATATTAAAAAAAAGGATCATTTATGCCAAGGTTTTTAAGCAAAGGATACACCATCACACATTCATCAAGGATTTTGAAAAAGCCAAAAGATAATGGACTAGATCTCAATAGTCTACCAAATATGATAACATAACAAAATGAAATGTTTTCCTACCTTACCTACAAGGTGTAACAAATAGAATTTCCAAACATCTAAGGAAAAATAACATTAACATGGTCTTCTCACCACCAAATAGTATTAAAAAGCTTCTAAAATATGTTAAAAATCTCATTGAGATGATATGAGATTCCTTGCACATGTGAGAAATCATACATTGGGGAAACCAAGAGGTTATTTCAAACTAGGATTAATGATCATAAAACTGACCTTTGACCTAGTGGGAGTCATAATTTAACTTTAGTAGAACACTCCCATTACACAAAACATCATGTTAATATTGAAGAAACAAAAATATTAGCCAAAATAGATAAGTAATCCCAAAGAACACTAAGGGGAGGCCATTGAATTTGTAAAAAACTCAAATTGTCTAAATAGGAATGAAGGTTTGACTATGAGTCATTCATGGCTAGAAATAATTAGTAGGTAAAGTTTTAATTGGGTTTTTTAAGGTATGTGTAATTTGAAAAATATTTTTCAGTGTAATATTCCCAAACTCAGCCTCAAATAAATCATTGGAAATATCCTTAATTAAATTTTTAGAGAGTATTCATCCCTTAATGATTAAATATCCACTAACCAAGAAAGCAAACACCAACATCAAATCACTAATGTGTATTTAGATCACTTATATACAGTCAAAAAATGAAATCACATCATCGGAAGTGATATACAGTCAACAAATGAAATCACAACATGGGAATTTGAGTGCCATAATTAATCAAGAAATCACTCATAAGAGGAGTGCTAAAATGACAATAGTCTTTAATTATTAATGAAGGGAACTTATATCAATAGAATTAAACAATAAAGTATTAATTAATACAATATTAATCAATTGGTAACTTGCATTCATTAGACAAATGGTTTCCACCTTTGGAGAAGACACATCTTTTGGTGGAAGGCTATGAAGGTATTTATATTCAAAAATTGGTGGGAGGAAAAAATTAATAAATCTGTATTCAAATATATAAATCACGTACAAGTATTATGGTTTACATTACTTTTAAGGATGAAACCCCTTAATTACAGAATCAAATTTCAAGGATGAAAACCCTTATCATCTCTCTAATCAAGGACAAAACCCATTGAGGATTTACATTCTGTTATTTTAAATCTAAAACTCTAAAGTAATCCATTAATCAATTACATTTTATTATTTTATATTATTATTTTTTAAGTGTGAATATATATTTATAAAATATTATCTCAAAAGGAATTCCAAAGAATCTAAATTACCATATAATATTTAGATTTGGAATTTTATATTCAGTTTGGTGGTTGGCTGGTTGTGATATTCAACATTGTTTGTGTATTTATACAATTAAAAGGTGGATTTTATCCTTGCATGGTTCTTGTCTTGATGATGAGCCTAAGAGGGTTGTCTCTAAATGTTGATAATAAAATGAATTAGCTCATAATTCTCTATAAATTAATGCCAATAATTTGCAATGTGAATTCTTAGCTATCAATATATTGGTTGTTGTCATTTTTATGGTTTGCTAATATGATGTTATTTTTTTTGGTTACTAACCCTGCTTTGTTTTTATGTCATTATCTCTTTTATGAGTTTTTATAATATGCTCCTTGTTGTTTCTATTCATCAATATTCAAGTATAAAGATATGTGTTTATTTTACCATACTAAGGAATAAATATTATGATAAAAGAAAAGTTGTTTAAATATTTTTTGGTATGTGGCATTATTTGTGTTTCTTTCTTTGCTATAATTTTTATAGTAAAATTATGTTTGAGTCATTTTATTAAACATATTTTGCCTAGTTTCTTTCCCTGTAACTCTATTTAGAACTAGGGACAATTGCCTCTTTATATGGCATGCATTACCCTACTTGGCTCTTTA